>OY288254.1:50607296-51207296 GCA_958450325.1 Agrostemma githago
AAGATTTACGTTCCTAAAATAGCTCCCAAGAATTTAGGAAACAATAACCCACTTTATCACGTTCTTTCATCATTCATAACGCTCATTCATTCATTCAACCGTGAAAAAAAAAATCCTTTCTTCATCACGTTCATCCATTCATTTAATCAATACTGTGCTCCAAAACGCGTTACACTGGATTCAATGACAGCATCGTCTTCTTCAACAGTTGATAGGCAATTGATCGAGATTAACAATGGTGAGTTTCAATATTTCTTTGACGTCAATTTTCATTGTTGCTATAACTTTCATGTTTGCGTTATTTTTTGACGTCAATTTGGATGTTGATATTGCTTTCATTGTTATTTCATTCATCATCGTTTTTCTCTCGATCTTTACAGATACCAGGGTTTTAATCATGTTTCTTATTTAGGTTTTGCATGATGTACAATGAGTAATACCGTTTTGTCCTGTATTAAGGAAGAAACGTCATTGAAGTAACATAACGTCTGAGTTACAATAACACTTAATTGTAATTACAGTAACACACTGGACGCTTAGAAAAAGGATTTTGATGATGATGTTAAAGTAACGTATTGTATTAATTAGAGTAACAGGACTTGTCAATTGAAGTAATACATTGGTTTCATAGATGTAACGTTGTTTCATTTTTTGCAGGTGGCATTGGCAAAGAAGCACAAGGTGATATTTTATTTATTTGATTAATCATGGATTAATAACGGTGGTTCATCGCTCTTGTTTTAGCATAGATTCTAGATTTAGCGTATGCTTCATTGATACTACCGTTTTGTTTTGTATTAACGTAGAAAAGTCATTGAAGTAACATACAATCTGAGTTATAGTAACACTTAATTGCAATTACAGTAACACACTGGGCGCTTAGAAGAATGGTTTTGATGATGGTGTTAAAGTAACATACTATATTCGTTACAGTAACACAACATATGAATTGATGTAACACACATGTCCCATGTGACGTTGTTTAATTTTGTGCAGACGACATTTGCCAAGAACCGAATGCACAGGAATGGTGCAGAGATGTTGGTGAGGCTTTCACTCCGTACATGAAGCAAGTATTCGGAACAATCGAAGAGGCGGTGGAGTTTTATAAAATCTACGCGATGGCTTGCGGATTTAATGTGAGAAGGTATACCACAAAGCGATGGTACGGTGGTGAGATAAAGTCGAAGTTCCTAGTCTGCAACAGACAGGGTTTTACGAAATCTGTTAAAGTGTTAACAATACACCTGCGGCTTTGAAAGTTGTTAACGATGCAGCTGGGGGAGGAGTTGTTGTGGACGCGCCTAAAAAGAAGACAAAAGTCCGTCGTTGCGGGTGCAAGGCAAGAATTAGGCTGTTCAATAAAGGCGGCATTCTCAGTATTGATAGGTTCCACATCGGTCACAACCACGAACTGATCTCACCAAAAGACAGAGAATTCCAAAAGCTGTCGAGGAACCTGACAAAGTACCACAAGCAACTGATCTTTAACAATTCGCGGGTATGGAGTAACACAATTTCTTTTGTAGAATAAGATTTGAGTAAGATAGGTGTAACACCAATTTTTTGCTAGAGTAACACAGCTGGATTAATCCACTGTGTACATAATCTAATTACTTTTGCTAGAATAACACCAGTGATCCTATAAAGTAACAGTACTTAAAAATAAGAGTAACAGTATTAATGTTAAATTGTCACAACGCTTGACTCTTATTTTCATCTGAATATCGGAGCAACGCGGACGTACAACATGTGCAAGGAGCAGGTAGAGGGTTTCGCAAACGTGGGTGCGAGATTGGTTGACTTCAAAAACTGGGGAAGGGATATAAAGTGCTTCCTACATGAAAGGGACGGTCAGCTATTCATCGATCGTTTCAAAGACATGGCTAAGAATAGGAAGGGTTTCCATTTTGACTACGACCTGGATGAAGATGGGAGTTTGAGCAGGGTTTTCTGGGCTGACGGTGAGGCGCCGCGAAACTACCATTTATTTGGGGATACAGTTTCGTTCGACCCGACATATGGGACGAACAAATATAAGATGATATTCACGCCGTTCACCGTCGTTGATAATCACAAACGATCGGTAACCTTTGCTGGCGCTCTGATAGCGCACGAGGATTATGAGTCGTTCGTGTGGGTGTTTGAGAGATTTCTGACTGCAATGGGCGGGAAAGAGCCGGGGTATATTATTACCGACCAGGATCCGGGTATTATACCAGCCGTGAAGAAGATGTTTAAGACGGCGCTACACCGTTTTTGTATGTGGCATATCTTGAACAAGGTCCCCACCAAATACGGTGCAACGCGGAGCGACTACCAGGATTTTCTGAAAAGATTGAATGCTATAGTATGGGATGTGGAGATTGATGGAGATGAGTTCGACGCGGAATGGCGTGACATAATGGAGGAGTACCATGGCCTGGGGGTGATGTCGAGTGGTTTTCAACTACATTCTCCATCAGGAAGCAGTGGGTGATGGCACATTGCAGGGATTTAAAGATGGGCGGCTTAATGCGAACAACTCAAAGGTCGGAGAGTGAGAACAGTTTCTTCAAAAGATTCGAACAAAAATCGGGAACGTTGGTCGAATTCTGGATGCGATTCGAGAGCGTCATGGACCATCAACGGTATACACAGAAAAAACTCGACAATGACAATGTACAAGCTTCTCCAAAAACAGTAACCCACCTGCCAATTGAACATCACGTTGCGAAAATTTACACCCACACCGCATTTGAAGAATTCCAGGAGGAGGTGAAATTTTCTGTGGGTACTTGCAGCGTGAGGGGCTTCCTTGAGAATGACGGGATTGAGGAGACATTGGTTAGGGATGCTACACGAGATAAAGAGTTTACGGTCCAGTATATATCAGGTACTCCTTAAAACTTGACCTCGTTCATGTGATAGAAGAGTATTTAATAAAGTAACACCTGTCGTTCCTTACAGTAACATATATAATGCGTTAGAGTAACTGAGGACAGCACTTCGACATCTGTGTTGTAAATGCTTAAAAGTAACACCGACCATGGATTACAGTAACACCTCATATTCTTAAAATTATCTTATTCTGCACTCCATTACATTTTGCACACCATTATATCCATTATAATTGTTGTCTCTATTGAATGAAAAAATGGATAATATATCATTTATCCAGGAACGTCTGGATCAAGCTAATGGCAAGGATTTGTCACGTCCCTAGCCGATCAATAAAACAACCGACTATCCTAGTGGGTAGCTAGGGTAAGTCAGGATCGTATCCACGAGGACGGTATATCAAGGTTTAGACTAGGTCGGCCTACAACGAGACTAGATCACCAAACAAACACAAAGAAACGAAGAAAGGAAAGCTATTGCGGAGGAGAAGAGAGAACTAGACTAATGATGAACTAAGCTAATGATCAAACTAACAAGTAAACTAGAGTAAACAAAGGCTAACTAGGAGGATTAACACAAATATGGAAAGAAGTGGGGTAGGTCGGGTTCATAGGAGTAGAAGGGTAATTGGGGTGATCAAGGGTATAGGTGTCTCCTAGTTACTAGAGTCGGTCCGGGCTCTCGCAACTTAGACCGATGTCAAGGTGGGTCCGGGCTCTCGCAACATAGACCCTAGTCCGCGCTCTCGCGACTAAACTATTCTCGACATTTCCGCATCATAGACAAACAATGAGAAGATGAACACAAGTATGGGAAGCATGGCCACTACAACTCACACAAGCATATCAACAAACACATGGAATGCCCACAATGTGACTAACAACAAAGATTCACCCTTTTTCCATAATCAACCCTAATCATCCATAATCTACCCCTAATCCCCCTACTAACCCCACAAGATCACTACTCACTCATTATCATGGTCAAACTAACAATCAATAGAGAAAACAAACTCACAATCCAAACATTCATTATAAATAACAAGAACAATAACAATAACAACATAAAAAGATGGAAACAAGATTAAATAACAAAGAACAAGAGTAAGAAAGGTTATACCAACAATAGGATGAAGAAAAGATGAAAACTTGTATTAATGAGAAACCCAAACACAATCCCAAGGTTGTTAATCTTGGAACAATCTTCAAGAATCTCCTTAATCCAAGAACTAATTACAATGTTTAACTAAGGATTAACTAAGATTAAGGGAAGATTAAAACTAATGAGTGAGAGTAAATCTAGGGTTTTGGAGGCTTAAGAGAGTCTAAACTAACATAAGATGTCTTAACATTACAAGAAGGGAGTATATATATGAGTACAAGAATGAAGGAGAAAGAAATAAGAGAGTCTCGCTGCCCTGTAGCTTCCCGACCGGGACGGATCATCCCGATCGGGACGGCCTTGTCATCCCGACCGGGACGGGATGGTCCCGACCGGGATGGGCTCACAGCAGCCTCCTTCAAAGTGCATCCCATCCCGAACGGGATGGGTCTTGTAGGCCACCCTTAAGAGCTCTTTGGCCCTTCCTTGCCTTTCATGGGCTTCTCGTCGATTCTCGGGACTCTGGATCGGGTCTCGGAGGCTCGAGATTGGGTCCCGAGGTCTCGGGGTCGATTCCAAGGCATCGAGTCATCGTTCCTTTACTCCGTTGGCTCCAAAATGTGTGTGTATAGAGTCGGAATCGCTCCAACTCTTCCAAATCGGCCTCGCGAACCTGAAACGAACTAAAGGAAGCATAAGAAGCCACTAAATCGCTCCAAAGGAGCGATTCCACAAGGAAAAAGGGACCAAAACACAACAAATAGGCACTACAAACTACACTTATCAACTCCCCCACACTTAACCCTTACTCGCCCTCGAGTAAGCACATACTAACTACTACACTAGCCGAATGGGTATTAGCGCACCCAACGCCCTTTCAACTCACGCGAGTAAACTTAGAGGAAAAGTGCACTCCGCAAGGCAAGTGGGGTCTTGCGACAAAACTGTGGATGCAACCGGACACAAGACACAAAAAACAAACAAACACACGAACAAACACATAATCGGTTGCACCCAAAACAAAAGAAATACCGCTTCCCTCAAAAAGCGGTGAAAGAAGCACCGGTTTAGGACTCGAGGTAAGTGACAATGTTCCAAAGCTAGCAATACAAACCAAGGTGAACTAAACCCTAATAGTATGACGATCAAGCAATAAAAACGTTGGTAACTTACCTAGGTCCACCTAACTTTCTAAAAACGTACTACGGGACGATCGGCGGAGTGGAAAAGTGAAGAACCACGGTGTTAGTCGACACTGTAGGTAAGTGAGACCCCGCCCCCTTTAGCGTGAGCCAAGAGGGTCGTCCCGTGTCCAAAACCGCCTAACTAGTCCAAGTAAAAAGGTGGAAATATTGCAAAATGAGGGAAGACCGACTAATGTCGCTATCATCCTTCCTAGGGACTCGGTCCTTTGGTAGGCTCTTCACGGCAAAAGTCGGAAAAAGGCTTATTTTGAGAGGTAGGGGTTATTTTTGTGAGTCGGGTTTTCTTTTGGCATTTTCTCTTTTCTTTTACATTTTTGCTTTGTTTTGCCATGCCATTCTTTTTCTTCTTTTCTATTTTCTTTTTGGCTTTTGTGCCTTTTCTTTTTCTTCATTTCTTTTCTTTTCTTTGCCCTTTTTTTGGCAAGATTTGGCTTTTTTGGCATTCCTTTGATAATTGAGAAAGAGAGAAATCAACAAATTGTATTTTATTTGTGTGGGTATGTGTAGGAGGTAGAGTAATGGGTGAGTCGGGGGTCGCAATTTCCCTTCAAACCCACAAAAAGTGGAGAACTTGGACTAATCAAACAATCCTAAACACGGTCACCTAGGGGACGAGACTCGGTAACCAAGGCCTTTTCACACCGTGGGTGGTCATAATGGTCAAAAGTGCAAATCCCGTAGTAAATTCCTAGTAAGCTAGGTGGACTCAAGGTAAAGGACCAACGAATTCATTGATTTAGGGTCATTCTACTAGAGTAAAGTCCAAGACTCGATTTACACAACTAGGAAGGGAAAATAGACACTCACACACTAGCCTCTAAACCGGGTTTTCGAAAACGGTTTACACACACAAGACACACTTAACACAACACAAAACAAAGACACGACGAAAATGAAAGAAAAAGAGACAAAACAAAACAAAACAAAACGAGACAACATAAACATATACAAACACCAGCCCTATATTCCATACAAGTCACCAAATCATCCACCAATATGCACAAAGCTCCACCCGAGCACACCTCAACACAACTTTCTCCAAACTTCACAAGAAATAAAGAGAGGAAAAAGGGGTAGAAGATGTTACCGAATGTCTTCAAAGCTTTCCAAAATTAACGGTGATTAAGCTACCTATAAGGAAAAGGGAGGCAAACACACACAACAAAACAAATATACGACACAAAGGCATAAAAAGGAAAGACACACATAAGAAAATCTTTTTGATTTTTTTTTTTTGAAATTTTTTGAAATTTTTAGGGATTTTAAGATTTTTTCGAAAAAACTAAGAAAATAAAACTAACTATGCTAGAATATCGCTCCCCCACACTTAAACCGAGCAATGTCCTCATATGCTCAATCGTAGTGTGCGGAGAGACAAAAGAAAAAGAAAAGAAACTACGAAAATAAAGCTAAAAATCAAAAATAAAGATGAAGAAAAGGTAGAAGGTGTCCGGCCGGGGTGTAGTCAAGTCACCATGGGCCAAGACAAGAAAAGATATGGATGGGGGAAGAAAATAAAAAGAAGGAAATAAAAGGAAATGGGAGGGGAGGGCTAGGTGTAATCAAGTCACCTAGCCCAGATTCCACCTAAATCCGACTAAATCCTCAAAAAGAAAGAGTGAAAAACTTGTAAAATTTGGATTTTGAAATGACTCTCGATGTAGTCACATCATCGAGAGTCGGGAGCAACAACTACCGAGGCCTCGAAGGCCACCAAGACACCAAGACACAAAAGTGTACAAGGGGAAGGGAATAAACAAAGGAAAACAAGCAATAACAAAAACGGAAAAGAAAGGATAGTTGCCGTACCATAGGTTAGCAACTCACTCTCTCCATCGTCTCATAGATCAATATAGGCACTTGCTTGTCTTCATCTTTGCTATCCTACTTCAAGCTTGATAGAACCGCATGGTAGACGTAGTAATGGTGCGAGGGGGTGGGATTTGATGCGAATCACGGTGTAAAGTGAAGAGGAAATGAGGTGAAGGTATGACAATGAAGTATATGGGGCATATGGTAAGGATAGGGTAGCTAGGGAGGTTGGGAGGGGGCATAAAACGGTTGGGTGGACTCGGTTTGCGAAGAAGAATCACAAAGGGGGAGAAGAGGACCATCCCGGTCGGGAAGATTGATCCCGATCGGGTTACCTCACCGTCCCGGTCGGGACGCCCTCATCCCGGTCGGGACGGATCCACAGTGAGCTCGAATCTTGGTACACCCATCCCGATCGGGACGGCTCCTTCCCGGTCGGGATGCCACACCCGTCCCGGTCGGGACGCCTCATCCCGGTCGGGATGGGCCTTCTTCGACTTCCACAATCCCAAAAAGCTTGCTCCAAGCTTCAAAAACCCGATCCTCGTGCTTACAACCCAAGGTATATCATAGCCATTCTTCTCTAGGAGCATTCTCACTTCACCTATCAAGCAATACTCAAACACACATCAAACTCTCTACCTCACAACGCTCATCAATCAATCCAAATAACGAGAATTCACAAAAATCCAACTAACTACAAGAAAGAGATATATACTATGGGACGGTTCTTGTGGAACTCCGTCAAACCAAGATGGTGCAATCTTCATTCTTTTTCAACAACCAAAACTAGTTCCATCTCCATCGAGGGCACTTAAGAACATGTCGAAGGCCCTAGCAAAGTCTTCAATTAGGCTTGAGATGTCACCGTCCACAAACCAAGGCTCTTCATGACCTTGCATCGAAGTTCCCGGGGCATCCCGATCTACTAAGTTCAATGGCTTGAACTTGTATTTGCGATCCTTCGGGACATACCCAAACGTCCAACGATCCTCATGTGGCCCCAAGGGAGGCTCATCTTCTTCTTTGTCATTGCACTTGTCATCAAGCCCATGATTTGGGCACTCATCTTCCTCCAAATCGGAGTCATCATCCTCAAGTACATAGGAGTACTTCTTCAAGCTTTGTCCCGGTTCACCCCCTAGATCGATGTCTTTCTTGGCTTGGATCATATTGCATGTCTCATCGCTAGTAGGCGAAGTGTTGCCTTGGAGGTCGAACACTATCTTTTCCTCGCCTAACTCAAATGTGATCCTACCGTTCTTCACATCGATCATGGCACCCGCGGTGTGTAGAAATGGGCGCCCAAGGATGATGGGAGTGTTGGCATCTTCTGGCATATCGAGCACGGTGAAGTCAACCGGAATGAAGAACTTCCCAATTCTTACCGGCACATCCTCTAGCATCCCTAATGGTCGATTGAGATATTTATCGGCCATTTGGAGTGTAATGGATGTAAATTTTAACTCCTTCATTCCGAGTCGGCAGCAAATAGAGTAGGGAATGATGCTCACACTCGCGCCCAAGTCACATAATGCATTCTTGATCATGAAATTGCCTATGGTGCAAGGGATCGAGAAACTACCCGGGTCCTTCAACTTCGGAAGCGTGGAACCTTGTATAAGCTCGCTCACCACCCTAGTGAACGCTATCGTCTCTTCCTTGTCGATGGACCTCTTCCTAGCCAAGATTTCTTTCATGAATTTACCATATGCCGGGATTTGGGTAAGTAACTCGGTAAACGGGACACTAACATCCAATTTCTTCACAATACTAAGGAACTTGTCGTATTGAGTGTCCACCTTAGTTTTCATTTGCCTTGATGGGTAAGGCAACTTGATTTGGTACTTGCTTTGCTCAATAGGGGTGGACTCTTCAAAGTACACTTTCCTTTTTCCCTTGTCTTTCTCTTGAAGTGGGGGAGGGTTGTCTTCTTGGGGTTTCTCGACCTCCCATAAGACTTGCTCCTCAATTGGAATGTCAAAGCTTGACTCTTCTTGATTTGGAGATATCATTTCCATTGTCGGTTTTTGCATCGGCTCTTGCTCATTAGGATATGGAGGGGAGTCATAAGAGGTACCTCTCCTTGTGGTGATAGCATTTACATGCTCAAATGTCGGTGTTTCACTTTGAGAAGGTAGTTGCCCCTTTTGCCTTGAGGAGCTCCCCGAAGCGAGTTGAGATACTTGAGTCTCAAGTATCTTCATACGGGTATCTCTCATCGCGTTTTCCCCTTGAATATAAGTGAAGAGCTCATGATGGTTTCTTGATATGTCCATTTGACCTTGTTGCATATCCATCAAAGTCTTTTGAATGTCGAAATCCCGGGGTGGGGATGATGGATTATGTGGAGTGTCGGTGATGGCGAGAGGAATGCCATAATCATGAGTAGGAGACCGGCTCCTAGGCTTGCTTTGTTGTTGTTGATTTTGAGTTGCTTGTTGACGGTTCCCTTGGAACCCTTGAGAACTACCTTGTTGTTGATGATGACTCCCTTGGAACCCATGAAAGTTTCCTTGATTAAGGCCTTGGTTGTGGTTTTGTTGTCCTTGAAAGTTTCGGTTTCCTTGGAAATTTGGTTTCCTTGGAAACCACCATGATTGAAGTTCCCTTGTTGGAACCCTTGCTTGTTGTTGAAGTTACCTTGGTTATTTTGCTTGAAATTGTTGAAGGGTCTTTGGTTACCCACATAACCTTGATAACTTTCATTGTTGTCCCGTAAGGGAGGTGGAACATAGGGACGATGTTGTTGTTGATGTTGAAGTGTTTGTTGTTGAGGGACTTGATTGGAAGCTTGGTATTGATTAGAGTAGGAGGCACCTTGCTTGAACGCTTGAAAGGCGTTCACTTGCTCAATACTCCCTCTACAATTCATAGGGTCATGACCAACGATTCCACAAGTGTCACACATCCCAAAGTAAGGTGTAGGAGGTGCGAACCCCAAATCATTTACTTCTTGAATCGGTTGATGGTGGGAGGAACTAGTGCCTTGGACTTGGTTGAGGTGGCTTTGGAGCTTCTTGTCAATAGTCTCCATGTGTGTTTTCAATTGAGCTCCAAGGTCGATGCTTAATTTGGTGATAGCATCGACCTCATGTATGCCTCCTCGATGTGCCTTCCTAGGCCTAGAGTATTGCGAATTATGCACCGCCATCTCTTCGATTCTCGCCCATGTTTGGTCGTCATCGACCTCGGTAAACCTACCATTGGAGCCCATGTTAAGAATGGCTCTCGAGTCCTCATAAAGACCATTCCAACATTGTTGCACCAAGAACCATTGTGAGAGTCCATGATGAGGGCACGATCTTACCAAAGACTTAAACCGCTCCCAAGCTTCATATAGGCTCTCTTCATCCCTTTGTTGGAACCCGGTGATGAAGGCCCTAAGCAAATTCGTCTTTTCCGGAGGGTAAAACTTTTGGTAGAACGCCAAGGCAAGCTTTTTCCAAGTGTCGATACCCATGGTTGCCCTATCGAGACTCTTGATCCATTGCTTCGTTTTCCCAATAAGAGAAAACGGGAAAAGTACCCAACGAATTTGATCTTGAGTAACCCCGGTTTGAGATATAGCGTCGCAATAATCGGAGAAGGTCTCCATATGTTGGTGCGGGTCTTCGGTGGGCAAACCACTAAATGGGCTCCTCTCCACAAGTTGGATAAATTGAGTCTTTGCCACAAAATTCCCGGTATAGGCTTCCGGTAATGCACTCGGTCCCGGCAAGACATCCTCGGTGAATGTGGAGTGAGAGGAAAACTTAGGCATTCTTGGATATAAGGGAGAAGATGGTGGTGTAGACGGTGTTGATGCAGATGAAGAAGGGGAACTAGGAGAAGAAGAATCACCAAAAGGATTTACGAAATTCCCTTCGGCCGTCTCCTGATGTGGATTGTTTAAGTCGGCTCCTTGGGCTTGCCCTTGATGAGTATTGCTTGCACTCGGTTGAGAGATCCTAACCCGATTAATCGTTCGTTGGCGAAAGGCTCGAAAGAGTCTCTCCGGCTCTGGATTAAAGAGATAGAAGTCGCCTCCCCTCCTAGGCATACACTACACACTAGAACAAACGTGAGAACACTAGTGCTTTATGGGCACTAGGCAACGACAATAAACAAGCACAACTAGAGACAAAGAGAAAAGAAAGCTAAGGAAAGAAGAAAAACTAGAAAATATTCACAAGAGATGATGGGAGAACACAAAGAAGGGTAACTAAGTCAAGAAATAAGCAAACTAAGTCTAAACAATGCACCGTCCCCGGCAACGGCGCCAAATTGATGGCAAGGATTTGTCACGTCCCTAGCCGATCAATAAAACAACCGACTAACCTAGTGGGTAGCTAGGGTAAGTCGGGATCGTATCCACAAGGACGGTATATCAAGGTTTAGACTAGGTCGGCCTACAACGAGACTAGATCACCAAACAAACACAAAGAAACGAAGAAAGGAAAGCTATTGCGGAGGAGAAGAGAGAACTAGACTAATGATGAACTAAGCTAATGATCGAACTAACAAGTAAACTAGAGTAAATGAAGGCTAACTAGGAGGATTAACACAAATATGGAAATAAGTGGGGTAGGTCGAGTTCATAGGAGTAGAAGGGTAATTGGGGTGATCAAGGGTATAGGTGTCTCCTAGTTACTAGAGTCGGTCCGGGCTCTCGCAACTTAGACCGATGTCAAGGTGGGTCCGGGCTCTCGCAACTTAGACCCTAGTCCGCGCTCTCGCGACTAAACTATTCTCGACATTTCTGCATCATAGACAAACAATGAGAAGATGAACACAAGTATGGGAAGCATGGCCACTACAACTCACACAAGCATATCAACAAACACATGGAATGCCCACAATGTGACTAACAACAAAGACTCACCCTTTTTCCATAATCAACCCTAATCATCCATAATCTACCCCTAATCCCCCTACTAACCCCACAAGATTACTACTCACTCATTATCATGGTCAAACTAACAATCAATAGAGAAAACAAACTCACAATCCAAACATTGATTATGAATAACAAGAACAATAACAATAACAACATAAAAATATGGAAACAAGATTTAATAACTACGAACAAGATTAAGAAAGGTTATACCAACAATAGGATGAAGAAAAGATGAAAACTTGTTTTAATGAGAAACCCAAATACAATCCCAAGGTTGTCAATCTTGGAACAATCTTCAAGAATCTCCTTAATCCAAGAACTAATTACAATGATTAACTAAGGATTAACTAAGATTAAGGGAAGATTAAAACTAATGAGTGAGAGTAAATCTAGGGTTATGGAGGCTTAAGAGAGTCTAAACTAACATAAGATGTCTTAACATTACAAGAAGGGAGTATATATATGGGTACAAGAATGAAGGAGAAAGAAATAAGAGAGTCTCGCTGCCCCTGTAGCTTCCCGACCGGGACGGATCATCCCGATCGGGACGGCCTTGTCATCCCGACCGGGATGGGCTCACAGCAGCCTCCTTCAAAGTGCATCCCATCCCGAACGGGATGAGGCCATCCCGAACGGGATGAGTCTTGTAGGCCTCCCTTAAGAGCTCTTTGGCCCTTCCTTGCCTCTCATGGGCTTCTCGTCGATTCTCGGGACTCGGGATCGGGTCTCGGAGGCTCGGGATTGGGTCCCGAGGTCTCGGGGTCGATTCCAAGGCATCGAGTCATCGTTCCTTTACTCCGTTGGCTCCAAAATGTGTGTGTATAGAGTCGGAATCACTCCAACTCTTCCAAATCGGCCTCGGGAACCTGAAACGAACTAAAGGAAGCATAAGAAGCCCATGAATCGCTCCAAAGGAGCGATTCCACAAGGAAAAAGGGACCAAAACACAACAAATAGGCACTACAAACTACACTTATCACAAGCTGCACATGTCAGTTGTTTAATTTACGAGGGGTACTGTGTAGACACGTAATCTGGATAAATTCGTCGAAAGGGCTGACCACTATACCCGAAAACATGGTAACCAAAAGGTGGACAAAAGAGGCTGTTCGCACTGCTCGTATCATTGATGAAGGATTAGACGGCGAAAACACTGACATCATCGACAGAAAACAGATAGAGATGTCGAAATTGTGGTCGGAAATCCATGAGACAATGGGACTTCTAAGAGCAGGGGACAAGGCAGATGTGGAAAGCTTGTGCGGATTAATTCGGGAGTTCAGGTTGCAGAGGCAGCCAGTTTCTGGTGGGGGGAATATTGGCAAGACACAGGAACTGGAAAATATGCTTGGGTGTACGACCTCTGACAATATCACGATACTCCCTCCGAAGATTTCTAAGACAAAGTGCAGCGGAAAGCGGATGTTGTCGAGCAAGGAAAAGAAGGTTGCACTTTCTAGAAAGCCGAAACGCATGTGCAATAACTGCAAACAGATGGCACACCATGACAAGCGAAACTGTCCAAATCCGTACGCAGCACGACCCCCTAAACAGCCTACTAAGCCACCCAATGATGAGGATGAGGAGGATGAAGTAGATGAAGACATCGAAGGAGAGGAAACTGAAGAAGACACCGAGGAAGACGAGGAGATGAACAAGTGTTTTGAATATACTCGTGTTTTTTGTCATTATAAGAATTTTCGCTCTTTTGCTGGTTTAAAAGAATAACTTTTTTTGTAAACATTTTTTTACAGGTAGCACTGTGCTACGTTGTAATTAACACTATATTTATTTAATACATGTGTTTTTGGTTAGAGTAACATCTCATGTGTGTCGGAGTAACACTTATTGTCTGTTACAGTAACAGAAACAATGCATTCAGGTAACTGTGGATAACTTGGATAACTTGGTTTGGTTCCATTCATTAACAAAGTACCAACTTGGATTGGTTTCATCATTGCCAAAGTAACTGGGGATATATTATTCTTCAAAAAACAATATATCATTGTTCCATCACCATTAATCAATTATGCGTCATAGGAATTGATTGCAACATCATTGTAATAACACCATTAATCAATTAAAGTAACATAATGCGTTCATTAGAGTAACATTTACTGGACTTCAGTAATCACCATAGTAACAGCAGCAGTAATTTAGAGTGACATGTTCAGCTAGTCAGTGTAAACAGAGATTGACAGCTTCAATGCATTGGTGACAGTCAAAATACCAATGAAATTAGAAAAGTAACTAAATAATACAAACCATTAAATCGTTTTTAGAAAAGATATGACATGATTCAGTAACAACATTATTTTTTTCGGCCCTTTGTTGGCTTGCTCTTGGGACGGTCGATGATCTTTTGTCTATCTCCCGCATACTTGTCCACTTTTTCCAACAATTCCGATCGCACCTTGTTCTTGTCTGCCAATAGAAGTGTGGCTGCAAGTTGCACCACCAGATACCGTCTGTTGACCTTCCTCTCGAGGTCTATGTGGTGGAATGTACGTCCCTCGTACATCAACATGTGCATCATCGTGAAAATTCCCGACTCGTCCCAGGTACGGTCTTGTTTCTGCCACTTAAACTTGGCCTCTTTAAACTCGAAAGTACCGATATCAGCTGCATCAGGGACTTCAAGCTTCTCAAAGTAATCGCTAATTGCTGACACCTGTGTGTATCACAACGACGTTATTAGGTGAGAAACAAATAGCGGTATGCAATAATAACTACTAGCATATATATACTAACCATTATCATTGCGGCCTTGTACAATTTTGTATCTTTCACGTTCGTGTAACGTTGGTGGTCAAGGAGATCTACTGTCCTCGTTTTACGGTCAATGCACACGCATGAGTAGTAATCATCGATGTGGATCGGGACAAAGGTGAGATTAGCTTTCAAGTTAAGATGACGACCACACTTCCTTCTAAAAATAGCGAGATGGTTCATCAAGGTGTCAACTGCTTGCGTGAATGGGCCGTCTTCATACTCTTCAATCATCCCATAAAGGCAGTCCTACAAAAATATTCAATGTGTCTCAGATTGGGTTCAACTGTATACAAGTCTTCCAAAACGAGAATGTTGAAGTAACACATTGACTACGTATAAGAGCATGTTGAATAACAAAGACGCAGATTAAAGTAACACATTTTCTGGATTACAGTAACACCAAAAAAGCGCCAAAGTAACACCATATTTATTTAACACAAGTATGTCAGATCAACACCATAAAGTTAAATTGTAGCTGATAAGGGTTAATGTAACCACGGTGATAATTATATATGTGTACACAAATGCAACAGTAATGCGTACCGCCTGTCGTATACCAAAGTATGCCATCGTAGGTGTCTCGGCCGAATCAGTGGCGGGAGATGGAAGCTTGTTCAACAGCATCGACCAGCATTCGATGATGCACGACCTCATTTTCTGTCCCGGTAACATTGAACGTATGTTATCCCGCTCAATTGAAGCCAGGAGAGAATAGTTTGCAACCTCGTCGCTGAAGGAAAACAAAAAAATACCTCGTCAAAAAATCTGTTTTAATATTCACCCATTAATGTTACAGTAAATGCATACCTATTTTTTATGGATGAAAGCTCAACAAGGCAGTAGTCAACGACGTCTTTGCGACGGACAACGATCTTACTTAACAACGTCCTGTTGTTCAAAAGAAACGGTGAAAACATGGGAGAGTTCGCATCTTCGCCGCCACAGTCAATTGAGCAGCCAAGACCGTCACCCTCACCACGGTTTCGGCTCTCCAGGACGGATCTTGTCCGCGTTGACAACTCAGAGTCAAGCACCGTATCTGCGACCGGGGTTGTAGGGTCAGGTGTCGACAGTCGGCTCTTCTTCGACGGTCGTTTCTCTTGTTCTGCCTCGCCTGCCCTCTTGACAGTCCCCCCGGTAGAACCCGCAACACCGGATATTGTTCTCTCAATGACAATATTCACTTTATCGTTTAGGAACTGCCTCACCCTCGCTAAAACCTCATCTCTGTCCTTATTGATGTCACACAGGACCAGAGTCGTTGCAATCTCCGCTCTATAGAGGTTGTTCGCCTCCATTGTTCCTAGGCAACAGTCGAACACTTCTCCCACGTACATCATGTGTATCATGAGGTAGACACCGTATTCATTTGCCGAGAAACCTCCACCCTGCCATGCGAATGGGACGTTGACAACAGGGAAACCCGCGACAGCCGAACCCCTCGCGATACCTTTTTTGACCATGTATTTTCCCATTTCCACAGCCTTGATAAAAAAAAATATGACGGAGGGTAAAATGATGAACGATTATATAAAACATAAATACACTTACTGCGATTTTTGCCATCCCGACATATGGCCGGCTTTCGAATTCCTGATCTTCGTAACTTCTGTTGAAAGGTAATCAATCTGATTTGACAGAAAGTTGATACATGCACAGCTGTAGTGGTCGTTGTCGTTGGAAAGCACCGGGACGAAGACCTGTTATTTAGTAACAAAGTGATTGGCGATTATTGTTAAAGAGCTGTAGTAAAGGGTGATCCGTGTGAGTGTTTCATATAGACATACCAAGTCAGAGTCTAGGTGTACGCTGTCTTTATTCACATCGGTCCAAATGTCCTAGAAGTTGAACAAGTCATCGCCAATGTAGACTTTTGCACCGCTCTTTACGCCATTCCACAGCTTCATTATTGTCTTCTGCAGGACACATGTTGAAGTAAAATTTCATGATCGTGGAAATAAGACAGAGTAAACACAGTTACTAATTAAAGTAACAGTATAAAAGCCTTACAGTAACGCCTGTTATTGTGTTAGAGTAACAGTATTAATTTCTAGGAGTAACACTAGTTATGGATATCATCATTAGTGACATACTTATTAAAGTAACAGTATACACACCATACAGTAACACCAGTTGGTGTATTAAAATAACATTGACAGTAATGAACATGTGGAAGGGCATGGAGAGTGGTACAGAACAGGAAATTCATTATGAATGTTCAGTCCTAATATGAAAAGATTACATTTGTTATGAAAATGATCATTCCGGATATGTTAGTGGCACTAGTTGTTGATTGTGCTGGTATGATAAATATAATAGAGACAAGCTTACGCTGTGGCTAACGCCAAAGAACCAGCATGATGTAGGACGTGGCGCAGTCTGACTCGCGTCAAGAGTGTTAAGGAGTATACACCAGCTATCGATAACAGCGTTCGACAGCTGCTGTCCCGGTTGGAGTGTTGACAGCTCATCACGAGGGACGTTGAAGAAGTCGTCAACCCTCACAAGCATCTCACTAACAGATTTTGAATAAATTATAAGAATTATAAGACAATTGATAAAAAATAACATAGATAGATAGAATCAGGTAAAGAACATTGAGCAATATTGAAAACTTACTCCGCACTGTACTTGTCATTTTTATAAAAGACGTAATCCATTACGTCTTTCCGAACACTAAAAACCGACCTGAACAACCTACTGTTTCTGACCAAAAAATCCGATACTATTAGCTGGTCTGGTTTAGGGGTTCCACAGTCATAAGAACATCCAAGTTTCTCATCAACAACTTGCATGCAATCCAAAATTTTTTCAGAGTGGAGAAAGTAGGGATGGAAGACCTTCTGTCCATCAACTTCCACAAACAAATTCTCAATAACGTTCGCTTCATCAATTCGGTGATCCCTGTCCCCCGAACCACCGTTAACAGCCTCAACCATCTCCACCGTCGTGTACAGTTCGAAGTCGGGACAGCCTCGACTCTCATCCCCAGTGACAACATCCTCATCCCCCGTCACATTTGTACGCATGCTCGCACCTGCTGTTTGTGTGGGCTGGCCTGTGAATACAGGGCCTTGGGTCGCTGCGTTCTTCGCACGTGCGTAGGCCTCGCACACTTCATCGACCGTCTGGTGGAGCTCTTCTCCACTCCAGAAGTCTTGCGAGGCCTGTGACGGTACGGGGTCATCGTTCAGTAGTTTGCCGGATGTTATTCTCCTGAGTTTGGAAGCGGCTAAGATCCACCAATCATGGAATGCAACTGCATTCCTTGCCATCATGAGGTACAATTCATGTACCTCCTGCATCAAGAGTAAACAAAAAGTGTTACTTTGGAGGTGACATTATGATTCGTATTAAAGTAACACATCTGTGTCATTAGAGTAACATGTTATCAACATTAAAGTAACATATATCCATGCTCAGATTAACACATCTTCACGCTTAAAAAGTAACTGAATACCTTAAAGTAACACATAATGCGCATTAGTGTAATAGGATATGATAGTTAAAGTAACATAATTAGGCAACTAGAGCAACAACAAATTTGTTTTCTGAGTTCCATTAGATCAGGGGAACAAATAGACACATACCACCATTCTTGCGAACAACGCGTATTCAATGAACACAGGGACATAAACACATGCAATTTATTGATGTAAATTTTTATTACTTATGTCAACCGCCTTCGCTCTTAGCTCAGCGTCATCCTCGATGCCATCTGCTAGCTCAATGTTTATGGACATGGCAGCTTTGTGCGCGGATGATGTTGGGGCATTCAATATCCTCAGCGGCACCCCGTCATCCACCACCTCCTCGTCCACCACCTCCTCAAGTAGACAACGGGGATATTTCACCTTTGACTTGGTAAGACGACCAAGCCCACCACCAACAAATTCACCATATAACCTATCTACCATCCGCTCGCGATCCCAATCCTTAATAAGCGGCAGGTCGTGCGGAGAACGATGATCACGGTATTGGAAACGCTGAAAGTATGTGATCATCAAAAATGGCACACAACCGAGCAGGTATGTCGGTTTCCGAATAACAGAGTCTTAACAGACTGCAGCAAGCCCATCCAATACAATCGTGCACCAATCATAGTTCCTAATCTGCTCTACGTTCTCAACGCACCTCAGCAGACTAAGATCAACAGTGTAATTCGACGTTGGATTAAGAAAAATAGACATGTTGTACAGAACAAATAATCTACAAAAGTCGTCCCCGCCGTCAACGTCCTTCTGTAGTTCTTCCAGCAACAGAGTCAGAGAGATCAAGTCGCTTCCAGTAGGAACATGGAACCGGTCCCTCCATGCTTGTTTCAGACTGACAACATCCTCCGCCAGTGCTTCCTTCGACCGGCCCATTGGGAGCAGGTCAGCTGGGTTCGGACCGTATGGTAGGAGGAAGCAGTCGTGGACATCATGCTTCGTTACCAAGAATTGATCGCTTTTCCTTGGTAGTCTGAAAATGAGAGTGTCATCCGCAAAAAGCGTCATGAAGTCGATTGCATACTTACCGGGGAAACTTTTGAGTCGCATCTATAGTAGGCCGCCAAAACCGATTCTGATGACAGCCTCCCGCTGCCTATCATTAAATTTGGACATTAACTCGACGAGGTTCTGTGGTCTACACCTGAACTGGATCTTCTTAACAACAACTTCTTGTTCCCCCACTTCTTCCTTCTGAAAAGGGACAAGTATAAAAATAATTAGTATGTTCAACTGTTGTTAGAGCTAAATATGAGTCAGGTAAGAGATGAACATCAACAATGCTAAGGCCTGCAACTGACCTGCTCCTCGCTGACCTGCTCCTTGCTTTGCCTCCGGCTTTTGCCATCTGTGGCACGAGTTTTTCTGGACTTGTCTCCTCCTTTTGCCATCTGAAAAGTACAATGATCATGTACAACTGTTCTAACAAGTAGCTGGTTACAAGTAAGCATTAAAGTAACACGAAGAAAGTATTAGAGTAATATCAGAATTAGTATGTTCAACTGTTGTTAGAGCTAAATATGAGCCAGGTAAGAGATGAACATCAACAATGCTAAGGTCTGCGACTGACCTGCTCCTCGCTGACCTGCTCCTTGCTTTGCCTCCTGCTTTTGCCATCTGTGGCACGAGTTTTTCTGGACTTGTCTCCTTCTTTTGCCATCTGAAAAGTACAATGATCATGTACAACTGTTCTAACAATTAGCTGGTTACAAGTAAGCATTAAAGTAACACGAAGAAAGTGTTAGAGTAATATAAGAAGCGAATTAGAGTAACAAATGTACATAATTGAGTGTACCAGTTTACAAGGATTCAGAGTTTCACGAAGATGATAGTTAGAGTAACACCTCTTCTGCATTACAGTAACACATTGTTGTCTTTGAAATAACACCATGCATGTGACACATAAAAACGAGCGACCTCTTACAGTAACACATAAAGATTATTATCTGTAACAGCGTAAGGGCATTAAAGTAACATTCGAAATATGTTCGCCTGTAGTTGAATTCAATTACACGAAATAGATGAAAACCCAGATACCACGACAGTCTTTAGTGAAAAAAAAAAATTTAGGGCACAAACACAGCATGGTTAATCAATCAATAATTAGCGAAAAAATGGATGAAATCAGACAATGATGATAATGTTTGCTGAAATTAGAAAGCGGCTTGAATGTAACCTTGCTCGAGTTGAAAGTGAGCGATTGAGTTGAGTTGAACGATTGGGTTGAGTTGGATGATTGAGTGCTCGGGTATGCTTGAGTTGAGCGAGCGATTGAGTTGAGTTGAGAGATTGAGTGCACGGATATGATTGAGTTGAGTGAAAATTTTGATTGAGATGAGAGAAGATGAAGGGTTTTTCTTGGGCGGGGTTTGAATGCAACATAATGAATGAGATGAGAGAGAAGTTGTAGTTGGCGCTAATCTAGGGAGGAAGAGGATTTTTTTATTTTTTTCCAAAATTTGGTAGTTACTACCTTAATTACAATATGCAATCTCAACCATTCATCTTGTTTAGATCAATGGCTAAGAAAGGGACTCATGGACTCAAAAAAGAAAAAGGGACTCACTTGATCGTTCCTCTATATATATATATATATATATAGGAAGCTTTTTTTTTTACAATCAATATTAACTACAGTATATTATTATTTTATTTTCGGGTTTTGAGTAAATATGAGGTTAGAAGTAAACTTCTTATAACCTAAGACGGATTTTGAGTGAAAGTAGAATTCTTTTTATAAACAACACAAGTCTAGTAATTATTAACTAGATTAGACCCCGTGCAATTGCACGGTTTTTGAGTTAATATGTATAATAGTATAGACCCCATGCAATGCACGGTATTTATAATATATTTATCTTATAGAATATTTCATTTAAGATTTAAAATAAAAAATTTATTATTTTATTTTTACTATTTACCGACTGTGTACTTTAGAAATAAGAAAATATTTTTTAAATCGAAAAACTAATTAAAATATTTGAGTAATGTCTTGAAATGTACGTAGTATAAAATAAGATGTAATTAATGAAAATATTGTTTATATTTTTTATATACTCGGTTTATTTCATCTCACATTTCGAGATACCCACTTCTCTCTTTAACATACCGTAAAATACATAAATATTTATCAAAACTTGTATAATAATGAACTTTTTTTTAATGGTTAGCACGCCGTGATATGTTCTCTTTGTGTAAAAAAGCTATTCAGTTTTTCATTAGAAAATTTTTAAAAAAATTAAAAATGGACTGTTTCAAGTGTAAGACTTATATTATGTAATTTGTGAAACTTTTTTTTATATGAATTTTAATAGTATATTCCGTATTTTGTACTCTCCCGTACCAAAATAATCTTTCTATATAATAATTATAATCCTCACATTTGAATAAATGAAAAGATCTTAGTGGTATCGAGTGAGTATATATATACTCTTTCCGTCCTAATGAATTGTTTGCCTTTGCTTTTGGCACAAAGGGAAAAATGTTCATTGATGAAGTGACATGTGAAGCCAAATTCATGACAGGTCAAATTAAATATATATATATATATATATATATATATATATATATATATAACATTCCTAAAATAGAAAGGCAAAAAATTCATTGAGACACACCAATATGGAATAGACAAAGAATTCATTGGGACGGGGAGAGTATATCTTTGTAAAAGTTAAAGTAAAGACCTCATTTCAAAAATAATTTTTTTAGATAACTAATTTTTTTCTCAAGGTTCAAAAATAATAAATTTTCAAAAATATATATATATATATATAATTTTTTTTAGTGAAATTAATGTTCTTTTACTTCTCAATTTAAATTAGTGTATTTTTGAGGAAAATGTTAGTAACTGTTATTGTCTTAGAGTAGTATATAGAGAATTTTCGGTGAGTTTTTACTATGTATTAGACTTTGTAAGAGCAATCGAAATATATATTCCATTTTTATATAGTTACTAAATTTTATAGCGATGTTAAGAATATGATTTTCGAATATGATCAGAAAGATATACAATAATAATCATAACTATTTTATATTTTATGTAAAATATTGTACGGGATAGTGGAAACTCCTATTAACAAAAATAATGCAACTATTTGGTTAAAACGGAATACAATATGTTTATACTTTTTAAAAAAAAATTGATCATACATTCCATACTAAATATTGTATGTGATATCTTCAATGTAAAACATGTGATGATTTTCCTAATCAATGTAATCAATCAAATTTCCTTAATTACATACTTTCTGTGGTGTATAGCTTTATGTGTTATGTAGTGATATTTTAATCAGTAAGATGTTAGAGTGTAGTTGGAGAGGAGAAGAGTGTTGCACATGAGGTCAAGGGTTCGATTTGCACGTAGCTCATTTGATCTATTTTATTTTTGTTGGTAGATAGCTTTAGGCGAGAAAAAACATGAGTTGAGTTATTTGGTTAGTGGAAAGGGTAATTACATTACCATAATTACTATACGCAACACGGGTAATATGTCATATTATATATAACAATAACAATAGTGCATGAGCTTAAAATTGATTGATTATGTAACATGTATAGATGATTATCATTATAAGTAATAATGATTATTACTGATTATTATCAGTAATATAATTATAAAAATAATTAGAATTCATACTTCTAACCTTATAAGACGGATTTTTTTAAAATGTATATAATTTTTTAAAATAACTTTAAATGTGTCGGGTGAAAATACTAAATACGGGTCGGTTTAATTATGGATCGTGTTATATGGGTCTGAAACGGGTTATGGTTAGAATACGGATAGTTTCGAATGTCGATTTTTTTACCTCTTTTTATTTATTTTAATAGTAGTTCGTATTATTTTTATACTCCTGAATTATGATGTTTATATTTCAATTTCATCGCATGGACTTTATATTTCAACAAAATTTTAAAATTATTTTATAATTAAAAGATAAAATAAATAAATTAAATATTAGTTTATAGTTTTAATAATTAGAATATCGAGTCATAGATCAAGATTTAGATGTCTTCACTGTTGACCTACGAAAAAATGAATTGGACATGTCCGGTCAGGTTTTGTCTTATAGTGATGTTACTATTTAACACGAGAACACAACTTTTGTCTCTTATGTGCAATTGTACAGGAGAGTAAGTTACTAAAAATGATAGATGATTTAAATTAATATTAGACACAAAATTATATTAAAATAAAACCATAATATATACAAAGTAATAATTAATTTCCCCCTCAATTTTTTTTATTAACCCCATTTGGGTTTGGTACAAAGTTTAAGAAAAAGTGAAAAAGTAAGAGGAAATTGGTGATATGGTGGATGTGTGAGAAAAAAATATAGGAGTACTATTGTACTAATTAATAAATTTCCATATGAAAAAATGGGGCTAACTCAAAACAAAATTCTAAAAGGAAATTAGGCAAAATCAAAAAAATTGAAGTGGATAAATATTGAATTGCTAATAGGTTAAAATTAAAGATTTTAACAAAATCTAGACATAGGAATAGATTGGTTTGAATTGTGCTTTTACACTAAAGCTTTGTAGTTTCTTCTTTCCAACGGGTTGAACGAGTCGAGCCGTGTCATGTCCCTAAATTAACATGTAATTTAGGATTTGGGTCACAAAATTGGGTTCCTAACCCAAAAAACAACAGGTTGAGTGAGACGGGTTTGCGGCTCAGGTCGAATTTAAAGCGAGATGGTTGCATACATGCAAATATATTACTTTGTAGATATAGTAGAGTCAAATGGTTAGCGAGTAAAATACATAGATAAATTCAATGTTCGCAGATGAGTTGTCAGTCTCACAGACATATTAGTATTGTTCATAGGTGCAAGATGGTATTTTGATGAGTGTCATTTGTTACACTCAGATAACTAATGTAGACACTAGAACTATCGAGTGAGTCGGGTCAAATACTGGTCCCGTATCAGGTTATGGTCAAAATACGGGACACAAATAGTTTCGAACGCCTATTTTTTTACCGCATTTTAAGTAAAAAAAAATATTTTTGATATTAAATTTTTATTTATTTTACTATTAGTATTATTTCCTTTAAATTATACTCCTTCTGAGTTCTTATGATTGGCTCATTTGGTTTTTGGGTGAAAAATAAGAAAGAGAAAATGAGTAGTTCAAAAAGAAGAAGGAAGAGAGAGAAATGGATGGATAAATATGAACCATACATTTATGTTCTAAAATGGTAAGTGTTTAAAAGATTAAACTTAGCCCAAAAAGGAATATGGGTAAATGATAGGAACTCGGAAGGAGTAATTTTTATATTTAAAATTATAATCAAAATTTTCTTAACTTGTGTCACTTCTTGATTTCTCTTGGGGTCGTCCCCTTAAGATAAACATTGATAAGCGGTGTCATATCTTCGAAGAGATAATGGTTTGAAATAATCATAATCACTTCGTCGCGTAACTAATACTCTCTCCGTCTCACTAAAAGGGTTACCCCACCTTCTTAGTGCGAATTAAGGTAGATATAAATGTATGGTGAAAAATGAAAGATGAAAAATAAGTGAGGTTAGAACCAAGGTTAACCACAAAAAATCAGACAAAATACTCTCTCCGTTTCATTGATTTCTTCCACCTTAAAAGTGACACATTTCTGAAGAAAAACAATAAAATAAGTAAAAGTAGAGAGAAAGTAAAGTAAGTGGATCACCAAGGTAGAAGAGAAGTGTGATAGAAAAAAGAAAAGTGGAAGAAATCAAAAGAATGTTTAAAAATGAAAATGTGGAAGATATCAAAGAAACAGAGGAAGTAAGAATAAAGCAAAAAGTGACTTTGAGAGAGATAACGCAAAATGGAAAGAGTGACTCTTCTACAAAGATAGAAGAAGTATTACTCTGTATGTTAAAATTTGAGTTTTAGCAAATCCAGACATAGAAATAGATGGCTAGAAATTGGCTTTTAGACTAAAAATTTTGTGGTCTCTTCTTTCCAACGAGTTGAACAGGTCGGGCTAGGTAGATCATGATCCAAAATCAGGTCATTTAGGATTCGGGTTAAATGGAGTGCGAGTAAAAAATGGGCTCATGCCTCTAAAAACGTGTCAGGTGAGTCTGGTCATATTTAGAGCGAGATGATGACATACATACAAATATATTCAATGCGAAAGTCAAATGCTTAGAGAACAAAAGACACGAATAGGCTCAATGTTCCATATGAGTTGTCGGACATTAAAATTGCTGAAAGTGACCAGGTATTATGATTAGTATAGTTTGTTGTAGCCATGTAGGCATGTAGCTAATGTACACACTAGACCTGTTACTGGTCGAGGTATACGGGTCATGCTCGGAAATAATTTTGAACGCCTAGTTTGTAATGGCTTTAAAGTAAAAAAAAATATAGTGTGTATCGGTTTATGGGTCGAGTCGAATTTGACAGGTCTAACCGTCTAAGTGTAGCATCATAACCCGCGTCTGCTACTTTTCGTATAAAATACATGCAAACGTGGAGTGCTAATCCTCTAAAATGATAATTATTTGAAATAATCGTAATCATTCCATCGCAGTCAATAATATAAAACGAAGTACAGTATTAAGGTTGATTTAGTAACGTTATTGTTACACTCGTGCATCGCACGGGCATCAAAACTAGTAGTATATGAATGCTTACAGTAAATTATATTCAGAATCGTATATAAATGCTACGTAGTATATGAAATTACAATCGTATATAAATTACATTAACTATAATTATGAAATTGTATTGTATATGAATGCTTATGTATATCAACTAATATGTATTGTTCATATTACCTCTGAATCAATTAGTAGCAACTCGACACCATCGATCTTTGACTTGTCATTGAAATCATGCATCTGCCATCTATATATGACCTTAACATCCATATTCGATAGTCTCACACCTTGAATTACAAGTAGTGATGGTAGGATTAATGACAACAGACATTTGAGATTAGGGTTTGATAGACAATTAGGGTTTTCGATATATTAGGTTACAATTCTATAATACTCCGGTCTCTGTAGGTTTTAATTCTATTAGGTTTGAATTATACTGTGTGATATTTGAGATTAGGGTTTGATAAAAATGATATGTGCAATAGTTTTATGAGGGTGAAAAACCTTAGATTTGATCAAGATTTAATGAGGATGTAATCTTGGGCAGGTTAATTGAGTGTGAAACCGGGACTGATAAGTTCGGATTGCTTGACCCAAATTGTAAAGCCCGAATGATTTTATTTTAGCTTCCAACGCAAGACTTGCCTTACTAAGCTTGAATGAATGAGGATTGAGTACTTGAAAATACTCATCAAAGAGCAGCGCCACATCACAGTGCGTGGTGCCTGCTTTAATAAATAAAGGACGGATATGGAGAGCGGATCACGATTTAGATATTTTACGTTAGGATAAATTTTTGGTCGGATATATTACGGGTTTTGAAATCCCCTTTCCACTAAAAATAACTCAAATCATGTATTTTCCCGCCTAAAGCTATCCACCAACAAAAATTATAAAATAAATCAAATGAGCTATGTGCAAATCGAACCCTTGACCTCATGTATGTCACCCTTTCCCTCTCCAACTACACTCTAACATCTTACTAATTAAAATATCACTACATCACTCATAAAACTATACACGACCGAAAGTATGTAATTAAGGAAATTTGATTGATTACATTGACTACAAAAATCACATGTTTTACATGGAAGATATCACATTCAATATTTAATATGGAATGTATGATTAATTTTTTTTAAAAAGTATAAACATATTGTATTCCGTTTTAACCAAATAGTTGCATTATTTTTGTTAATAGGAGATTGCACTATCTCGTACAATATTTTACATAGAATATAAAATAGTTATGATTATTATTGTATATCTTTCTGATCATATTTGAAAATCATATTCTTAACATCGATATAAAATTTAGTAATTATATAAAAATGGAATATATATTCCGATTGCTCTTACAAAGCGTAATACATAGTAAAACTCACCGAAAGTTCTCTATATACTATTCTAAGACAATAACAGTTACTAACATTTTCCTCAAAAATACACTAATTTAAATTGAGAAGTAAAAGAACATTTCACTAATAAATTCGCAAACTATTCATTTTCATTAATGTTAAAGAAATTGACAAAAAAAACTTCTTCTTATGAAAATAATTAGATAAATTTTAAGATATGAAGTCATTAACCTGGAGAAAAAAATCAGTTATCTAAAAACTTTATTTTTGAAACGAGCTATTTACTTTAACTTTTACAAAGATATACTCTCCCCATCCAAAAGTAATTTTTTGTCTGTTCCATATTGGGGCGTCTCAATGAATTTTTTGCCTTTCTATTTTAGGAATGTTTTTATTAGAGGTGATCATATGCGGGTTCGAGCCGGACACGGGCCGGGCTAATTGTGAAATTTTGGCCCACGGACAAGCGGGTTCGGGACGGGTTAGCGGGTTTGCGGGCCGGGCCTTTGTATATTTTTAAAAATGTTCTGTCCAAGCCCGCTAAAAATTCGGGCCGGACGGGACGGGCCAATCGGGCGGTACGTCCCATGACCAGCTATAGTTTTTATATATATAGAGAGAGAGATAGGTTCACATAAGGCCAACAATTCTTATAAATTCATATGTTCCAGTGTTAAAGTTACATAAAAAGTGCTTAAAGTTATACGAGATGAGTGATAAAGTTGCACTTTATCACTTGAAGTGATAAAAGAGCTGAATGTTATAGTTACATATCAATTCTGAAAAAATGCAAGTTTAACGTATATCATCTGTAACTTTAATATACACTTAATTACATACGGTGAACTTATTTGATCCCTTCTCTCTCTCTCTCTCTCTATAAATAGATAAATATATATATATATATATATATTATAGAAATGGGATCAAGGGAGTTGGTGGTGGATTGGGAACTTGAGAAGTTGTGTTGCTGGCCCTTCATCTTGGGTTGGATGGATGGCTTAGATGGATGATGTAAAAAAAAAAGAGAAAAGGAGTGTCAGTAAACTGACACAACAGTGGAGAGAGAAAAGTAAACCCCCCCTCAATCAAACTCTCACTTCTTACAATTACTTTCACTCCTTACAATTTGATGCTTTCTGATTTTCATCTTCATTTAATCGAATAAAAAAGCTCTCTCATCTCCATCTTCATTTAATCGAACAAAAAAAAAGCATCATCATCTTCAACCTGATGCTCTCTCATCTTCATCTTCATCAACCGAACAAAAAAAAGCATCATTATCTTCAAGATCTATTCATTCATTCAACAAAAAGAAAACATCCTCATCTTCAAAATTCATTCATTCTACAAAAAAAGTTTCTTCATCTTCAAGCTTCATTTATCCAACAAAAAATAAGAACATCTTCATCCTCAAGCTTGATGAATGACGGAAGTTTGTAGATCATCTTCATCTTCATCCTATCATCATCTTCATCATGCGTAATGTTCTTACAGAATTGCAAGGTCACACACTTTCAGTTGTATAGTCACACTCATTAGGTTGCATAGTCACACTCATTATGTTGTAGAATCACGCAGCTGTACACCTATTGTAGTCATATATTCAGTTGTATAGTCACACTCATCATGTTGTATAGTCACACTCGCTGTGTGGTAGAATCACGCAGCTGTAAATACCTTGGATTAAGGTATCATTCGTTTAATCATCTTCATTTTCATGATTGTTTTATTTTTCATACCTTCTTTTTTTGGTATTTATAAAATTATTAATCTTCATTATCCAAAAAAAAAGGAAGTTGAATATGGATGAATGGACGACTGTGACCTCAAACGACATTCTAAAAAAATGAAAGTATTAATTACATACAAAAGTATTTAAATATTCATTAAATTTCAACCTCCATTCATGTTGGTTTATTCTATAGTTGATTTCTTGTTTGTAAGATGCATTTAAAATTTTGAAAAATTACCGAAACGCATCATAACCAATAATGGAAAGCCATTTGTCAACTGTGGACATGACATAGGTCCACCCCGACGCAGCCACGCGCGGGTTTGGGGAGGCAAACGAATCTTCATATGAGAATGGATCGAATTGAAATTTAAATCGAAGTGGAGTCGCCACCGAACTTTGTGGGAGTTCGGGCCCGTTCGAACCCACTCTATGTCGTAGTGGGCCGTATACGAAATACGGCCCATTTCCGATGTCAGAGTTTATTGGGTTCGTCCCTTTGCATTTGATACCGATACCGACATTATCGGATACCGTGTATTGAATGACTCTCGTATGCCAATGGATTCGGATATCCGGAAACCATGGTTTTGAGTAAGGGGTGAGGGTACGTGTTGGGAAGCCCACAAAGGACACCCAACCCCGCCCGCACTTAGCGGCCTCTACTAAGATCTCGAATGACTTTCTAATACGCGCGTTAGTAATTCGGTGAGAAAATGCTTATGCAAACGTTGTTTTCCCTAAGCATGTGAAAAATCGAAAGGGTTTCTATGTCAATTTAATGCAAGTAAACTCTAACGTCGAAGTCGGATTTTAGCATGCGGGTTCATTTTAGTATATTAAAACAAACAATAAATCAACAAAGAAAATAACAAACGGTTAGTAACGGTATAACGAGTAATAACGGTTTGCAAATTGATGAATGATGTAGATAAAGATGATGTAAAGTTGTGAAAAACAAAGTTTTCACGTAATGGATTAACACGTGTTGACATAAGTCATAAAAAGACATTACCGAGAATAAAAGAGGATGTAAGACTCACGGTATTGTCATGATAAGGGGTCACTCGACCGATTCATTGAGGGACTCGACCGAGTGGATCCTTAAAAGGGGTTCTGTTTCTGATTTAGGACCCTACTCGATCGAGTTACTGACGAACTCGACCGAGTACGTTGCCACTCGATCGAGTCATTGCGAGACTCGACCGAGTGGAGGTCATTCATACCCTTCTGTCTCGGTTTTGTGATGTCACTTGATCGAGTGGCCTATAGCACTCGGTCGAGTGGCACCTGTACGAACCGTTGGTTCATTTCGATTTCGCTTTTGAAAATGGTTTTTATGTTCGAAAAACCGACGATTCGTGAGGCCGCGTAAAAATATTGGGAAATTAATACTTGGCTTGAATCGATACTCATCATATTCCATATTCGATCACGGAATCGATATGAAATATTAGAGTAAAAAAACCGTAGAAAGTAATGTGAGTCATTTTAAGTTAACCAAATCGATATGAACTTTCCTCCGCGTTATAGTGTCGTAATTCTAACGAATTGAAAGACATCTACGTTAGCATCAACGAAAAATCGAATTGATTAAACAATTTGACTAGATCGTTAGATTCGACGTCCAATTATGGAATTGATATCGAATCTAACGGATCGACGATTTGCTTGAATTAGAGGACTTGATTCCCTCGGCTTTTCCGACATCGAAATAAATCCCTAGAGATTGTGATATCGGATCCGCGTCAACGGGTTTCGACCCTTATTAAAATAAATTACTTGTTTTGAAAATCGATGCAAATATGCGACTTGAACAATGATGCAAACGAAAATAAACAATCTATTGTTTAGGTTAACTTGTTTCAATAATCAAGTAATTGGGGTGTCGGAATAAGCGACAGGCAACGTTGTGTGCGGTACACTAGTTGTTGTGTGCTAAATTTAGACCATTTTTCCTCCCATTTAGACCCGTTTTTCCCTCGTTTTGCGAGTCTTGAGTGCGATTATCGCCATATTTTGCGTATTTCTCGCATTAGCGTCCCTCTTGTGCGTTTTACGTGTTTTTGGTAGTTTTTCTATCAATTTTGATAGGATTTGGCACCGAAATCACGATTGAGCAGCACAAGAGAAGGGAAAACCGTCCAAAGAGCAAAGCACACAACTTAAAGTTTAAAGCCATCCGATTATACAACGAAGAATGAGACAAGATTCGATGCCAGAAAAATGACCGGGCAAAATTTCACCCGGTGAGACACCACCGGGCGAAATTTCACCCGACGGTAAGACGCCTCTCCCGAAGATTTTCCGAGCTTACCCACCGGGCGAAACTGACCGGGCGAAATTTCGCCCACCGGGTGAAATTTCGCCCGATGGGAAGAAGTGCCAAAAACGCGAAAAATGGAAGAAAATCTCACCGGGCGAAAATTTCACCCGCTGGGAATTATCGTCAAGTCCGCAGGGCGAAGTTTCACCCCATGGAGATGCAAATGGAGATTGTCTCACTAATGGAGCATAAAGTTGGATTTGGGCTTTAGGTTAAATACCCATTAAGAGATTACTATATATATGTTACCCTAGTTTATTGCCCAAGTCACCTCTCTATTGTGCTAAGGAGGGAAGCCATTACACCACTCCACCATCCTATTACACCATCCATTAGTAGTAGTAATCTAGAAAAATCCTCCAAAATTCTAGTAGTTTACATAGTAATTAATAATAGATCTACAAGTTTCCATCAACAATTATCTAGATTTTAAGGTTGTAAGAAGATTATTCAAGTTTTATTTGAAGATTTGTTGGGTTTATTGGAGGATTAGTGACAAGTCCTTCATTTTATTCATCAAAGATTCAATCTTTATCTATGATATCTTCTTATTTCTTATAGATCTACATAGTTGGTATAATTCTCTTCCACTCTCTAATCTCTAGTTTAGTTTTTATGTTGTTTACTCATCATCATCTTGTCTAAATCATATTGGTGTTGTTAGTTTCATTAGATCTATTTTATATGCATGTTGTAGTAATTTTCCCTCTAATAGATATTTTGTTGTTTTCCATAATGATTTGTGAGTAGATTTCTTGTTGGGGAGTTTAGGGATGAGGGCTTGAATTATTTGAATATAGGGATGTTGGTGGGTTGCTTGCATGTTGGTTTATCTTATTTATGGTGTTGTGTCATTGTTGTTTTAGGCCGGCCAACTTGACCGACCTTGACTAATTTCTATCAATATGGGGAAACTTGGGGTAGAAATTACCATGACTAGGGACTTACCCTCATTCGCCGCGAAAGCGAGACTTTAGGTGAGTTTATCAATATTGCGACAAAAACTCGATTCCGACCTTCTTAGACTCCAAGTTCCGAATCCCGACTTCTCCCCAACACCTTTTCCCTAAGTTGACCACCCTCGCTATTTCTCTAGATATTCCCTTAGTTTAGACTCGACCCTAGAAAAAACCCCCTTCTAAGACATCGAACACGACACTTTAATCTTCACAAACACACACCGTTCCCTGTGGACCGACCTCGACTTACCACGATTACTCTAGTAGTTTTTGTGTTATTCCGAGTCTTACAGATATCGTTTGATCCCCCGTTCTTCGTTAACGGCCGATCCGATTGGGAGGCGATCAAAATGGCGTCGTTGCCGGGGAACGGCTAGTTGTTGTTGTGTTTTTAGTTGTTGTGTTTGATTCTTTTCCCTTCTCTCTTTTCCCTAGTACCTCGAGGGTCTAGGAGTCTTACCGTTTAATTGAGTTTTATGCCTAGGAACACGTCATCGCCCTTGTGGTTCGATCCGGAGCCGGAAAGGACTTTTAGAGCATTGCATTTTCGAGGAAATAACTCAACCACCATAATTCCACATCCTTCATTATCACCTTCTAACCTTAATCCCATCCTACCACATCCACCTTCTACACCTTCTACATCACATAACCCCACTCCAAATAATCCTTCCATACCTTCCACTTCACAAAATTCACCACCTACACCACCATCACCAAGAACACCACCACCAATTCCATCCCCTCCAAATTCTCCAAATCCACCATCACCATCAATCCAACAAATGGCGACCCTAGCCTCTCATTCTCAACTCACACATGAAGAAACACCTTCTCCCGTCGATTTCGGAGAGATACCCGAGAACTATGAATTGAAAGCCTCTTTGACTAATGCGGTCCAACAAGATACTTTTCACGGTTTTTCTCAAGAAGATGCTCAAGAGCACATCGCTTCGTTCAAAGAAAAATTAGTAGGAGCCCGTCTCAATGGGTTAACTTCATGCCAATTGCATCGCTTATTATTTCCGAAGACCTTGAGAGATGGAAATCGTAGATGGCTTCAAGGCCATCCCGCTAATACTTTCACAACATGGGCTCAACTATCTAATGCCTTCTTGGAGAAATATTTTCCGCCGTCAAAGACTAATCAATATCGCATGGAGATACAAACATTCAAGCAAGATGAATTCGAAAGCCTAAGCGAGACTTGGGAAAGATTTAGATATTTGTTGCGCAAATGTGCACACCATGGAATACCCGATTGGCTAACCACCCAAACATTTTACAACACTCTTTCATCGAGAACCAAGGAGAACCTCAATTCGGCCGCCGGAGGAGACTTCTCTTCTCTCACCGATGAGGCATCTAAGAATCTTATTGAGAACATGGCAAGGAGTGATTTAAGAATTGGTCAATCGAGGGATTCTAGAAAGAAAGTTGAAGTGAACTCATCTACGAGTTCTAATGAATTGAAATTTCAAACAGAACTTGAAGAATTGAAAAGGAGAATGGATGCCATGAATTCTAAGCCCACTCCTAGAGGTATGTACCAAATTCAAGGGAGTGTTCCTCCAAGGCAACCATCACCTCCAAAGAAATTAACATGGGAAGTTCAATGTGATCATTGTGGCAATCATAGTCACGACTCTAGCTTTTGCATTCCTAATGAAGAAGTTTATGTTGAAGAGCCAAATGAAGTACAAGCTATACAAGTATATGGGCAAAGACCTCAATTTGATCCTTTTTCTAATACTTACAATGCCGGCACAAGGTTTAATCCTAATTTCTCTTATGGAAATCAAAATGTTCAAAACCCGATGCCGCGCACCCAAGGGAGTCAAATGAGGCCATTCAACCAAAGTCAACAAAGGCCCTTTAATCAAGGTCCTCCAAAGATGCCCCCATATATGCCTCCTCATCAAAGGAGCAACTTCAATCAACAAGGTAGCAACTTCCATGTTCCTAGCAACTACAACAATTACCAAAATCAACATGGTATTCACTTTAATCATGGATACAATCAAGGGTTCCAAGGAAATTCTCATGGTAACCAAGGTTACAATCAACAACCATTCAATCAACCCTCTCAATCTTATGGCCAATCAAGCAATTCTCAATTTGGTCAAGGAGGTCCTTCATGGGAGAACTATAATGATTTGCAAAGAACCGTTGGCCAACTATGGAATGAACATCAAGATACTAAGGCGAGGCTAAAAGTTTGAGAATCACAAGAAGCAACAAAAGCCTTAGCCGCCCCAATTCATCCACCCCATGGTTTACCCGGACAACCCCAAAACCCAAGAAATCCTTCACACCAAGCAAATGCCGTAATTTTGAGAGGTGGCAAGGAACTTGAGGACCCATACAAAAACTTGAACTTGAACACCAAGACTACCCCATCCAAAGTGAATCAACCAAGTGCACCACAAGAATCATCTCCCACTTCCCCCAAACAAAACCGGGGAATACAAGCGGAGTTTGATATCTTCCAAAATGCGGAGAATGAATTAAGAGAACAAAGAAAGAAGAAAGAACAAATAGAAGCGGAAGAAGCCAAAAGAAAAGAGGCGGAGCGATTAGCCAAAGAAGAAGAAGAATCCAATGTTCCACCGCCTCCCACTTTTGTCCCTCCATTGCCTTTTCCCGAGCGAGCTAAGCCACACAAGGAGAATACTCAATTTAGCCGTTTCGTGGATATGTTGAAGAAAGTAGAGGTAGCTTTACCCTTCACCGAGGTAATTTCTCAAATGCCCCTCTATTCTAAGTTTTTGAAAGATGTCTTGACTAAAAAGAGAACCATAGAAGACAAAGAATGTGTCTCTCTCACGGGTCAATGTAGTGCCATTCTTATGAACGAAATGCCAAAGAAACTAGACGATCCCGGTAGTTTTTCCATCCCTTGTCGGGTAGGAAATGTTGTTGTTAATCAAGCTTTATGCGACCTAGGGGCTAGTGTTAGTTTGTTACCCTATTCTATTGCTAAGAGACTTAGTGTGGGGGAGATGAGACCCACTAGCATGTTGATTCAACTTGCGGATAAGTCCGTCAAGTACCCACTTGGGATACTTGAGGATGTACCCGTTCAAGTTGGTAAGTTCTTCATCCCCTCCGACTTTGTTATCATGGATATGCCCGAAGACACTATTACCTCCATTATCTTAGGTCGACCTTTTATGGCTACCGGTGGTACTATAGTTGATGTTAAGAATGGAAAGTTATCATTTAACATAGGGAACGAGTCGGTAGAGTTTTCCCTTTCTCAAGCTCTTAAACAACCAATGATTGAACAAATGCATTCCATTGAAGTTATTGATAGTTTGGTTGAGTATAGCTTGATAGATGATGATAAGCAAGAAGAGGAATCATTTGACTCTCCACCATGGAAGTTTTTATGGATGATTTTAGTGTCCATGGTACATCTTTTGATTCTAGCCTTGAAAATCTTGATCAAGTGTTGACTCGATGTGAAGAGTATAGACTTGTTTTGAATTGGGAAAAGTGTCATTTTATGGTTGAACAAGGTGTTGTCCTAGGTCATATTGTTCTAATAGAGGAGTTGAATTCGATAAGGCGAAAGTCTCCGTGATTGAGAACTTGCCACCACCTACAAATGTCAAAGGGGTGAGGAGTTTTCTAGGTCACGCCGGTTTTTATAGACGATTTATTAAACACTTTTCCAAGATTGCTAAGCCTTTGACTTCTTTGCTTATGAAAGATGCACCTTTTGTTTTCGATGACTCGTGTCTTGAGGCCTTTTGCAGGATAAAGACCGCTCTCACCACCAGACCAATTATCAAAGCTCCTGATTGGAATCTTCCATTTGAGATCATGTGCGATGCATCCGATTTTGCCGTTGGTGTCGTTCTAGGTCAACGGGTTGATAAGAAGCTACATGTGATTTATTATGCAAGCAAGACCTTAGATGAAGCCCAATCAAGGTACACCACAACCGAAAAAGAGATGCTTGCCGTTGTCTATGTGTGGACATGACATAGGTCCACCCCGACGCGGCCACGCGCGGGTTTGGGGAGGCGAATGAATCTCCATATGAGATGGTCAAATTGAAATTTAAATCGAAGTAGGAGTCGCCACCGAATTTTGTGGTTATTCGGAACCGTTCGAGCCCACTCTATGTCGTAGTGGGCCATATACAAAATACGGTCCATTTCCGATGTCAGAGTTTATTGGGCTCGTCCCTTTGCATATCGATACCGATGCCGACTGGGCGGTTAATCGTATATTGAATGACTCTCGTAGCCAATGGTTTCGGACATCCGGAAACCACGGTTCTGAGTAAGGGGTGAGGGTACGTGTTGGGAAGTTCACTAAGAACACCCAACCCCGCCCGCACTTAGCGGCCTTTACTAAGATATCGTTCGTTTTTGGTGTACACGGGTTAGTTCGACGGTTGAATGATATGCAAACATTATTTTCCTAAGCATGTGAGAAAAATAAATGGGTTGCTAAGTCGTTTAATGCATGTTTAAACTAATAACGTCAAAGTTATTTTAGCATGTGAATTCGTTTTAGTCTAATAAAACGATAAAAACAAATAAAAAGCTACAAACACGAGAAAACGAGTTAGTAACGATGAATAAATCGAATAAAGATATAAATAAATAATATGCATGACTCGAAAAAGATTTAATGACACGTGATGGATTAACACGTGTTGACCGAGGTCGAAAAAAGTATTTTATCGAAATATGTCGCGAAAGTCGCATTTTAATGTAAAGATTCGAAAAGAATTAAAAATAGAAAAGCGAAGAAACGAAAAAAAAGGACTCGGCCGAGCAGGCTGTGGCGCAAGTCGCCTGACAGGCGCGCGACTCGCGTGGCAGCCTGTTCGGGTTTTTTTATTTTGTTCGAAAACCGTTAATTTTTATAAATCGCGTACAAATATGAATTAATTTATACTCGATTCATATTTTCGATATTCGTCGTATTCGATATTCGATTATGAAATCGATATCGAATAGTCGGAATGATTTTATAAAAGGTTTTAAAAAAAAAAATCGTTTTGAACGAAGAAGTAAAAAAAAGAATTTTGAACGAAAAAAGATGTTAATTCTCTCCGCGTATAAAATCGTCGAATTTGTTTAAAAAGATGTAACGATTTTATGTAGCATCAACGAGGATTAATTTAATTTAGTTCTTGTGAATACGATATTCGATTAGAGAATCGGTATCGTATTTTAAGAACGTTATAAAAAAAGTTTTATTATCGAAAATAAATAAAAATATGATGCGACGAACGACCCATATTAATAATACGAAACGACCGATGACCCGTAAAAAAAATAAAAAAAAAGGACGGACGAAAAAAGAGGAGAAAGACGTGAGAAAGGTGAGAGAAGGAGAAGAGTCGGGTTTGATTTACACCCTCAACCTACATGCTTCGTTTTCTCGGTATAAGGCTCGTCGGGCGGTGGCTTAGGCACAGGAGCGTCGAGATGATGCGGGATGAGTTAAGGTGTCGGTTTGGTGCGTTTTTTGGTCGTGTGGGACGTGGGGTTCGGCCGGTTTGGACGGGTCGGTTTCGTCGGATATTGAAGCTATTTCGGGATTCCTTCGGACGTGTGTCGAGACTATTTTTTGCTAGATATTGAGTATGTGTGTGGGAATAATTGATGTGTGTGTATCTGTCGATGATTCATGTATCGGGATTATTGATGTTTCATGTGTGTTTTGTGTTGAATATGAGGTCCTATTTATAGGAGTCAGGGTAGCCTTGCTTGTGTGGCAAGAAATACCGGTTTGGATAGGAAATACGAGAGTTCGTAACGGAATATACTTCTCGTTTCTTAGGGGAGAAGCAAACATCTCGGCTGGTTGGGGACTGTTTGGCCGAGTATTCGGCTGTCTCGGCCGAGTATTTGGAGCTCGGTCGATGTCTGATTCGGTTTCCGGATAGAATTCCTGCTTGAGATCGAATTCCATCCTTTAACGGATTTGTTTAATATTATTCGAAGCTGATTTTTTTTGGTGTTTGAGTCCGAATCAGCCGTGTAGCGTCACGGCCAGCTCGTGTGACTCGGGAAAAAATATCTTTGACCGGGTTTGACTCGGTCGCTAAAAGACGGTTTTGCCCCCGGTGTCGGAATCGACCCAAATTAGTCTCATTTGACTCGAAACGACCCACTGGGCCTGGATTTGAGGTTGGTTTTGTAAGATTTGTACTCCGTAATAAGCCTAAACCAAATTTCCATGATTTCGAGGCCATATCCGAGTCCATTAAAGCACGTTTGCGTCCTATCATCATCGGGTGTTTGGCGGGACCTACTATAGACACCTGGCGGTCAAAATGTGGGTGTCTACAGAGCCCCCACTCTGACTGAGGCTTGGACAAGGCGAAAGTCAGAGTAGCTACCAGGCCAATCGAGGATTAAGACCTAGTAGACTTCCGATCGGGTCGTTTAAAGTCCATTAGACTTGCATGAAGGGCTCGCCAGCCATAAGATAAGAATCATACCTGGATAGATGTCAATAACGGTGCGGGGACTTTCTACTAAAAAAGTCTTGGGTTTGTCTGTTTACAGATAATCTCCATCTTGAAATTACGTGGGAGTTTGCCTTGGAGGCCATGGGTGTACCGCTTACTGATACGTCCCATCTTTGAATTGCGCGGGAGCCTCTATTAGAAGCTGCGGATGTACCGCTTACTGATACATCCGATTCCTCAATGAAAATGTTGCTTGAATTTTCACTGAGAACTTTGAGAATTCTCCGGGAGTCTTGGGATACCTGTCTGTTTTGCATGCAACATACAGATAAAACATCGACTCGTGCTGGGGAAGAAAATGATTTTTGGTTGATTTTTTTTTTTGAAAAAATCGATTTTTTTTTTGAAAATGGCGGAAATTTTGAAAAATTTGGAAGAAAAGGAATGTTTGGGATGACTTGATTCCTGATCAGATTCTGACACGGACTTCTAAAATCCTCTGGTTAGGCCTGTATGCCTAAGTGAAGAGGGAGATATACCGACAGACTCGACTCTGGACGTGACCGGACGAGTCGGCAGACACGACTGGACTCCCTAAGGGTTGGACCGTGACTCGGTAGGGGATGGGCCACCTAAGATGACAAGACTCTTAAGTTGCGCTATTCCGTAGCCTAGGCAAGTGGCAACATGGTCGAATCCTCAGAGTGAGATTGTTTCTGTACGTCAGGGCTTTGTGGTAGCAATGCCGTAGACTGGTGTTCTTTTAAATATTTTTTTTTGGTTTCGGGGCATGTTCCCAAAATAGGTGTTGTCTCGAGTCTCTGACATATTCTTGTCTTCGACTGGGCCGAGTACTAGGACACACTATAGAAAGGAGGCTAGTTTTTGAAAGTCTTTGGATTATGTGAGTGGATGGAGAACTTCTGCCTAAGAGAAGCCCCCGGGACGACAAAGCTAGCTGCTGAGAACATGACAGTGTCGTGACCGGAATGATGGTGCTTTTGAATGAGTGTCAATGTGGGTGGTTGTGCCTCTTTTGAAAGGCTGCCTACGTATTCACGTGTGAAATCAAACCAAGCCGTAGTTCAGTGTTGAAAGATGTATTATGGTGCCTAGTTTATTAGGGCTTTGTGTGTAACTAGCCATAGCAATGGTGTAGGCTAGGTGCATTCCCAATGATGTCTTGACCAAAGGGCTAGAATAGTTAGGATGTTGATCCTGTGACTGTGAGCATTTTCCGGGGTAGCCCCCAGGGGTGGTGTGAACTATTTGGACATGTTCTATGCTGACCGCAAGTTGAATTCCCGTGTCTGGGGTTGGTAACTGGTTTAGATGTATTTGGAAATGTGGTGCTAGGAAGTAAGTGGCTTTGATGGTTCGAAATCTGGAGCTCGATTTTGTGGAGCTAAGGCTTCGAGGGTAAGGTATTGTAATGTGGTAGGAAAGAGGGAAGTCGAGTAATAATGACTCGAACTTCGATCGGGGTAGGTTTGATAATGCGGGATCTGATTTCCATGTCTGGCCCTAATGGTTAGGGTATCCTATGGAGCTTGAATCCTCAAAAATCCGAGCTGTCTCTAGCCTAGGTCTCGGGAAGGTCTTGAGGGTTTTAATGTGGGAAGGCTAGATGTGGTGCTAGCTGACCAGCTTGACTGTCACTTCTCTATTGGATGGTATTGATAATTTTGAATTTGACCGTACCCCGGTCAAAGGATTTTCACTTGTGTTGACCATTGACCACGGTCATAGGTATTTGATTTTTTTTGATTGACCTCTTAGCCCCGGTCATGGGTTTTTTTTTTTGAATTTTTGCTGGTTGACCTCTTAGCCCCACTCATGGTTTTTTTTTTGAATGTTGGTTGACCTCGCAGCCCCGGTCATGGGTTTCTTGAATTTTGGTTGACCTCTCAGCCCCGGTCATGGGTTTCTTGAATGTTGGTTGACCTCTCAGCCCCGGTCATGGGTTTTTTGAATTTTGGTTGGGCTAATACCAAAGGTAGGGATCAGTTGATCTTATCGGATGGGTGTTTATTATGGGAAATGGGCTTGCCTCCCGTCTTGGACCCAAACTAGGAGACTACCTAGATTCGATATGCTCCTGCTAAGGGTGGTTATGTGGCTTTCTATGTCAGACATGGAACAGGTAAAAGGAAAACACGGGTCTCGATTTCCTGCAAACATTATAGATGTGCCTATAGTCACGTGCATGTGCTCACAGTGTATGATGGTGTTCATCATGTTCTCGGAAACACATAAGGAAATATATGAGAAAATAAAAAAGCTGATTTTATTGAAAATGTGAAAAGAGGACAGAATGCAAATGACTCTGACTTTGACAGAAAATAGTGATCCTAGACTCGGACTCAGGCTAGGACTTAAACCAAATCTAGACTCTCGGATAATGTCGTCAGTAGTCTTCGGCCTCTAAGGACTCAAGTGGATGTCCAGTAGAAACTTCACCCAGATCTTCATTGTGTCGAAGATCATCTTCAATCCTAGTGCCCATTTCGGTAAGCATTGCAAAGTTGGAAATGCCGGCATACCTAAGATGGATGCGGTAGGAAGGTAGGAGGTTGTTGATGAACGTCTCCACTAGTGTCTTCTCGTTGGGCTTGTCTACCAACTTCACACTCTTGGCCCTCCACCTTTGAAGGTACTTGGTGAAACCTTCCTTGGGCTCTTGGGCCATGACTTCTAAAGTACGCATCGTGGTCTGGATCTCGGTATTATCGGCATAATTCTGAGCGAATTCCGTCGCCACGTCATCCCAAGTCTTGTACTTCTTGGAGTCAAACCTGTAGTACCAGGCTTTCGGGTGCTTCTCGAGGGAGGAAGCAAACAGGTGCTTGAACATGGTTGATTTCATTCCTTTGATGGCCATGAATTCTTTGAAAGCCCGGATATGTAATACCGGGTCTTCAGTCCCGTCGAACATTGGTAGGCCCGTCAGGTTGAGGTTAGCGGGCAGCTCGTCGGTCAAAGGTGAATAGGAACGAGCATTTTCCGTATGGATTGAATTGTTGGTCGACAGGTGGACCTGTTCCTCCAGCTTGCGGACTGCGTTGGCCAGTTCAGCTATGGGCCCAGTGGTTTCATTCCCAACCTTAGGAGTCCTTTGTTCAAAGGCACTCAAACGGGTGGCAATGGCGGTTTGGTCTTCCCTCATCTGGTTCAGTTGATCTTGGATCTTGGCCAACGAGGCGGTTAGTTGATCAATGGAGTCCTTAGTCATGGTTCGGGTGAAGGGTGGCCTGTCTGTAAGAATACCGCGTAATCAGGAAAGTTGCTTCGGAACTCAAATACACCAAGGCATAGGAAATAGCGCGGGAGGAAAGACGACTCCAGTTTGACTCGGGTTAGACTCTCCTAAGACAAATGTGCGGGGTATGATTCTCGGAGTGACTGTGATTAATCGCTCCGTTGGAGAATAGCCCCCAATTGAGACTAGGGCTCAGACAGGACTCAGATGGTGTGACACCTAAGTGACTCGAAAGTGGGATACGTGAGACAACACGTGCAAGACATGATCTTTAGAGCAGCCGTGATTGACCGCTGTGCAGAAGGGTAGCCCCCGAGTGAGGCTGAAGACCGACTCCTAGACGGGTGACTCGTGGATGGTAGGCTTTCTTTAGGATTTCGGAAGAATGGGCCTAGTCCCGTGTGAAGAAAGACCTACGTGTGAGCTAATCCCCAGACTTTGGACTCGATTGTGTAAGTGGGCTTCCCTTTGTAGGAGTTTGTCCTACGTAGGTGGGCCGTGCCTTGACTAATAAGGCGGACTTGGGATGGGGTGGAAACCCGTGATGTAAGATCGATGGAGTTTCGACGCTATAGACTCTTACTACTTATGACAAGACCCGACACTGCTAAATACGGGAAGTCCTAAGAAGATGAAGGTTTGAAAAGAGGATTTGAATTTGAAAACCGAACAAAGTCGGGTTGGACGGCCCGATCTTTTTTGAAAATCGGAAAAAAGGTTTATCGGGCCGAGATTTTGAATTTTTGAAAAGGTTTGGACAGCATACCGGCTAAAAATAGGCTATTTTGAGTCAAAATCATAAGTCCTAAATTCGGTAGCTTTCCGGGTTTGAAAAATGGATAGTTTTCGAAAAAAAGATGCAAGTTTTTTTTGAAAAAACGGTTTTTTTGAAAAAAAGGATGAGACACGGACCAAGTGGCATGTAGTCACGGAAACAGTATTACGACGCCATGTATGCTCTTAGTCTAAGTCTCGGTCGGTCTAATAGGGTCTATACCAACAACGATGGCTTTCTCGTACTGAGGACGGACTCCCTAAGCCGAGTGGGTCTTAGGACATGCCTCAAAACCTAAACGAGTTCCACCATCGATGTCTTTAGTGGGTCCAAGTGGGAACGCACCGTGGTATAGTGGGACGTCGGTCACAAGTAACCGGCCCGGGAAAGATTGGGTTATGCATGACCCATTGAACTAAAACGTGTACATTACTATTCGAACGATTTCTTTTCGAGTCTCACCCTAGGGATGTCGATGGTAAGTGACTCATCAGTTGATCCCCAACGGAGTCGCCAAATTGTGGACATGACATAGGTCCACCCCGACGCGGCCACGCGCGGGTTTGGGGAGGCGAATGAATCTCCATATGAGATGGTCAAATTGAAATTTAAATCGAAGTAGGAGTCGCCACCGAATTTTGTGGTTATTCGGAACCGTTCGAGCCCACTCTATGTCGTAGTGGGCCGTATACAAAATACGGCCCATTTCCGATGTCAGAGTTTATTGGGCTCGTCCCTTTGCATATCGATACCGATGCCGACTGGGCGGTTAATCGTATATTGAATGACTCTCGTAGCCAATGGTTTCGGACATCCGGAAACCACGGTTCTGAGTAAGGGGTGAGGGTACGTGTTGGGAAGTTCACTAAGAACACCCAACCCCGCCCGCACTTAGCGGCCTTTACTAAGATATCGTTCGTTTTTTGTGTACACGGGTTAGTTCGACGGTTGAATGATATGCAAACATTATTTTCCTAAGCATGTGAGAAAAATAAATGGGTTGCTAAGTCGTTTAATGCATGTTTAAACTAATAACGTCAAAGTTATTTTAGCATGTGAATTCGTTTTAGTCTAATAAAACGATAAAAACAAATAAAAAGCTACAAACACGAGAAAACGAGTTAGTAACGATGAATAAATCGAATAAAGATATAAATAAATAATATGCATGACTCGAAAAAGATTTAATGACACGTGATGGATTAACACGTGTTGACCGAGGTCGAAAAAAGTATTTTATCGAAATATGTCGCGAAAGTCGCATTTTAATGTAAAGATTCGAAAAGAATTAAAAATAGAAAAGCGAAGAAACGAAAAAAAAGGACTCGGCCGAGCAGGCTGTGGCGCAAGTCGCCTGACAGGCGCGCGACTCGCGTGGCAGCCTGTTCGGGTTTTTTTATTTTGTTCGAAAACCGTTAATTTTTATAAATCGCGTACAAATATGAATTAATTTATACTCGATTCATATTTTCGATATTCGTCGTATTCGATATTCGATTATGAAATCGATCGAATAGTCAGAATGATTTTATAAAAGGTTTTAAAAAAAAAAAATTCGTTTTGAAGAAGAAGTAAAAAAAAGAATTTTGAACGAAAAAAGATTTTAATACTCTCTGCGTATAAAATCGTCGAATTTGTTTAAAAAGATGTAACGATTTTATGTAGCATCAACGAGGATTAATTTAATTTAGTTCTTGTGAATACGATATTCGATTAGAGAATCGGTATCGTATTTTAAGAACGTTATAAAAAAAGTTTTATTATCGAAAATAAATAAAAATATGATGCGACGAACGACCCATATTAATAATACGAAACGACCGATGACCCGTAAAATAAAATAAAAAAAAAGGACGGACGAAAAAAGAGGAGAAAGACGTGAGAAAGGTGAGAGAAGGAGAAGAGTCGGGTTTGATTTACACCCTCAACCTACATGCTTCGTTTTCTCGGTATAAGGCTCGTCGGACGGTGGCTTAGGCACAGGAGCGTCGAGATGATGCGGGATGAGTTAAGGTGTCGGTTTGGTGCGTTTTTTGGTCGTGTGGGACGTGGGGTTCGGCCGGTTTGGACGGGTCGGTTTCGTCGGATATTGAAGCTATTTCGGGATTTCTTCGGACGTGTGTCGAGACTATTTTTGCCTAGATATTGAGTATGTGTGTGGGAATAATTGATGTGTGTGTATCTGTCGATGATTCATGTATCGGGATTATTGATGTTTCATGTGTGTTTTGTGTTGAATATGAGGTCCTATTTATAGGAGTCAGGGTAGCCTTGCTTGTGTGGCAAGAAATACCGGTTTGGATAGGAAATACGAGAGTTCGTAAGGGAATAAACTTCTCGTTTCTTAGGGGAGAAGCAAACATCTCGGCTGGTTGGGGAGTGTTTGGCCGAGTATTCGGCTGTCTCGGCCGAGTATTTGGAGCTCGGTCGATGTCTGATTCGGTTTCCAGATAGAATTCCTACTTGAGATCGAATTCCATCCTTAAACGGATTTGTTTAATATTATTCGAAGCTGATTTTTTTTGGTGTTTGATTCCGAATCAGCCGTGTAGTGTCACGGCCAGCTCGTGTGACTCGGGAAAAAAATATCTTTGACCGGGTTTGACTCGGTCGCTAAAAGACGGTTTTACCCCCGGTGTCGGAATCGATCCAAATTAGTCTCATTTGACTCGAAACGACCCACTGGGCCTGGATTTGAGGTTGGTTTTGTAAGATTTGTACTCCGTAATAAGCCTAAACCAAATGTCCATGATTTCGAGGCCATATCCGAGTCCATTAAAGCACGTTTGCGTCCTATCATCATCGGGTGTTTGGCGGGACCTACTATAGACACCTGGCGGTCAAAATGTGGGTGTCTACACTATGCCATGGAGAAATTCAGAAATTATGTTACCGGTTCGAAAGTCATTATTCACACCGATCATGCGGCGATTCGTTACATCATGTCCAATAAGGCGACAAAGTCCCGACTCTTTCGGTGGGTGCTTCTTTTGCAAGAATTTGATATTGAGATTAAAGACAAAGCCGGATCGGAGAACTTGGTAGCGGATCATCTTAGTAGACTAACGGTTAGTAAAGAGAGCAATGAAGAAGATGACATTCCCATCAATGAAGCTAGGAGAGATGAGGCCTTGATGGCCGTTGAAACTATTACACCTTGGTATTGCCGATATCGTCAATTTCTTAGTGTCTCACTATATTCCGGACGATTATTCCAAGCAAGAGAGGAAGAAACTACGTTATGAAGCCCGACGCTATTATTGGGACGAGCCTTATTTATTTCGCCGATTCGTAGATGGAATTTACCGACGATGTGTTACGGCGAAGAAGGATATAATATTGTGAAGCACCTTCACTCGAAATCTTATGGTGGACACTCGGACAATCAAAAGACAATTGTCAAGGTTCTCCAAAGCAGGTTTTGGTGGCCTTCCATGTTCAAAGACATTCGAGCTTTCATTCTCACATGCGATGCATGTCAACGAAGAGGCAATATAACAAGAAGAAATGAGATGCCCCTTCAACCTATCTTGGAGATTGAATTGTTCGATGTTTGGGGCATTGATTTCATGGGTCTTTTCACATCCTCTTTTGGTAACAAGTACATTCTAGTCGCGGTTGATTATGTCTCAAAATGGATCGAGGCCGTAGCTTCCCCCACCAATGACTCCAAGGTTGTAATCAAGCTTTTCAAGAACGTGATTTCCCCGAGATTCGGTATGCCTAGAGCCATAATTAGTGATGGAGGCTCTCATTTTAGGAAGGATACCTTTGAAACCTTCTTAGGAAATATGGTATCACTCACAAGATGTCCTTAGCCTACCACCCTCAATCAAATGGGCAAGCCGAGATCTCCAACCGACAAATCAAGGGAATTTTAGAGAAAGTTGTAAATACACACCGAAAGGATTGGTCATTGAAATTAAATGACGCCCTTTGGGCATTGAGGACGGCTTACAAAGCGCCGATTGGAACCACTCCTTATCGTCTTGTGTATGGTAAAGCTTGTCATTTACCGGTGGAACTAGAACACAAAGCCAAATGGGCAATCAAAGAGCTAAATTTCGATGAGAGTGTTGTAGGAGATAATCACCTTCTCCAACTACAAGAATTGGAAGAACTAAGACTTGAAGCCTACGAGAATTTGAAAATGTACAAAGAACCAACTCTCCAATGGCACGATTCTCGAATTCTTCGTAAGGACTTCTCCGTTGGTGATAAGGTATTACTCTTCAACTCTCATTTTAAAATTTTCCCCGATACTTTGAAATCAAAATGGTCGGGTCCATTCGAAGTGACCGGGGTGCAACCATATGGATCAATAGAGATATCTAGGCCGGAAACCGAGAAGTTTATGGTTAATGGGCAACGTTTGAAGATTTATCATCCCGGTCATATTCGTGAGACCTGTGCTACTACGAAGTTTGGTGAGCTCCCATCGGGGAGCGATGTTTGAACCCCCTCTCGCAATTGATGTAGGTTTGGTGGTATCCTCAACAACCACCTTGTATATATGTATCATATTTATTTGAGTTTATTAGTTTTGTTAGCTTGAGAAGAATGATTGAAATTGGATTTCGCATGGGAGCATAAATTTGGATGAAGATCAAGCATTTGGAGAAGTTATGGAGCTTAAATCGAAGACCACAAGCATGTTTGTGGGAAATATTGATTATGTAATGAGAGTCGAGTCATATATTTGAATCTCTAGGTGATTATTGAAGAGCCATGAAATGGCAAGGCGGAAAAACGCAGCACAGAAGACCGCCGGGCGAAACTTCGCCCGGTGAGACTCGACCGGGCGAAACTTCGCTCCACGGAAAGTTGCCAGAATTGCCGGAACTGAAGAATATACCACCGGGCGAAATTTCGCCCGGTGAGATTTTGACCGGGTGAAATTTCACCCGGTGGAAATTTTTTGGCAAAAACGATTTTCACGACTAAAAGTCGTCGGGTGAAATTTCACCCGATGATGCCCGACCGGGTGAAATTTCACCCGGCGGCATGAGCTGGCCGAATCACCTACACCTTTTACTCACTCACTACATTTTCATCTCCCTCCAACAATTTACCTCAACATAACTTTCCCTCCAAATATTTTTACACTAAATTTTTACCACCAACTTTAAACTTTCACTTTCTCTCCTCAAACACCCTTATTTATACCACCTTTTTCACCTCACTCATCATTTCACCCTTTCAACCATCACAAAATCATTACACCACCTTCCATACACCATATTCAACCTCCATTCCATACTTGGGTGAATATTTATTTTGGGTCTTTGAAGAAAGGAGAAGCAAAAGTTTTGGGATTTTTCTTGCAAATTATTATCATGGAGACAAGAGCTCAATGAGCCGCGCGTAAACAAGGTATGGCCTCGACTTCTAATCCTTCTAAATGTTCATCTTCTAGTAAGTCCGCTAGGCCTAAAATTTTACCGTGCCCTAATTCACCCCTTGCTCGACCTTCTCTGAAAAAGCTTTTCAGAGTACAAGATGGCCTTGTCCATTCACAAAGAAAACTCTAAGAATTAAGAACGATATTAGAGAGTTATCGTCTAGAAATGGTATTAGTAAACTCCTTGATTTTGTGCCTTGCACAAACAAAGACTTGACTTGTGAGTTTTTAGGTACCGTTACAATCGATAACCCGACCACACCTAAAGAGTTCAAATTTAATTTGTTTGGTAAAAATCACTGTTTAAATATTTCCGAGTTTAGCTTATCTCTAGGTTTACCCTCATCGGGTACCGGACTAAGTAGACCCCTGTGTGATTCGCAAAGTAGTGCGACTAGGAGAGACTTATGGAGGTGCATAGCGCCGGGTACACGTGATTTCGAACCCAATTTTAGTTTTACCGCTGAAATCCGTAACCCAGCCATTCGTTATTTCGCTGAAATCCTTTCACACTGTCTTTTGCCATCTATCGACAACATCATTAACCTCAATGTGTGTGTCCTACAATTGATATGTGACTCTTTACTCGGTAACCCTTATCCCCTTGACCTACCTATTGTCGTGGCGCTACACTTTCATCAAATTATAATTGACCAACGCCCCTCTGTCGACTGTGGTGGTCTTGTGACTTTAATAGCGAAAAATTTGGGTTATGCGACCGACCATCTTAAACCACATGACCCCCGTGTCTGGCTTGACGAGGCCTATTTCCCTACTTGGATCTTTCACGTACCTGACCACCGCCTCGTCTCTCTTAGCCATGACCGTGCCTTAATTGTCCCCAGCAAGTACCGAACCAATATTTATAACCCTCGTAATTGGGACCTACCTTCAGGTCCCTGTGAATTCCGACTGAACAACTCGGGGATGTAGGAGTTTGGGAGTATGCCGGCGAGGGAACTCCCACGGCCTCCTTTGCGTCAAATGACTATTCGAACTAGACCCCCCCTACAAGAGTCGGTAGATAATGTGGTTCGTATGTGTTGTGGGTAAATATGTGTGGAGTCGGTGAGTCTTAATCATTTTCAATTGCATGTGAATTAATGTGGTTCCTTGTTCTCCGTCCCATCATTTTAATCGTTGTGATTGTTTTATCTTGAACAAAAATTTCAAGCTGTCCCACCGTCCCATCTAATGATTTTTGCGGCCGTCGCGGCCTTGGTATTGCTCCCGGTGTCTTGGCGATGTGATTACGCCATTGACCCTTCTGAAAAATCCAAATTTTTCAATCAAATCTTTCTCAATTTTTAAATCATATAAACGCAGTTTTTCTTAAGGCGTGGAATATTGCGTCAAGTGCTTTGTTTCGAGCCAGTCGAGATCCCAGAAAGGGTTCTTTCGTATGCTCCTCCGTCCAGGTGACGTGACTACACTTATGCCCAATTTTTCACCCTTTCATTTTCTTTTAATCATTTTCATTTTCTTAACCACTTGGCTAGGGTCTAGGTGATTTGATTGCACCTTGGCCCGCCACTATTTTACCGTGTAATCCCCTAGAAAATCTAACGCGATATAGTGGCGGAAACACTGTAGAGTCGGGATTAAAACACACTGTAACTATGTCATAGTAAAATTAAATGGTAATGTCAAACAATAGGCCTTACATAAAATGGCCAAAATTTAAAACAATCCACAAAAGGTGTTTGAACAATCCATAAGACATAATTATCAAAATAAACAAGCAGGATCCACACTGCTCGCTAGCCCACACCCGGAACACGTATACCTGCCATGTTAAAACATAACAGCCACAATCAGTGGGGAGCAACGCCAACGTTCTCCCAGCCGTATAACAGGATTTTAAAACTGTAATTACAACTATAGAAAAATAATAAAAATGGAAAACAGTAAAACAACATACTCCCTCCGAGTTCCTATTATTGTCTCACTTTCCTTTTTGGGCTGAGTTTGATTTCTGTCCCACTTTCCTTTTAAGGCCATCAATATGTGGTTCACAATTACTCTCACATTTCTCTCTCTTCCTCCTCTTTTTTCAACCACTCATTTTCTTTTCCTTATTTTTCACCCCCAAACCTTTTTGGACAATAACAGGAACTCGGAGGGAGTATTAAAAATAAGCTTTCAGCGCCAAAACCAAAATATTAAAATGGGTTTCCGAAGAAACATAAAAATAGTTGCCAACCTGCAACCCAATTTATATCGATAATATAAAAATATTCCAAATGGCGTTATGGATAGGATTAGGGTACAATCTAGACTTTCACCAGGACAATACTAAACTAGCTTCGAGAATTGAGTCAAAACAAATCAGACCTCGGTCTCTAACTAGGCAACTCAACTATAACAGGACTGCGTGCAGCGAAGTTCTGGCTTAAGTAATGTACACCCCTCCTGGACACCAACCGTAATCCGGTTCAACCCGACGGCGACTTACACGATGTGATATATAAGTTTAAGGTCAAAATATATACACACTCCTGAACATGCTCAGTTCAACGACCAATGTGTCTCAACATAGACACACACGCTTTATAGTTGATGGTAAAACGTACATCCCAGACTATATTACTCTAAACCCACACTTATCCTTATCCCATAACTCCAAAACAAAGCCATATCGATATTCAAAAGATATAATCATCATAATAATAAGAGAACAAAAAGAAAAGGATCACTTTCCAAAAGAGGAAACTTCTATTTTAGGAAACTTCTATTTTTAGAAACCTTACTAAAAATAGCATTATATCAAAATAGCAAAAATATTAGTTTATACTAATACAACATTTTTAGTAAACGATATAGATTTATAAAGCTAGTAATTTCGGCCTTAACGATATTACTTATCAAAGTGAGAGTATTTAGATTTATGAAATTATTGAAAAACCATACAAGTGTAATAATTCATTAACCGATATCTAAAATATCAGAAAAATACCAAATTATTAAAAATCATCAAAAACCTCATTTTTAAAGTATATAAACATATATTACAAGTTTAGGCTGAATATTACGATTTTACAAATTAATATGATGATTTAATCGTTAATCTCGTAAAAGCGATAAAAATATCGAAACATGCAAATTTTCAACTTTTAAAATTTTTCCAGATTATATGACATATATATATTGTCAAAATAAAATTATAATTATATACATGCAATTACACAAATAAAATCATGCAATACCGAGTAACATCGACGTTACCTTCAATCCAAATCGGAGTCTACGATATATTCGTCTTCTGCGGGACCGCTTTGGAACCTTAAAAAAAACATGAATTCCATGGTATGAAAATACCATAATATCGCTGAAAAATTAAGGTGACAACGATTGGAAAAGAAATCGATTAATACCTTAACGAAGGAGACGGAAAGACGATTAATTTGGAGTTGAAAATGAGACGATCAAGACTCGGTTTTGAGACAAATATTGGCTGGAATTACTGATGAAAACCATGTCCAAAGGAGAGGAAATGAAGAGTATTTGCCTTGAATAAATTGGTGAATGAATGAATAAAAGAGTATGAAAGCTTTATGCATAAATGAGACTTTAAAATTGATGAAAACAAGGCTACACTAACTTGATAAAACCAGCCAAATGAAGTGTGTATGGAGTATGAAAAGTTTGTTCTTAATTCACCCAAAATAAATGAGAAGAAAGAAATATCTAAAAGCTTAATCCATGTTATAATATAGAATGTAGTAAAAATGTAATGTTGATAACTCGTGATTTTATCTATTTTTGTCCCACGTTTTGACTCTTATTTAGTCGATTTTATAAACTATCTAGCTAGTATTTAGTCGTTTTGGGTTTGTTTAGCTTATTAGTCGAGTCTAGTTTAGTTATTGTCATTTTATTATATTTCTCGAAATTTTGGTACTGTGCCTCGATATTTGATTTTATAGGTACCGAAAAGAACCGAGACGATAAAGACGGAACAGAACGGATCAACTCAAATAGCTATTGAATCGTGACAAGGAATAGGGCCCAAGAAACTTGGATACCCGGCCCACTATTGAAAAATGAGGATTGGGGGTTTATTTGAAAGAGTAGAAGAGAGAGATGAAAAACGGGGGCAAAAAGGAGGCAGTGAGAGAATAGAGAATTAGAGGAGGGTTTAGGAGTAGTAGTCAGAACGCAGCCCCCTTCCATTTTTCCCTTTTTTTAATTTTACTTCTTTAATTTAATTAGTTTTAATTAATTAATTTAATCCTTCCGTCCTTCAACTTCCGAGTTAGTACATTCCATTCTTTTTGGTATAATTCTTATCTCTTATCTCTTATTATTTTATTTATCTTTAGTTTTATGTTTAGAATATATTTAGTTAGTAATTAGTTTAAAGTTATAATCTTTTTTGTTAATCGTGTTTCGTAATGTTATTTTATCTTTGTGTTGTTTGTTTATGTGTAGTTTATGTTAGTATTAATTAAAGTTTTCTTCTTTATCATTTCATTATGTTAAATGTTGGGCTAAGAGTAATTATTTGTGTGTCTTGTGTTGTGTTGATTATGAGTAGTGAGTAGTGTCTTTTCTAGGGGACGATTTGACCCCGATATGTCTATATTGTGGGCTTCAAATTCCGTATTTGGTTTGCTCGGGATATACGGAGAGGATAGTTTGGGGTTCGGGAATCGACTCATCTTTTGCGTTGTGTTTGAACCCTTGACCCTTGTCCACCGACGGGAGTCGGTTAGGTCTAGGTAGTAAAACTCGCCCCTCGACTTGCCATGCCCCGCCTAGTTGAACACGGGAGTGAGAATTAGGTAGGGTACCCTAACTATCGGTCTAGACTCTTCACCTTGGGAGAGGGGAGAGAAAGGAACGAGATTAAGACGCGTACTTAGTGACCTAGGACCTTGGATTGGGTACCACGGGAGTGGGCTCACTCGATTGACCTAGGAATCCGACTCACGAGCCCGAGAGGGAGGTGATCGGGTTTTACTTAGTCAGACTACGAGCCCGGGAGGGAGGTAGTCGACCCTTAGAGGCGTTCCACTCATCCTAATATCCCTAGCAACCCATTATCGGTGTTCCTTGCTCATAATTATGATATGTCGGTGGTTAAGTCGGACCCTAGACCTTTAATTATTATTATATCGTTATTCTTGTTATTTGTTTGATTTTTAGTTGACTTTTGCATTCCTTAGTTAACTTAATTAGTCTAATTTCACCCTTGATAATTGATTCGCGTAGCTAACTTCTAATCCGAGACAGAACTAGTACTCATTCCCGATCTCTCTGAGGATTCGACCCGACTTGCCCTTGCTATTCTAGTTTAGGTTAGTTGGTTTATTTGATGGTATGATTGACGACAAATCCCGACTATCAAAATGGCGCCATTGCCGGGGAGATCAACGGATTGATATTAGTTTAGTTTTAGATTTATTAGACTACGCATTGCTACTTGTTACTTGATCCTTTTGTGTTGGTTTGTCTCTCATCTTGTGGCTTGTCCTTTGATTTTCACCTTTTGGTCCGATGGATGCTATTGTTGAATTCTCTCAATATGACAATGAACCATTCCATGATTACCTTTCTAGGTTTGAGCAATATGTTGAATATCTTGGTTCTTGTGGTTATTATTTCTCTGATTCGGATTTAGGCTATGTTGTTTATGAGGGTATGAGTTTGGAGACTCGTGAATGGGCTTGTTACATGAGTGAGGGTAGATCTTTGGATTTAAATGAATACTTGAGTTTTTTGAGGTTCATGGCAACTAAATCCTTAGAAACTCAAGCCTCAACCCTTGAGTCTAGCATGGAGAGTAAGATGAAGCAAATGTTAGAAAGCCAAAACCAATTTCTTGCCCTTCAAAAGCAAAGAAATGAGGATGTTGATGACTCCTTGGCCCAATTACACTCCTCCGTGACCTCCTATTATAGTAAGGCTCAAAGCCAATTAGACACAATAGCCGAAAATTTGAGAATTTTGGAGAATTATCGAGAGAATGAGGTAGCTTTAATTTGTGATGATGAGGACGATGTGATTGTTGATGACTCTCTTTCCCCAAATATTGATGTGAATGAATTTTCTATGCCTTTGTTGGGGAAAGATGATGATTTTGTTGAGTCATGTGAACTTCCTCTTGATGCTAACATTTCTCCTCTTGATGATTCGATTGTGCATTATGCTCCTTTGATACATGTGATTGTCAATTCTTTGAATGATGATGATAATGATGTTGTGCACTCACTTAAAGATCACTCACTCGACCCCTCTTTAAATCTTGTTTCATCTCTTGCAAACCAATCCACACCCCACTTTGTTGATTCTCAAGTGTCATGTAATGTGAGTGACTTAGAGTTTATGATGTTGGGAGATGATTGTGGTTTGTATGATGCGAGTTGTTCTCTTGGCGAGAGGGATTTGAATGAGTTTGAGAGTGTAATACTTGGTGAAAATCTTGGGAATACAACTTGTGTTGATGATGTTGTTGAGGAGAGTCATTTTGAGGAATGTGATGTTGTTGATGGTCCTTGTGAAGAGAAGGATGCGAGTGAGAGTGACTTTGAGGATTCCCCATCCATTGATGGTGTGATTGAGTTTTCTATGCCTAAGACCTTTGAAAACCCCATTTTTGAGGATTTAGGTAATATGATCTTGATGGAGAATCCACTCTTTGACTACTTAGAGGAAGAGGAAGCTAGTGTTGAAATTTTTGAGGTTTTTAGTGATGAAGAAAAGGGTGAGGACACTCTTGATGTTGAGAAATCTCTTAATAATGATTTTCTTAACCCTTGCATCCTTGAAGAACCATCCCCTTATGCGTCTTTGCAAACCTATTCTCACCCTTCACCTTTCTTACCATTCACTCCTTACACCTTGCCTAAAGAGCCTAAAGTCGACAAAGAAGACGAGTTTGAACATGAAGGCACGGAAAAATCACTAGTAGAAAAACTTGGATTTGAGGCTCCATAAAACCCCCCATTAGAGGCATCTTTTATGATGCCTCATACGGGGGGCCGCACATTGAAAATTAAGGTGCGGCGTTTTTTAGAAGCCTCAAATAGTTGACTATTTGCGGTGTTTTATAAAAGTGACGCCTCAAATAGTGGACTATTTGCGGCGTTTTAAAGAAATGACGCCTCAAATACTTTGAAATTTTTGCTGCTTTTGAGGATAAAACGCCTCTAATGGCACCATTTTCGCGGCGTCTTTTGGTATATGACGCCTCAAATAGAGTCAAAATTGGATGCACCATTTACAATTCGACGCCACAAATATCACCATATTTTATATATTTAATTAGATCATTAGAAGCGTCTATTCCAAATAAATATCGCAAGCATTATTTATTTCATTTAAAAAATATATAATTTTTTAATAATTTCGACAGCAACCATTTGCATTTCAATAAACCAAATAAAATTCTTACATTATCCATCCAAACCTACATACAAACATTCACATGTCCAAAAAGTGGCATGGATACAATCCAACCTCAAATAAACCACACAAGTCATGCCAAAATGGTCCAATTAACTAGTCTACTTCAAGTACAACAACGATTCGTAAAGTACGTAGCCCACTTGTCCCGTAATTCATTCATCTCATCTTCACCGTAGATATAGGGTTGCTCATTTTGTAAGATCCAAACCTTAAAAACACACAAGAACGACGAATTATTATCGATTGAACACATAAATATGATAATAAAGTCATATATTCATGTACAAATGTCGTATGTAGTTTATTATAGGTAGCTTATAATATCAACGAGGTTGCAATGAACTAATTAAACAAACACCCACCTCACAAATTTTATTTACTACTACAAACAATGCCTTCAATGTTACTACAAAGAATGCCTTCAAATTTAACCTAATTTTACCACTACAAACTCCAATTTTACTACAAAGAATGCCTACAAATTAAACCTAATTTGACCATTACAAAGAAACCATCTTTTGTACTATATATCGCAACATATACTCAATGACATCTCCTCCGCATCAACCTACCGTATAAAATTGATTAATTTGTGGAGGTTGGAGGGTTGCTTTTGAAGTGCCTTCAATGTTATAAAATTACCTTGTAACAATGGCTCAACCCGGATAAACAAATAAATTGGCAATGATGAGATTATTTGGGAAAGGATCATGGAGTTAAGCAAGAACGATTAAAAGAAAAATTAGAATGATTAACTGACCAATTGCTTACCTTTTCAAAGTCACTTGCAGCTAAGCAACGATTAACTATATCGTACATGAACCGCATCACGAACAAACCATCGTCTACACTTCCACTTTGTTGAGGACACTACCACGGAACAAAAAATATTCATAATTTCAAAAATTTGCGGATTGTAAGAATTAAAGTGTAAACAAAAATTGAGAAAAATAATGTAGTCTTTTAGTTAATTACCTTCATAGATTTCCATAATGGCTTATATCTTTTCATCTTCATATGACCACCACTCATCTTGAACTTCTTTAAGGACCTAAACAAGATATCATGTTGAATGTTGATTATTTTAATTACTTTTAAAACTTTGTTGAAACAAAGTAAAAGTTTTTACTTTACTTACCGATCAATGACCATCTTCACACGTAAATTTCTACCATCTTTGAGAGTCATTGGGTCAAACAAATAAATAGTGAAAGTTTGAGGACAAATCGCGATGACAGCAGCAGAATCAAATTAATTTTTTTAAGCAAGAAAACACCTTTGCTACTGACATTCTAATAGTTGGATGTGCACTCAATCCGAAGTAATCATTCCCGGAAAACAGCAGTAGTTTTCTGCTATTAGAAATTACATCCGGATTAACTTCACCGCTTGCTGGGTCTTGAGCAGATCCTACGGGATTGAATTGCTTATTAAATCAGTCATGTGGCATTGATGTATTTTCAAAGCAATGCAGACAGGTCCCCCATAATACAAAGCACCCAAACCAAACTATACTATATAGTATACACACAACACAACACAACATCCCAAAGGCACAAATGATGACATACATGCTGTATAGCAGAGCCTAAAAAAATGAAAGCAGGAGAAAGGAGGAATAAAGGAGAGAAGAGTACCGCAACTGGGAATGACGGCTAAACCTCGTTAACCCAAAAAAATTGTCGTCGTTTGATTAACTTTTGATTGCTATTTCTAGAGATAATTCTTGTACTGAGTACCATTTACACTAATTCAACAATTGATCTGCACCAGCAGACTGTTCTCCTGAAGCTCCATCAAGCAGATCGAGTATTCCCTCTCGAACAGCAAGAATTCCTGAACAAAATAAAGCCGACTCTAATTACTTCAACATCAAAATCTTTTGGTAGGAAAGCTTACTCCTTCTTCACTTCCACCATAAATTATGTCCACCACTGTTCTAGTGTATGTGACCGACCTTGCCTCCACCACGTCAGGCCATTTAACGACGACCCTTGCTCCATCAATGCAATTTTCCGGCAAAATTACCAGTATGTCTTTCCAACATTCACTGCAGTTATATTTTGTTTTGTTTTTTCAAGACTATATGAAAACTTAGTATGTATTCTGTTTTTTCATCTCTTGATTCCACGAATTCCTTACTCATTCTTCCTCTTTACTTTCATCTCTTGATCCACTTTGTTTTGGAATTCCAATTCTATTTTATTCAATTAATTTAATGATTTAGTAGGTCTTGATTTGAGATATGATTGATGTAGGTCTTGATATATGTGTATAACCTTAATTTTGGTGTTTTAGGGAAGTGTATATAATTGCCTTTGGCTTAATTCCATTTTCCCCTTAGTTTATACAGTGTGATGGTTGATAATTGTAAGGTAAGGAAAAGAAATAAGAGAGACTTGAACATGAGACGATTTGGTATAAGGAAACTACCAGAGAGTTCTCACATATTCAGTGGATCCTTTGGATTTATCGATTTTGTGGTTCCAATTGACAATTCATCCATATTTATTACTTCGTATAATACATACTGTATTTTTATGTATTTGAATTATATCAGATCAACTTTGAATTCACTTTTGCAAGAGAGTGATCTGTTGCTCGCAACATTTTTCAGCAACCAAAGATCACGAACATTATCAAATTTGATCCTAGGGGTCTCTTAGGGTAATAGTACATGTATGTGGTCAGTAAGTACTCGTAAGAGCGGTACACATAGCTAGCCATGATTCGCCAGAATAAAATAGGTAAAGCGGTGCAAATTCACATTGTTGTAGGACTTGTAGGTGGATGATAAGTATCTTTATTCATGTGATAACAAACACATCAAAGTTCATGGCTGAATTTGCACCGCTTTACCTATTTTATTCTGACGAATCACGGCTAGCTATGTGTACCGCTCTTCCAGGTTAATGTGCTGAAATGTCTCAAGATGTTTGAGGATGTATTTAGCGTCCCAGAGCTCTCCGATTCAAGCTACTTGCTTTTACTGAAGAATTATGATTAAGTGGGTAAAACTGAGAACTCTCAGGTGTGACGACATTCTTTACTTCTACAGAATATTATTCTTAATGATATGTAAATTTTTTTATCAAGTATAGCTAAATACTTTACTCCTCTTCTCACAACATTATTTAATACTCGTACATAATAATAAATCTAAATATTATTAATCCTGGATTTGTAATTGAGGAGACGGTGTACTATCAGACAATTTGAGCTACTATCAGACGGTGTACTAAGTAATTGTTTTGTCCGTATTTGATGTATTACAGGAGGAAACCATTCTCAGGCACATCATTTGCTCACACTAGTGGACTAAAATGCATGTTGACCCATTATCTTAAATATGTTGACACTCATGTGACTAAAATATGAGATTTAGTAGACTACTCTGTATTTACTTTATTAATCTTCAAACAAAAGAAAAATGCCTTATTAGCTCAATTGAAAGTGAAAAGTTTTGTTCTGCACTAAATTAGTGAGCTGATTTAGTAAATTAGTTCACTAATTAACTCAAATTTAGGTTAAGGGCGCCAAAGCTCTCCTTGATGAGTCTTAACCGTGCTCATACCGCTTAGCCCATTCGCAAAACTAATTTACTCAAACTAATTAGTTAACCCCATTCGCAAAATTGAGACGAAAATTCGAAGCATTATCATCAAAATTGAGCAATTGGAGTACTGTAATCCCCGAGAAAGAGTAGAATTGGCAGAAATCGAATCGAAATTAGGATAAAATTAAAACAAACATACTATAAATTCCATTAACTAACCACAATCGAAAATTCCAAACCCACCAAGTCTACACGATAAGTTCACGATAAATCGCAACAAATTTGATTAATTAACTATAAAATTAAAGGAACTCGTAAAATCATGGAAATTTTGCAGATTGTAGTACCAAGATTAATGAGAGAAGAGTAGAATTCACATAAATTGAGTCGAAATTAGGGTAAAATTACAAACAAACATACTAAAATTCCATCAGCTAACCACAATTGAGAATTCCAAAACCCAAGTCTAACAATTTTCACGTAAGTCAAAACACCGCAACAAAACAAACTTCATAGAAACTTTATCGCATCCAAACTTTATAGAAACGGTAAAAAAATGGTGATTTCAGCATCCGAATCATAAAAAACGAGATGAAAATGGTGATTTCAGCATCCGAATCATGAAAAATGAAATGAAAAAATGGTGATTTCAGCATAATCATACACAAATATAGAAACTTTATCATAAAAACAGACATTCCAAAGAAAAACTCGTCATCAAATCAAATTAAAGTTCGAATCCCGATGAAATTACCGAGCAGTGAGCAGAAGACCGGAAAGCAGAAGACCGGAGAGCAGCGACCAGCGACAGCGACCGGAGCAGCGACCAGCGACGGCGTTCTGGTGTGACAGCCATGGAGTTCGGTTTGGGAGTTATGGAGCTGTTGTCGGGGATGGGGAGAGGGGTTGGGTTTTTTTTAGGGTTTGACAAATAATAACTGGGTAAGGGCCCTAAGGGGTAATGGGCTTCATTTCAATTTTTTTCAAAAATTAAATTAGATAATGGGAGAGGCGTCAACCAAAACGCAGCACCTATAATTTTTTATTTTTTTTTGCAATTTATCCCTAAAATCGACTCACCCAAGCATTTTTCTTAAAAAAATAATAATTTATTAGCAGCTAATTACCAAAATCGCCTCAAATGAGGAGCAGCAATTCAACATTTTTCTACTAGTGAATTGTTTCATAATTATTGTGCTTTTCTTGTTTATGTATTGCTTTGTCCATATATTTTTGTCTTCTATTGTCACTTTTCGGAGTTTTTTGCTAGGTTGTATGACCAACTTCTAAGGGCATTAAATTGCTCTTTCTTGAAGTCTTGAAGGAGTCGAGCTATCGACTTTAAATAAAGCACCCATTGTATATATTTTTGCTTTTTTGTGTGTTTTTGTTTTTGGTTGTAGGTACTTTTAAAAGAGTTCAACTTGAAGGAATTAGGACAAGAAGCATGGAAAGATCATCATTTTTCGATGAAGAGCTTAATTGGTAATTTCTTGCCTTTACTTCCCCTTCCCCTTGTTTGGAACATTGAGGACAATGTTCGATTTAAGTGTGGGGAGGCTTTTGGTTGGATTTTGTTTTGGATGAGTTGAAACTCTTGTGGTTAGTACCTTGGTGGAGTTTTGTGTTGTAGATATTTGGTTTTTGCGGAAATATATGCTTGTGTTAGCTTGTTTCGACTATTTTTGTTTTTCATGTCTATTTTGTGTTTTCTTTTGAAAAATTTAGAAAATCCATAAAAATTTGAAATTTTTGAAAATTCCTAAAAAGTGAAAATTAAAAAATCCATAGTGTCTAAGTTTTTTAGCTTTCACTTGTCTTCTTTGATTTAGTTGTTCTTCTAGTTTCTAACTTTTGTGAAAATAATGAAATTTAGACATTGGATCGTTGCATATGAATGTTATGTATCAATTGGTCTCCTACTGTAAGTCGCTCGAGGGTGTGTACTTCATTCAATTCCACCGCCCACCTCCCGTGATGTGATTTGATTTATTAACTTGTCTAGGTGACTATAACCCGAGTGACGTTTTTCTTACGATCCATTTTCCACAAAAATTATCTACAAAATAAGAGTTGGTTTTTCGTACCAATATCAAATTCCTCCCCGAGTCGTATTTATTTATATCCATTTCACCATTTTGGATCGTTTTACTCCGTCACTTGGTTTATAGGACGACCCTAGCCCTTTGTTTTTACGAGGGGTCGAGACCTGTTTTTAGTTACTAATTTCATGGGAGTTCGCTTTCCATCTCCATCTCAAGCCCTCGAAATTGCTTGGACCGAAACCGATTGATGTATAATGTGATTATGTGACCTTTTTAGTGTTTGATTATCATTGTTAACTCTTTAGTTAGATTTTAGAATTGCGACTTTTGATATTGGAGCTTGTGATTGTTTGTAAATATTTTGTGAGTACGTATGTTTGTATATATCGTGTTTTCATTTTGTTTGTTTTTATTTATGAGTCGTAGTTTAGTTTTTTGAGCTTACTCGAGGACGAGTAAGAGTTAAGTGTGGGGAGTTTGATAACTCGTGATTTTACCTATTTTTGTCCCACATTTTTACTCTTACTTGGTCGATTTTATATCTCGATTGTCTATTATCGAGTCATTTTATCTTTAATTAATTATTTAGTCGAGTTTAGCTTAGTTAGTGTCATTATATTATATTTCTCGGAATTTTGGTACTGTGCTTCGATATTTGATCTTATAGGTATCAACCTGAGAAGAATCGAGACGAGAAAGACGGAATCAAACTTAAAGAGAAGAAGACGGGTCAAGTTGACCTTGACCTAATTCCATATCCAAGCTCTTCCTTCTCGTCAATTCCCCTGTCACCACTCCAATTCAATTCTCTACCATCAAAATCCAATCAATCATCATCAATTTCCTACCACTTTACCATTTCCATCTTCCCCATTTCCAATTTCATTTCCCACCATTATTATCACCTTCAAACAATCATCTTCACCAAAATTCAATTCACCATTCCCCTAATCTCATCCCTAATTACCATCTTCATTCACTCACCATTTTCAACCACCGCGACCCGAGCACCAGCAGGCGCGCCGTCACCGGCGAACCACCACACCTCAATCAACCACCGGCGACGACCACTACAACCACCACAGCACCACCGAGCAGCCACCTCGCGCAAGACAACCCTCGCACACCCCTGCACCGGCAGCAGCACCGTGTGCTCCACCACCATTCACCACCGACAGCAGCAGCTCCGGCGACGCACCACCAACTCCGGCGACCCGAGCCCAGAAATCCGTCATGCTCAATCGATTGAATAGGTTTTGGTTGATGAATTGGGTGTTCTAATTTTGAAGGCAAAAGACGATTTGATCCTTTCTTTTACTCCTCTTTATTTCATTTAAATGAAGGGTACTTTGGTCTTTGTATTTATTTTATGGGACATATATATTACTAAACCCTCATTTTGTAAGGGTAGGCTGATTTTTGTGAAGAGTTAGAGTAGAGAAAAAAACCAACAAGAGGGTTTTAGTGGTAGTAAAAACGCAGCAGCAGCAACCTCTCCCTTTTCTTTTTTAAAATTTTGTTTTAGTGTTTAATTATTTTTAATTAGTTTATGTAATACTCTTTTCCGTTCTTCAACTTCCGAGTTCTTTAATTCCATCATTTTGGTATACTTCTTATCTCTTCTTCTTTATTATTTTTCTTTATGTTTAATCTTATGTTTATGATATATTTAGTTAGTAATTAGTTTAAAGTTATAATCTTTATCGTTAATTGTGTGTTGTAATGTTGTTTTATAATTGTCTTGTTTGTTTGTATATAGTTTATGTTAAGTTTAATTAAAGTTTCCTCCTTTTTATTTCTTTATGCTTAGTATTAGGCTTAGAGTAATTAGTATTAATATTTTTATTAATTTAATTATGCTTAGCGAGTAATCTTTTCTAGGGGACGATTTGACCCCGACATGTCTATATTGTGGACTTGAAATTCCGTATTTGGTTTGTTTGGGATATACGGAGGAGGATAGTTTGGGATTCGGGAATCGACTTATCATTGGGTTGTGTTTGAACCCTTGACCCTTGTCCACCGACGGGAGTCGGTTAGGTCTAGGTAGTAAAACTCGCCCCTTGACTTGCCTTACCCCGCCTAGTTGAACACGGGAGTGAGAATTAGGTAGGGTACCCTAACTATCGGTCTAGACTTTTCACCTTGGGAGAGGGGAGAGAAAGGAACGGGATTAAGACGTGTACTTAGTGACCTAGGACCTTGGATTGGGTACCACGGGAGTGGACTCACTCAATTGACCTAGGAATCCGACTCAGGAGCCCGGGAGGGAAGTGATTGGCTTTTACTTAGTTGTACTACGAACCCGGGAGGGAGGTAGTCGACCCTTAGAGGCGTTACACTCATCTAATATCACTAGCAACCTATTATCGGTGTTCCTTGCTCATAATTATGATATGTCGGTGGTTAAGTCGGACCCTAGGCCTTTAATTATTATTAGATCATCATTCTTATTATTTGTTTGATTTTTAGTTGACTTTTGCATTCCTTAGTTAACTTAATTAGTCTAATTTCACCCTTGATAATTGATTCACGTAGCTAACTTCTAATCCGAGACAGAACTAGTACTCATTCCCGATCTCTCTGAGGATTCGACCCGACTTGCCCTTGCTATTCTAGTTTAGGTTAGTTGGTTTGTTTGATGGTAGGATTGACGACAAATCCCGGTTATCAAATGTAGTGTGTGACATGGGAGTCATGGTCCACAAAATAAAAATATGAGTCCAAATTAGTTGTAGATTTATAAAAATAAGGATCGTAAAATTATTAAAAGCATTTCAAAGCAATTCGAGTAAACCTCGCGTTGAAAAATAATTATTTACGAAACTTTGTAATAAAATCGTTAAAGGCTAAATTTTCGTAAATAAAAATAAATCTTAGTTGAAAATATTATATAAATGTGTTTAGACATTTTTAGGAAAAGAAATAACTTAAATCCGAGCTTAAAATGTTAATCATAGAGAAATAGAATTTCTCGCGAATAAATAAATAGTTTACGATATCAAATAAATAGTTTAAAATAATTAAAATATTTTAATATAAAAATAATTATTATTTGACTCGAAAATAAAAAATAAAGCTTGGAAAAATGATGAAACAAAAGGCCGAAACGTGATAGAGTTATGATGAAGTAATAGCGGAAAGGATAAAAGCACTAGGAAAATAGCGGGTGTTACAATCCTCCCCACTAAAAGAAAGTTTCGTCCTCGAAACTAAGAATAAGCAGAAAGGAATCAAGATTACCCCGCTCGAAAAGATGGGGATACACATTTTGGATAAAAATTTTGCTTTAAAGGATAATTTTACAACCTTCAAAGTGATACGAAATCGAATGCAAATATTTATTCCAAGAGGAATTGGGCTATGCTACCCGGAGTTAATTTTTTTTTAAAAAAGTGAAATCGTAAAGTAAAGTTATTTGATTCAATAACATTTTATATAACATTTGTAAACGAACTTGGAGGAGAATACCGAAAACATGTTCAAAACAAAACGTTTCGATTAAGAAACTCGACAATATTTTGTTTTAAGACAAAAAAAAATTACTTTTGAGAAAGCAAGTTTTGTATTTAATAAAATCAAATCAGTCGTTAGATGTTTTTCAATGACGGGTTCAAAAGTCCACCAACTATAAAACGAAAACTGATTTCAAAAAGTTAAAATTTCGAAAATGTTATCAAAGTAATTATGAATGTTTTCAAATATATTATCAAACCTGAACATAAAATAATTTCGACAATGTTAAAACATTTTACATACTAATCCTATAGTAATTGAAGTATTTGGAAACATGAAAGTCTTCATAAAATTATGATCGCTTGAAAATAAAAAATGGAAACAATTTCGAAATAATTTAAAATAAATTATTAAGGCATTTCGAAACAGTTCTAAATATAAATACCAACCAAAGATAAAACAAAAGTTAAGTATAAAGTTCTTAAATTATAATTCAAAAATGTTAAATTTCACGATATCCGAAAAGTTTAAGTTAGTCAAACTTTTTACAAATCGTTCAATTTTACAATTAGAAATTATAACTCAAAATGTTAAAATTTTACGATAATCCATTTTTTTTAAAGTAGTCAAACTTTTTATAAAATAGGGAGTTCGAAAAATAGTTAACGGGTAAATAGAACAAGGATCAACAACAAATCAAAACAAAAGTTTTCAAACTCGATAAAGTCGAAGGGATCAGCAGCAGATGCGGTAACCGAATTCAAGAGAAGCAGAAAGAAAGACGGATTTGAGAGTCAGAAAGAGCTCTCAAGGATTATAGAAGAAATTAACCATCTCGAGAATCCTGGCACGACTCTCAGAAACACGGGTTCCTAAATGCCCATCAACTAACGCTAAGTCTAATATCGATACAAGGTGGTCCTACTCAATCTACAACCTCCAAGATTATCAACTACGATAACCTCCAAAATTAAGTCTTACGTACTTATATAATCTTTCAATTAGTATGGTAAGAATCCACAAATGATTTATACTAATCCATTAATTAAGATTCCAACGGTTATCAAAACATACCCAAACTTGTAATCACTAAGGTTCATAAATTTAAACCTCATAAGGTCTGAACTCGAGGTATACTTCAAATTTCTCGAGTAAGGAAGATTAAATAAAATCCACCAATTAACAATGTTCGGACACAAAATCCTCAAAAATGATCACCAACATATTTATAATACCACGAGTACAGAAGTTGGGGAAGTACAATAAATCCTCAAACACGCGCAAACCTATAGGTAATGGCGCAAACACTCACATCTTCAAACACGTCATTCGATTAATGTTTCTGAGAAGTCCATCAAATTTGTAATCGTAATGGTGCAACCACAAAATATTTAATAACTCAACGAAGCCACAATCTCGTTGGTCTAGATGATAGATATTAAGTATTCCTCAAAACAACGCGATAAATCCAACCTTGTGCAGTATGTTTCTCTCCTTCAAGGTTAACAATGATCTATCCAAAATTTAGGTCATTCAACTCCAAAGTTCGTAGGTTACAACCTTACATCAACGATCCACGATCTAATCCATAAGAAACAAGGTTTAATCTATGTCCACCAAATTTACTAAACATTAACGAGGACTTGAAATGATACCACAACACTCAGGTTAACATCTTAATCAGTGATCTATGATTCCAAAAGACCACGACTATCCATAAGTCAGCATTAGGTAGGAATCCCAAGTAATACTATTATTTACACTTGACTAGGTTCCATGTTGGGTAATAGGTATCCATCAAAATATAATATAATTCTCACTATCCAAAAATTTACTCAACTCTTAGTCCTCTATACGATCAATTAATTCATAACCCAAGTTTGATCAATCTCTATGGTACAATCCTAATTCCGTTAATAAATTAATACCATTCAATCAATTCCTCAAAAGCTCACTAGATTAGATAACAGGGCACAACTCACAATCCTCAAACCATTGGTAATAAGGAGTTAACTACACCTCCAACACCTTTAACTTCCAAAAAGGTTCACTAAGATAGAATTCGGTCTAACCAAAGAATCTCAAGAGGAGGATGGTAAAGTAGAAGGATAGAACAAGGATTCACCACAAGAATGAAGATGAGAATATATAAGAGGAGAATTGGAAGAATCAGAGCGTGAAAGATGAAAGAAAAGAATTAGTGATCCTAGATAATTAAGATCTTAAACTAGAGAAGAATCTTCGGACCTCCGGAGTACACAAAGGAATCTCACTGGATTTCTTCAACTTCAAGTAGAGGAACAAACACTCTAGTATTGGGTCGCTTCATCTGGATCCAAAGTGATTTTACATCTGAGACTACTGCACCGTGATGGAACTAGAGCCTACTCTTGATCATCTGGCCTGTAGCTGAAGAAAACTGAACCGGAGCTGAGAAAGGTCACCATCGACATCTTCCTTGGAGCACCAAGTTGTCCACTCAAGTCAGCAGGCGCTGAGAGTGCTAAGTAAGTCTTGTCCCGATCTGGAGCAGCATCATGTCAACATCTTGTCCACTCATCATCTTCTTCTTGGACATGTAAAACAAATATTCAATGCTAATCATTGAGTTCAGGAACAAATAATCATAACAGTTAAGTCCTTATTTGTTTCTACCCATTTCTAACAATATTTTTATTTACCGTTTAAATAATTTACTGGTATTTTCCCTAATTTCAGGTGTAAGCGTTGGGAGAAGTGATGCTCTGATACCAACTGTAATCCCCTAGAAAATCTAACGCGATACAGTGGCAGAAACACTGTAGAGTCGGGATTAAAACACACTGTAACTATGTCATAGTAAAATTAAAATGGTAAAGTCAAAGAATAGGCCTTAAATAAAATGGCCAAAATTTAAAACAATCCACAAAAGGGGTTTGAACAATCAATAAGACATAATTATCAAAATAAACCAGCAGGATCCACACTGCTCGCTAGCCCACACCCGGAACACGTATACCTGCCATGTTAAAACATAACAGCCACAATCAGTGGGGAGCAACGCCAACGTTCTCCCAGCCGTATAACAGGATTTTAAAACTGTAATTACTACTATAGAAAAATAGTAAAAATGGAAAACAGTAAAACAGCATATTAAAAATAAGCTTTCAGCGCCAAAACCAAAATATTAAAATGGGTTTCCGAAGAAACATAAAAATAGTTGCCAACCTGCAACCCAATTTATATCGATAATATAAAAATATTCCAAATGGCGTTATGTATAGGATTCGGGTAGAATCTAGACTTTCACCAGGACAATACTAAACTAGCTTTGAGAATTTAGTCAAAACAAATCAGACCTTGGTCTCTAACTAGGCAACTCAACTATAATAGGACTGCGTGCAGCGAGGTCCTGCCTTAAGTAATGTATACCCCTCCTGGACACCAACCGTAATCCAGTTCAACCCGACGGCGACTTACACGATGTGAGATCTAAGTTTAAGGTCAAAATATACACATACCTGAACACAAACCATGCTCAATTCAACGACCAATGTGTCTCAACATAGACACACCAACTTTATAGTTGATGGTAAAATGTACATCCCAGACTATATTATTCTAAACCCACACTTATCCTTATCCCATAACTCCAAAACAAAGTCATTATCGATATTCAAAAGATATAATCATCATAATAATAAGAGAACAAAAAGAAAAGGATCACTTTCCAAAAGAGGAAACTTCTATTTTAGGAAACTTCTATTTTTAGAAACCTTACTAAAAATAGCATTATATCAAAATAGCAAAAATATTAGTTTATACTAATTCGACATTTTAGTAAACGATATAGATTTATAAAAACTAGTAGTTTCGGCCTTAACGATATTACTTATCAAAGTGAGAGTATTTAGATTTATGAAATTATTGAAAAACCATACAAGTGCTTACAAAATAATTAAAAATGTCTTAAACACTTTAATACTACTTAATTAGGGTGTTTCCTAAAAAATTTAAAACTAAAATTCCCTAATTATTATTAGTTACGACAATACGATTATAAATAGGATTTTACGGCAAACGTCCAATTAAATCTTTTAACGTCTTTTATTTAATTAAGCAACTGAATATATTCAGAGTACGTTAAGGGATGATTTAACTCTTAAAGTATCAGATTTAATATTTTCAAAGATTGCTAGAAAACTAATTCTTTTAGGTAAGACGAAGCATTTTAACGATAAATCGTAATTTTGTCCAAAAATCATTACTAATAATTAAAGACTTTAATAAATAGTACAAAAATTACGTAAAATAGCTCAAATATATTTTTAGACATTCTGTACAGAAAAGAAAATTTTCCAGAATCCTTAAACTCGGTTTTTAAAGGGTTTTCTCGTTAATCGTCTAATCTCGACAATAACGATTAATAAAAATAGTAATTATAAAACGATTTACGTATTAATATCCAAAAATTATTATTAAACTTAAAAATCATGATTTTCTAGAATATACAAATTTTCCAAATTTCCAAAAATTCCAGATTTAATAAATCCCGTCAAAACCGTCTTTAAAACCCGTTTTCACAATTAACGATTCCATTAATAAAACTTATCGTTCCTAACATTTTATTAAAGCACTAAAAATCATAAAATTAAATTTTATTATGAAATCATCAGAATCATATTTTTTTTTTCCAGATTTAAACCAAAGACCAGAAATCGAGAATTTAAACGACAAACACGGTTTTAACGATAAACGACGATTTAAAGTGATTAATTAATTCATCCACTTACAAATTCCGAAAAATTATGAATAAATTCATAAAATTCTATTTCATCAGAAAGTTTCACCACGTCAAAAATCAGATTAAAATAAAACGTTTAGGTACTAGAACCAAAAAATCGGCTTTTAATCATTTTTGTTCGTAAACGGTAATAATTCATTAACCGATATCTAAAATATCAGAAAAATACCAAATTATTAAAAATCATCAAAAACCTCATTTTTAAATTATATAAACATATATTACAAGTTTAGGCTGAATATTACGATTTTACAAATTAATATGACGATTTAATCGTTAATCTCGTAAAAGCGATAAAAATATCGAAACATGCAAATTTTCAAATTTTAAAATTTTTCCAGATTATATGACATACATATATTGTCAAAATAAAATTATAATTATATACATGCAATTACACAAATAAAATCATGCAATACCGAGTAACATCGACGTTACCTTCAATCCAAATCGGAGTCTACGATATATTCGTCTTCTGCGGGACCGCTTTGGAACCTTAAAAAAAACATGAATTCCATGGTATGAAAATACCATAATATCGCTGAAAAATTAAGGTGACAACGATTGGAAAAGAAATCGATTAATACCTTAACGAAGGAGACGGAAAGACGATTAATTTGGAGTTGAAAATGAGACGATCAAGACTCGATTTTGAGACAAATATTGGCTGAAATTACTGATGAAAACCATGTCCAAAGGAGAGGAAATGAAGAGTATTTGCCTTGAATAAATTGGTGAATGAATGAATAAAAGAGTATGAAAGCTTTATGCATAAATGAGACTTTAAAATTGATGAAAACAAGGCTACACTAACTTGATAAAACCAGCCAAATGAAGTGTGTATGAAGTATGAAAAGTTTGTTCTTAATTCACCCAAAATAAATGAGAAGAAAGAAATATCTAAAAGCTTAATCCATGTTATAATATAAAATGTAGTAAAAATGTAATGTAGTGTGTGACATGGGAGTCATGGTCCACAAAATAAAAATATGAGTCCAAATTAGTTGTAGATTGATAAAAATAAGGATCGTAAAATTATTAAAAGCATTTCAAAGCAATTCGAGTAAACCTCGCGTTGAAAAATAATTATTTACGAAACTTCGTAATAAAATCGTTAAAGGCTAAATTTTCGTAAATAAAAATAAATCTTAGTTGAAAATATTATATAAATGTGTTTAGACATTTTTAGGAAAAGAAATAACTTAAATCCGAGCTTAAAATGTTAATCATAGAGAAATAGAATTTCTCGCGAATAAATAAATAGTTTACGATATCAAATAAATAGTTTAAAATAATTAAAATATTTTAATATAAAAATAATTATTATTTGACTCGAAAATAAAAAATAAAGCTTGGAAAAATGATGAAACAAAAGGCTGAAACGTGATAGAGTTATGATGAAGTAATTGCGGAAAGGATAAAAGCACTAGGAAAATAGTGGATGTTACATACCGCTTTCTTTATTTTATTTTTCTTTTCTCTTCTCAAATTTTTTTGAAAAATCCAAAAACATTCAAAAAAAATTTTAAAACCCAAAAACATTTGAAAAATCATAAAAATCCAAAAAAAAAAATTCTTCTTTTTCTTTTTCATTTTTCTCGTTCTTCCCTACTTGTTCATTGAGGACAATGTATAGTTTTAGTGTGGGGGAGGAATCTACTATCTTTTATTTTTCAAAAAAAATCTTTCAAAAATCCTTAAAAATTTGAAAAACTCGTAAAATCAAAAACATTTTCTTTTCTTTTTCTTTTCTTTTCTCGTTTCTCGTTATGTTTTGTGTCCCGTGTATGGTCTTGTTCTCTACTCTTACAGGTAACCACCACCTTAATAGCACGATTTGAAGAGATTATGAAAGCACCCGCTAGGTAACTTCCTTCCTTCTTTCTTCTTTAACTTTTGTAGAGGAGTTAGGTTGTTGCTATTTGGAGGCTATCGAAGTGAGCATTTTGGTGTTGTGGTTGATTATGCTTGAATGTTGATGGAGTATGGAGTTCATGACTTGTGTTTTCTTTTAGTTGCTTTTTCATTTTCATGTGTTCCGTTTTATTTTGCTTTTGTATAGTGTGTCTAGGATTAAAACTTTTCGAAAACCCGATTACAAATCTTTTACAAGAGTTTACATTCCATTGTAAATAACCCATTGTAGATTTTGGACCTTAGTCTAGTAGAATGACTCTTAGGCAATGAATTTGTTGATCCTTTAGCTTTGAGTCCACCTTTTCTACTAGAGGTTTACTTCAGGGTTTGCATTTGACCACCTTGACCACCCATGGAGGAGTTAGGCCTTGGTTCCCGCATCCCGTTTTCTAGGTGACCATGCTCGAATGACCATTCACTAGTAGAAAAAACCCCTATGGTGACGGTTGAAATAACCCTACGGTGACGGTTTTAGTGCGACATGATTGGTGGGGACACTATGGGTAAGTGGCGGTTGTACAACCGCCACCATAACTTATCTACAGTGGCGGTTCTCAACTAAGAAACCGCCACCATAGGTCAGCTATGGTGTCGTTTGTCAACATAAAACTGCCATTATAGGTAATCTTTAGTGTCATTTCTCAACTAAAACCGCCATTGTATGTCATTTATAGTGTCATTTCTTAATTAAAAACCGACATTGTACGTCATTTATGGTGTCGTTTCTCAACTTAAAACCGCCACTGTAGGTCAGCTATGGTGTCATAGCTCAATCAAAAAACGCCACCATAGGTCATCTATGGTGTCGTTTGTCAACATAAAACCGCTACTATAGGTCATCTTTAGTGTATTTTCTCAACTAAAACCGCCATTGTATGTCATTTATAGTGTCATTTCTTAACTAAAAAATGACATTGTAAGTCATTTATGGTGTCGTTTCTCAACTTAAAACCGCCATTGTAGGTCAGCTATGGTGTCATATCTCAACTAAAAACCGCCACCATAGGTCATCTATGGTGTCGTATCTCAACTAAAAACCACCACTGTTAGTCGTCTATAGTGTCGTATCTCAACTAAAAACCGCCACCGTAGGTCATCTATGGTGTCGTTTCTCAACTTAAAATCGCCACTTTAGGTCATCTATGGGGTCATATCTCAACTTAAAACCGCCACTGTAGGTCATCTATGGTGTCGTTTATCAACTGAAAACCGCCACTGTAAGTTATCTATGGTATCATTTCTCAACTTACAACCGCCACTATTAAAAAAATCTAGCTAGGTAAATTTTGGCAGCACCTCGCTATAAATTATATGCCAACCCAAATATAAAAGATGACAATACAATGTCTGTGATAAATCAACAATAATGTCATAGAAACATCTTCATCATCCAACACACCAATTGTGTCAATGTTTAGCAACAACACATCCAAAAGTATATCTTTATACAAAGACCACAAAAGGGAGCAATAAAAATAATCTAATATACACTAGATGTTCTCTAAACATTTTGTCGCGCACGCCTCTTTAACTTCGTCTAAGTCCTCAAGTGTCATGGTTGAATCTGCCATAATCTACATTTAACATAATATTAAGAAAATTGACATTGAAAAGTATATAAAAGATCACTATAAACCTATAATTTAAAATAGGAAATACCTTCTCAAATTTGTCTTCCTTAGCTTTAGAGTAGTAATATGTTATGTTATACATCCATTTCATAACATAATAACCACACTCATAATCTCCTAGTTGTTGCGGACACTAAATGTGAAAAAAAAAATGTAACTAATTAAACGATATTTAGTCTGTGATCATTTAGAAATAGTGGGAAAATAAAAGAAGATATATATATATATATAGTTAATTAGTTAGTTAGTTTCTCATGATTACCTCGATTACTTTGATTTGAAATTGATTCTTTAGACTATAATTACGCCTTCCGCCGTTAACACCGTGTAATACTTTCATTACTGTCCGTCAGAACTTCATTTGGTTATTACTGTTCGATTTGGGTACGATTTTTTTTCCGGAATTCCAAGTTTTGTGTTGTTTTATTTTCATCTATTATTGTTATATACTCACAAACTATGTCATCAAATGGTAGCAAAGTTTAATTTCTAGACTTAAAAGTGATGATGATGATGAGCTACAAGTTGTTTAGGTTAGATTATGTATATTGAATTTCTACATAATGAAAATCATGGTACTAAAATGCCTGATTTGAGCGCGATACATTCATTACTGTCCGTCAGAACATTATTTGGTTATTATAGTTAATATACGAGGTATCTAGTCCTACTAATTTTCTTATTAATGGATGTAGTTTTACTAATCCAATCTTGAGTAGAATAAGTGGGTTTGTCCTATAGCGTGAAAGCAACATTCACATTGTACCTATCGATATTCACATTCACGTTCATGTATTGTTACGTCTTCCACTAACTTAACGAGACGTAATTGTCAACATAGGAATTAGGATCAACTGCGTTTGATTTCTTCCTTTTCTTCTTATATATGCAGTATGCTAATAATAAATATTTGTGCATACAAAAATTGGACTCTTGAATGTTCTCAAGAAAAGCTAAGCTACCCAAATCACATACTACATGCTTTTCTATTCGGGTCTACACTATACTCTGCATATGATTGTATATTTGTATAAATAAATTTTCTCCCCTTAAAAAACTACGCAACATTGTTTTAAAATGTATACTATAATCTGGCAGCATCTTTGCTTCGAGTGTAAGTTCCTTTATAGTCTGCTCTGTGCCTTTTGTGCCTTTCCTAACTCGTTTGAACAGAACAATGGTATAAAACCATTAAACTAAGTTCATCTCATGCAATTAACCCTGCTGTCCCCGGCCTACATGCATCATTTATAACAACCAATTTAAGCAAGGCTAGGGCCTTGGAGTATTGAAGAGGATCATAAGCTCACGACTTTCATTCTCAATCATGTTATTCAATGTTGGTGGACCATTCCGCAGCTTACTGTTTCAATGATCAATATGGGTCGTTATTGCTTTATTAACCGCAGATTCTAATATTTGTGTAGTTATTGTATTATATAAGAGCGTAATTTATATGGCTATAATTATCTTAGGTACTTATTTTATGTTTGTTTTGAAACTTAATGTAGTGAATTCACTTTTGCTACGCGGCATATTTCCAAGTAATTTAAATTCCAATGTTTTGCTTATATTCTCACTTCATATGATCTGATTTCTATATTGCTTTATTAACTGTGAATTCTGGTGATTTGATGACTGTTTAATTGATTAGGAGTTGATTATTAGTTAAATCATGTTTGTCAATTAGATTTTTCAGTAATGCTTGAGTTGTTTTGTTTAATTTTCAGTAATGCTTGAGGTATTTATAGTATATGAAAAAGTCTGATGGCTTTTGAGAAAGACTTACATCACAAACCATTTTCTTTGATTATTTCAGATGCATATAAGGTTAAACAACTATTTACTTACTTTAGAAAGTACCAAGAAAGCAGGAACCATATTATTTGATTACTTACCTACGCAGTAATAAGGTAAACTATTTTCTTTGATTATTTCAGATTACTACTTGCATTCTATGATGTTAAGACCAAACACAGTAACAAAACTAAATTAAAATGTAAACACATATTAACGTCGAGAATTTGGAACAATACCAGGTATGAGATTTCAAATAGTGTTGATACGTTCTGGACAGCAGCAAAGAAGGCAGTACGAAGTGTATTGCAGTAGCGAAGAAGGTAAGAGCAATTGACGAAGGTGCGGGTCTCACAGCAGCGTTATGCAAAGAGAGAATGGAGTAGTATGCTAGAGGCACTATTGTGCTGAGGTTGTGCGTCAGGTTGAGGGGGAGAGATAGTGCCAGAGGTATAGGGTTGTGCGTGATGTTAATGATCAGGTGAAGGTGTAGGCAGTTTTACGTATTTGTAAGTAGATCCACTATTAATTAGGTTTTTTTGCAAAAATTACTAGTTAGGTTTTAATTTAATTAAAGTGAAGTGATTATGATTTGGGTCGGGCCCGATTTTGTCATAAAAAACCATCTATACTTTATGATTTTGTCTGCTCAGGATAATAATGCGGGTTTATATAGTCAGCTTAAGGCCAGCCGTATCGACTTTAGGAGGCTTTTGGGACAAAATGTAATTTTATGAGATTGTAAAAATTTGAGAACATCGTGGATAGTTTGACAAAAATGAAAGATATCATTTCATTAACATGGAAATCGGGTCACTCATGTCGAGCTAAGTTATGGGTCCACATTAAGCAGTGTCGTCAAATGATTTTTAGAGGCTCAGAACCATATATTTTCCGGAGACCTTGTACCAAACACTTGCTCGAATATTTTATGTTATTTTGAAAATTGATACTATACTACTTCTATTTCAATCATTTGTTGTTATTACCTTTGAAATAATGTTTCTCATAAATAATACTATAAAAGGTAAATAAATCAATGAGACGGAAGGAGTAATACACAATTGACTGTGTTTTTGAATTTTTAAATATAACCAAGTGTCATCATGTGATCCATAGATATTACAAAGTATTTACCTGTCTAAAATAGGTGAGTAATAATCCGAATATTTGAGTTTACGCGTTACGACCCATTGTTATTATGTTTTTACCGTAAAAATTTTCTAAAATAGTTTATTTAGACTTGAGGTAGTAAATCTCATAGTTGTATAGTTATGAATTATGATACGTAGTGTTTGTTACACGATTTTAAGAAAACCATAAACAAATAATAAATCAGCCACAAATTATACTCTTTCTGTATCTATATGTTCTTTCCCTTCCATATTGATACAACTCTTAAGAAATGATTATTATTATTCCATATAATGCAAAAGTAATGCATGACGGGTTCAATTTGGGGAAAAAAAGTTAGAAAAAGTGAGTACATGTAAACATCTGGTTAGATGAGATTTGTCAAATAAGGAATAAAAGAAAAAGGAATAACATAAAGATATTGTCCAAAGAAAAATAAGAGAAGAACATATAGACACAAACATATAGACACAGAAGAAGTAATTAAAATGGATATCTATTATAAAGATCATAAACTCCATAAGCTTAGGAAAGAGGGAAGAAAAATAACATTAGTGACTAAGCTTAGCAATGAGGGGATCAAAAATTAAAAATATTGTAATTGAAGAAAGCTACCAGTACGCTACAATCACTACTAGTAATTTTCCTACGGTCGTAAGGACTATATAATGTATTATCAGCTATAGTCTATAGAGGACGTCTCATTGACTGGGCCCGGTTCCAAGAATCGGGTGAACGTGCCATATAACGGGTCTGGCTTTAAGTGGTTGTATCGAGTTACGGGTCATCATTGGATCATGTCTATTTTGGATCGTTGCAATCTTTGAACTCTATTCGGGTTACTCGACGCTGGTTCTCGGGTTGGATCATCCGGCTTTAGCAGTTTCATTGAGTCTAGTTTTGATAACCAACTAGGTAGTATTTTTTTTCAATGATTCGCACATATATAATTTTCTTATTTTCTTTTAGTCTTCCTATGGTGGCGTTTGTCGTAGAGACCGACATGAAAGACTTATAATGACGGTTATTTTAACATCTGTCACAAAAATCCCTATAGTGTTAGTTATAATATCTACTGTGTCACCATTTTACATCGGTTGTAAAGACAACGCCACAAAACTCTATAGTGTCGGTTCTAAAATAAATCGCCACGAAAAGTAGCACTCTATTGTGTCACTTTTTATGTCAGTTGTAAATACAACTGTCACAAAAAGTCCATAGTGTCGGCTATAAAGTAAAACCGCCACCAAAGGTAACACTCTATTGTGTCGCTTTTCACGTCAGTTGTAAATAGAACCGCCACAAAGACCCTACGGTGTCACTTCTAAAATAAAAGCGCCACAAAAGTTAGCACTTACTGTGTCATTTTTTTAAAAAACCGCCACTAAAGACCTTTTCCACTTGTAATTTACACCTAATATGTCGTTTATGGTAGAACCGACACGATAGCACCGACATGATAGGGGTTTTTTCTACTAGTGATTGCACCTTTAGTCCAAATTTCTTCCATCTTTTGTGGGTTATCCGAAATGGCGCGCGTTCTCGATTACCTATTTTTCCTCCACCTATACATCATTACAATAAGTTTACACCAAAATAACCTCCAAGCTTGGTTACAAACCACATCAAAAAACCAAAAAGGGCAAATCAAAGCAAGAGAAAAGGGCACAAAAATATGAGAAACGAAGAAAAACAAAGGAGAAGAAAAGGAGCTTCAAATGAAAATCAATTTATCAAAAACGTCTCCTTCGAAAAAAAAAGAAAAAAAACCCTTTGATCGATTCGTCGCCGTGAAGTGCCAACTAGAGGACCAAGTCCCGAGGTCGGAAGATAGCGGTGATGAGTCGATCCACCCCAATAATTGTAAACACTCCACCTTTTTATTTGGGCTAATTTAGGAAATTCGAGTTTGGAACGACCCTCTTGGCTTAGCCAAAGAGAGCGGGACTGCACCTACCTACAGTGTCGAACAAATCCATGGTTCACTTTTTCCACTTCATTATACGCTCTGTGGTACCCCTTTAGAAGATTAGGCGGACCTAGGCTATGTTATCAACATCTATATTGCTTAATTGTCATAGTATTAGGCTTTGGTCCTTGTTTACGTGGGTGATTTATCTTGGAAGTCTATTGTTGTTTTAGGTAAGTAATCGGTGTCTTTCCCCGCCGTCTCGATGAGGGATTCGGTGTTTTATTTTTGCTTTGGATGCGTCTATTCTTTCGTGTTATGTGTTTTTGTGTGTTTAGTCGCATCCACCATTTTGAGCAAACCCCAACTTGCCTTCCATGGGAGTACTTTACCTCATAAGTATTTCGATGTGAGTTGAAGGGACGGAGCGGGCCCGTTAATTGCCCCGTATCGGCTTAGCATAGTCTAGCTAGTAGTAGTAGTTTGTAATTTCTTTTTGGGTCTTTGCTCGAGGACGAGCAACGGTTTAGTGTGGGGGAATTGTTGTGTGCTAAATTTAGACTGTTTTTTCCTCCTATTTAGACCCGTTTTTCCCTCGTTTTGCGAGTCTTGAGTGCGATTATCGCCATATTTTGCGTATTTCTCTCATTAGCGTCCCTCTTGTGCGTTTTACGTGTTTTTGGTAGTTTTTCTATCAATTTTGATATGATTTGGCACCGAAATCACGATTGAGCTCCCACGAGCACAAGAGAAGGGAAAACCGTCCAAAGAGCAAAGCACACAACTTAAAGTTTAAAGTCATCCGATCATACAACGAAGAATGAGACAAGATTCGAGGCCAGAAAAAATGACCGGGCGAAATTTCACCCGACGGTAAAACGCCTCCCTCGAAGATTTTCCGAGCTTACCCACTGGGCGAAATTTCGCCCACCGGGTGAAATTTCGCCCGATGGAAAGAAGTGCCAAAAACGCGAAAAATGGAAGAAAATTCCACCCGGTGGGAATTATCGTCAAGTCCGCAGGACGAAGTTTCACCCCATGGAGATGCAAAGAGAGATTATCTCACTAATGGACCATAAAGTTGGATTTGGGCTTTAGGTTAAATACCCATTAAGAGATTACTATATATATGTTACCCTAGTTTATTGTCCAAGTCACCTCTCCATTGTGCTAAGGAGGGAAGTCATTACACCACTCCACCATCCTATTACACCATCCATTAGTAGTAGTAATCTAGAAAAATCCTCCAAAATTCTAGTAGTTTACATAGTAATTAATAGTAGATCTACAAGTTTCCATCAACAATTATCTATATTTCAAGGTTGTAAGAAGATTATTCAAGTTTTATTTGAAGATTTGTTGGGTTTATTGGAGGATTAGTGACAAGTCCTTCATTTTATTCATCAAAGATTCAATCTTTATCTATGATATCTTCTTATTTCTTATAGATCTACATAGTTGGTATAATTCTCTTCCACTCTCTAATCTCTAGTTTAGTTTTTATGTTGTTTACTCATCATCATCTTGTCTAAATCATATTGGTGTTGTTAGTTTCATTAGATCTATTTTATATGCATGTTGTAGTAATTTTCCCCCTAATAGATATTTTGTTGTTTTCCATAATGATTTGTGAGTAGATTTCTTGTTGGGGAGTTTAGGGATGAGAGCTTGGATTATTTTAATATAGGGATGTTGGTGGGTTGCTTGCATGTTGGTTTATCTTATTTATGGTGTTGTGTCATTGTTGTTTTAGTCCGGCCAACTAGACCGACCTTGACTAATTTCTATCAATATGGGGAAACTCGGGGTAGAAATTACCATGACTAGGGACTTACCCTCATTCGCCGCGAAAGCGGGACTTTAGGTGAGTTTATCAATATTGCGACAAAAACTCGATTCCGACCTTCTTAGACTCCAAGTACCGAATCCCGACTTCTCCCCAACACCTTTTCCCTAGATTGACCACCCTTAGCTATTTCTCTAGATATTCCCTTAGTTTAGACTCGACCCTAGAAAAAACCCCCTTCTAAGACATCGAACACGACACTTTAAGCTTCACAAACACACACCGTTCCCTGTGGACCGACCTCGACTTATCACGATTACTCTAGTAGTTTTTGTGTTATTCCGAGTCTTACAAATATCGTTTGATCCCCCGTCCTTCGTTAACGACCGATCCGATTGGGAGGCGATCACTTGTATATTCGGGTTTCCTTATTCCGACATCCTTCATACTCGACACAAATCGACAAGTACTTTAATGTTTTATACTAGTTATATTATCGATATTAAGATGCGACAAATAAAAAAACGAGGCAATGACGACAATAAGGACGACATGACGCGTGAGAGAAGAAGAAGAAGGAAGAGACGGGGTTTTGGCACCCTCAACCTACATGTTTCTTAAGCTCGGACGGGACTCGTAGTGACGGCTTGCACGGGAGTATCGAGTATGTAAAATTGAGTTGTGGTGGTTAGGGTTTGGATTCCTAAAGTTAGGTTTAGGGTTTGCTAGTGTAGTCTTTGATTAGGGTAGAATTAGGGTTGTAAAAAGATGTCTTGAAGTGTGTGCATGGGGGGGTTTATATAGGCATTGCTAGGGTTCCCCGGTTAGGGTTACTCGACCGAGTAACTGGCTGACTCGGTCGAGTGGCCCGTTGTGCCTGTAGTCGGGCCTGAATAAGGCCTACTCGATCGAGTGGGTTGGGCACTCGATCGAGTGGCCCAACTGAGTCGCGCGGGTCCGTTGTTTTGGACCCTGAGTTGGATGTCTTGTTGATTTGTGTTTGAATTGGACTTTGATGTTTTGAATGGCTTGTTTTGTGTGTCTCGGAACGACTTTGACCGGGGTCGACCCAATCACTAAAAGTCGGTTTTTTTTCCGGTGTCGGTTTTGACCCAAATTCGTCTTGTTTGACTGGAAACGATCAACTGGGCCTGAATTTGAGGTCAGTTTTGTGAGATTTGTACTCCGTAAGTGCATTAGCCAGCAACTAATGGTTTTGAGCCCATATCCGAGCGCGTAGAAACATGTTAGCGTCCGATCATCATCGGGTGTTTTTTGGAAACTGCCATAGACACCTGGCAGTCAAAATGCGGGTGTGCTACACAACCAATTGGTGACAAGCCTAGCAGAAAAGTTCAAGTTCAAACAATACAAGTCATCAATGTACAATGCTCCTGCGAATGGTCTAGCCGAAGCCTTCAATAAGACGCTTTGTAATCTTCTGAGAAAGGTGGTGGCAAAGTCAAAACGAGACTGGCATTAAAGAGTTGGCGAAGCTTTATGGGCATATCGCACTCCATACAAAACGCCAACTCAAGCGACCCCGTATGCATTGGTGTATGGAGTAGAAGTTGTGTTGCTGTTGGAGTTACAGATGCCATCGTTGCGCATAACCATTCAGGAAGGACTTACAGAGGATGCAAACGATAAGTTGCGTCTACAAGAGCTAGAGGCTCTCGATGAAAAAAGGTTGCAGGCCCAACAAAAGCTTCAATGTTACCAGGCGCGGTTGTCGCGAGCGTTCAATAAAAAGGTGCGCCCTCGTTTCTTCCAAGTAGGAGACTTGGTCCTTGCAGTACGAAGGCCGATCATTACTTCTCACAAGCCGGTAGAAAAATTCACCGCCAAGTGGGATGGTCCATATGTGGTGCGAGAAGTCTACACAAATGGTGCATACAAAGTGGTAGATGAAGATGGTGTGCGAGAAGTCTAAAACGTTACTATTCTTAAGTCCCCACACTGAAGACTCCTAAGCAAGTGGTTAAACTGCACACAAAAAAAAAGGGTGAGCCGAGGACGGAGTGAAAACCCGAAAGGGCGCCCCGGGTAAAATAAAAAAAATCGAGTTGCGAGCCACCTAAAAAAAACAAAAAAAGCACAAAAATATCCCATAAACTACGTCGACTTGATCTTGTAAAATATCATCTGTGTTTTGCAAGTACGTAGGCAGCTCGAGTGAACATGTAGCTTGAGTGCATCCACACCACCAAACAAACCACCCATTCACTTATCGAACTACGTTGGCTTGATCTTGTGAAGCATTATCCATGTTTTGCAAGTACGTAGGCAACTCGAGTGAACATGTAGCTTGAGTGCAGCCACCTCCTCCAAAATAACAAATAATTGCTCCTGGCCTGCAAGAGCGAAAACTGTGAACGGCTAAAGAAAAAAAAATCATCATCCAACGAATTAGCTTCATTGAACGACGCTTCATAAAATTCTTCATCAAGCGGAACTTCTCTACTAGAAAGTCATGATGGCCCAAACGGGTCCCCTCATGACAACTCAAGTAGGAAGAAGTGATGCCGCTTAGAGTATCTTCAAAGCAGTCTACACCAGTCATCGAGAAAGGCTTCCTTCCTAGGAGCGTCGTGATGACTCGAACGGGTTCACCTCAGCTCCGAGTGATCCCTCTGTGGCTCCTCAGCTCCGAGTGCTCCCTCCATGGCTCCTCAGCTCCGAGTGCTCCCTCCATGGCTCCTCAGCTCCGAGTGATCCCTCCGTGGCTCCTCAGCTCCGAGTGCTCCCTCCATGGCTCCTCAGCTCCAAGTGATCCCTTAGTGGCTCCTCATCTCCGCGTGCTCCCTCCATGGCTTCCTCCATGCGAGCGTCGTGATGACCAGAACGGGTTCACCTCGTAACAACTCGGGTGCTTCCTCCATGCGAGCGTCGTGATGACCCGAACGGGTTCACCTCGAAAAAAGTTGGGTGCTTCCTCCATGCGAGCGTCATGATGAACCGAACGGGTTCACATCGTAACAACTCGGGTGCTTCCTCCATGCGAGCGTCGTGATGACCCGAACAGGTTCACCTCGTAACAACTCGGGTATTTCTCCTCCATGCGAGCGTTGTGATGACCCAAACGGGTTCAGCTCGTAATAACTCGGGTGCTTCTTCTCCATGCGAGCGTCGTGATGACCCGAACGGGTTCACCTCATAACAACTCGGGCGCTTCCTCCGTCGGAGCATCGTGATGACCCGAACGGGTTCACCTCATAACAACTCCGAGTGCTCCCTCTGTGGCTCCTCAACTCCGGGTACTCTATCCATGACTCATTACGAGGAAGTCGCGATGACCCATACGGTTTCATCTCATGACAACTCAGTTGAAGATGGAAGATCATTGGGTTGAATTTTTCCATAAGAGTCGAATAAAATCTTCAAGAATTGACGGACAAAGACGAATAACTCCTGAATAACTCAAGAAATAAATAAAAGAAGCTTGATCCAAATATATTATGGTATATAAACAGATATATGGACGTACATACGCAGATAATTATGAAATTCGAGGTACGAAAGGAATGTACAATTTTAAAAGTACTACCTCGATTGTCAATCGCGACCGTTTAAGATGTAGCAGGTAAAATCCGTCAAGCAACTCAGAACTGCGAGGACCAACAACAAAGTTAATAATTGCATGGAATCACGTCTCACAAGAATTGTGCAAACGAAGAAATTTATTGGAGCACGAAACGACTCGGCAAAATTTAATCATAGTGGGGTGGGATTACTTACAAGTGCCACAACATCAAGTATTACACGTAGAATACAAGGCATGACTACACTACTCAATTATACCCACTTATGACTTATATATATAAGTATTTGTCCAGATTATCCGTCAAAATTTCAAACTTGAGGAAGAAACAAGCCAAAACAATAAGGCATATAAGGATATGAAGCAATTTAATCAAGTTCAACAGATAAAAGAAAGGAAGATCGAAGCCAACCCACGACGGATTCAAGATGAAAACAGGGGTATATACTTGTAAAAAAAAAAGGCCAAAGGAGAAGGAGACAGCAGTGCTACCTAAACTCGACCCTGCAAATAGGCTTGAATGTCGACCCAGTAAACACGATCAGCGTCTGAGCCTACAGTATCGAGATAAATATCATCAACAAAAAATCGACCAATTAACCGACCGCGACATGGATGCAATCAAAACAAATCTCGTCCTGGTTCATGGGTCACGTCTCACGTGTAAGCATGCATAACGATAGGAGTTCGGTCGAAATTTTGGATAGTTGTCGTGGATATGCTAATGAAAAAGATCCATCTGGAATTCGTTTCCATACATAACAAAGTCGAACTAAGCAACGTGTATCAACAAGAAGAAGAACAAGAATCAAAGGCTTTCAGAAACCTAAAAGAAAGAAGGATGAAAAAGACTCAGTACCTCGTTTTTTCTTGCCTATCAAGTTTACTGCTTCTGCTCAAGTGGAGGCATTTAAGTATATTTTGCAGGAGAGGTGAGGTAAGGCTGTTTATATAGGTATGGGTAGTCCTTAAACCCTACAGTCTTTCTATCAAGATTAAGGAAGGCCGATTCTTTTCCATAAGAATCCAATTCTTATGGAAAAGCAAGTTGGAAAATAGAGAGGTTGGGTTATTTGATGCAATGATACGAAGCAATTCCGCGGTGTATCATGAATATTCTCTCGAGCCAAGTAAATTCAAGGGATCCTCGGCTTCCACGACAAGTTCGGTGCTCGTCGACTTCCAAGTCAAAGTCAAACAAAAAAATGTTCGAGACCCTGCCACTCCAAAACATCTAGACGGTGTACGTGACAAGGTCCCGAGGGGGCAATTTGTAGGCACTAAAAATTTATTAAAGTGCCGAATAAATTTAATTAATTAATTATTTTGAGTTAATACGAAATTTTAACTCAATTTAATTATTTTTGTCCCGAGTAAATGAAATATGGGTCGATCCGGATTACAAATTGGTTTATTTGGATCATTAAACCTGAAAAGAAGATAAATTGGGCTAATGTCACTAATAAGCCCATAAATGGGTTTGTGACTACTAAGTCCACCAAAGAGAAATCAAAACTCTATAAATAGAGCCCTTCTCATTCATTTGAAGGCAATTTGAGAATTCTTAAGCAAAGGATCCAGAGAGAAAAAAACAAGAAGTCGCTACAAGCTCTCTATCAAATCCGTCGCAAGCAGTCAGAAGATCCAAGACAAATTCAAACATTCAAGGGAGATTCAAGTCCAAGCGACCCTCTCGAGAATATCAAATTACGACGTGCGCAAGGCAGCACAAGTCGTCCCTCACGTGTACCGCGTACACGTGTTCCCTTAACGGCGTTAGAATCAGAGGATACATTAGAGGTTGTACACGAACGTTTTGATAAATAATTAATAAAATTTATTTGTTTCCTTGTTTTTTATTTCAGTTAGCTGCGATACAAAATTTGTGGTTACAATATTATTGGTTCTTTGTGCTCAACGCACATACTTTGGATATTGGTGGTTTGTTGGCGCTCAACGCACATATTATTGGTTGTTTATGCTCAACGCATATATTATTGTTTGTTTATGTTTAACACACATATGATTGTTTGGTTGTGCTCAACGCACGTATTGATTGATTGATTTTGTGCATTTCACATTTGTGAAAAAAAATTGAACTTGTGAAATTTCAAAATTTTGAAAATAATTTAAATTATTTTGTCCGAGATGCTCCTAGCTTTCTTAGTGATGATACTTTCACCTTTGAGAAATATGAGAATCTTGGTGGTTTCGAACTCTAGTATTATCTTTTGAAACTAGGTGATCTTGTGGAATTAAGAGATTGTGAAGTTGACTTTGGAATTTAAGGAATTAGGTCCTTTTGAAATTTGGAGAATTTGGAGAATTAGGTGGTCGTGAAGTTGTGTTATTTGGAATTTGAGTAATCAGGTGTGATGGGTCATATTTAGTCAGGGTTATAAAGATGATTTAGGTGTAATTTGGTTGACTTAGTTGGTGTTATTCTGTCGTATTTGTGTAATGTCTGTGTGGTTATCATATGAGCTAATTTGAGGATTTTGGAGTACGACATGATTATTTAGTTGATTCGGCCCGAGACAAAGATCTGGAAGAACAAGTCCAAGCGTAGCCGGACAACTGATAGTCTTGCATAGCTCGGAAATTGAAGACGGAACTTGAGTTGCTTTAGGTTCCGTGACAGCTTAGTATTTGTTAGGATTATTATATTTTATTATTAGGTTTTGGTAATTATTAGACTTTTCTATTATTACTAGACTACTTTTATTACTAGTTTATATAGTCATTACTAGTATTAGTTTAAGATTCATTCATTATTCCATCTTGGAAGTTGTACGTTCAACCTACTTTTCTCAAGATTATGTGTAACTAATTTCTCTTCTTGGTTCAAGACATTGAAGCGCTTAATTATCGGTTGTGAATTTGAAAGTTCTTATCTTTACTCTTGATTATTGATTAATTGCTCAATTTAATTACATGAATGTTGTTATTGATTTCTAGAGTGATCAACGAGTTATCTATTTCATCGTTCTATTGTTCGTCTTGTTAATTGAACAGGATTTGTTGATTAACTTGACCCAAGTAACATATAAGACTTAATTATTTAACGGGATTCGTTGATATTAAGACTTAGGAGCGATTATCATAGATCTATAGCAACACTGGATTGTATGTGTTTATTTATCTCTTTATCGAATTCTCTATTTATTAATGCTGATGTTGAATTAAATCTAGAACTGGATTGTTTAGGTTGTTTAACAGTTAGATCTAATTAAGAATGAGATACGTTTTAATTAGTTATTCATAAGGAGGATTAGAATCTACGATTCACGATAAAGTAGTCAAGAATAATAATTTGAACCGGATTTCGATGGTCAATTGCGATTAAGTTTTGGATTTGTACTTGACCCGAGACCTTTTTAATCATTTGAATTACTTAAAGTTTTCATATTTATTAGTTTTAGTTATTAGACAATTATTTAAAACCCCTCTTTCTTATTGTTTGATTAATTAGTTTATTATCGTTATACATTAGTACACAGTTATAATTAGTCCAATTCTCTGTGGGATCGACCCTTATTTCCATTATACTATTTTTTTAGTTAGTTGGTTATAAGTGATTATAAATTGTAATTTGAGGCATACGACTTTAGCCTGTCAAATTTTGGCGCCGTTGCCGGGGAATCAGTATTAATTATTTTTGTGTTTTATAGTGTAATTTTTAATTTTCTTTTTATTATAGAGAATTTAATTCAATTTTATTTTATTTTGTGTAGTTTATGTATAATATCTGTTCTACTAACTTGAAGCTCGAACCTTACGACTCGGAGATTGAACGCACCTTTTTTTAGGTCACAAAGAATCGGAGAAGGAGCAATAATTATCGGAACACAGGAATTCGAGGATCTAGAGTTTAACAACGATATTTCTATTATTCCCGTGAATACTGAAGTTTCTTCCGAATTCGAAGACGAGTCGAATATCATGGCCAACACAATTAAGAAGCTGACAGCACCCGACCTTGCACAACAACCTTTGTGCATCATGTACCCACCATTGGGTGCGAATGCCACTTTCGAATTGAAGTCGGGTTTGATCCATCAACTACCCACATTCCATGGCTTAAGCGATGAGCACCCTAACAAGCACTTGTCGGATTTTCATATTGTTTGCTTGAGTAGGAAACCGGCTTCTGTCACTGATGAGCAACAGAAGCAAAGGGCTTTTCCCTTCTCATTGAAGGATGTTGCGAGGGATTGGTTATATTACTTGCCGCCGGCGAGTATTGATACGTGGGTAAAGATGAAGAAGGCTTTCCTCGAAAAGTATTTTCCGGCGTCTCGAGCCTCCCAATTGAAGAAGCAGATTAGTAATGCGGAGCAACGAGATGGTGAAACGATGTATGAATATTGGGAACGCTTTAAGAAGTTGTGTGCTACATGCCCCTATCATGGCTACAATCCTCAAGACCTTGTGATGTACTTTTTTGGTGGTTTTTCTGTGGAGGATGCCCGCACTGTGAATGTGGCATGTGGGGGATCGATCGTGAACAAGAGTCCAGATGCAGCTATAGAGGTTATCCAGGAGCTAGCTGAAAGCTCTCAGGATTTTTCTCGGAAATATTCCAAACGGGGAGTGCATGCTTTAGGTAATTCATCTTCTTCAAATCATGAACATAAAGTTGATAGCTTGACAAACCTTGTCCAAAATATGATGTCGGGGAAGATTAATCAAGTCATGTTGTGCGAAATCTGTTCCACGGAGGGACATCCGAGTGAGCGTTGCCCTCACATGTATGAAGAAGGTCAAGAGGAGGTGAACGGAGTATGGGACCCCAACTCTACTACTTTTAATCCCGGATGGAGAGATCATCCCAACATGAGGTGGAGAACTCGTCAAGGAGACCAACTAATTACTCAAGGAAATCAAGTTGGTCAATCGAAGCAACAATTCTTTGCTAAGCAACAAGTTCCTAACACGGTTCCTACTCTGCCTCCACCTAGTGGTCAAATGTCCACCGAAGATATGATACGTGCTTTGGTTGCTAATCAAGCTACAGTTACGAGTCAAATGTCCAATCTCCAAGCTAGGGTTTTCAAAATCACAAGGAGAACAAAGCTAGCATTCCAAATTTGGAAGTTCAAATGGGCCAAATGGCAACCGCCATTGGTAGGTTGGAGGCTCAAGATTCGGGGAAATTACCTAGTCAAACCATTCTTTCAAAGGAAAACGTGAGTGTGGTATCTTTGAGGAATGGGAGACAATTAGTGGAGGCCGACAAGCCGAAGAGGAAGGCCAAGGAAGCTATGGTTCAGGAGAGGAGCTAGTGATCGAGGAAGGTGAAGAAACTCCAAATATGGTTCAAGAGGAGGAGTTGATTACTCCTACTACACTAGTGTCGGAACCGGATGTTCCTTTCCCCGAGGCACTCAAGAGGACTCGTCGTTATGAGCACGACAAGGATATCTACGAGGTATTTGAAAAGTGTGAGGTAAACATTCTCCTTCTTAATCTTTTAAAGAGTATTTCTAAATATGCTAAATTCTTGAAAGAATTATGTACTATTAAAAAGAATAACCAATTGAAGGGAACTAAGAAAGGGAAGGTTAGTGAATATGTGTCGGCTATTTATCAAAATAAATTACCCCCTAAATGTGGCGATCCGGGCATGTTTACTATACCTTGCACCATAGGAGATACCTTGTTGACAAGTCTATGTTAGATTTGGGAGCCTCGATTAATGTCATTCCTCTTACCATCTATGAATCTCTTAAACTTGGTCCTATGAAAAGATCCAGGAAAGTAGTGCAATTAGCTGATCGATCGAGTGTCTATCCTAAGGGAGTTGTAGAGAATGTCCTAGTTAAAGTTGATAAATTTGTTTTCCCGGCCGATTTTTATGTTTTAGACATGGAACATGATTATAGTGAAACTCCTATCATTTTAGGACGACCTTTCTTAAAGACTGCGGGAACAAAAATTGATGTCCCTAATGGTTCACTGAGTATGGAATTTGAAGGGATGGTCGTTAAATTCGACATAAATAAGCCTAGTTCTCACTCCCCGAAAGACAGCACCTTGTGTCGTGTTGATGTTTTTAACCATTTATCTCCTAACTCACAAGAAGAAGTGGTGAAATTGGCTCCTAAACCGATCTCGTCTACCTCTTCTAGAAAGGATTTTTTGTCGAAAGTTGTGTAGGAATCTCCTTCTAAGGGACCCAAGTGTGTCATTCTTTGGGAGTCGGGTAAGGACGCGGAGCTGAATAAAGGTAAACCGAGGTCATGGTTTGATAATTGGATGACGCGTCCTAGCTCAAGGAAGGGAACAAAGGTCTTACAAATTAAAAATGGAAAAGTGAAAGATGTAGTCGGCATAAGGGTTAAGCCGACTCATACAAGGAATAATGGATTGGGTGTCGGGATAAGAAATCTCCTCGACATACCATTTTCTACCTAAACTCATATCCAAGTCGAGCGAACGACTATAAATAAAAGCGCTTACGGGTGGCAACCCGTGTCTTGTATTTTTTTTTTTGTAATTTATTAAGGGTCGTGTTTTGTTATTAGATTAATAATCGTTTTCGTATTTTTCGTATAATAAGTCATAAATATTTTTATTTCTAATTTTAAGTCGAGTCCTAATTTTTAGTACTTGTAGAAAGGAGGAAGACGGCTTTTTTAGAATCTCGTGTGACTAACATGAGTGTGGGGCGAGTAGCATGACGGAGTACTAAAAATCGAAGGAAAATTGAAGAAAATTGTCTTTTGGAGACGAAATTCCAGACTACCGCGTGAGTCGCTTGACTCATACGTGAGTCGTGCGCCCCTCCATGCCCTATCAGGTATATTCCTCTTACTTTAAAATAAAAAAATTAAAAAAAAAGTTAAAAAAAAAACAAAAAATCAAAAGCACACGTTAACCTCACAGACTCCTCCATCTTCATCCCTTTCCCCAATTCACCTTCCTCCATGCCTTTTTCCTTAGTCAAATCTCATTTCCTTATATTTTTTCCATACCCATTGATTTTCACCCATTTTTCATTATTTATCCTCTTCAATTACACATATTTTTCTCCTCAATCTCTTTCCTATTGCCCAATTCAAAAATTTCTAGTTAAACCCTAGAAATTGGAGGTGAGTGGATTTGTTTCTGTTGATGGTTCCATGAGAGAGTTTCGTCACCTGAAGTGCTCTAGGTTTGTGTTGGAAACATCAGGAGAACGACACACGTATTATTGTAGGACTCAATCTACTTGAGTCGGGGCTATTTGGTCTTGCTTGGGGCTGCTCACTCTGAACTCAAGAGCGATAGAGGGGTGCGTATGAGTCGTGGTACAGTAGTGGATGAGCGTTCTGCGCAGGATTGATGTCAGAGTACGTGTTCCAGTCTTTTGGTTCTTCTTGTCCTAAGAGTTGTGGTGGTCTGGTGGATAATGAATTAAGTGAGCTAGTGAGATTGTATGTGAGATGGAGACTTGAATGCTATCAGTGAAAATTTCTATAGTCAAGTCATGCGATTCGATTGTTACGACGGGTTGTTATCGGTGTTGAAGGTCATTCTCCCGGTTTATTATTTTTATTCATGTTCTTAGTCTCACATTAAGGACAATGCTCGGAATAAGCGTGGGGAGGGATTTATTTATTTCTCGTCTTTATACTTCGTCGTTGTTACCACTTTATTTGAAAGAAAAAAAAAAGACAATGATGAATGAAAAAAATGATGAAAGAAAAAGAAAAAATTCAAGGAAAAAAAATTGAATGAAAAAAAGAAAAAAATAAACCCGGCTAGGTGAAAACCCGAAAGGGCGCCTAGGCAAGAATGGGAAAGTGGCCGAGGAAGGAGTGAAAACAGAAAAGGGCGCTCCGGGTAAAAAGAAAAATCGAGTTGCGTGCCACGAGAGTAGTGTGAGTAAAAAAATAGCTAGAGTGAAAATCCGCAAGGGCGGACGCTCTAGGCAAAATGAGGGAATTAGGGAAAATAAAAACTCACAATTACTTTATCCGTCTTGGTGTGGTGTCATAAGAAGGGTGACATAGAAGGTCGGTCGGGTAGGATAGTTGGCAAAGGCAAGAAGAATTGCGGTGCGGTGTAGTCGTAGCACTATATTTTATGCGATTGGTGATGGTTATTTTGTGTGTTGAACTATTAGAGGCGTTTAGGAATGATAACATGTGTGGGTTGTGGATTATTATTATTGTGGTATACATCTTTTACCACCGGTGACATTTGTATCACATATGATCTGTTTTAGGATTGGAGAAATAAGGGCGTTAGATGTTGGTATTAGTGTAGACACCCGCATTTTGCCTGCTAGTGTCTATAGCAGTTCCCGACAAAACACCCGATGATGATCGGACGTAAACGTGTCTTAATACGCTCGAATACGGACTCGGAATTAATAGTATCCGACGTGGGCATTTAGCAGAGTGCAAATCTCTCAAAACCGACCTCAAATCTAGGACCAATGGGCCGTTTCCAAAAAATGAGACTAATTTGGGTCAAAACCGTCACCGGAAATAAAACCGTCTTTTAGCGACCGAGTCAAAACCCGGTCAAAGTCGAATCCCGAGACGAACCAGACTCACATTATGTCCAAATACACAAAATGAATCCAGACTCAATAACCAAATCAACCAGAATCATTTCAAAAATAGGCAACAAATCATGCCCTATTTACACTCCCTCCTTCCCGACCCACTCGATCGAGTGGTTCACACCCACTCGGTCGAGTAAGGCCATGAACCGGCCGAACCGGACTCGAACCGGGCACTCGACCAAGTGCACCCGCGCCACTCGATCGAGTGACCCTAAACCGGGGTATTTTTCCTATAAATACCCCATCACCCCACAACCATTTCACAATTTTTTTACTCTACCATTTTACCACCCTCAAACCCCTAATCATCCAATTTGCAACTTTACACAATACTTACACAACCTTCATCACCCTTGAGTCCTAGGCACTCATACACATACACACAACATCACATTTTACACTAGCACAACTTCAACGTTCAATCATCCATTACACATACACATACACATACAATCAAAACTCGAGATCAAAACTCGCCAAAGACCCGAGAGCATCCTCTCCCTAATCCAACACACTCTAAATCACCCTACATATCTCGACACTCCCGCGCACACGCCGCTACTACGAGTTCGTTTCCGAGGCCATTTAAGCATGTAGGTTGAGGGTGTCATCAAACCCCATTTCTTTTTCTCCTTTCCCTTTTTTCGATTATATATGTATTACTACTAATATTGTTATTATTATTATTATTATTATTATTATTATTATTATTATTATTATTATTATTATTATTATTATTATTATTATTATTATTAGTACTATTATTATTTGTCGATATTAACGACACTAATATTTTATTTACTAACACTGACCTTTAATTTTGTGCATACTAACTTTTTAATTATTTTTGTATACTAATATTTTATTTATGTACTCTAACCACTAACATTTATTTATTTAATTATTTACATTTCATCATAATACTAATACCGTGTGTATATATATATATATATATATATATTTATATAATATTAAAATTCGGATCTTAACACGTTTGACTACGACGATCATCCAAAGTCTGTTTAATCCCTTTACGAGTCACGACGGAGGTGGCACCCTTTCGAGGAGCGCCGCCCCCAATGCACTCAAGGGCATAACGCGATCGTGGTTGCTCATAGTTGAACGCGTAAGACTCCATTTCTAAGATTAGTACAAGATCCGTTGAGGCGAAAACCGACATCACATAATCCTTTAGGATTAGTATCGATGCCGTGACGCGGAGGACTATAATTTTGTCACTAATCAAAATTTTCAATCACATAATAGCATATTTCATAAAATCCCGATAACGGTCTCATAATCGTATAATACACGTTTATGATATCGAGAACCGAGTTGAATTTAAATAATGCAATATTTTTATTCAACTCGGTCAATTATCGAATTCAAACAAATAAAAATGAAACGAGCCATGCCTCGTACAGGGGGCACTCGATCGAGTGCCATGGGCCACTCGACCGAGTTGGACCCCAAAAATTGTCAGTAGTTGCTTCGAGTGTGCACTCGATCGAGTCCATGCCATGACTCGATCGAGTGGGTCCTGTAGCCCAGAAATCCGAGAGCTTCAATGCAGCATTTGAGCCTCGTCATTTTTTTACGACTTTTAGTCGACACGTGTAAAGTCAATCACGTGATCCTATTTTTCAAAACTCATGCATATCATATCACTTAAAACAAATTTGATCGACGGTCTCGCACTATTAATTTTGTGTCGACGACTCTTTAGTCGTATACGACACATGATTAATTTAGACTCTTTTCCTCGATGTGATAAGTCGGGACAAGGCATCGAGATTCGGGATCGGGCTAGCACCACGTCTAGGTTCCATATCTCCGTCCTCCGTTTAATACACAATATAATGTGTATTTAATCGAAGTTCGTCCGTTTTCACAACTTACGGTCTAGTTTATATTTATTATATACGGGTCCGTTTCTAGTTAACGTCTACCATTTCCTTTTCGATTATACTATTTGTGGACATGACATGGGTCCACCCCGACGCGGCCACGCGCGGGTTTGGGGAGGCGAAGGAATCTCCATATGAGATGGTCAAATTGAAATTTAAATCGAAGTAGGAGTCGCCACCGAATTTTGTGGTTATTCGGAACCATTCGAGTCCACTCTATGTCGTAGTGGGCCGTATACAAAATACTGTCCATTTCCGATGTCAGAGTTTATTAGGCTCGTCCCTTTGCATTACGATACCGATACCGACATTATCGGATATCGTGTATTGAATGACTCTCGTTGCCAATGGATTCGGACATCCGGAAACCATGGTTCTGAGTAAGGGGTGAGGGTACGTGTTGGGAAGTTCACTAAGAACACCCAACCCCGCCCGCACTTAGCGGCCTTTACTAAGATATCGTTCGTTTTTGGTGTACACTCGTTAGTTCGAAGGTTGAATGATATCCAAAGAGCGTTTTGACTAAACATGTGAATTATGTTTGACTAAGTCGTTTAATGCATGTTAAACTAATAACATCAAAGTTATTTTAGTATGTGAGTTCGTTTTAGTCTAATAAAATGATAAAAACAAATAAATAGCTACAAACACGAGAAAACGAGTTAGTAACGATGAATAAATCGAATAAAGACATAAATAAATAATATGCATGATTTTTAGAAAAGTTTTATGACACGTGATGGATTAACACGCGTTGACCGAAGTAAAAAAAAAAGTATTTATCGAAATATGTCGCGAAAGTCGCTTTGTATGTAAGGTTCGAAAAGAATAAAAAATAGAAAAGCGAGGAAACGAGAAAAAAAAGAACCGACGAACCAGGCTACCGCGCGGGTCGCCTGACAGGCGCGCGACCCGCGTGGTGGCCTGCCGGTTTTTTTTGTTTGTTCGAAAATCATTAATTTTTACAGATCGCGTACAAATATGGATTAATTTATACTCGATTTATATTTTCGATATTCGTCGTATTCGATATTCGATTATGAAATCGATATCGAATAGTCGGAATGACTTTAGAAAAGGTTTTGAAAAAAAGTTTGTTTTAAACGAAAAGTAAAAAAAAAGAATTTGAACGAAAAAGATGTTAATTCTCTCCGCGTTTAAAATCATCGAATTTTGCGAAAAAGGTAATGATTTTATTAGCATCAACGAGAATTAATTAATTTAGTTCTTGTAGATACGATATTCGATTAGAGAATCGGTATCGTATTTTAAGAACGTTATATAAAAAATAGTTTTTTTTAGTATCGATTATTAGAAATAAATAAAAATATGTGACGAACGACCCATATTAATAATACGAAACGACCGAAAACCCGTAAAAAAAAGTGAAGGACAAAAAAAAACGAAAAAGACGTGAGAGAGAGAGAGAGGAAGGAGAAGAATCGGGTTTGATTTACACCCTCAACCTACATGCTTTACTTTCTCGGTATGAAGCTCGTCGGACGGTGGCTTAGGCACGGGAGCGTCGAGATGATGCGGGTGAGTTAAGGTGTCGGTTTTTTGGACGTGTGATGGGACGGGTTTCGGCCGGATGATGGGGTCGTTTCGTTGGTATTTTGAGGCTACTTCGAGAATATGTCGGGATTTGTTTTGAACTATTTTTTACTAGATGTCGAGGATGATGGATGTGTGTCGGATGTTCTGTAAAATCGTAGTTGTGAAAATCGTGTTTTTTGTGTTGAATATGAGGTCCTATTTATAGGAGTGGAGGTAACCTTGTTTGTGTGACAAGAAATACCGGTTTGGATAGGAAACACGAGAGTTCGAAAGGGAATGAAAGTCTCATTTCTTGGTGGGGAAGCCAAGTAACTCGGCTGAAAGGGGAGTATTTCGGCTGTTTAGGGAGTTCTAGCCGAGTGTCTGAGCTCGGTTTGTGAACTGTTTCGGTTTCCGGATAGAATTCCTACTTGAGATCGAATTCTATCCTTAAACGGATTTGTTTAATATTTTTTGAAGATGATTTTTGTAGTATTTGGGACCGGATCAGCCGTGTTAGGTGTCACGACTGACTCGTGTGTCTCGAGAATATTTTTGTCCGGGTTTTGACTCGGTCGTAAAAAGACGGTTTTACCCCTGGTGTCGGAATCGACCCAAATTAGTCTCATTTGACTCGAAACGACCCACTGGGCCTGGATTTGAGGTCGGTTTTGTAGGATATGTACTCCGCAATAAGCCTAAACCAAATGTCCATGATTTCGAGCCCACATCCGAGTCCATTAAAGCATGTTTGCGTCCGATCATCATCGGGTGTTTGGCGGAACCTACTATAGACACCTGGCGGTCAAAATGTGGGTGTCTATAGAGCCCCCACTCTGACTGAGGCTTGGACAAGGCGAAAGTCAGAGTAGCTACCAGGCCAATCGAGGATTAAGACCTGGCAGACTTCCGATCGGGTCGTTTAGAGTCCATTAGACTTGCGTTGGTGGGGCTCGCCAGCCATAAGAATAGCGCGGGAGCCTCCATTAGAAGCTGCTGATGTACTGCTTACCGATACTTCCGATTCTTCAGTAAAAATGTTGCTTGAATTTTCACTGGGAATTTTCTTTTGAGAATTCTCCGGGAGTCTTGGGATACCTGTATGCTTTACATGCAACATTAAGATAAAACACCGACTTACGCTGGGGAAAAAAATGATTTTTCTTTGATTTTTGGAAAGAAAATGCTGAAAATTTTTGAACATTTTTGGAAACGCTGAAATTTTTTGAATTTTTTGGAAATTAGAATGCTTGGCATGACTTGATTCCCGATCAGATTCTGACACAGACTTCTAAAATCTTCTAGTTAGGCCTGTATGCCTAGATGAATTAGGGATAAAAATTCCTATTCCCGTGGTGACTAGGAAAGGGATTTTCTCAAATGGCTAATGAGAATTTGGAGAGAGACATACCGATAGACTCAACTCTGGACGTGACCGAACGAGTCAACAGACACGACTGGACTCTCGAGGGGTTGGACCGTGACTCGGTAGGGGGGTGGGCCACCTAACAAGACTCTTAAGTTGCGCTATTCCGTAGCCTAGGCGAGTGGCAACATGGTCGAATCCTCAGAATGAGCCTGTTTCCGTACGACAGGGCTTTGTGGTAGCAATGCCGTAGACTGGTGTTCTTTTTAATTTTTTGGTTTCGGGGTATGTTCCCGAAGTAGGTATTGCTTCGAGTCTCTGACAGATTCTTGTCTTTGACTGGACCGAGTACTAGGACACACTATAGAAAGGAAGCTGGATTTGAAAGTTATTTGGATTATGTGAGTGGATGGAGGTTTTCTGCCTAAGAGAAGCCCCTAGGATGACAAGGCTAACTGTTGAGAACATGACAGTGTCGTGACCAGAATGATGACGCTTTTTGAATTTGTGGGTGGTTGTGCCTCTTTTGAAAGGCTGCCTACGTATTCACGTGTTGTGAAATCAAACCAAGCCGTAGTTCAGTGTTGAAAAATGTATTATGGTGCCTAGTTTATTAGGGCTTTGTGTGTAACTAGCCATAGCAATGGTGTAGGCTAGGTGCATTCCCGATGATGTCTTGATCAAAGGGCTAGAATGGTTAGGATGTTGATCCTGTGACTGTGAGCGTTCTCCGGGGTAGCCCCCAGAGGTGGTGTGAACTATTTGGGCATGTTCTATGCCGACTGCAAGTTGAATTCCCGTGTTTGGGCTGGTAACTGGTTTAGATGTTTTTGGAAATGTGGTGCTAGGAAGTAAGTGGCTTTGATGATTCGAAATCTGGAGCTCGATTTTGTGGAGCTAAGGCTTCGAGGGTAAGGTATTGTAATGTAGTAGGAAAGAGGGAAGTCGAGTAATAATGACTCGAACTTCGATCAGGGTAGGTTTGATAATGCGGGATCTGGTTTCCATGTATGGCCCTAATGGTTAGGGATATCCTATGGAGCTTGAATCCTCAAAATTCCGGACTGTCTCTAGCCTAGGTCTCAGGAAGGTCTTGAGGGTTGTAATGTAGGAAGGCTAGATGTGGTGCTGGCTGACCAGCTTGATTGTTTCTCCCCTATTTAATGGTATGGGTTTTGATAATTTTGAATTGACCGTTTCACTTGAGTTGATCGTTAACTACGGTCATGGGTTTTTGAATTCTTTGGGTTGAGCTCTTAGCCCCGGTCATGAGATTCTTCATTTGAGTTGACCGTGTTTGGTCGAGGAATGTTGATAATTCTTTTTTTGATCATGGCCAGCTTTTTTTGGTTTGGCCTTTTGCTTTTTCCTTGGACTTTTGATTTTTTTTGTCCAACTTTTTTTTTTGTCGGTCTGATTATACACATAAGGTAGGGATTGGTTAGTCTTATTGGATGGGTGTTTATGGTGGGAAATGGGCTTGCCTCCCGTCTTGAACCCAAACTAGGAGACTACCCAGATTTGTCATAGGATTTGATACCGCTCCTGCTAAAGGTAGTTATGTGGCTTTCTATGTCAGACATGGAATAGGTAAAGGAAAACACGGGTTCGGTTTCCTGTAGTCATTATAGATGTGCCTATAATTGTTACGTGCATGTGCTCACAGTGTATGATGATGTTTATCATGTTCTCGGAAACACATAAGGAAATATATGAGAAAATAGAAATGCTGATTTTATTGAAATGTGAAACGAGGATGGAATACAGCTGACTTTGACTCTGATTCTGACTTTGAAATTGAAAGAAATAGTACATCCTAGACTCGGACTCGGACTCAGACTAGGACGCAAATCAAATCCGGACTTTTGGATATATGGGAGGTAGATTAGATGCTTTGGTCGTTGGGCCCTGTATAGTCCATGAGGGGCCTTGCAAGCTACAACGTTTCCATGACGGGTGTTTTCCCGGTATCGAGGGAATCTTGGATAAGGTGTTTCAGTTTCCAATACTGCTCTGTATCGTGTCCCCTCCCTCTGTGGAATTCGCAGTAACGCTCGGCATTCCATGATTTGGAGCGTCTTTTGAAGGGTAAGTCGGCTATTGGGCCTAGGGGCAATATTAGGCCCTTCGAAACCAACCTTCGGAAAGCGACAGTGTAGGACATATCCATGTGGGTAAATGTCCTTACCTTTGACGGGTTGTTGATTTTCGGAGAGGTGACTTGTGGATTACCTCTCTCGGTCTTGGCATCTTGGGGGTATCGGGTGGTTTCATAAGAGTACTTACTCTTTAAATGGCCCGGTTGGATGATTGACTGCCTTACCGTTTCTAGTTGTGTTAGACGGGATTGGGCTTTTGAAAGATCCTCTTCGATGGTGGCTACCCTGGAACCCAGGTTATCTAGGGCGGTATTGATTTTTGAGAAGATATTGTTAATGGAGCAAGATAGCATAAGCATGCTTCCTTGGATATCCCCTTTCTCGATAGCGCGGGCTTTGTCGTGGTTAGGTAGTGTCTCGTTCATCGGGTCCCTGGTAGGAAGAAGCGACAGGTGTTAGAACTCACCTAAGCTCGGTTTTGCGCAGGTGCAAGAGAAGGAGTCGAACTAGACACGGCCCGGGATGACGGGATGACAAAGCCTCTGGGATCGGGATACTCGAACGTTGACCTAGACAAAGTAACGACCGCGAATTGGACTCGAGCTACATAAGGGTGAATCCGAAAATGGGGGCGACCGTGTTTGACCGTGTCGCGTGCTCGGACCAACCGTGATGACCTAACCCTAGGTGACTCGAGTGTTCGTAGCATAGGTTCTACTTGGAGAAGGCATCATAAGGACACCGGTGTAAAGTACCCCTTAAGGTGACCGTGGTGACTGCTCGGGTGGAGGACAGCCCCCGAGTGAGACTAAAGACTCAGATGGTGTGACATCTATGTGACTCAAAAGTGGGGTACATGATACACGTGTAAGACATGACCCTTAGAGCAACCGTGGTTGATCGCTCTGTTGAAAGGTAGCCCCCGAGTGGGACTGAAGACCGACTCCTAGACGGGTAACTCGTGGAAGGTGGACCTCCTTTGGATTTGGCAAAGTGGGGCTAGTCCCGTTCGGAGGAAGATCCGTGTGTGAAATCCCCAGACTTTGGACTCGATTGTGTAAATGGGCTTCCCTTTGTAGGAGTTTGTCCTACGTAGGTGGGCCGTGCCTTGACAAATAAGGCGGACTTGGGATGGGGTAGAAACTCGTGATGTAAGATCGACGGAGTTTCGATGCTATGGACTCTAACAACTTATGACAAGACCCGACACTACTAAATACGGGAAGCCCTAAGAAGAAAGCTTTGAAAAGAGGATTTGGATTTGAAAAACCCGAGCAAAGTCGGATTGGAAGGCCCGATATTTTTTTGAAAATCGAAAAAAAAAGTTTATCGGGCCGAGATTTTGATTTTTTTTTGAAATGGTTCGGACAGCATACCGGCTAAAAATAGGCTATTTTGAGTTAACATCATAAGTCCTAAATTCGGTAGCTTTCCGGATTTTGAAAATGGATGATTTTCGAAAAAAATGCAAGTTTTTGAAAACGATGGTTTTTGAAAAGATGAGACATGGATCAAGTAGCACGTAGTCACGGAAACAGTATAATGACGCCATGTATGCTCTTAGTCTAAGTCTCAGTCGGTCGAATAGGATCTATACCAACGACGATAGCTTTCTCGCAAATCAGGACGGTCTTCCTAAGCCGAGTTGGTCTTAGAACTTGCCGTAAAACCCATGCGAGTTCCGTCATCGAAGTCTTTAGCGCGCCCATTTAGGAACGCACCGTGGTATAGTGGGACGTCGGTCACAAGTAACCGGCCTGGGAAAGAATTGGGTTATGCATGAACCATTGAACTAAAACGTGTACATTACTATTCGAACGATTTCTTTTCGAGTCTCACCCTAGGGATGCCGATGGTAAGTGACTCATCAGTTGATCCCCAGCGGAGTCGCCAAATTGTGGACATGACATAGGTCCACCCCGACACGGCCACACGCGGGTTTGGGGAGGCGAATGAATCTCCATATGAGATGGTCAAATTGAAATTTAAATCGAAGTAGGAGTCGCCACCGAATTTTGTGGTTATTCGGAACCATTCGAGCCCACTCTATGTCATAGTGGGCCGTATACAAAATACGGCCCATTTCCGATGTCAGAGTTTATAGGCTCGTCCCTTTGCATTACGATACCGATACCGACATTATCGGATATCGTGTATTGAATGACTCTCGTTGCCAATGGATTCGGACATCCGGAAACCATGGTTCTGAGTAAGGGGTGAGGGTACCTGTTGGGAAGTTCACTGAGAACACCCAACCCCGCCCGCACTTGGCGGCCTTTACTAAGATATCATTCGTTTTTGGTGTACACGCGTTAGTTCGACGGTTGAATGATATGCAAAGAGCGTTTAGACTAAACATGTGAATTATGTTTGACTAAGTCGTTTAATGCATGTTAAACTAATAACGTCAAAGTTATTTTAGCATGTGAGTTCGTTTTAGTCTAATAAAACAATAAAAACAAATAAATAGCTACAAACACGAGAAAACGAGTTAGTAACGATGAATAAATCGAATAAAGACATAAATATATAATATGCATGATTTTTTGAAAAGTTTTATGACACGTGATGGATTAACACGCGTTGACCGAAGTCAAAAAAAAGTATTTATCGAAATATGTCGCGAAAGTCGCTTTTTATGTAAGGTTCGAAAAGAATAAAAAATAGAAAAGCGAGGAAACGAGAAAAAAAAGAGCCGACGAACCAGGCTGCCGCGCGGGTCGCGTGGTGGCCTGCCGGTTTTTTTTGTTTGTTCAAAAATCTTTAATTTTTACAAATTGCGTACAAATATAGATTAATTTATACTCGATTTATATTTTCGATATTCGTCGTATTCAATATTCGATTATGAAATCGATATCGAATAGTCGGAATGACTTTGAAAAGGTTTTGAAAAAAAGTTTGTTTTGAACGAAAAGTAAAAAAAAAAGAATTTGAACGAAAAAGATGTTAATTCTCTCCGCGTTTAAAATCATCGAATTTTGCAAAAAAGGTAATGATTTTATTAGCATCAACGAGAATTAATTAATTTAGTTCTTGTAGATACGATATTCGATTAGAGAATCGGTATCGTATTTTAAGAACGTTATATAAAAAATAGTTTCTTTTAGTATCGATTATTAGAAATAAATAAAAATATGTGACGAACGACCCATATTAATAATACAAAACGACCGACGACCCGTAAAAAAAAGTGAAGGATGAAAAAAAAGGAAAAAGACGTGGGAGAGAGAGAGGAAGGAGAAGAATCGGGTTTGATTTACACCCTCAACCTACATGCTTTTCGGTATGAAGCTCGTCAGACGGTGGCTTAGGCACGGGAGCGTCGAGATGATGCGGGTGAGTTAAGGTGTCGGTTTTTTGGACGTGTGATGGGACGGGTTTCGGCCGGATGATGGGGTCGTTTCGTTGGTATTTTGAGGCTACTTCGAGAATATGTCGGGATTTGTTTTGAACTATTTTTTACTAGATGTCGAGGATGATGGATGTGTGTCGGATGTTCTGTAAAATCGTAGTTGTGAAAATCGTGTTTTTTGTGTTGAATATGAGGTCCTATTTATAGGAGTGGAGGTAACCTTGTTTGTGTGACAAGAAATACCGGTTTGGATAGGAAACACGAGAGTTCGAAAGGGAATGAAAGTCTCGTTTCTTGGTGGGGAAGCCAAGTAACTCGGCTGAAAGGGGAGTATTTCGGCTGTTTAGGGAGTTCTAGCCGAGTGTTTGAGCTCGGTTTGTGAACTGTTTCGGTTTTCGGATGGAATTCCTACTTGAGATCGAATTCTATCCTTAAACGGATTTGTTTAATATTTTTTGAAGATGATTTTTGTAGTATTTGGGACCGGATCAGCCGTGTGAGGTGTCACGACTGACTCGTGTGTCTCGAGAATATTTTTGTCCGGGTTTTGACTCGGTCGTAAAAAGACGATTTTACCCCTGGTGTCGGAATCGACCCAAATTAGTCTCATTTGACTCGAAACGACCCACTGGGCCTGGATTTGAGGTCGGTTTTGTAGGATATGTACTCCGCAATAAGCCTAAACCAAATGTCCATGATTTCGAGCCCACATCCGAGTCCATTAAAGCATGTTTGCGTCCGATCATCATCGGGTGTTTGGCGGAACCTACTATAGACACCTGGCGGTCAAAATGTGGGTGTCTACACTATTTTATTGCTCGTTGTATTGTGAATTCCGGGTTGTATTCCGCCCGTGTAATTTGTAATTTATTTACGAGTTTTCTATTTTCGATATTTGCCATTTATTTATTTAAATGAACATCACATGCTAAGTTACTTCGACTATAATTAGATGCATTAAATGACGTAGCTCACACATGATTCACATGCTTAGCCCGAAAACGCTGTTTGCATATCATTTTATTCGCTTTACTAGCGCGCGTACACGAACGATGTCTTAGTAGAGGCCGCCATTGTGCGGGCGGGGTTGGGTGTCCTTAGTGGGCTTCCCAACACGTACCCTCACCCCTTACTCAGAACCTTGGTTTCCGGATGTCCGAAACCATTGGCGCACGAGAGTCATTTTATATACGAAAGCCGGTGTAAACGGTATCGATATAACAATGCAAAGGGACGAGCCCCATAAACTCTAAAATCGAAGTGGGTCGTACTTTGTGTATAACCCATGACGACATAGAGTGGGCTCGAATGGTTCCGAATAAGCACAAAATTCGGTGGCGACTCCATTTTGACTTAAATTTCGAACCCGAGAACAATCTTACCACGAGATTCATTCGCCTACCCAAACCCGCGCGTGGCCGCGTCGGGGTGGACCTACGTCATGTCCACAATTTGGCGACTCCGCTGGGGATACCTGATGTACCACATGTCATCGGGGTTCCTAGGGTGAGACTCGAAGAGAAATCGTTCGCATATTAGTGTACGCGCATTAGTTTAATGATTCATGAATAACCCATTTTTGCCCGGGCCGGTTACTTGTGACCGACGTCCCACTATACCGCGGTGCATTCCTACATGGGTGCGCTAAAGACTTCGATGGTGGAACTCGTATGGGTTTTGCGGCATGTCCTAAGACCAACTCGGCTTAAGGAGTCCGTCCTGATTTACGAGAAAGCCATCGTTGTTGGTATAGACCCTATTTTGACCGACCGAGACTTAGCGTAATGCATACATAAGCGTCGTTATAATGCTTGTTTGACTACGTGCTACTTGGTTTCCGTGCCATTTTTCAAAAACCGTCATTTCAAAATTGCATCTTTCCAAAAATACCAAATTTTGAAAAACCCGAAATACTGTCCGTTTCGGGACCCGTCATTTCAAAATATCCAATTTCAAAAAACTCGGAATGCTGCCGAAAATTAGACTTACGATTTGACTCAAAACAAGCCTTTTTTTAGCCGGCATGCTATCCATTTCAATTCGAATTTCCGATCCCCATTCGATTTTCGAATTTTCAAAATTCAATTTCAATTTTCAAATCTTCGTGATGCCATTCGCGATTTTCAAATCCCCGAGATTCCATTCTCGATTCTCAAATCTCCGAGATGTCATTTTCGATTCTCAAATCTTCGGGATCTCATTTTCAATTTTCAAATTTTCGGAAATTTATTTTCGATATTCAAATTTTCAAAATTCCAAATATTCAAGTTTTCAAAAAACTTGGTCCTGTCGGCATGATGCCAATTTCAAAAGACGGGACCGTCTCCCAATTTTTCAAAACGCGAATTTACTCGCAACCATTCTAACATTTCAAAATGCCCGGTCCTATTGGCCTACTACCAATTTCAGGATCGTCCTCTCAATTTTCAAAATACAATCATTTTTCAAAAACCTTCCTCATTTTAGGACCTACCGTAATCTGTGTGTCGGGTCTTTTCATAATTTGTCGAAGGTCTATAGCGTCGAAACTCCGTCGATCCTACATCACGGGTTTCTTCCTCATCCTAGTCCGCCTTTTTCTAAAGGCACAACCGACCAACACGAGTCATACACTCGTAAATGGAAGGTTTGTAAACACTCGAGTCCTAAATAGAAAGTCACACGCAATTTTCCCTCCGACAGGACGGTCCCCACGACCTTTCCTAAGGGAATTTTACCCGTCTTTCAATCCGTTAGTCGAGTCGTCTCAAATCGAGAATCCTTTAACTTAAGGGTCTACCCTAATCACAGGGTCTATCCTTATCCAAGTCAAGTCAAGGGTCTCTAGCGTCGAAACTCTGCCGATCTTACATCGCAAGTTTCTTCCCTTACCCCGTCTGCCTTTCCTCGAGGCCGAGTCAACCTTTTACAAGGCATAACCCTGTAGCTAAAGATTCGTGATCCTTACATCTAAGGGTCACTCGTCCGACACTCGAGTCTTAGCAAAACCTACAATCTCACTCGGGGGGCTACCCTTTAGGAGAGCGATCAATCACGGTTGCTCTGAGGGTCATGTCTTACACGTGTTGTCTCACGTACCCCACTTTTGAGTCACTTAGATGCCATACCATTTGAGTCCTATTAGTATCTTTAGTCTCACTTGGGGGCTGTTCTCCGATGGAGCAATTAATCACAGTCCCTCCGAGAATCGCACCCAACGTATTTGTCTTAGGAGAGTCTAACCCGAGTCAAATCGGAGTTGTCTTTCCTCCCGCGCTATTTCCTATGCCTTGGCATGTTCGGGTTCCGAAGCAACATTTCTGATTACGTGGGTATTCTCGCAGAGTATGGCACCCACAACCGGGAATAGGGACATGGAAAACACCATTAATGAAGTAAAAGCTTTGCTGGAAACAATGGTTAGTAAGCAGGCCAAGTTTGAAACCCAACTAGGGTTCATAAGAGCTGACCAAGAGGCCTTGAATGCTCGTTTAACTGTCGTTGAAGAACAAGACTTCAATTATAGGTCGGTAAATATTGGGCCATTTGCCAAACTGATCAACACGGTGCGTGAGCTCGAACAACAGTTCCATGCCTCCCAAGGGAATAACATTCATATTGAAAACTCCCGAGACTATACACCCATCAGTGAGAAACTACCAACAGATCTCAACTTAGAGGGGTTACCCATATTCGAAGGGACGGAGGATCCATTACTACACCTCCAACCCTTCAAAGCATTTATGGCGATCAAGGGGGTCAAAGCCGACATGTTCATCAATTTGTTCGGTGCATCCCTCGGGAAATATCCACAAGCCTGGTTCTATAGGCTTAATGCAAAAAGATTCCCCACTTGAGAAGATGTGGCTACCGAGTTCGCTAAAAACTATTCTGATAATACTGAATTTCAGACTACCATGCGGACTTTAGAAGTCATGGCCCAAGATCCAACAGAGGGTTTCACCAAATACCTTCAACGTTGGCGGGCTGAGAGTGTTAAGCTGAAAGACAAGCCCAGCGAGAAGACACTAATGGATGCATTCATCAACAACCTCCTACCCTCCTACCGCGTCCATCTTAGGTATGCCGGCATCTCAAACTTTGCTGTGCTTACCGAAATGGGCACTAGGATTGAAGACGATCTTCGACATAACGAAGATTTGGGTGAAGCTTCTACCGAAGGCTATACTGGACATCCACTTGAGTCCTTAGAAGCCGAAGACTACTGATAACCTCATCCAGGGGTCCAGATTTGATTTGAGTCCGAGTCGGAGTCCGAGTCTAGGATGTTCTATCCCTTTCAATTTCAAAGTCGGAGTCAGAGTCACCTATATTCTGTTCTTTTTTTTTCAATCCAATAAAATCAGCCTTTTCAATTTCTCATATATGCTTCCTTATGTGTTTCCGAGAACATGATGAACACCATCATACACTGTGAGCACATGCACGTGACTATTATAGGCACATCTATGATGACTGCAGGAACTGAGGCCCGTGTTTTCCTTACCTGTTCCATGTCTGGTATAGAAAGCCACATAACTACCCTTAGCAGGAGCGGTATTGTAGACACCCAAAATTTGACCGCCAGGTGTCTATAGCAGTTTCCAAAAAAACACCCGATGATGATCGGACGCAAACATGACTTAGTATACTCGGACTTGGGCTCGGAATCAATAATATCCGACATGGACTTTTAATGGAGTAAAAATCTCACAAAACAGACCTCAAATTCAGGCCCAGTGGGTCGTTCCGAGTCAAACAAGACTAATTTGGGCCAAAACCGACACCAAAGATAAATCCCGTCTTTTAGCGACCGGGTCAAAACCCGGTCAAAGACGAAACCGTCTCAGAAATCAGCCAAGTACGTCTCGAAACTTGCGCCACAATTCAAAATCAGCCAAAAATCAATCCAAACCTATCCAAATCAATCACAATCAATTAAGCACAAATCAAGGGCAATCACGCCCAAAATAGCCCGGATTAATTGATCCACTCGATCGAGTGGATTGGCCACTCGATCGAGTGGAGCCTCTTTGAACCCGTCCAGGTTCATTCGCAGGAGCACTCGACCGAGTGCACCCGCGCCACTCGGTCGAGTAACCCGGGGTCGGGGCTCCCTATAAATACCCCATGACCCCATGCACAAACGACACAATTTTACTTCAAGTGCAACCTCTTGCAACCACACTTACAAACTTCTCAACTCGTTTGCGTGCATACAAATCCCATACACATAATACTACGACCCTAGCGACCCTAGGCAAGACACACAAAACCCGAGCCCCTCGTCCCTCGGAGAACCGGCGAAGCATACACACATATACACACCATAACTCGCATACATCCTCGATACTCCCAAGCCCGTGCCGCTATTACGAGTCCATTTCCGAGGTCCTTACTAAGCATGTATGTTGAGGGTGTCCTAAACCCCATCTCGATATCTTTTCTTCTAATCTCATTTTCATTTATCGTATTTTCGTATCGTATTTATAATCATAATCATAGTAGTGACACTAGCATTAATGTTATCATACTTTCGCGTCTTCATTTTTGTATCATCATTTCTTTATCATCATTATCGTCATAATGTCGCATAAATGCATTTTAATACGAAAAATTCGGTTTCGAATGCGTTGAACTATGATAATCAACCAAAAGCCATAGTTGAACGCATTCAATCCCATTTCCAATTAGTATGGAACCCGTTGACACGAAAACCGACGTCACACAATCCGTAAGGATTAATATCGACGTCGTGACGTAGAGGGGCGCAATTCCGTCACTAATCAAATTTTTATCAAACAATAACCTTTTCTACAAAATTCCGATAACGGTATTATAATCATACAAGACATGATTATAATACCGACAAACCGAGTTAAATTTAAATCCGTCAATATTTTTATTTGACTCGGCCAATCATCGATTTAAAACACATTAAAACAAACGAGTCACAACTCGTACAGGTGCCACTCGACCGAGTAAACCTGCTACTCGATCGAGTAGCACCTTAAAAAACGGGCAGTAGCTAATTTAAAGACACACTCGACCGAGTCAGGCCATGACTCGGCCGAGTGGGTCCTATAGCCCAGAAATCCGAGAGCTTTAATGCAACATTCGAGCCTCGTCTTTTTTTTTACGACTTAGTCGACGCGTGTAAAGTCAATCACGTGATCTCCTTTTCAAAATTCATGCATATCACGACACATAAACGATTTTGATCGACGGTCTCACACTATTAATTTTATGTCGACGACTCTTTAGTCGTATCCGACGTATAATTAATTTAGACTCCATTTCTCGAGGTGATAAATCAGGACAAGGCATCGAGGTTCGAGATCAGGCTAGCACCACGTCTAGGTCTCGAACCTCCGTCCTTTGATTAATACGCAATATAATGTGTAACTAATTAAAGTTCGTCCACCTACACAAATTCACGGTCTAGTTTATACACGGGTCCGTTTACAATTATTGCTCGTCATTTCAATCGTATATTTCGATTATTCTATTTCATTGTACGCCGTATTGTGAATTCCAGGTTGTATTCCGCCCGTGTAACTTGTAACCGATTTATTTCGCTTTGCTTTATTTATTTGCGTTTTACCGTTTTTAAATGAACCCTCGCATGCTAAATCACTTCGACAATAAATTAGATGCATTAAATTGACGTAGCTCACATTTAATTCGCATGCTTAGCTAAAACGCTGTTTGCATAACATTTCACCGAATTACTAGCGCGCATATTAAAAAGTCAAACGATGTCCTAGTAGAGGCCGCTAAGAGCGGGCGGGGTTGGGTGTCCTTAGTGGGCTTCCCAACACGTACCCTCACCCCTTACTCAGAACCGTGGTTTCCGGATGTCCGAATCCATTGGCAACGAGAGTCATTCAATATACGATTAACCGCCCAAGTCGGCATCTATATCGATATGCAAAGGGACAAGCCCAATAAACTCTCAAACCGAAATGGGCCATACTTTGTGTATGGACCATGGCGATATAGAGTGGGCTCGAACGGTTTCGAATAACCATAAAATTCGGTGGCGACTCCATTTTGACTTAAATTTCAATTCGATCCTTCTCATATGGAGGTGCATTCGCCTAACCCAAAACCCGCGCGTGGCCGCGTCGGGGTGGACCTATGTCATGTCCACAATTTGGCGACTCCGCTGGGGATCAACCGATGTGTGCCTTACTATCGGAGTTCTCAGGGTGAGACTCGAATAGAAATCGTTTGACGAGTACAATATGCGTTTTAGTTTTACGGTTCATGCATAACCCCATATTTACCCGGGCCGGTACTGGTGACCGACGTCTCACTATACCACGACGTATTCAGTCTTGGATACGTTAAAGGTGTTCATGGTCGACTCGTATGGACTTTGCGGCATGTTCTAAATTCCACTCGAGTTAGGAAGACCGTCCCGTTTCTCGACTAGACCATGAACACTGGTATAAACCCTATTCAGACCGACCGAGACTTAGTGTAAAGCATACATGACGTCGTTATAATGCTTACGTGACTATGTGCTACTTGGTTTCCGTGTCGATTTCAAAAACCGTCATTTCAAAAAATGCATCTTTCCAAAAATATTCAAATTCTCAAAAACTCGGAAAGCTGCCGAAATTTAGACTTAAGATTTGACTCAAAACAAGCCTTTTTTTAGCCGGCATGCTGCCCATTTCAAAATTCGAATCTCCGATCCACCATTCGATTTTCGAATTTTCAAAATTCAATTTTCAAATCCTCGCGATGCCATTTTCAACTTTCAAATCTTTGAGATGCCGTTTTCGATTTTCAAATCTTCGGGATCTCATCTTCAAATTTTCAAATCATCGGAAATTTCCTTTTTTCCAACATTCAAATTTTCAAATTTCAAGATATCCAAATTTCAAAATCCGGGACACATACCGAATTTAGAACTTATGATTTTACTCAAAATAGCCTATTTCTAGCCGGTATGCTGCCCAATTCAAAACTCGAAAATATTTTCGAACCATCAAAACCAAGGCCCGATACCCTTTCCGATTTTTCTCGAAAAATCGGGCCTTCCCCCGAGATTTTCTCGGGTTTTCCAAAACTATCAATTTTTCCAAACCTTCCTCTTCTTAGGACTTCCCGTATTTAGCAGTGTCGGGTCATGTCGTAAGTCGTCAAGGTCTGTAGCGTCGAAACTCTGTTGATCTTATATCACGAGTTTCCTCCCCACCCCCAGTCTGCCTTATTAGACTAAGGCAAAGCCCACCTACGTAGGACATACTCCTACAAAGGAGGGCCCGTCTACACACTCGAGTCCAAAGTCTGGGGTTTAGTCTCATGTGAACCTTCCTTCGAACGAGACTAGGCTCACCAAGGCCGAAATCTTAAGGAAGTCACATCACCTACGAGTCATCCGTCTAGATGTCTTTCTCAAGTCCTCTTTCTTTCGGGTCGCTCGGGATGTACTTGTTTTAATTCCAAGGTCTGGGTTCGGTTCCTGATTACGTGGTGTTCTTACAGACAGGCCACCGGCAACCAGACACGCTCGAAGGATGGCCACTTTGAACAGTCTTCAAACCTCTCTAGATGCCATAATCGAGAAGCAAGCCGACATCGAAGCCCAACTGACTGAAATGAGGGCCGGCCAAGTGGCCATTGTTGCTCGCTTAGCTACAGTGGAACAAAGGACTCCTAATACCGGGGTCACGGAACCCTTAACTGAACTAGTTAGCTCGGTCCGCCGATTGGAAGAACAAGTCTACTTAACCGGGAATAACAACATCCATCGAGAGAATAGTCGGGATTACAACCCGGTAAGTGATAAACTGCCCGCAAACCTGAATCTCACGGGCCTACCTATGTTCGAAGGGACTGAAGACCCGCTACTACATGTGCGGGCCTTCAAGGAGTTCATGGCCATTAAGGGGGTGGACTCTTCTATGTTTAAGAACCTCTTTGCTGCATCTCTGGAGAAACACCCAAAGGCCTGGTACTACAGGCTAGACCCAAAGAAGTTCTCAACCTGGGACGATGTGGCTACGGAATTCGCTCGGAACTATGCTGATAACACCGAGATCCAAAACACTATGCGGTCCCTAGAGGTTATGGCCCAAGAACCTAAGGAGGGCTTTACCAAATACCTCCAACGCTGGAGGGCCGAGAGTGTCAAACTGGTCGATAAGCCCAGTGAGAAGACTTTAGTGGAGGCCTTTGTCAAGAACCTCCTCCCTTCCTACCGGGTTCACCTCCGGTATGCTGTCATACCCAATTTCACCACTCTTACTGAAATGGGCATGAGAATTGAAGATGATCTAAGGCAAGAGAGCCTGACTAAGGCCTCTAACAAGGGTTACCAAGGAGCTTCCTCATCCACTACTAAACCTCCGGCCGCAACCCGAAGCATCTTCGACACGGTTAACCTTTTGGATGCCTCATCCAAAAGAAACGTCCCTCATAGGGTATTCACTGATATAGGGACTACCTATACATATGCCTTACAAAGGCTATCTTCCAAAGGCCTGGTCCAGCCGATAGGCCCAACTCCCGAAGTCCCAGTCAAAAAACGCTCCAAGAGCTACAACGCCCAAGCCTACTGCCAATATCACCGAGGCAATGGGCATGACACCGAGAAGTGTTGGAAGCTGAAGCATCTAATTCAGGATTTAATTGAGAGCGGGAAAATACCACTACCCGGGGACAAGCCAAGCAACAAGGACAACCCCTTTAGCTCTCATGCCATCTTCACCGGTGAGGTGATAGACTGTTCTCATCTTATCTCTCCTTTCCTCCCACAAATCAATGGGATCTGGTTCGATGATGAAGAAGATGTATACCTCGCCAAAGGGGAAACTGTCCCCGTTACCCTCGAAGAAGTCAGGAAGGCTAAATCCAAAGCTTTAGCCGGTAATTCCCTCACCAAAGACGGCTCAGTCCAGGCAACCGTCACTGAACTTACCAGGACGGAAGAAGCCATTGAAAAACCAAGCACCGATACGGCTCTTGTTAAACAATTGAAAAGGACCCGAGTTGACCTCACTATATGGCAACTCTTGGTTAGCTCACAAGAACATCGAGAGGCACTTACTAAGGCTCTCGATCAGATCAAGGTCGATTCCTAGGTTACCCCTACTGAAATGGTAGCCACTATTTTACCTTACCTCAAGAGCAGGTCCAAAGGAGAAGGCCCATCAATCACCTTCTCAGATGCCGACCTACCACCGTTCGGGGCCTCTCACAATCTGGCCCTATACATCACAGTGATTTGCCGGGGTAAGTATCTTCCGATGACCCTAGTTGACGATGGGTCCGCGGTGAACGTCCTCCCGCTAAGGACTGCCAAAGCCCTCGGGATCACTGAGGCCGACTACATACCAACTGCCCACACTATCCAGGCTTTCGACGGAAGCCCAAAAGCAGTTTCCGGGGCCGTCAAACTGACTATTGTGACCGGCCCGATCGAAAAAGAGCTAGAATTCCAGGTGATCGATGTCACCTCTTCCTTCAATCTACTCCTAGGAAGACCATGGCTCCATGCTGTGAAGGCGGTATCTTCTACTCTACACCGAATGATCAAAATGCCCCTGCAAGACGGTATTATCACCTTAGAAGCAACCCCAATGACCGTGGCTAGCTGTAACACTACGGACCGCACCGACCTTTGGGGGTTCGATTTTGTAGGGATGATTGAAGAAGAAATCCTTTTTAGGCCCTACTTCACCACAAGCATCGACACGATGCTACAAAACTTGGGGTACTTACCGGGGGCTACATCGAGGCCATATCTTCCAGCTGGGAAGATTATTGAGGTCCTGAATGATGGGGAATCTCACTTCGGTTTAGGGTATGCTATAACCCCGGGAAACGTGGTCCGAGCAGGGATTGAGAAGGCCTGCAACATCATCAAGGGTACCTACTTGGGCCCTTATAGCCCAAGACTGAGTGATTACTTCGTCACACCCGTATTTGGAGCTATTCAAGTTGGCCTATATCAACCAACCATCACGCATCCCGAGGCTGCACTAGCTCGGGAATGCAACTACATTTCAGATGACATATTTGCCCTCCTCCAAGCTGAATCCAAAGAGGGTACTGACAATGCCGAGCCCGTGCTGGGACTCCTATTCGGGGAGGGCAAAGCTGTCCCGAACCCCAAAGAAGACTTGGTGAACCTGATCCTTCGAAGCAACAAGTTCGACCCTTCGAAGCTGATCTCGGAAGTCGGTGCTGATACCGGGAAAAGAAGCTGGAAGAAGACCGTCAAGTGGACCGACGGTCAAGGCCGAGTCTACAAGCTGACCACCGGGGAAGGAAATATGCCAGACACCGATTCTGAGTCCGAGTCTGAGTCCGAGTCGGAGTCTGAGTCCGAGTCTCTATTCGAGTCTAAGGGGTCTGATGCTAGAGTCCAAACTGTAACCCCTCTTCCTGTAGTCACTGCCACCGGAGCCTCGGGGTCTGTCCCGAGAGCACTCCCAATCCCGCCTCTGACCAACGATCAGATGGCCGCTCTCTTTGAGCTGTTTTCCAAATTCTCTATCAATAATAACGAAAACCGTTCCGCTTATGACTTGGCTTATTTTCAAAATACTTTCAAAAATACTTTTTGCAATGACATTGAGAAACCCGATGAACAGGTGTCCCTACCCCCACATCTGATCAAGCAGCTAGAGCAGAGGGAATCCCGAGATCCGGTAATCGAAGAAACTGAGTATATCAATGTGGGAACAACCTTAGAGCCCCAGATGCTTAAGATAGGGTTATCCTTAGATCCCGAGGAGAGACAACAACTCACAAGCCTCCTCCAAGAATTCAAGGATGTCTTTGCATGGTCCTACAAGGACATGCCGGGTATAGACCGAGAAATAGCCGAACACCGTATACCCATCAAAGATGGGTGTAAGCCGGTAAAACAGAAGCTTCGGAGAATGAAGCCCGAGTGGTCTCTCAAACTCAAGGAAGAAGTAGACAAACAATTCAAAGCAGGCTTTATACAAGTGTCTGAATATCCAGACTGGGTTGCGAACATCGTGCCGGTACCCAAGAAGGACGGCAAGGTTCGGGTATGTGTAGATTTCCGGGACCTTAACAAGGCCAGCCCAAAAGACGATTTTCCGCTGCCACACATCGACATATTGGTGGACAATACAGCAGATCACGCCCTTTTATCATTTATGGATGGGTATGCCGGATACAACCAAATCAAAATGGCAGAAGAAGACATGGGTAAAACCACTTTCACCACACCGTGGGGTACCTATTGCTATACCGTTATGCCATTTGGTCTCATTAACGCCGGGGCCACTTATCAACGAACAGCCACGACCTTATTACACGACATGATGCATAGGGAAGTGGAGGTTTATGTCGATGACATGATCGTCAAGTCTAAAAACCGAGATGGGCATGTCGCTGCCCTAAGAAAATTCTTCGCCCGCTTGCGTAAGTACAATATGAGGTTAAACCCTCAAAAATGCAGTTTCGGGGTAACATCAGGCAAATTACTGGGCCATATCGTTAGCCAACGTGGTATCGAGGTCGACCCAGCTAAAATCAAAGCCATCACCGAGATGCAACCTCCCAAGACCGAAAAAGAAATAAGGGGATTTCTCGGGAAAGTCCAATACATTAGCCGTTTTATTTCAAAGCTAACCATGGTGTGTGAGCCCATTTTCAAGAAACTGAAGATAGGAGAACGGGTGCTATGGGACGATAAATGTCAAGCGGCCTTCGACAAAATCAGGGAAATCCTGTCTGCTCCGCCGGTACTAATGCCACCTCAACCCGGTTTGCCTCTATCGTTATACCTAACAACGACTGAGACAGCCATGGGGGCTATGCTGGCCCAGACAGTCGATTCAGAAGAAAGGGCTATTTACTACATCAGTAAAAAGTTCCTAGAATACGAGTGCAAGTACACAACGCTTGAGAAGACATGCCTAGCTCTGGTTTGGGCCACTAAAAAGCTCAGACACTACATGCTCAGTCACGAGGTACACGTCCTGTCCAAAATGGACCCGATCAAATATTTGTTCGAAAAGCCCATTCTCAACGGTAGAATGTCCAGATGGACTCTAATGCTAGCTGAGTTTGACCTCAAATTCGTTCCGCTAAAAGCTATCAAAGGCCGGGTAGTAGCCGAGTTCCTCGCTGATAGTCCGATATCTGAAGAGGGCTATACCGACACTTGGGCCTTTCCTGATGAAGACATATTCCATACTGACACCGAAACATGGGACTTGTATTTCGACGGAGCATCCAATTTTCGAGGCTTTGGGGTCGGTATTCTCCTAATCTCACCCCAAGGGGAACACACCCCGTTGTCCATCAAATTAGACTTTGATGTAACCAACAATGCGGCCGAATATGAAGCATGCATCCACGGGTTACAAGCAGCAACTGACTTGGGCATTACAAATCTCCGGGTTCACGGGGACTCGTCCTTAGTCATCAATCAAGCTCTTCAAAAATGGAAAACTCGGAATGCCAATCTCGTGGCTTACCAAGCACGAGTAAGGATTCTAGAGAAACAATTCCAGAGGGTAGAATATATCTACCTCCCACGTGAAGAAAACCAGTTCGCGGATGCACTTTCCAAATTAGCGTCCCTACTAAACATCCCGGAACATATGCCCAGTATGCAAATCTGTGTCGAAAGACGGTCCGAGCCGGCGTATGTCAACGCCATTCAAGATATTGAGATCACCGATCCAGAACCTTGGTATCAGGCTGTTCTAACCTATTTGACTACGGGAGAATATCCACCAGGAACTGAAAACCGGGCCAAGAAAGCCCTGCGAAGACTGGCTACCCAATTCATTCGTACGGACGACGGTCAATTATACAAGAAGACGGCACAAGGGGCTTTACTCTTATGCATCGACAAAACACAGGCCGAAAAGGTAATGGCCGAAGTACATGACGGCGAAAATGGTCCGCATATGAATGGCCATATGCTAGCCCGAAAAATCATGAGGCTCAGATACTACTGGAACAGTATGGAAGCCGACTGTCAATCATATGTCAAACACTGCCATAATTGTCATATTTTCGGTAATATTCGACACATGCCGTCATCCCTATTATACACCATGACATCACCATGGCCATTTTCGACATGGGGGATTGACATAATTGGAAAGGTGAATCCTTCCGGAACGGGAGGCCACTGTTTTATTTTGGTGGCGATCGACTATTTCACCAAATGGGTCGAAGCTGAATCATACCGTGTCTTGAACGCCAAGCACGTGGCCAAATTTATCCAGAATAAAATCATATGCCGGTACGGGATCCCCCATGAGTTTATCAGTGATCACGGGACCCACTTCCAAGCAGAAACCGCTACTTTGCTAGCAAAATACAAAATCTAGAGGCACACATCTTCGCCTTACCGTCCCCAAACAAACGGAGCGGTAGAAGCTGCTAATAAAACAATTGTCACCATACTCAAAAAGATGGCTGATAATTATCGGGATTGGCCCGACAAAATACCCTTCGCCCTATGGGGTTACCGGACATCGATCCGAACTGCGACCGGGGCAACCCCATATTATTTGACATATGGGATGGAGGCGGTCCAACCAATCGAATTAGAAGTACCTTCCCTCCGGATCCTGCTAGAAAGCCAGGTACCCGAAGCAGATTGGATTCAAGCTCGATATGACTCGTTGGTTCTTTTAGACGAACGGCGGTCCCGGGCTCTCAATAACATCCAAATATACCAAAAGAGAATCGAACGGGCCTTTAACAAAAGAGTTAGGCCCAGGAACATCAAAGAAGGCGATTTGGTCCTAAAGTCGGTTCGTGCCTTACTACCGGTTGACCCAAGGGGAAAATTCAAACCCAATTGGGCTGGGCCATACCTAGTCAAGAAGGTTCTATCAGGAGGAGCAGTAATGCTGACGGATCTGGACGGAACCTAGACCAGCTGAAACGCTACTACCCCTAAACCTTATCTCAATGTCATCCGCAAAATTTATTTAAACACTTTTTCAAAAGTTTACAAAGCGATTCAATAGGTTAGGATTATTTATCCTACTGTCACACATCTTGAACTCATAGTCTTGGTGTATTTCAAAATTGCAAAAAATCTACGCCCGAACTACGTTTGGTTTGATTCCACTAACTGTGGATACGTAGGCAGCCCCTCAAAAGGGCACAACCACTGCAATAACGAAAAAAGACAGAAACGGTTTCACTAATAGTATTTTTATTATTCCAAAAATAACACCGATAAACTCGGTAATTCAAAATTACAAAAAGCCACAAAAAAAAAACACTACAAAAATAGTAATAATATTTCAAATAATAATAAAAGAGAGACTAGTCGTATCCATGCATCTTGCCCTTACCCTTGTCTTTCGGGTCTTGAGGGGCCCGCGGACGCCGGGGCGGCGGCGGGGGAGGGCTTTCCCGAATGACAACGGGAACTTCCTTAACCCGAGTCCTCTTCTTCGACAGAGGATCTTCAGCTATAGTCACGGGCCCAAGTCGAGCCCGTACATGCTCCGGCAACCTATCCTTAGGACCAAGTTGGCCCTGGGCTGAAAGTCTCGGCCCTAGTCTCCTCTCCAAATCGGTCTGGGGGCTCACCTCCCCCTGAACACCTCTAGCATTGGACCCTCTAGCTCGAGTCCTAGTTCTTCTTCTCTGACTTGGCCTCAGACGGACTATGGGAGCTTGAGTCTCCCCTTCAGCAAAGAAATCCCGGTTGTCTTTGACTTTTTCTCGCCTAAGCAGGTCGAAAGCCTCGTCGATCTTCAGAGCAGCACGAGCTTCGGCAGTCTCGGCTTTGGTCCACTTCTCGTAGGAATAAGACACCCAGGCAGAATGAAGCGGCTTGGGAACGGACCAAGTAACTCTAGTATACCATCTCTGAATCCAGGTGTCACACAAAATATCGGTCAGTGGGGTAGGTGCACTCACAACCGCCTCATTCTCAGGGATACGCTGTGTCCGCCCATACTGCCTGAGTATGCGGTCGGGATAGAGGTGAACTGTGTGGCTAAAGGACAGAATCACCTGGTAGCGTGCCTTGTCGTCAGGTGCCAAACCCGTCCAGGAATAAATCGGCCACCATAAAACCACCCATCGTATCAGCGGACCACGATGGAACGTCAGCTCTTCTTCCCAATATTTCTGAGTGACGAGGCAAGATGAATCAGTGGGCCGTCTCCTCGTCGTCACCTGATTGAACCAATACTCACTCGGGTTGGGGGGAGGCTCGATCTTGGACAACCTTTCAAGTAGCCAAAGCTGAAAACAAAAATAAAAAAGGAAGCGCTTATGAGATTGCGGACGAATCCAGGCGCCCGCGTAAGAGCACTCGATCGAGTGCCAGGGTCACTCGATCGAGTGACACCCCTAAAACGTGGCAGAACGCTCCTCTACGAGGGCACTCGATCGAGTGTCAGGGTGACTCGGTCGAGTGTCCCCTGCAACAGTATATCGCGAAAAAAAAAAAAAAAAAAAAAAAAATCAAAAATCGAAAAAAAGGAAAAGCGATATACCTGCAACAGACGGGTACTACCCGTGAAACGGGCTGACTCATCCCTCTTCCGGTTGTCTAAACCCTGAATGATCTCCCCCGTAATTAACGACGCGGGACTGCACTCCGTCTCCATGAGATCAGCAACAACGAGAAGACGAACGCTACCCATGCAAGACAGCAGGTCCATATGGCCTTCAAAGGCATACACGTGCACCATACAGAAGGCGAACGCCCTACGGCTATGAAAGGGCGTAACCCGGATGTCATACGGGTTCATGAACTTATCAGCTAAGGCAAGCAGAGAAACGGTATCCCCCTCAAGCATGCGGGATACTTCAGCGTGAGAAAGCCCCAAAAATTCCCGTAGTTTCCTCCTAGGGTCTCGAACGGAGAAAGGGACAGCAGGCGGAGCAATGGATTCCACCCTCCTATGGCAGCAATTTCCTCGGGGAGGGGACAGATTTCGCCCCGAGGGAAGGCGAAGACATGATGGGTGTCATCCCAGAAGGTCAGACAGGCATCAAGGAAGTGACGGTCCACGTGCAACTGACGAAACGTGAACAGTTGGAATATACCCGACTGCCTCAGAACTACCTTGCTCGCATCCCTAAAACGGTGTGACCAATCTTGCAGCATGTTGATCAGACGGTCGATACCCATGCTAAGTTTCTTGAGAGGAATAAAAGTTTTCTTTTAAAAGAGAAGAGGAAGCTTTTTGAGAATTGTGACAAAAAGAGGAACCAGGGTGATGTATTTATAATATCAAAACCCTGGGGCATCCCCTGCAGCTGTGCCTCCTTGGCCCAAGCGGGCCTAGAACATACAGGCTCGACCCATGTTTCTTCCTCACAGACACGGGAATTTAGTCATCCCGAGCAGTCCGTCAAAAATTCAAAAAAATTTCAAAACTTTCAAAGATTTCAAAAAATTCAAAAAATCATTTTCCCCAGCACGAGTCGTTTTACTACCTACGTGTTGCATACGTTTTATGTGACTTTTACAGGTACGACTCAAATAGAGACATGCAACCCTCTAAAATCTCCCCAACGGAAGCCCAAGGCGGCATTTTCCCCGGAATGGTACGGGATGAGCCCACATATAGGCACACCCAGGACTTAGGCGACAAGTCCGATTCCCCACGAAGTATCATCAGCAGCTCAGGTATGATTTCTGACTTAAGGCTGGCGAGCCCTTCACGCAAGTCTAACGGACTATAAAAGACCCGAACGGAAGCCTACCAGGTCTTAATTGACTTGGTAGCTACTCTGACTTTAGCCTTGTCCAAGCCTCAGTCAGAGTGGGGGCTCTGTAGACACCCAAAATTTAACCGCCAGGTGTCTATAGCAGTTTCCAAAAAAACACCCGATGATGATCGGACGCAAACATGACTTAGTATACTCGGACTTGGGCTCGGAATCAATAATATCCGACATGGACTTTTAATGGAGTAAAAATCTCACAAAACAGACCTCAAATTCAGGCCCAGTGGGTCGTTCCGAGTCAAACAAGACTAATTTAGGCCAAAACCGACACCAAAGATAAATCCCGTCTTTTAGCGACCGGGTCAAAACCCGGTCAAAGACGAAACCGTCTCAGAAATCAGCCAAGTACGTCTCGAAACTTGCGCCACAATTCAAAATCAGCCAAAAATCAATCCAAACCTATCCAAATCAATCACAATCAATTAAGCACAAATCAAGGGCAATCACGCCCAAAATAGCCCGGATTAATTGATCCACTCGATCGAGTGGATTGGCCACTCGATCGAGTGGAGCCTCTTTGAACCCGTCCAGGTTCATTCGCAGGAGCACTCGACCGAGTGCACCCGCGCCACTCGGTCGAGTAACCCGGGGTCGGGGCTCCCTATAAATACCCCATGACCCCATGCACAAACGACACAATTTTACTTCAAGTGCAACCTCTTGCAACCACACTTACAAACTTCTCAACTCATTTGCGTGCATACAAATCCCATACACACAATACTACGACCCTAGCGACCCTAGGCAAGACACACAAAACCCGAGCCCCTCGTCCCTCGGAGAACCGGCGAAGCATACACACATATACACACCATAACTCGCATACATCCTCGATACTCCCAAGCCCGTGCCGCTATTACGAGTCCATTTCCGAGGTCCTTACTAAGCATGTATGTTGAGGGTGTCCTAAACCCCATCTCGATCTCTTTTCTTCTAATCTCATTTTCATTTATCGTATTTTCGTATCGTATTTATAATCATAATCATAGTAGTGACACTAGCATTAATGTTATCATACTTTCGCGTCTTCATTTTTGTATCATCATTTCTTTATCATCATTATCGTCATAATGTCGCATAAATGCATTTTAATACGAAAAATTCGGTTTCGAATGCGTTGAACTATGATAATCAACCAAAAGCCATAGTTGAACGCATTCAATCCCATTTCAAATTAGTACGGAACCCGTTGACACGAAAACCGACGTCACACAATCCGTAAGGATTAATATCGACGTCGTGACGTAGAGGGGCGCAATTCCGTCACTAATCAAATTTTTATCAAACAATAACCTTTTCTACAAAATTCCGATAACGGTATTATAATCATACAAGACATGATTATAATACCGACAAACCGAGTTAAATTTAAATCCGTCAATATTTTTATTTGACTCGGCCAATCATCGATTTAAAACACATTAAAACAAACGAGTCACAACTCGTACAGGTGCCACTCGGCCGAGTACACCTGCTACTCGATCCAGTAGCACCTTAAAAAACGGGCAGTAGCTAATTTAAAGACACACTCGACCGAGTCAGGCCATGACTCGGCCGAGTGGGTCCTATAGCCCAGAAATCCGAGAGCTTTAATGCAACATTCGAGCCTCGTCTTTTTTTTTACGACTTAGTCGACGCGTGTAAAGTCAATCACGTGATCTCCTTTTCAAAATTCATGCATATCACGACACATAAACGATTTTGATCGACGGTCTCACACTATTAATTTTATGTCGACGACTCTTTAGTCGTATCCGACGTATAATTAATTTAGACTCCATTTCTCGAGGTGATAAATCGGGACAAGGCATCGAGGTTCGAGATCAGGCTAGCACCACGTCTAGGTCTCGAACCTCCGTCCTTTGATTAATACGCAATATAATGTGTAACTAATTAAAGTTCGTCCACCTACACAAATTCACGGTCTAGTTTATACACGGGTCCGTTTACAATTATTGCTCGTCATTTCAATCGTATATTTCGATTATTCTATTTCATTGTACGCCGTATTGTGAATTCCAGGTTGTATTCCGCCCGTGTAACTTGTAACCGATTTATTTCGCTTTGCTTTATTTATTTGCGTTTTACCGTTTTTAAATGAACCCTCGCATGCTAAATCACTTCGACAATAAATTAGATGCATTAAATTGACGTAGCTCACATTTAATTCGCATGCTTAGCTAAAACGCTGTTTGCATAACATTTCACCGAATTACTAGCGCGCATATTAAAAAGTCAAACGATGTCCTAGTAGAGGCCGCTAAGAGCGGGCGGGGTTGGGTGTCCTTAGTGGGCTTCCCAACACGTACCCTCACCCCTTACTCAGAACCGTGGTTTCCGGATGTCCGAATCCATTGGCAACGAGAGTCATTCAATATACGATTAACCGCCCAAGTCGGCATCTATATCGATATGCAAAGGGACGAGCCCAATAAACTCTCAAACCGAAATGGGCCATACTTTGTGTATGGACCATGGCGATATAGAGTGGGCTCGAACGGTTCCGAATAACCATAAAATTCGGTGGCGACTCCATTTCGACTTAAATTTCAATTCAATCCTTCTCATATGGAGGTGCATTCGCCTAACCCAAAACCCGCGCGTGGCCGCGTCGGGGTGGACCTATGTCATGTCCACAGGTATCGAATCCTATGACAAATCTAGGTAGTTTTCTAGTTTGGGTTCAAGACGGGAGGCAAGCCCATTTCCCACAATAAACACCCCTCCAATAAGACTAACCAATCCCTACCTTAGGCATTTAGTCTGACCAGAAGCAAAAAAAAAAGAAGCATCGTGACTCTATAGACTTGTTGCCAAAAATACCCAACTCGGGACGATGCTCCCACTAAGCCTGCTCGGAATTATGATGACAATACCGAGATCCAAATCACCATGCTTACCGTAGAGTACTCCACCGCGAGTTGCACTCACACATGAACACCAACTAGGCTTACACCTTACCAAGGTTTAGCTCCACAAGCCTAATCCAACCAATGGGCCCACCCCCATATCCACCCACAACACCATAGGAGGGGATTACCATGAAAAAAAAGTTGGACAAAAAAAAAATCAAAAGTCCAAGGAAAAAGCAAAAGGCCAAAACAAAAGAGCTGGCCATGATCAACATCCCTCGACCAGATATGGCCAATCCCTTGACCGGGGCATGATCAACTCAAATGAAGAATCCCGCGACCAGGGCTAAGAGGTCAACCCAAAAAAAAAAAAAACAAAAAATTCAAATACCCATGACCGTGGTCAACGGTCAGCTCAGTGAAAGTCCCTTGACCGGGGTACAGTAAATTCAAAAATTATCGATGCCCATACCATCAGATAGGGGAGAGACAATCAAGCTGGTCGGCTGACGCCACATCCAGCCTTCCCACATTACAACCCTCAAGACCTTCCCGAGACCTAGGCTAGGAGACAACCCAAAATTTTGAGGATTCTAGCTCCTTAGGATACATCCTAACCATTAGGGCCAGATATGGAAACCAGATCCTGCATCATCAAACCTGCCCAATCGAAGTTCGGGTCATTTTTACTCGACTTCCCCCTTTCCTACCACATTACAATACCTTACCCTCGAAACCTTAGCTCCACAAAATCGAGCTCCAGATTTTGAATCATCAAGGCCACTTACGACCTAGCTCCACATTTTCAAAAACATCCAATCCAGTTACCAGCCCCAAACACGGGAACTCAACCTGCGGTCGGCATAGAACATGCCCAAATAGTTCACACCACCTCTGGGGGCTACCCCGGAGAACGCTCAAAGTCACAGGATCAACATCCTAACTGTTCTAGCCCGTTGATCAAGACATCATTGGGAACACACCTAGCCTACACCATCGTTATGGCTAGTCACACACAAAGCCCTAATAAACTAGGCACCATAATATATCTTCCAATCCACTGAACTACGGCTTGGTTTGATTTCACTACACGTGAATACGTAGGAACCCTTTCAACAAGGGCACAACCACCCACATTGACACAAATTAAAAAGCACCGTCACTCCGGTCACGACACGGTCATGTTCTCAACACTTAGCCTTGTCGTCCTGGGGGCTTCTCTTAGGCAGAAGCTCTCCATCCACTCACAAAATCCAAAATTTTCAAAAATAGCCTCCTTTTTATAAAGTGTCCTAATACTCGGCTCAGTCAAAGACGAGAATCTGTCAGGGACTCGATGCGACACCCACTTTGGGAATGTACCCCAAAACCAAAAATTCAAAGAGCACTAGTCTATAGTACTGCTACTGCTGAGTTCTGCAGGAACAGCCTCATTACAGACTACTACAATTCCCCTATAACACATCCTTCCCATTTCGATGTTCGACCGTGTTGCCACTCGCCTTGGCTATGGAATAGCGCAGCTTAAGAGTCTTGTCATCTTAGGTGGCCTACCCTTACCGAGTTACGGTCCAACCCTTCAAGATTCTAAGTCGTGTCTGTCAACTCGTCCTGTTATGTCCAGAGTCGAGTCTGTCGGTACCTCTCTCCTCAAAATTTCATTTTAAAATTTGCAAAACTTAGCCATTTGAGAAAATCCTTTTCGACAAGGTCAAATCTCAGTCTATTTAAACTGCAATTTTTTTTCTACCCCTTTCAATTTTGAAAAACCTATCTCCTAGCACGTGAGTTGCTTTCAGGTCTTCGATTTCAAAATGAAGCAAAAATCATTTTCCCCAGCGCAAACTAGTCTATAGATGCTAACTGCATTTCCTATGTGCTATCTTGCTATATATTATGCCTGCTATTTCTGCCTATGTATCTAACATTTCAGGTACCAGCTAGTGCTTCCCAACGGAACATCAAAGGCGGTGTTTCTCCTGAAATGTTACATGCAAGTTGTCATGTGTCAGCATACGGGTACACCCAAGACTTCAGAAGCAAGTCCCTGCGCAGCTACTTTACTCCCCAGCATTAGTCGGTGTCTCTCCTGGAATGCTACATCCAAGATGTGATGTGTCGGCATACGGGTACACCTATGACTCCAAAGGCAAGTTCGACTCCCCATGGAGCTATCATCATCAGGACAGGTATGACCCTTTTCTTATAGCTGGCGAGCCCTTCACGCAAGTCTAATGGACTATAAACGACCCGACCGGAAGGCTGCCAGATCGTAATCCTCGATTGGCCTGGTAGCTACTCTGACTTTCGCCTTGTCCAAGTCTCAGTCAGAGTGGGGGCTCTGTAGACACCCGCATTTTGCCTGCTAGTGTCTATAGCAGTTCCCGATAAAACACCCGATGATGATCGGACGTAAACGTGTCTTAATACGCTCGAATATGGACTCGGAATTAATAGTATCCGACGTGGGCATTTAACGGAGTGCAAATCTCTCAAAACCGACCTCAAATCCAGGCCCAGTGGGCCGTTTCCAATAAAATGAGACTAATTTGGGTCAAAACCGTCACCAGAAATAAAACCGTCTTTTAGCGACCGAGTCAAAACCCGGTCAAAATCGAATCCCGAGACGAACCAGCCTCACTTTATGTCCAAATACACAAAATGAATCCAGACTCAACAACCAAATCAACCAGAATCATTTCAAAAATAGGCAACAAATCATGCCCTATTTACACTCCCTCCTTCCCGACCCACTCGATCGAGTGGTTCACACCCACTCGGTCGAGTAAGGCCATGAACCGGCCGAACCGGACTCGAACCGGGCACTCGACCGAGTGCACCTGCGCCACTCGATCGAGTGACCATAAACCTGGGTATTTTTCCTATAAATACCCCATCACCTCACAACCATTTCACAATTTTTTTACTCTACCATTTTACCACCCTCAAACCCCTAATCATCCCATTTGCAACTTTACACAATACTTACACAACCTTCATCACCCTTGAGTCCTAGGCACTCATACACATACACACAACATCACATTTTACACTAGCACAACTTCAACGTTCAATCATCCATTACACATACACATACAATCAAAACTCGAGATCAAAACTCGCCAAAGACCCGAGAGCATCCTCTCCCTAACCCAACACACCCTAACTCACCCTACATATCTCGACACTCCCGCGCACACGCCGCTACTACGAGTTCGTTTCCGAGGCCATTTAAGCATGTAGGTTGAGGGTGTCATCAAACCCCATTTCTTTTTCTCCTTTCCCTTTTTTCGATTATATATGTATTACTACTAATATTATTATTATTATTATTATTATTATTATTATTATTATTATTATTATTATTATTATTATTATTATTATTATTATTATTATTATTATTATTAGTACTATTATTATTAGTCGATATTAACGACCCTAATATTTTATTTACTAACACTAACCTTTAATTTTGTGCATACTAACTTTTTATTTATTTTTGTATACTAACATTTTATTTATGTACTCTAACCACTAACATTTATTTATTTACTTATTTACGTTTCGTCATAATACTAATACCATGTATATATATATATATAATATTAAAATTCGGATCTTAACACGTTTGACTACGACGATCATCCAAAGTCTGTTTAATCCCTTTACGAGTCACGACGGAGGTGGCACCCTTTCGAGGAGCGCCGCCCCAATGCACTCAAGGGCATAACGCGATCGTGGCTGCTCATAGTTGAACGCGTAAGACTCCATTTCTAAGATTAGTACAAGACCGTTGAGGCGAAAACCGACATCACATAATCCTTTAGGATTAGTATCGATGCCGTGACGCGGAGGACTATAATTTTGTCACTAATCAAACTTTTCAATCACATAATAGCATTTTTCATAAAATCCCGATAACGGTCTCATAATCGTATAATACACGTTTATGATATCGAGAACCGAGTTGAATTTAAATAATGCAATATTTTTATTTAACTCGGTCAATTATCGAATTCAAACAAATAAAAATGAAACGAGCCATGCCTCGTACAGGGGGCACTCGATCGAGTGCCATGGGCCACTCGATCGAGTTGGACCCCAAAAACTGGGCAGTTGTTGCTTCGAGTGTGCACTCGATCGAGTCCATGCCATGACTCGATCGAGTGGGTCCTGTAGCCCAGAAATCCGAGAGCTTCAATGCAACATTTGAGCCTCGTCATTTTTTTACGACTTTTAGTCGACACGTGTAAAGTCAATCACGTGATCCTATTTTTCAAAACTCATGCATATCATATCACTTAAAACGACTTTGATCGACGGTCTCACACTATTAATTTTGTGTCGACGACTCTTTAGTCGTATCCGACACATGATTAATTTAGACTCTATTCCTCGATGTGATAAGTCGGGACAAGGCATCGAGATTCGGGATCGGTCTAGCACCACGTCTAGGTTCCATATCTCCGTCCTCCGTTTAATACACAATATAATGTGTATTTAATCGAAATTCGTCCTTTTGCACAACTTACGGTCTAGTTTATATTTATTATATACGGGTCCGTTTCTAGTTAACGTCTACCATTTCCTTTTCGATTATACTATTTTATTGCTCGTTGTATTGTGAATTCCGGGTTGTATTCCGCCCGTGTAATTTGTAATTTATTTACGAGTTTTCTATTTTCGATGTTTGCCATTTATTTATTTAAATGAACATCACATGCTAAATTACTTCGACCATAATTAGATGCATTAAATGACGTAGCTCACACATGATTCACATGCTTAGCCCGAAAACTCTATTTGCATATCATTTAGTCGTTTTACTAGCGCGCGTACACGAACACGAACGATGTCTTAGTAGAGGCCGCCATTGTGCGGGCGGGGTTGGGTGTCCTTAGTGGGCTTCCCAACACGTACCCTCACCTCTTACTCAGAACCTTGGTTTCCGGATGTCCGAACCCATGGGCGCACGAGAGTCATTTTATATACGAAAGCCGGTGTAAACGGTATCGATATAACAATGCAAAGGGACGAGCCCCATAAACTCTGAAATCGAAGTGGGCCGTACTTTGTGTACAACCCATGACGACATAGAGTGCGCTCGAATGGTTCCGAATAACCACAAAATTCGGTGGCGACTCCATTTTGACTTAAATTTCGAACCCGAGAACAATCTTACCACGAGATTCATTCGCCTACCCAAACCCGCGCGTGGCCGCGTCGGGGTGGACCTACGTCATGTCCACAATTAGCTTCTCTTTATTAGCTATGTCCTTTGTTTTGATGAGTTGAGCTGATGATAATAGTTTGAAGTTGTGTTGTCTTGATACACTTCAACAGTTGGTTTGATATCCAATTTTTGTGTGGAGTTGGTTGTGCCTTTTTTTTCATAGATTGAGGGAGTTTGAAGGATGGCGAGTGAGGGTCGTGAGTGCAATTTCCCGCAAGTTTTAACTAGTGATGTTTTTATTGTGTTTTTCAAGGTTTATTCGAGGACGAGTAAAGGTTCAAGCGTGGGGATATTTGATGGGTCATATTTAGTCAGGGTTATAAAGATGATTTAGGTGTAATTTGGTTGACTAAATTGGTGTTATTCTGTCGTATTTGTGTAATGTCCGTGTGGTTATCATATGAGCTAATTTGAGGATTTTGGAGTACGACATGATTATTTAGTTGATTCGGCCCGAGACAAAGATCTGGAAGAACAAGTCCAAGCGAAACCGGAGAACTAATAGTCTTGCATAGCTCGGGAATTGAAGACGGAACTTGAGTTGCTTTAGGTTCCGTGACAGCTTAGTATTTATTAGGATTATTATATTTTATTATTAGCTTTTGGTAATTATTAGACTTTCCTATTATTAGTAGACACTTTTATTACTAGTTTATATAGTTATTACTAGTATTAGTTTTAGATTCATTCATTATTCCATCTTGGAAGTTGTACGTTCAACCTACTTTTCTCAAGATTTTGTGTAACTAATTTCTCTTCTTGGTTCAAGACATTGAAACGCTTAATTATCGGTTGTGAGTTTGAAAGTTCTTATCTTTATTCTTGATTATTGATTAATTGCTCAATTTAATTACATGAATGTTGTTATTGATTTCTTGAGTGATCAACTAGTTATCTATTTCATCGTTCTATTGTTAGTCTTGTTAATTGAACATGATTTGTTGATTAACTTGACCCAAGTAACATATAAGACTTAATTATTGAACGGGACTCGTTGATATTAAGACTTAGGAGCGATTATCATAGATCTATAGCAACACTGGATTGTATGTGTTTATTTATCTCTTTATCGAATTCTCTATTTATTAATGCTGCTGTTAAATTAAATCTACAACGGGATTATTTAGGTTGTTTAAAAGTTAGATCTAATTAAGAACGGGATACATTTTAATTAGTTATTCATAAGGAGGATTAGAATCTACGATTCACGATAAAGTAGTCAATAATAATAATTTGAACCGGATTTCGATGATCAATTGTGATTAAGTTGTGGATTTGTACTTGACCCGAGACCTTTTTAATCATTTGAATTACTTAAATTTTTCATATTATTTATTAGTTTTAGTTATTAGACAATTATTTAAAACCCCCCTTTCTTATTGTTTGATTAATTAGTTTATTATCGTTATACATTAGTACACAGTTATAATTAGTCCAATTCTCTCTAGGTTTGACCCTTATTTCCATCTTCTTTATATTAAATCAGGAACCAATGCACAATAATCAAGAATAATTCCATCCACCATTTCAAAATAAGTCCCAATTTTTGATCAATTAGATTTTCATCCAAATCAATTCCAATTCCTATTCCTATTCTATACCCAATTTCAATTAAATCCCAACTAATTCAATCCAACAACCCGGGGAAGTAAATGCTACGAGTGCCATTAATAACGATCATCGGTAATTAGGAATATTAATTAGGTGTTTTTCCTCCTTCATCATCGATTAATGGCACAGTTGTTGATTCAAAGTACTAATTCATGGTTCCTCGATTACCGATTGCACTCTTCACCGGAAATAGTGATGCAATTTATTGTCGTTTCATCGGTTGCATTCATCTTCCTTAGTGTCTTGCCAGATTCCTGTATATATTACGTTTAGCAGGTTCGTTGAATTTCAAATCCTGCCTGCCACCATTCCTGATATCCTCTCTTCTCCCCAAGCTGTTCTCTGTTCTTTCTCTGTTTTCATATCTTACTTCATCGCTCTTCTTTTCAAAATGTCTGACGTACGCAGTGTTTCAATTGCCAGTCTCTGCGTTGGTGTTCGCGGGAAGGATTTAAACGTGAAGGTGATCAATAGGTGGAATAGGCTAAATTTCAATGACAAATCTGTCATCGAGTCAGTTGAGTTGCTGCTTATTGACGAGAAGGTTGTGGACTTACATTACATTATTAGAACACTTTCGTGGACATGTTTCACAATAAAATCGTTAACGTTTTTCTCTATTTGTTCGCACTTTTCTATGTCAGGATGACTTGGTTCAAGCTACGATCAGGAAGTCTTTGATTAGCATGTTCAAGGATAAATTTGTTGTCAAGGAGGCGTGCAACATTCGTAGTCTCACCGTCACGTCTAATATTGGATCCGAGCGGGCCACTAAACATGTTTGCAGGCTTCATGTTGAATTCTCGACTAAGGTCACTCATTTGCCTAAAAATTCATCCATTCCTTTGAACATTTACCGTTTCGCCCGGTTTGAAGATATCATCAATGGCAAAGTCGCAATGAATCAGTACATAGGTCTCCATCTCTCCTCCCTTTACACACTTCCACACCTATGTTTTTTTTCCCTCTATTTCTCACGTCTCATAATGGTTGATCCGTTTCTCAGATATAGTCGGAAAGGTGTACGAAATTGGTCCAATCCAGGAAACAAAGAAGGCTTACAAGTGCCGGAAAATCAAACTTGAAGATGTTGAGTATGTTCCCATATTGGATTCTTATATGGTTGCGTTAGTGTGTTTTCAGCCTTTCATTTTACCTGCACTTGAATTCTATTATTCAACAATCACCCAATCCTTTTCGCTCTTTCCAGTGGTGTCGTTCTTCAGTGCACTCTTTGGGCGCCTCATGCTACTAAACTCCCGGAGGTTCTGCAACTTCTTCCCTACTCACAGCAATTTAAAGTTGTTGTCCTCAGAGGAGTTGAGACGAAGCTTTTTGACAGTAAGATACTTACGTAGCTTTATATTTCATATAATCCATCATAATATTAGTACATAGGAAACTTACTGAGTCACTTTTTTTTTGTTAGATGCATGGGTTGTGCAAAGTACATACAACGCCACAACTTACGAGTTCAATCCAGCGATCCCTGAGGTTGAAGCTTTCCATGAGAGGTTAGTCATTTCGTTGCCCTTTTTAGCTTGAGCCACTTAGTCGAGCGCAGTTGCTTTCATCTCTATTGTGTTAATATGTTAAATATCTTTGCAGCCTATCATCCCAAGCTCCAAGCAACTCACTCCAATTCATAGAGGATAGTAATGAGGAAGAGATCTTCAACTTGCCCGTCGACGGCGTGCTTTCAATTTCACAGATTGTTGAAAACGAAAAGGTTGCCACCTAATCAAAGCCATTTAACGCCCCTTTTATTTTCCTCTATTATTTCAATTACTTACATTGTTGAATTTCTAACATACAGGCTGGGTCGTTCTATACTGTGGCAACTATCTTGGACATAGACTCATCAGCTGGATGGTACTACCGAAGCTGCAAGTCTTGTAGGACGAAAATGGTGAAGAACGAAAGGGGTAGGTGGTTGTGCAAGAACATATACTGCGAGGGAAGCAAGAATGGGTACATGAGTTGCAATACAAAGTAATCCTAACACTTGAACTTAAACTAATCCTACTATGTTTCGTGCAACCCTCCAAAGTAGGATATGTTATATTTGTTTGTTTCTACAACCTTCACAGATTTCAGGTTAAGTTCGTCGTCCAAGATTTTTCTGGAATAGAGTGTCAATTTGTTGTCTTTGATAATCAAGTTGAGCAGTTTCTTGACCACACCGCTATTGAGCTCATTGATAAGATGGAGAAGGTACTTTCTCTGTCCTCAAACATGCATTTTCATCCGCGAGTTAAGAAGGTTTTGCATTTCCGTTGTCATCTTTTTCGTCTACTCTACTTCTAGGACGGTGAAGGACATTTGATGCCCAAGGAGCTTTCCATTTTCCTCGATCGATGGTATCTCTTCAAGATTAAAATAGATGAAAATTTCAATGTCAAGCACTTTTCCAAGTCGTACAATGTATCCTGGATGTCCGACGATGCTGACAAGATCCACTAGTGGGTCATGACATATGAGCAAGCCCTTAAGGTACATACATATTTACCCACATGCAAATATCCACATATTTTTTCGTTTTTGTGGACGCTTCAAATGAGTACAAGTGTCTGACAAATTGTATGCTAATAGATTGAGATGGACAGTTTCACTTTACATACAAGGAATGTTCTCCGTTCATCAACCCCTACAGGCAGTCGCTCACAGGAAGATGATGGTGCAGCAACGTCATTGAATGGCTCCAAAGATATTGATGCTAGATCTACTGAGGTGGTAATTGATCGCATGCTTATACATGTAACTCTAAATATAATTTCTTTTAAAACAAATTCTAACCACTCTACTACTGCACGCACTATTAGGTCATTGATTGCGAGACCGCATCGACGTCATCTAGGGTTACCACCTTGAAGAGGAATGGAGCCGCACTTGAATTGCAGGCCATTGATTTGAGTTGTAGTGAAGATGACGCTGCGTCTGCCACCAAGCAACTACTTGCCGTAAAAAAAGAAAAACTAGCTTGACAAATATCCAGTTGGACCATGTTTCATTTTGTCTGTTAAATTTGAAAACTCTTTTGATCAGTTTTTAATCTTGCCCTATATTGAGATAACTGTATTGACATTCTTAACGCTCTTCTCCAGTCTACTGTGGAAGAGACGAGCATAATTTCAAAGGCAATGCCATTTGCGTCATTAGCAGCTGTTGTTTATTAGTATATTTCTTTATAGTACAACGTTTTCCTTTGATAAGTTATCGTTGCCTCGGGCCTTTATGTGCACTCTATATCTGTTTTCTCATAACAAACTCTGTTTCTGATTTATTTGTAAGTTGTGGCATTTTCGTAGCACAGGAGTTGCACCAGCAGTTCTTTCGGGTTATCGGACAGTTAGTTTCTACCCACACCAGGATGGAAGAATTTGTCAGTATATGGGATCAACTTCTATAACTCAGCAAAACCTGATGCAGTATTTGCTAAGAAAGCAAGTATGCACTTGGATTCATGCAATTGTATTCTACCTATTTCGTCGACAAACCAATGATGCAGTTTGATTCACGCAATTCTACTTTACCGTTATTACATTCAGATCGTCCTATTCTTTAACTGTACTTTCCCATTGCTATGTATACGTTAGCTTTTTTGCTTTGATGCAAACTCCAGTTTAATATGTAACTTCTTTTGTCAGTTTTTATGTAATTTTTTGAATCGTTCATTTTTTAATACTGGTAGTATTCCATTTTCACAACTACGATACTGTAATCACATATTTCTTCTTTATGGATGCCAAGTAATTATCCTTCCGTAAGCGTATAGTTTATGTATCTTATCATAAACCGTTACATCTTCACAATTTTCTATCTTTGTATCCCAAAGGAGTACAGAAATTTATTTGACAACGTCAAGTCTTGCTTTGTCTATTTTAAATCTATGAACTCGAATATGCATTTGTCTTTCAAGTACGTCTGCAATTGTCTTAAAAATCTACGTAAATGTCCTTTGCACAATAGTCAATATATATATATATAGGACTTACTCTATATATATTGTGTGTCAAGAAGTATAAATTTATAAGCAGCTTATATAGGAATGAGTATCCACGGTCTTAAGTTGTTCAGCTTTGATATTGTGTACTCCTACTGATTATTCCACATTCTTTGTAACACGTTTCTGTCTTGCCCCTTTTAATTACCCTCTGCAAATACGAATTTTCATTTTCTGCACACATTTTTATAGTCTCCTATCAAATAATCGAACAATTTTGGGTCGAGGATCAACCCAATTGAGTACACAGGTTTCTATCAAAATTTACATTCACATTCGTTCAATCACCATTAATATACCATGATTTGTGTTGAGGCCATGACTCATCGACTTCAGGTTTTAACTTTCCAATACATTTAAAATCCTCCACAACTACCCATGATACTATATTGTATAAATTTCTTACCTTCCAACTTATATGAAAACTGATAGAATCTAATTCAAACATAATGCATCGTCAACCTACGCAGGCTGCACATGGCAAGGAGTCGGGCAATTCTAAGAAAAAGTTTGTTAGGAACTTTGTCCCCGTTCGCGTAGAGGCTGATGTTGCTGAGAATGCAAACATTAAAGAGAACGACTCTCGGAAGAGAACATGTCTAAATGGTGAGCAAATTAGACGGTGAAGTTTTCTATTGTCTTTGCACTTAAGCATTTTGTAGTTTACCAGCATGTGGTTGTCGTGCTACATATTACTTTCTTTTTTGTTATTCATTACCAGGTCGGAGGTCCCCTTTCCAGGATGTCACTAACACGCTGAACAGTCCCATGAGAGCTTTCAATCCAGGAACTTCACGATTCAGTATACGGTCAGATAATTCTAGACCTTTGAATGAAAATGTGCAGTCTATATGTTTCCCAGATGCCTCAGGTTCACAGATTATGTTTATTTCATCAAATTCATTGACACATCACTTCCTTTGTACATGGCAACATCGCAGCATATCGTTGACATTGTTTTCTTGCTTCTGATCTCTACATGTACCCGCCCTAATGCAGGTCTATTTGAATGTCCTGTTCAATACAGCTCCGCAGAAACTAATCTATGCAGGGGTGAAGTTTCTGAGCAACCAGATGCCTCAGGTTCACAGATTGTGTTTATTTCATCAAATTCATTGACACATTATTTCCTTTGTACATGGCAACATTGCAGCATATCGTTGACATTGTTTTCGATAATCTGCTCTCTACATGTACCCGCCCTTATGCAGGTCTATTTGAATGTCCTGTTCAGTACAGCTCCGCAGAAATTAATCTATGCAGGGGTGAAGTTTCTGAGCAACCAGGTGATGTGTTTTACATACCATAGATCTAACGCTCAACTGTTTTGATTGATAACGCCAAGTTATCAAATATTGCCTACTTAGCTGTTCACATATGAAACTCTTACATTTTGACGGAATCGTACAATGTGCAAATTTTACAATATTATCAAAAATTATCAGTCAAGTTTTCAAATTTGTATGTTAGCTCCAGTTCGACTAACGTCTATATATATTTTCAGGGGAGCGTGTCCTAACAGAGATCCCAGATCATTTAATCGCATCATACGATGAGATTCAGGTACAGTATTCCCATAGTTATCCTGTTTTATGCATTTATCCATTCTGTAGTTCAACCATCTCTGTATCATGGAATGGCGTTTTTGTTGCATGTCTCTAATGGTAATATTGTTTCTCTAAATTTTACAGATCCTGAACATCTGTTGGCAGCATTCGATCGAGATAAAGACCTGTATGAAGACGGTATGCCTTTCAGAAATGATCACCCTTTAATATACTGTGTATCTATTGCGTTGGATGCGTGAAACGTACATTTTGTAATGTCACTTCGCAGTAATCGGATTGGAGAAGTACCTCATTAAATATCTCATAGCGCAACAGACTAGAAGGGATATGAAGCATATTCTTGCTGATAAGATGGAGGGGCATAGTTCATATTAGGATGCCATGTACACTGATAATGATCCTTATCGAGATTGGCGGTGCAAACTTGCGCGTCGCGAACATGTCATCAAGTTTCGTGAACGGAGAGACCACAACTTGCTCCATCCTGTGTCTCAAACTATTGTGCAGTCTCCTGTTTCTGACCTTACATAAGGTACTCTTCCGTACTACTCTCAAAACATTTGTGGTGGCACTCTATGTAGAACCTCTGTTTTCTTCAGTTAGAGTACCAATCTGTTTGATCATGAATGTTGTAGCTTCGATCGGCCGTGTCGTTGATGATATTAGGGAGTCCTGCTTAACTGTGTCTAGAACGCCACATAATTTATTTTCAAACGAGAAGTTCAGCCAATCCAGTCACTCTGTTTTGATAATCAATAGCCTAGCACGTGACATATTTGGCGTCTCATCCAATGACGATGATGTAGAAATTACAGGTTCGCCAAAAACACTACATCGCAGGAGTAGATTTTTTATTGTTAGTCTATATGTTTTAATTGTGCACAATTACGTGTAGGTTGGGAAGGGTACGACGACTTTGGTGACCCTGTATACAGCTGCCAGAAATGTTATTCTCAATTGTGGTACGGGGAGCGTGACAGGATGGGTCGAACACCTAAAATTCCAACATTCTCCATGTGCTGCAAGGATGGCAAAGTTCAGTTACCATACCTTACGGAGCCCCCTAAGCTAATAAAGGATCTTCTCCATGGTGTTCACCCCAAGAGTCGTCATTTTAAGGACAATATTCGGATGTACAACTCCGCACACTCATTCACGTCAAACGGGGGAAAGATAGATCATTCTGTTAATGAAGGGAGGGGTCCATACACATACCGTATTGGCGGCTAGAATGCGCATTTAATCGGTAACCTACTGCCGGATGCTGATGAGTCACCCAAATTTTGTCAGCTCTACATCTACGATGCTGGTGACGAAGTGAACAACAGAAAACGAGCTTTTAGGTACTATTCCACAACTTCCATTCTAAATAAATTGATATATTCGGTACTTTAAAAATATCGTTGCTAAATTATATTATTTGATATTGTACCACCTTATAGGGGCCAGTCTGGAAGAGCTGATAGGTTTGATGACGACCTCATGCTTGATATTAGGGCCATGATTGATGAATTTAATCCTCTCGCTAAGTCCTTTCGAATGGCTAGGGATACCATATCTGACCGGCAGGACAGCGTTGAAGTTAGGCTAAGACTTATTGGTGGCCGTCATACAGATGGCCGCACATACAACCTTCCCTCCGTGTCAGAAGTAGCTGCGCTTATAGTCTGTGACATTGACCAGGCCATTGAGAGAAGAGACATTGTTATTGTCGAAAGGAGCGGTCGTCTGCAGCGCATATCTGAACTACACCCATCGTATCTAGCACTTCAGTATCCATTGTTTTTTCCACATGGAGAGGATGGCTACCGCCTAGGAATTAAGCATTGCCAGCTATCCATCGATTCCTTTCTTAATCCAAATACTGCCCATGTGAAGACAACATTGAGAGAGTGGTTTGCATTTCGTCTCCAGGATCGTCCATCCCACATTGAACCTGACACTTTGCTGCAGGGAGGTAGGTTATTCCAGCAGTTGATTGTCGATGGATACACCATGGTCGAATCGCAACGAATAACCTACCTGAAGTTCAATCAGCCAAAGCTTCGATCTGCAATTATAAACAGTTGAGCAATGCAGTTGACAATAAAGAAACAGACACATCGTCGCAAGGTGTCAAGTACATTCTTCCGTCAAGTTTTGTCGGAGGTAAAGGTTATATGAGGGAGACTTATCAAGATACGATGACAATATGTCGTTGGTGTGGTTATCCCGATTTGTTTATCACATTTACATGCAATCCTAAGTGGCCTGAAATAACCCGTTTTGTTAAGAAGAGAGGATTGCAGACTGAGGACAGACCGGATATAGTTGCTCGCGTTTTCAAACAGAAGTTGGAACTTATTATGAAAGACTTGAAGGACAATCATGTCTTTGAACGGACCAGGGCCGGTATGCTGATCGTCCTTTAAGTTTTTTTTTTTTTTGTTTCTTTTGACGTTTATATTCACCTTGAATTTTCAGTTGTGTACACCATTGAGTTCCAGTAGCGAGGTTTGCCCCACGCACATATTATGTTATTTTTGGAGAGGGAGGACAAGTTTCCGGAGGCAGCTGATGTCGATTCCATTATTTCTGTGGAGATACCTGACCCGTTGGTTGACCCATCCTTACATGAGGCAGTGAAGGACCTAATGATTCATGGTCCCTACGGCCTCGCCAATCCAAAGTCATCTTGCATGACAGACGGTGTATGTACTAAAAGATTTCCGAAGTCGTTTTGTGAACGCACTACTGTTGACGGTGAAATGTACCAGAGGAGGGACAACGGTATTAGGGTTGAAAAAGGTGGCGTAACCGTGCACAATGGATTTGTTGTTCCGTATAATGCCCAATTGCTCAAAAGATACCATGCCCACATCAACGTTGAGTGGTGTAACCAGGCACGATCCATTAAATACTGTTCAAGTACATGAACAAGGGTTATGATAGGGTCACGGTTGGTGCATCATTCCGGACGAATCCCGATGAAGTAGACCACATTCAGGAAACTACGAGTGTCGCTACGTTTCGCCTTGCGAGGCAGCATGGCGCATCTTCTCATTCGAAATTCATTATAGGACGCCTCCAGTCCTTCGTCTCGAGTACCATTTGCCGAACAAGCAGAATGTTGTATACAACGATGATGACCCACTGGATGAAATTATTGCACGATCCAATGGTGCTAGAACAAAGTTCACCGCTTGGTTGGAGTACAATGCTGACGATTGTGAATCGAGAGGACTGACATACTCCGAGTTTCCTACCAAGTATGTTTGGCAGAAGGAGGGCAGGTGTTGGACCCCCCGTAAGAGGGGATACAGTTTAGGTAGAATGTATCATATGTCGCCAAACGGTGGGGAACGATACTATATGAGGCTGTTACTCAATTTCGTTCGTGGTCCTACGTGTTATGCCGACATCCGTACTGTCAAGGGGGTTGTATATGATACCTACAAGGATGCGTGCTATGCTTTAGGCTTACTCGGTGACGACAAGGAGTACGTCGACGCAATTGAGGAAGCCAGTTACTGGGGCAGTGGGGTGTACTTGAGGAACATGTTCGCCACCCTTCTTTTTTCTGGAAGTTTGGTTAAACTAGAGGAGGTTTGGGAGAAAACCTGGCACCATCTCTGCGACGACATCCTGACCAGGCGACGGAAGGAACTCCTCAATTTTGGTTAGTTACTATCAGCCATCACAATTCTCAGTCTCGATGTTGTCCAGTAATTTTTTTTTATATGTTTTCTTTGTAACTATTCATAGGAAACACTTATCTTTACGCATCTGTTTCAATCTCTTTGTCTGCATCTTGATTGCAGATTTGCAAATGACCGATGAGCAGTTGAAGAATTACGCTTTATCTGAAATTGAGGCTATCCTTCTGGGTAATGGCAGCTCTCTTTCGAAATTTCCAAATATGCCGCTTCCTGATAACGACCTATTTTGTGTTGATTCGAATAGGTTAGTTTCAGACGAACTTTCGTATGATCGTGCTGCTCTGAAGTTCGAGTACGTATCTTATATGTCAACTATCACAGATGAACAAAAAGCAGTGTACGACTCAATTATAGATGCAGTCGAGTCTGGTAGTGGCCGTCTGTTTTTCCTATACGGCCACGGTGGTACGGGGAAGACTTTCATCTGGAAAACTCTTTGCACTGGTTTGCGAAGTAAGGGCCAGATTGTCCTCCCTGTTGCGTCAAGTGGTATTGCCGCAACCCTCCTTGCTAGAGGCCGCACTGCCCATTCTAGATTTAGTATACCCATTAATGTCGATGAGAAGTCAATGTGCCCTGGAATTAAACCGGGCTCAGACTTGGCTGAACTTTTCATCAAGCGAAGCTAATTATATGGGATGAAGCCCCAATGGTTAGTCGATACTGTTTTGAAGCCCTTGATAGAAGTCTTAGGGATATCACGAGATTTGTCAACCCGTCTTACGCTGACCAGCCATTCGGAGACAAGGTTGTTGTCCTGGGTGGAGATTTCAGGCAAATCCTACCAGTTGTTCCCAAGGGTAGTCGACAAGATATTGTATATGCGTCTATTTGTTAGTCTCCTATTTGGAGAGATGTGAAGGTAAAATATGTCAAATGAGTTGCCTTTTAGGATTTTTCGTGGCCTACCTCCGTTGTATGCAGAACCTAGAATTAATGTATATAATATTCACCGGTCCTCTTATCCCTTTGCAGGTTCTTCGGTTGCATACAAATATGCGACTTCATTCTGGTCGCTGTAGAGACGAAGTTGATGAAATCAGGGAGTTCTCTCAATGGATATTGAATGTAGGTGATGGTCTCGAAGGGGGTCCTAACGACGGCGTAGCAACCATAAAGATACCAGACGAGTTCCTGATTCATCCTGGTGCAGATTCCGTTGCAGCAATTGTTGGTAGCACATATCCTGACTTTGAAAATAAATACAAGGACACAGACTACCTGCAGGAAAGGGCTGTGCTTGCTCCAACTCACGACGTAGTTGAGAAGGTTAACGCTTATGTGCTGTCCATATTACCCGGAGACGAAGTTGTGTACCTAAGCTCAGACGAGATTAGCAGTGGCGAAACCTGCCGTGCCATACTCGATTTGTACTCTACCGAATATTTAAACACAATAAGGTCGTCGGGCCTGCCAAACCACCGCCTGTGTCTAAAGGTTGGAGTAATAGTTATGCTATTGAGAAATCTAGACCAAGCGAACGGTCTATGTAACGGGACAAGGTTGGTTATATCGAAACTCGGTGATCGTGTACTCGAAGCCAAAGTTATATCAGGGATCAGAAAAGGAGAAATGGTGTACATACCAAGAATTAAGCTGTCGCCATCAGACGAGACAAAGTTCCCCATTCAATTCGAACGGATGCAGTTTCCGATTGCCGTATGTTTCGCAATGACCATAAACAAAAGTCAGGGTCAGTCCCTGTCTAATGTCGTTCTGTTTTTACAGCGTCCTGTTTTCACCCATGGGCAGCTTTATGTCGCGTTATCAAGGGTAACGACTAAGAGGGGCCTAAAAGTTCTCATTCTAGATGAAGATGATTTCGACACGGACTCCACAACGAACGTGGTGTACAAAGAGATTTTCTCAAACACTCGATGACGTATATGTTCTAAACTACGTTAAGTATATGTAAACCATTGCTTTGACTGAGACGATATAGATTCGTAGTATATGCATCGCTTTATAGGTCTACAATTCCCACCTCATTTCTTACTGATTATTGTCATCGCCTGTGAATCCAATAGTATAAATTCACCATTCGCAAGTACCAGAAACTGAGAAGCATACCACAGGCAGCATTCAAACACGAGTATACCAAAAAACGAAGGGGGTTGCCAATTCATCTTGAAATTTTGCAGATATTAACGCAGTTGTTGGCAGTTAAGTAGTAAAATTAAAATATTCTGGATTACAAACCGTTGAATCAAAATAACAACAATCTGGACCGAGGTCCAATAATCCATTACAGACGGGTTTATAATTGACAAAATAAGTAACAAATCACAAGAGTTCGACAGTTAATTGAGCAAGGTAGTTAATTAGGTTATGCAGAAAAGTTTTTGCGTCGAGTTAGGAGGAGTTACCTTTCAGACGTAGAATCCGGGGCAGTGTTTCCTGAGAAGATTGAAGACGCACACGTATGTGGAGACGCTGTCTTTGTCCGCATCTCCATAACCCAGCCTTCTCCAATCAGCTGAAGGATAAGTGCTCTGCCTTCCCTCCTTTAGCAGCCCTCTGTCTGCATTAGTTACGACCCACAGATGCGGACCAGTCATCCCGTCTGCAGTGTTCCTGAAGTCCGATCTTCCCCTCCCAACCCTCTCGAAGCTCTTCTGCAGTTTGAATGCACTCCTGTACCTATGCTCGCCACTGAAGAACAAGATTGCGATAGCCCGCTTGAACACTCCAGGTTTCCCCTTCCATACATGGTGCACTTTCCTTACAGGGTATCCCAGTCTCGACAGTTCATCCCTAACGCATGAGAAACTCTTTCCGGCCACCTCTCCGTCGGCCGTTAATTTGTATGGCAGATTGTGCATTATGACAGTCGGTGGATAGATTAATTTTTCAGCCATTGGTTCGATTTTTTGCTTTATCTTCTATTGTGATTTTTTTTTTCAGGTTGAAGTTTGAAATTGATTTGGGAATGATCATGAATGTGGTCGTTTTGCATGGTAAATATATTGTGAGTGATACCGTTAAGTGGTTTTGGGTGATTGTGATGTCATTATTATTGCATAGGGGTGATGCAGCTGCAGTAATTGGGTGATTACCCTTGGAAAACGTAAGAACTAGCCCATTTGTTTGCAAATTGAGTTAACTGTCATCATCACATTTTCCCTCTATCAAGTTTCCTTCATATCAATTTAGTTTAGCGGGTATCTTTTTGTTCATCAGTGTAAATGTAAACAGCCACGTTTATTTGGATACCGTATTCCGTTGTTACCCGTGCTACGTATTGTTGTTATAAACTGTCAACGACTGCTACGTCATTGTCACCGTGTATTACCCATGTACGCCAATTAGTCGTTGCCCAACTAATTATTTACATTATGTTGAATTGAACCTTTAAAATTATTCTGTGTTGAGTACTTACGAACGCATTACCTTCCTTGACTATTGGTCCTATGTTTTCATTAACTAATATTCGACGTTAGCTCCACTCAGACGATGTTCGTTACATTAAGTTTGTAGATAACAATTTCATTCGTACACGTTCATATGTATATCCACATTTGTAATTAGTCCGTCAACTAACGGATGACCTCCGGTTTCATTTAGTGTTACGTATTTAGTACAACTTCGAACTATTAATTAATAACTCCAGAACACAACGTATTAGTGCGCAATTAGTAACTTAACCCGGAAAGTTTCATTTGTGACCCGCAATTAGTAAGGGCACTTTATTTACACTATCAGAACCGTGATGAAGTTTCGATGACGTTGAGCAGGAGATTCGTTATTGAATTGAACAACTGACCAACAAACACACTACTTTGCCTAACATTCGGAATTAGTTCTTTTACCAACACCGTAAAAAAAACCCGTACATTACCGACTACCAAATTCTTAACATGCAAGGCAGTTAAATATCAACCAAAAAAATTTCACAAACTAGTCATGCACGCATTATTAGTATCATCAATAACTTCCAAACCGTCACCATGCAGTTAATTGTTGGATAAAAGCATGTAGCTTTCGAGACCATGCGTTAATAACATATTCGTAACCTTCATTTACATAACTAATTACACATTTCCTGCCACTCGACCTACATGTAACTTCCATGTACATTGCAACTTAATCGAAACACTTACTTCACCTACCATTCATCTAATCAACGTAGAAATCCCTGTAAATTTCGTTCAATGCGTCCATGACATGTCCGTAGGTCCCAAATTCTTTAGCCTCGCCCAAATACGTTCCAACATAACGGCACCATATTGGCACCATACGGTAGTCCGTTTCCGTTGACAGATACTTCTCATCCTCCCAAGAAGCAACCCAACAATGTGGGCCGGCTTGGTGATCCCATTGGTAGTCCATTTCTTCCTTGGTCTTACCTTCATTTTCGAACTCCCTTTGTAGTTTGTAGGCTTGGAAATAGTTTGGCAGCCTCGCTCCGAACTCAACTACAACCGCCCTCTCAAATTCAAGTGTCGGCGATATACACGGATCCAACCTAACCACATCATAACCAAGGTAGTTTAGTCTCAGTCTCAGAATGTGAAGATTTTGGCATATATACCACCCGCCCTCCACGTCGTACGGCATGTTGTCGAGGATGCACCTAGGCGGCCACATCAATTCTCTATACATTTTGATTGATTATCAAAAACTGATTTTGGGAGTGGTTTTTTCTTATTATTGTCGAGATGCTAGATTTGCATGCAAGTTCAACGTTTTTGTAGAATGAAGCAAATGAAGTTGTAATTTTTACTTTGCTTATATGTTTTTATGACAATGACTCTTCGACTTCCGTATAGTGTAGTTATCTATGGGTTTACGTTTGTCGATAATATTACTAAATCATAGATCTCATTTTAATTCCGACAGTTTTACACTATTATAGTTCCGTATACACTCTCATTTTAATTCTATATAGTTTAGTCTCGATGTTTAGTCGTATTCTATATGGGTTGATGTAACCCAATGCTGATGGAGGGATAGCATCTGGCCCGTCATTGGATTTTGTTAGCCATACCTTTTTTTGTTGCTATTAAGCCTATCGGTCCGCTGTATCTGGGCCATGTGAACTTTTCTCCACTGACCTTCGAACAGTAACAATGAAAAATGTATACTTTGGGATATGACCCATCCAATATTTCTATTCCACAACATTTTTTGCAGCCCAAAAAACTAGATTGTCCGTAAATGCGTACGTATTTCAACCCAGACCGCCGAACTATTGACGTTGTCCTTCAATTAGTTTTGTGTGCGAAGTGATTACCCTCTTCAATCATTTAATCGTGTTAACAGTGACACAGAAAAATTTCGTCACACCTCAAATTTTGTGTTTAAATATTCATTCTATTTAGTTATGTACAAGATCAAACAAACATCGCCAACGAACTTGAAATTGTAAGAATCCCAAACGATATCGTTATTTAACTATGCGATGATTACTTTGGACATATACGTAGATGTCATGTAACCTGCTAATAATTGCGTAAGTGGAATGATCAATTTACAACATGGATTAGAAAGTGTAATGATCAACGCATCTTGAGGAGATTGTGTCATACTTACTAAAGATTGCTCACTATTTCGATTACATAATAACATGTGACGTACCTAAAAGACTCTTGACGAATAACCTAATTACAATTGTAACATCATTCCACTTTTTATACAACTAATAGCGAACAACCCGTGAAATTTTTCACGGGTAACACACTAGTTATACTATTATTTTAGTTAGTTGGTTATAAGTGATTATAAATTCTAATTTGAGGCATACGACTTTAGCCTGTCAAGGTGCTTTTGGAATTTGGAGAATTTAGATATATGAGATTTTTTTAAGGTTATGGGTTGTTTTGGCGGATTTTGAATATATGAAGTAAACAGTTTATAGTTGATATATTTGAGGAATTTAGAAATGAGGGACATCTTATAAAGGTTACGTGTCTGCTTTGGCATATTGTGGATATTTGGTGGAAACAAGTTATTTTGGATATGTATCTGAAATGTGTGAATTTATTTTACTTATGAGTTTAAACTTGGAGGAAGAAGTTTTGTTTTAAGGAGGGAAGTCTGTAACACTCCGTTATTTTCTGAGTCATTTATAAGGCGTTATTTGTCTATTTTATTTAAAACGCGTTTTAAGTTGGAAAATATTTTCAATGTCGTTATAGAAATCGAAGTATATTTGGACCGTGATAAAGTAAATGAATTTCAGACTCTTTTAAAAAAAGAAACGTAAGTTCTAAATCGATTTGGTTTCAGTTGGGCATATACTCAAAGGCAATGAGAACTGGAAGAGAATCAAATATAAATTAAACCTAATAAATCTATTAAAACCCCCTGTGTCCCTGCTTTCATCCAACATCAAACAAACCCAACTTGCTTTCTGAATTAATTCTTTTTCCTGCAGCACTACTACTACATACATCCGTCCTCCATAATCTGCTTTGTTTTCAATCAATCAATGGTGTCTTAAACGGTTCTTGATCCTCGCTGACACCAATACATTTTTACGTCCCTTCTTCATCAAAATTGTAAGTATCGATTTTATTGAAGATCTCTTATTCATTTTTTATATAAACCGAGTCTTTTAAGTAAGTCTTATGGGTTACTAAATTTATGGGTAATTTATTGTCTTTAATTGTCGATTTGTAAGAGAAAGAAGGTTGTATTTGTTGATGTTTGGGTTCTGTTATCGGGTTTTCTAATCTTATTTCTCATGGGTCACCAATTTTGGTTTTTTTTTGGGTTGATTTGTCATTGTACTTAACTTAAGTCATGAATGAGAAGTAGTGGATTGATGGTGATGGTTTGGGAAACGGTCGAGCAAGTATATGAATAAAAATATAATAAGTGTCTGGGGTAATAACATGGACATTAAATTGTACGTTGCGTTGGTGGGAAAGTTAGGCTTGGACTTTGGTGTCAATGGAAAGTTTCTGTGACTCATGTGTACTGCCATGATTGGTTTCATTGAGGGTAATAGTTATTAGTGCCAGAGAACAAGTGATTTTGGGTGTAGGTTTTGATCGGGTACGTAGTAATTAAATGGTGTGATGTTTCGGTTTGGTTTGTGATCAACTTATTGTCTCTTTTAACTTATTATCGAGTGAGTAAATAGTGACTCGAGGTTGAGAGGTTCTAGTAAAAGTTAGACACTTTTTATTAATTAAATAGAATATTGAAGCCAATTATATTATTTGTAGTTTGTGGGTTCGAGGAGAGAGAATTTTTGGATTAATCTTTAGCTTGGATTGACCGTCTTGAGAGGTAAAAGACGTTTTACCCTTTTCACATTTAAGTAAAGAGCATGTTCGGTTTAAATTATATTTTTAAAGCGTTTTTGTAAATTATTTTGTCAATGGTGAATTTATGATACTCGTAATATTTTGGATATTGAACTTGTGACACGAGTCACACATTGATATTTTAATTTTTTGGTAAAAATTTTTGAGGTTATAACAGACTCTGGGAGCTCTCTTGGTTTAGTTGGTTTAAGGTGCGTTTACGACGTTCCTGGAACTTCGTCCCGAAACTGAACTCTTGGCCCGAGTTATATTTAAGTAGGGTATCCGGCCCCCACTTGCTAGGTAGTTAGACTTTCTCTTTTGGCAACTTCACCCTACTGACTGTCCAAATGTGAGAGGTGCGCACTATATAAGTCGAACCAAGCATTGGTGGTTACCTCTAAACCGTGCAAGGGTAGGACCTTGGCACACAGGTGGTGAAAAATATATTTTGGTTGTTTTGGTTTTAACTACTATTTTTTCCAGTATTGTGTTATGGTATCAAAACGGTGACTATTAACTCTGGTTTTAGTTTACTACAAATTATAATTATTGTGTTACGTTTTCATTATAATATATTTTATTCAGCTTTGCTGACGTCCTTTTGATTTTGAATCATTCCCCCACTGGAACCTGTACCTATTCGTGATTTTGGGTATAGTTGATAGGTACACTTGTTATGCTGTGTGGGTGCATTTTGGTTTTGGGGTTTGCTGAGCGAGGTAGGATTTTAAATATTTAACTTGGCTCCAAGCCATTTATATTTATATCGGATAATCGGTTGGCAATTGTTTTAAACCGTTTTGGATTTTGTAAAATATAAGTCTTCCGCTGCAACGTTTTTGGTCACGGAATCAATAAACCCGACTGTGAATTCGGGTTTCAAGTATTCGGATATTGCTTGCTTGACTTCCTTTGATCTCTCCTTTCTCTTCCCCTGCGATCGGACCTTCCCGGCGGATCGAGTCTGCTCCGGAGGTTGTCCGGGGGAACCCTCTCCGATGCCTAAGTCAGTCCGTGAAATGCCTTGATGAACCTAGCTCGTGAGGAACTAGGCGGCGTTTTTAGGAGTAAGAGTCTAGAGAGAGAAAATCCAACCCCCTCTAAGTGGGAAATGGGTGAGTATTTATACCTTCCCACAAGAGAGAGAATTGGAGGGAAAAAAGAGCGGGAGAATGAGTGGATGTCAGGGTTACACGTGGACCTGCTTCATCCACTCATTCCCTTTTACCTTAGGCAGAAAGACGAAGGGGCCCCTGGCAACCCATGCCCTGCTCGGGAGGGAGGTTGCCTGGGAGCAGACGGTTGAGGGGAGTCTACTGGCCCTCCCCAGCTGGTCGCCTTACCCTGCTGGACAGGCGACCCTCTCGGAGTCATCTTCAACAGAGGAGTGTCCTGGTGTCTTACTTCGACGGTCTGCTGGGCAGACTCTTCGATGGTTGGGCCTTCCCGGGGCTTGCCAGGCGGGAGGCCTGGTTCAGGCTCTTCAACCCTCATCAATTGGCCCTCACCGGCCAGGGGGAAGTAAGGTTCCTCCTGGCAGGTGGACTCTTGAGGGTGAGAAGTTGACCTGCGGCTTTACCCTTGCATTTAATGCGTTCGCGTATTCCCGAGGGGGAAGGCTTCTTCCGCATTGGGCTTGCCAAGAGTTTAAGTATCTTTTGGTCATGATTGCTTTCCAGACCCAATGGATTTTGGGGCAGCGTGCTTGTATGCTGATTGGTTGTGCCCCCTGTCGAAGTAGTTGGGGCGCCATTTAATGTTTTGGCCACCCTCTTCGTATAAATTGCGGTTCTTTTGCCATTTTCACAACCCATCTTCAACCTTCTCTTCTTCTTCCCTCAGAGAAAATGTCGTGGATTACCAAAGTACTTTTCTGCCATGGGGCTCGGGTAGTGAGCCGTCGCTTTACGGGGCGTTGGAAGCTAAGGTATCCTCTGGCATCTTTTCTCATTTTGCGCCGTAGCCGGCGATCCCGCGCTCAACGTCACCGCAAGCTCAGGAGGGCTCTTGTCAAAGCGGGCAAGTGTCCTCAGAGGGCTCCTCCAGCCGCCCCGAAATTTAAGCGCTGCCCCCAGGGTGGGGGTTGTTTCGACAGGGGGTGCCATGAGTGTTTTACATGGCTACACCCTGAGCAGTTCGACCTTGACTGCTCAGAGCTGTCCTCCTCTCCTGAGTCGGGCTCTTCTTCTCCTCTGAGAAAGAAGGTGGGCTGCGGCTCATGTGACGATACCGAGACAGTCCCTTATGGTCGGGACTGGGATGTCAGCAGCCGGGATTCCGGCGACAGTGACGGCCAGGGTTACTCTTCTGGTCGTGGGGATGATGACGACTCGGCGGATCCCTTCAAAGACTCGGACGATTGGGACTTGGGATCTGATGCTATGGGGTACAACAGCCCTGGGGTTTACTCCCCAGGTTTTGATGATGATTAGGCCTGCCTGGGGGGTGCAGGCAAAGTGAGCCAGATACAGGGGCTCTTTTTGTGTTCCTGGCTTACCTGCAATGTAACTTGCCCGATTTTTGGGTTTTCCTCAATTTAATGAAAAAGTCAGACGGTTTTGTTTACATGTGTTATTTTTATTATTTGCTATTATTTGTTTTTGTTATTTGGAGGTAAGGTGGACGTCACAGTGTGATCGTCCTTCCAGCGTCTTTTTGTCTTCTCGAGGCCATCCTCGGGAAGCTGCAAGTGGCTGCTCTCTGAAAGTTCGACACGTGGACAGTAGCCCTTGGGCGGTTCTTCGAGGCTTGGCGACTTTTCGTCTGCCTTTCCCCCTATAAAAGCAATCTGAAACTCACTCCTCCTCTTTTTCTCTTTTCAAACTTCCTTTCCTTCCTTCTGCAAATCTCTCGGTGTGAAAACTCGAGCTCTTCTTCGTACCTCCGTTTTTCTGGGAGACTCTTTTTTCAAGCTTACACCTCCTCGGCGGCCGACCCTAGGTTAAACTTTTGATTTCCAACTCTCGCTCCCTTTTCTTTCAATTTTCTTGCTTTTTCCTTCCCCCTTAGGGTTGCCATGTCTAGAACCCGTCCAGCATTCTGTCATTCGCCGACCCAATGAGGGAAGAGGAACTGGAAAAGGGGAGGGAGGACCTCGCCTCCTCCTCTAGGGAGGTTGATCTTGGGATGGCTGAGGAAGAGGGCCCGGCGGGCAATGGGGGTGGCAACTCCCCAGAGCCTGCCCCCTGCGACGTTATTGATTCGGATGACGAGGCAATGGAGATCGACCCCTCCAGGACCTCTGGTCCCCTTATCCCCCGGGAAAGGGGGAGGACTTATTACTTAGACAAAACCAAGTACCGTATTCCCTTGAGTACATATCCCGACCTAAAAAATCAGGATCTGATTCTCGCAAAGAACGCCGCCAACGCGATTGAGCGTTTCTATAATTTCGGGGACGGGTATACAATTGTCGTCCCCGGCGAAAAGGACACCGTGTGCTGCCCTCCCGACGGGTGCATTGCGGTTTATCATAAGTGCTTGGAGTTTGGCCTTCGCTTCCCCCTTCATCCGGCCCTAGAAGAGATTTTCAGGCGGATGAATGTGGCCATCGCCCAGCTGACAGCCATGGCTGTCAGGTCGTTAATTTCGTATGTGTGGACCTCCCTGTTCCATCGCGCCGAACCCTCTGTTGACGCCCTAAGATTTATGGTTGGCCTGCAAATGGTTTCTTCCGGGAGTGAGGGCTCTCCTGGGTATTGGTCCCTTCTGAGGCAGAAAGGACATACGCTGGTGTGGCCTGCTATGGACAGCCTGAGAGATTGGAAAAACAGTTTTCTCTATGTACATAGCGCCCATGGGTGGAGAATTCCCCGCCACTTCAGGAATCACGTCCACACCAGGCTTGAGACTCCTGAAGAATACCATCCTGGCGTGGGGGGTAAGGCTCTGGAGGTGAAATTGAGCAGGCAAGACAAGGACTTGGTGGACAAGTTTGCTGCTAGTAATGATAAGCATGGGGTGTATGGTCCTTCAGTATGGCTCCCCCATGCGGAGGTCATTGCTACTGACAGGTACCTGACCCGGGTGGGCATGAATCCGGGCTTAGACGAAGGTAGTTCAGGAGTGTTGATGATTTTTCCTTACTCGCTTTTTTTTTCTTCTTTTTTAAATGGCCTTTCTAACCAGTCGTCCGTTTGCTTTGCAGACCTTGCCACCTTTCTTTGGAGAAAAGGGGAGGTGAGACGTTTGGGTTTGTCTGGGACTCTCGACGTTATCCAAGTCCGTCCTTCCCTTCCTCCTGACTTCAAGAGGGGTGAGAAAAACCTGATGAAGCACCTGAAGGGCCTTTCGTTCAACAGGCCAAGGCTCCCTGCTCCCCCTAGGTCGACCCCCGCCAAAACGGCGGTCTCTGAAGCCACTCCTTCTCCATCTGTGAAAAAGGCGATTGCTTTCGAGGTTACTCCGCCCCCGGCTAGCAAACAGGGAGGTCCTCCTGCAAGGGTTCAGATTCCCCAGGGGCCGCAGGCCGCTGGCTCTGAAGAGACAGGAGAAAGCACTCCTAGGGGGCTGATTAGAAAGAGGAGCAGGGGAACTCCATGCACAGATCACGTGGTGGATCTGGAGGCTGATACGCCTGATCCCAAACGTCTTGCTCAGGGAGTTCCTAGTACCTTTTTCTCTGAGGAGAATGCTGAGTTCCATTATGCTGCCGGCGATAGCCAGGATGTCTCTGCCCTACTTTCTGATTCTGGGGCGGTTTTGGCAGACCATCTCCTCAAGACTGTTCACTCTGCTACCCACCAGGTGACCCAGTACATCCAGCGTACTGCCAGGGTCATTCAGGCCTCTGCTGAGTTAGCGGCCCTCAGTCGTCTGAGTGACGAGGAACTGGCCAACTCCGACCGCCTGACTACAATAGAAAGGGACGCTGCTCTTATTGCCAGCCTAAAGGATCAGTTGGCCAAGAGGGAGAGCGAGCTGGAGGAGGCCAGGAGCCAGGCGACTCACTGGAGATCTCAAAGCGAGAAGGCTCTTCGAGAGGTGTCCCGCCTGGAGGAGGAGGCGAAGAGAGCCAAGCAGGCCTTTGCGGAGTTGGAGCAGGCGAAAAAGGCTTTAGCTGAGCTGGACCAGGTCAGGAGGAAGGCTGCCGACCTAGAAGAGCGTCTTTCCAAGGCGGATTCGGCTCTTCAGGCGGCTCTTGGCGACCTGACGGCGAGGACCGAGGAGTGGCAGAAGGAGAAGGATGAGATAATCCAGGAGGTGGAAACTGCCGTGTCAGCAGGCTTTGTCAATGGTGCCAACTCTTGCCTAGGGGTGGTCATGGAGGCTGTCAGGGAGATGTTCCCAGGCTTCGACGAAGACGCTTTTCGGGCCCTTTATACCGCCAAGGACGAGGCCCAGATGCGCAGGATGGACGAAGAAGCTGCCACATCTGCCCCCGAAGCTCCCCCTGCTTAACATGGAAGGCAGTCGTCCTCAGAGGGCTCATGCCTGTCTCCCGCCGTGCTTACGCTAATATTTTGACTTCTTATCTTTTCTGCGCACCGAGCCTTTGGTGGCCGGCTGCCGTATTTGATGTAATAACTTTTGGAAAACCTTTGTTTGGTGTAACCTCTGCTACCTCGTTTCCTTTTCTAAGGATTTTCTTGTTTGTTTTCGCCTTGACTCTGCTTGAATTTTTGTTTTGGAGCTCCTTAAGGTATGGTCTTCTCCCTGCTTGCCTGAAGGGCGAGTCAGGGAGGCTTTTTGCGTTTTTATGCAAGGCTGGGGGGGCCTGCCCCCAGTCTTGTCAGTTTGGCCTGTCCCTAGCTCTTGGTCAGAGTCCAGGGGGCCTGCCCCCTGCCTGCCTAGAGGCTGGCAGGGTGGCATTATGCGTTTTTTATACAAGGTTGGGGGGCCTGCCCCCAGTCCTTGTTCATTTGGTTTGTTCCTGGCTCTTGGTCAGAGTCCAGGGGGCCTGCCCCCTGCCTGCCCAGAGGCTGACAGGGTGGCACTATGCGTTTTTTATACAAGGTTGGGGGGCCTGCCCCCAGTCCTTGTTCGTTTGGCCTGCTCCCGGCTCTTGGTCAGAGTCCAGGGGGCCTGCCCCCTACCTGTCCAGAGGCTGGCAGGGTGGCATTATGCGTTTTTTATACAAGGTTGGGGGGCCTGCCCCCAGTCCTTGTTCGTTTGGCCTGTTCCTGGCTCTTGGTCAGAGTCCAGGGGGCCTGCCCCCTGCCTGCAGGGAGGCGTTTGAATTTTTGTTGGGGGGGCTGTTTTCCTTAGTTCTGGCAACAGGGGGGACCTCCCCCTATTGCCCCCTGCTCGTTTGTGTGTGAAAACGCGAGTTTGAACAGGCAACGAGTATAGACTTTGAGGACCTTTTCATTTCTTCGTAAAAATCTATCACGAGGGTGGTCGGAGCCGTCGACATTCTTTGACCGTTCTCCGCCAATTTTAAAGAAACGAAGACTACTTTAAGATTCTACTTAAACATAATATTTCTTCAGGGTGTCTGCGTTCCAGTGAGCACTCAACTCTTGGCCCTCTAGATTGGCGATTTTTTACGTGCCTGGTCCTAAGATTTGAGTTACCTAGTATGGACCCTCCCAATTAGCGCTAAGTTTGCCGTGCTCTCTCGATCTTCCCACGGCCTGTGTCTTTCTGAGGACTAGATCACCCATCTGGAAATTTCGCTGATGCACTCTTTTGTTGTACGCCTTCCTCATTCGTTGCTGGTAGGCGACGATATTGGCGCTGGCTTCCTCCCTTGCCTCACTGACCAGATCTAATGCCTCTGCCATCGCCACCTCATTCTCAGCCTGGTCGTATTGTAAGGAGCGCAGGGAGGGGATCATGGCCTCAATTGGTAGTAAAGCCTCTGCACCATATACCAGGCCGAACGGGGTCTGGCCCGTAGATTCCTTCCGGGTGGTCCGGATTGACCAGAGTATGCTGGGGAGTTCGTCGGCCCACCTGCCCTTGAGGTCATCCACCATTTTCTTTAGGCCATTCAAAATCTGCTTGTTGGCTGCCTCTGCCTGCCCGTGGCAGACGGCAGAATAAGCAACCGCAACGCCGTGACCTTCCAGCCATAATCTCAGGGGGTCATTATCGAATTGTCTTCCATGGTCAAACACCAGCATTTTCGGCAGGCCGAACCTGGTGATAATGTTCCGCCAAATCACCTTCCTGACCGCCGGCTCGGTGATGTTAGGCACTGCCTCAGCTTCCACCCATTTGGTAAAGTAGTCGATAGCTACGATCAAGAACTTTTTCCCCCGGTGGCTACCGCGAAGGGCCCCAATATGTCCATCCCCCACTGAGCGAAGGGGATGGGAGACAGGATTGGCCTGAGCTCCTGGGCCGGGGCGTGGATGGATGGGGCGAAGAGCTGGCATTTTCTGCATTTTTGGGTCAAATCTTTCGCGTCGGCCAGCAGGGTCGGCCAGTAGTATCCGGCTCTCAAGGCCTTTTGTGCTAGTGATTTTCCTCCTATGTGATGACCACATATTCCGGAGTGGATGTCATCCAAAACCTCCATCGCTTGCTCTGCCCCCAGGCACCTGAGCAGAGGGGATGAGAAAGACTTTTTGTACAAGTCTTCTCCTATTATGATGAACCATGCAGCCCTTGCCGGCATCTTTCTTTTTTGTACGGGGTCGGTTGGTAAGACTCCGTGTTTCTTGAACAGGATGATTGGTGTCCTCCAATCCTCAGGCCCTGCTTCTTCCACCGCTCCGACGGTTTGACAGGAGACGGTAGATTTCTCTTGGATGACGTCCACCCATACTGACCTCCTTATATTCTGCAGGCTGGAGCTAGCCAGTTTTGACAGGGCGTCCGCCCTGTTATTCTGGGATCGGGGGATCTGTCTGATTTCATATGATTTTAAGCCTGACAATTCCCTTTTCACCATTTCCAGGTACGTGGCCATTGTTTGGTCCCTAGCCTCAAACTCTCCATTTATTTGGTTGGCGATGAGCTGGGAGTCTGTGGCCAGAACGACCCGCTCTGCGCCTGCAGCTTTGGCTAGGTTGATGCCTGCGAGTACTGCTTCATACTCGGCTTCATTATTCGAGGCGGGGAAGACAAATCTGAGCGCATGCTCAAAATCAGTCCCCTCCGGACTGGTCAACACTACCCCTGCCCCTGCTCCGTTGGCCGTGGAGGACCCGTCGGTGTATACGATCCACTCGCCGGGGATTGGGCTATCCTCCTCAGAGTGGGAACATTCTGCTAGAAAGTCGGCCAGGGCTTGGGCCTTGATGGCTGTTCTTGACTGATATGTTATCCCTAGTCCACTCAGCTCGATTGCCCACTTTAGCAGTCTGCCCGACTTCTCAAACTTCTCTAGCACCTTTTCTAGGGGCTGGTCTGTCGGCACTACGACGGGGTGTGCGTCGAAGTACGGCCTCAACTTTCTGGCCGCTATAACAACCGCGTAGGCTGCCTTTTCGACCATGGGATAATTCTTCTCTGTTGTCCCCAGGGCGTGGCTTACAAAATATATGGGCTGTTGAGCGCCTGCTTCTTCCCTTAAGATGATCGCGCTGACTGTCACGTTGGTTACAGTGATGTAAAGGAAGAGATTTTCTCCCGCTACTGGTCTTGCCAGGGTGGGGAGTTTCTTTAAATGTTCTTTCAATTGCCCGAACGCCTCTTTTTGCTCGTCTTCCCATTTGAACTGTTTGTTGCCTTTCAGTACCTTGAAGAATGGGGTCGACTTGTCTGCTGACCTGGCGATGAACCGTGCTAGGGCGGCCATGCGGCCTGTCAGGCGTTGGATGTCTCTGATGGTCTTTGGCTCAGGAAGGTCCAGAACATCCTGAACTTTCTCGGGATTAGCGTCTATCCCTCGAGAGCTGACCAAGAAACCCAAGAACTTTCCAGAGCGCACCCCAAATGTACACTTCTTCGGATTGAGTTTCATTTTGTAGGCGCACAGGGAGGAGAAGGTCTCCCGCAGGTCTGCCAGGTGCTCCTTGTCCCCTTTACTCTTCACAATGGCGTCATCGACATAGGCTTCTATGTTCCTGCCTTTCTGGCTTTCGAACACTTTGTCGACCAGGCGCTGGTACGTAGCTCCTGCATTTTTCAGCCCAAATGGCATCATCTTGTACATGTAGGTGCCTGAACTAGTGATGAACGCGCACTTAACTCTGTCTGGCTGCCATAAGTACACCTGATGGTACCCTGAGAAGGCATCCAGGAAACTTAGCATAGTGTATCCGCTGGTGGCGTCCACCAGTTGATCGATTCTGGGGAGCGGGTAACAGTCTTTCGGGCAGGCTTTGTTGAGGTTCGTAAAGTCTACGCACATCCTCCATGCGCCTGACGACTTTTTGACCATGACCACATTTGCTAACCACTCAGGGTAGTCACAGACCTCTATGAAGTCTGCGTTCAAAAGTTTTTCAATTTCTTCCTTGATTGCCAAGTCTTTTTCTGCGGACATGTTCCGCTTTTTCTGCTTCACAGGGCGGGCCTCCGCGCTTACGTTCAGCCTGTGAACGATGCCCGCTGGATCGACCCCTGGCATTTCATCCGCCGAGTAGGCGAATACGTCCTTGTTCTCTTTCAGTAGCTCGACCATTTCAGCCTGGTAGGACTCCTCCAGGTCAGCCCCTACAAGGACTTGCCTCCCTGGCTCCAGGTCCACCAGCATGCTTTCTCCCCCAGGTTCCAGGTGGTTTGTTGCCTTATTATCGGCTGGAATCTCGCCTTCCCTGCTGGGGGAACTGTCGGCTTTTCTTTTCCCTTTTCTTTCGCTTTCGTGAGTCTGCAAGGCCACGGAGTAGCACTGTCTGGCCGACTCCTGGTCTCCGCGTACTTTCCCTTCTAGGCCGAAATCAGTAACATAGGCTATAGTGAGAGCCCTGATTGATATGGCCGCTTCAATTTCGTCCAGGGTGACTCTGCCGATCAGGGCGTTGTAAGCAGACTTTGCATCTACTACAACGAATGATGCCCTGACATTTCTGGCAGTAGCTCCCTCCCCAAATGTTACAGGTAGGTCTATGATCCCTACGGGCAATACGCCTGCTCCGCTGAACCCATACAATGACCCAGGGGCAGGTCGTAGGTGCCTTTTCTCCAGACCCATTTTGTCGAAAGCGTCCTTGTACAGCAAATTCGTGTAGGCACCGGTGTCCACCATGCACCTCCGAACAATATGGTTACTGATTACCAAGGATAGCACCAGGGGATCGCTGTGGGGGTACACCACCCGCCCTGCATCCTCGGGGGTGATGCTCAACGTTACTCCTTTTGGGCTTCCTGCTCTTTCAGCGTAGCAGATTTGGTTTCTCAGCTCACGAATCTGCTTTTTCTGCCCTCTTCGGCTAACTGGCCCTTCTGCATCCCCTGATATCACATGGATTACCAGGCGATTCTGTACCGAGCCTTCGGGCTTCTCAGGCGTCTCTTTCTGAGATTTGTTCCTGGCTGCGTAGTTGGCCAACCAGCCGTTCCTGATCAACTTCTCAATCTCGTCTTTCAGGTGGCGACATTCTTCGGTGGTGTGGCCTACGCAGTCGTGGAACGTGCAGAATTTCTTGGGATCCCCTCTTGGACTGCGCGGCTTGCTCGGGCGGTTCCACTTAGCGGTTTCCTTTTCCAGCTCGAAGATTTCTGCCCTGGATTTGTTAAGGGCTGTGTAACTGTCGAATCTGGGCTGGTAAACAGTGCGCTCCTTTTTGGGGGTATCCCCTTCCTCAGTTCTATGCCTTCCGGGTTCGTTTCTCCCGTGTCTACCCTGTGGTCCCCCTTGCTGCCTTGTAGGGCCTGCAGGGGTCTCCGGCAGGCTGTGGAACTCCTCCTGCAGCATAAACCCCTCTGCGATCTTTCTGGCTTTGGCCAGGGTCTCAGGCTGGGCCCTGATCATCTGGTTTTTCATTTCGCCGGGTAGCAGGGAGTTGGTTAGTGCATATGCTGCTGTCGGGTCGTCAATTTCCTTTACCTGTTGGAACGACAAGTCGAACCTCTTCAGATATTCCCTGACCGTTTCGCCCTTCTTTTGCCTGAGGGTCATCAGGTCGAAGCGGGTGAGACGTCGTCGTTTGTTTCCAGCATACTGGTCCAAGAACATCTCTGCCAGCTCGATGAAGAAAGAGATTGACCCCTGCGGCAGGTCCCTGAACCAACCCTGGGCTAGGCCTACCAGGGTGGTGGGGAAGATTTTACACCAAACTGCGTCGTCGGCGTCGTACATGCCCATGTGGCTTTCGTACGCAGCCGGGTGGTCTTCCGGGTCTGTAGTTCCGTCGAACTTTACAGTTGGCATCTTAATCTTCGGGATAGGATATGCCTGAACCTCAGGGTGAAGCGGGGTCTTAGTTGGCCTGCCCACCATTTTTGACCTGCTCGTATCTGAGTAGCGACCGTAGTCGTCCCTTCTGTCAGGAGTCGGCCGCCTGCCCTCAGGGGAGCGGTGCCTTGGTGGGGGCCTCGGCCTGCTAATCGCCTCGTCGCCCTGGGAAGGGGAGTGATACCGCGAGCGCTTCTTCTGGGCGGACTCGAGGTTATCACCCTGACGGTGCCTGGGCCTCATGGGCTGGCCGTTGTTGAGCCTGGATTGCAGGGCCTGGGACAGCCCAGGGGCTGGCCGCAATCCCTCAACCGGTGTCAGCCTGGAGAATACATCTTGTTTCTCTCCCAGGCGCTTGGATACTGGCTCTTTGTGCTTCATGCGATCCCTCAGGTCCTGGGATAGGCCTCTTCTTTCACGAGCGGCCGTGGATTCTGTAGTATGGATGGAGAATGCGCCCTCCGGACCAGCTACCTCCTGCCGTGCAGGCGGCTCCTGACGGGCCTCTGAAATTCGCCTTTGGACTTGTGCGTATGCCTGAGCCGTCTTCCTAGCCTTTCTTTGGACATTTCTGACGGCGGTTCGCTTTGTGCCCCCGGTTCCTTCTCCACTTTCAAAGTGGAGCAACCTGGGGGTCGTAGCGACCCTGCCTATCAGATCGTCAGGGGTGAACTCCTGGTCCAGCATGGCTGAGAAGAAAGCCGCAGTCTGTACCATCTGGGCAGGGGTGAGGTTCAGGACTGGCCTCGACTGATTCCCCTGCCCAGCCATGGCAGCTGCTCCTTGGCCCGGTGCCCCCTGCAGGCTTGCTCGCCCCACACCTGGAATCGTGGCGGCAGGTGTCATTTCGGGCGGCATGCCATACTGAGGGGGGCTTTGGGCGGGTTTGCCACTGAGCTGGTGTCGAAAATTTCCGGCATGTTCGATTGTGGTTAATTGTGTTTTGGAATGGTTGATTTTGTGGGTAATCTCGTGAGCACAACCTAGATCTTCCCCACAGACGGCGCCAAATTGTTCCGGTCACGGAATCAATAAACCCGACTGTGAATTCGGGTTTCGAGTATTCGGATATTGCTTGCTTGACTTCCTTTGATCTGTCCTTTCTCTTCCCCTGCGATCGGACCTTCCCGGCGGATCGAGTCTGCTCCCTGCATAAGTAACGCACAGGGCCCCGGAGGTTGTCCGGGGGAACCCTCTCCGATGCCTAAGTCAGTCCGTGAAATGCCTTGATGAACCTAGCTCGTGAGGAACTAGGCGGCGTTTTTAGGAGTAAGAGTCTAGAGAGAGAAAATCCAACCCCCTCTAAGTGGGAAATGGGTGAGTATTTATACCTTCCCACAAGAGAGGGAATTGGAGGGAAAAAAGAGCGGGAGAATGAGTGGATGTCAGGGTTACACGTGGACCTGCTTCATCCACTCATTTCCTTTTACCTTAGGCAGAAAGACGAAGGGGCCCCTGGCAACCCCTGCCCTGCTCGGGAGGGAGGTTGCCTGGGAGCAGACGGTTGAGGGGAGTCTACTGGCCCTCCCCAGCTGGTCGCCTTACCCTGCTGGACAGACGACCCTCTCGGAGTCATCTTCAACAGAGGAGTGTCCTGGTGTCTTACTTCGACGGTCTGCTGGGCAGACTCTTCGATGGTTGGGCCTTCCCGGGGCTTGCCAGGCGGGCGGCCTGGTTCAGGCTCTTCAACCCTCATCAGTTTTCATTTAATTAAGTATTGAAATTATACTGTGTTTTGGTTATTTTTTATCAAATTTTTTTCTCGATCGAGTTATATTATTATATTTGCCTTGCATTTACCTTTGTGAGCTAAGTGTGGAGTAACAGCTTTGAATTTTCCTTGTTCGGATATTTATTTTGGTCGCGAAAATTTAGGGTTGTTACTTGAATTCAAGGATCGAAACAAGCGAGAATTGGAGATGGAAATGAGAGTGATTTTGCTTGAATTCAAAAATGTATGAATGTTGAAATGGTGTGTGAATGATAGGTGGTTGAATGAGGACTTAAATTAGTGCAAAAGAAGCTACATACAAGCTCACCAAAACCGGCCAAGAGGGTGTAAAAGCACAAAGATAAACAAGGCAATTTGAGTGATTAATGGGAGTAAACTAGTAAATGTTTAAAAGAGATGGGAGGGCCAAAAAAACAGCCAAATGCATGAATTAAGGAGGAAAAAGATCTTGGTCTCAATGCATAGGTTGTAAAATGTATGAGTGGATCCCGGGTTGAATGTGGACTTAAAATGAGGTTCGAAGAGTAAAAGAAATAGTTGTTGTAACAATTATTGTGTGTCACGACACACAAGACTCCAAGTTGGTCTAAAAATAATTGTAGGTTGATAAAATAAGGATCGTAAAATTATTAGTCATTTTAAAGTAATCGAGTAAACCTCGCGTTAGGAAATAATTATTTACGAAACCTCGAAGTAAAATCCTTAAATAATTATCTTTCGAAATAAAGATACTTTTCGAGTTAGAAATAAAATATAAACGTGTTTGAACGTCTTTAGAAAAATTAATGACTCAAGTTTTAGCTTAAAACAATTGTTCGCTAGAAAAATGAAAATCCACGAAAATAAATCAATAGTTTGTGACAAAACTTACATAAATAGTTTCATGATAAAAAAATAAAATAATTAAACCTTTTTAACGAAAATATTAAATGTTTGGTTCTATAAAATAGTAAGGACTTAAAAGTGGAGTTGAAAAGATGATAAAATTAACAGCAGAATTTTGACGGAGTCGTGACAGAATAAAAAACATAGCTAGGAATATTCGTGGGTGTTACAGTATACCTCCAAACACATCGTAAACTCCGAAAACGTCCTGCTCGAACTTGGGGGCTGCAAACCATTATGATACAAGAGTATAAGCGAACCTTACAAGTACAAGTCGATACCAAATACAAATCGATAACGAAAATAATCAAAAGTACTCACCTTTCCGTACGGCTAGACACATGAAAATCGGGACGGAGCACTAATTATCGTCCATCCCAATCTCTAGCCCAGACGGGATCTACATGAGCTGCCTCCTCGATCTCGTCAACTGGCCTAGGTACCCATCTTCTCCTCTGGATTGTCACGGGCAAGACAAGCTTCTTAACTCGATCCAAATCGGCTTTATCGCCCCTGGTTCCAGCCTAGGCGAAGGTGCACTTTGTCATCTCTTGCAGGCCATTCGAGGAGTCAGGGAACTCGAACCGGGAGCCTTACCGGTCGTGCCAACTATAGGGATCTCGTTAAAATGTCCCGTGCCATCTCTAGCTGTAAAACACAACAAAACGAACATCTCAGGTCAGGTTAGGACAACCTAAACGGGTCAAAATAAGCTCAAAATTTTCAAGCAAGATATCGAACTTCCGAAAAGCCCACTAGCACCTATTTTTGACCCCGGTCGTAATAAAAGTGGTTTCGAGAAAATCCAGCATCGTTACGGTCTCATTTGGCCCGTCGTAAGCCTCAGGGTCTCACATAAAATGACCTAGTGTAGATACCTGCATTTTGCCTTCTCGTGTCTGCAGTAGTCTCCAACAAAACACCCGGTGATGGTCGCACGTCAACATACATCAATATACTCGAATACGGACTCAGAATCAATATTATCCGACGTGGGCACTTAGCGGAGTACAAATCTCTCAAAACTGATCTCAAATCCAGACTCAGTGGGCCATTTCCAATAAAATAAATCTACTTTAAGCCAAAACCGCCACCGGGGCAAAATCGTCCTTTGTCGATCGAGTCAAACCCAGTTAAAGTCGAAACCCGAAACAAACCAAATTCCAAAATCACGTCCAAATACATGAATCAATCAAAGTCAACACGGAATCCGTATTTATCTCAAATAACACGGATATCAATCCGTATTTTGAGCAACTTTCGATAGGCGTGATTTCAACCGCTTGCAACCAGGCGCCTCTGAGCCTCCTCAGGTGGGGCACCCCAATACCAAGGCACGAGCCTCCGGGCGCCTAAATTTTGAAGCCGAAACATTTCAAAACTCTATAAATACACCCTTACGGCCGTCGTTTCAAGGGTCAGAAATTTATTTCCGAAAACTCAATTCCAAAAAACCGAGAGCATTTTCCTCTCCCTCATATACACCTTAACTCCTCCTACATACATCGAACCGCTCCCCGTGTCTACGACGATACTCCACGAGCCCGTATAGCATTTGACATGTAGGTTGAGGATATTCAAACCCCATTTCTAGCCCTTAAACTCATTTACTTATCGCATTCTAACAATACTAACATTTTATTTCTCGTATACTAACATTTTTTTTCGCATCTAACATTTTATTTCTCGTTCCTAACATCTAACTACAAACATACGACTATAAAATATTCACCTTTTAACGTATCGAATACAAAGGGTGACGAGATAAGGAAACACAGACACAAGAGTACCGCACTCGCGTCGACGGTTGCTTATCTAACTACCCCGCGTAATTGGTTGTTTAGGGTGAGTCAACCCCCTAAAACGCTCTTATAATTCCGTTATACAAATACCGCATATATTATTATAAAACTATTTTCAAAAATGTGATTTAAGCAAACGTCCGATGACGCTAAATCGAGCGTCGTAGGCCCTAACGGCCAAACTACGATGCCGAAATGCAAAGGTGTAGACACACACATTTGGCTGCTAGGTGTCTATAGCAGTTTCCAAAAAACACCCGATGATGATCGGACGCAAACGTGCTTTAACATACTCGAATATGGGCTCAAAATCATTGGCATTAGGCTTGGGCTTTTTACGGAGTAAAAATCTCACAAAACCAACCTCAAATCCAGGCCCAATAGGTCATTTCCAATCAAATAAGACTAATTTGGGTCAAAACCAACACCAAGGGTAAAACCGTCTTTTAGCGACCGAGTCAAAACCCGGTCAAAGGTGTTCCCAAGGCGTAAATATCTGCCACGTCGCTTCACGAATCTAATTCGGAGTCAAAAACTACAAAAATCAGCTACAAAGAAGAATCAAGCAACCAAACAAACTCGTTAGAGATGAAACTCGATCTCTAAAAGAGACTCCTACCCGACCCAGACCCACTCGATCGAGTGGACCGGCCCACTCGGTCGAGTAGGCTTGCAAAACCGCACAAAACCGGCATCAGACCGGGCCCTCGATCGAGTGATATGCACCACTCAATCGAGTGGCTCCTTTTCCAGCCGGAAAAGGATTCCTCTTCCATCCAACGACGGAATCCTTTTCCCTCTAAGATTGTGTGCTTTTCCTATCCAAAGCGGTGTTTCTTCTCACCCAAGCAAAGGCACCTTTCCTAGCCAAAGTCGGGAACGTCTCCTATAAATACACCCCTTCACACACACAATTACAACATCGACAATTACAATTCCACACAACACATCAAGCACACGTACAATCCAACCTTGCACCCGAGTATACATCACCCGTACCTCAAAATTCACGCAACCCCGACAGCCTACATCTCCACGCCGAAACCACCATAACTGACCCGCATTATCTTGACGCTCCCGTGCCTAAGCCAAAGCCAGACGAGCCCCGTTCCGAGAGTACAAAGCATGTAGGTTGAGGGTGCAAATTCAACCCCGTCTTCTCCTTTTTTCTTCTCTCTCTCTCTCATTTTTTTTTGTGTCGTCAGTCCGTCCTCATCACGTTTTTCCTTCTTTTCGTTTTTATCGTTTCTAATACCGATATTATCGCAACAACTATCTAATTTTTCATATACAAAACGATCATTCTTAAAATACGATACCAACTCTATAGTCGAATATCGTATCTACAAGAATTAAATTAATCTCGTTGATTCTAAGATAATCGTCACATAGTCCTAAAAAACAAAATGCGACGATTTCTACGCGGAGTGAATCTATTTTGTCTTAGTTCGATTTTCGAACAATTTATAAACATCTTTTCTAAAAATCACTCCGAATATTCGATATTGATTCCATAATCAAACGTCGAATATAACGAGTATCGAAAATTTAAGTCGAGTATAAATCACACTATATTTTCACGTGACTTAGCAAAATTATCGATTTTCCAAAAAGCAATTTCGAAATCAAAAACAAAACGAACCATAGTTCGTACAGGGGGCACTCGATCTAGTGGCACCCCAAAAAACCGGGAAGAAACCTATTTTAAGGACCACTTGGTCAAGTCCTCCCTATGACTAGATCGAGTGGCTCCTGGTTCATCAAAACCATGAGTTTTTTAGCGTCTTTCGAGTCCCCATAAAATATATTTAATGACTTCGGTCATCACGTGTCAAGTCTATCACGTGATTCATCTTTTCAAAACCATGCATCGAATCATATTTACATCATTTATTCAATTTGCAAACCGTTACTAACTCGTTTGTTTTTGTCTTTGTATCTTATACGTTGTTTGTTTTATTATACTAAAACGGACCTCGCACGCTGAATACAACTTCGACATAAATTCAAAGATGCATTAAACGACGTAGATCAAACATAATTCACATGTTTAATCGAAAATACTGTTTGCATATCATTCAACCGAATTACTAACGCGCGTATTTCAAAATCAAACGATATCTTAGTAGAGACCGCTAAGTGCGGGCGGGGTTGGGTGTTCTTTTTGAACTTCCCAACACGTACCCTCACCCCTTACTCAGAACCTCGGTTTCCGGATGTCCAAAACCGTTGGCACATGAGAGTCATTCAATACACGGTATCCGATAACGTCGATATCGGTATCGGAATGCAAAGGGACGAACCCAATAAACTCTAAGATCCAAATGGGCCGTACTTTGTGCACGACCCACTAAGATATAGAGTGGGTTCGAACGGGCCCGAACTCCCACAAAGTTCGTTGGCGACTCCACTTCGATTTAAATTTTAATTCGAGATCTATCTCACATGAGATTCATTCGCCTCCCCAAACCCGCGCGTGGCCGCGTCGGGGTGGACCTATGTCATGTGCACAATTTGGCGACTCCGCTGGGGATAACTGATGCGTGACTTACCATCGGCATCCTCAGGGTGAGACTCGAATAGAAATCGTTTGACTAGTACAATACGCGTTTTAGTTTTACGATTCATGCATAACCCCATCTTTTCCCGGGCCGGTACTGGTGACCGACGTTCTACTATACCATGATGTACTCCAAATTGGTTATGTCAAAGGTGTTCATAGCTAATTCGTATGGGTTTCGCGGCATGTTCTAAGATAAACTCGACTTAGGAAGTCCGTCCCGATTCTCGGAAAGGCTATGTGCACTGGTATAGACCCCATCTAGACCCACGAGACTTAGTGTAAAGCATACATAGTTTCGTTATAATGCTTGCGTGACTATGTGCTACTTGGTTTCTAGAGTCGTTTTCAAAAACCGTCATTTTCAAAAATAATGCATCTTTTTCAAAAAAAATCCAATTTCAAAACCCGGGAAGCTACCGAATTTATGACTTATGATTTTACTCAAAATAGCCTATTTTACCCGGTACGCTGCCCATTTCAAAATTCAAAAATATTTTCAAACCTTCAAAATCGCGGCCTGATGGCGTTTTGTCGATTTCAAAAATTCGGGCCATCCACCGATTTTCTCGGATTTTTCAAACCCCTCTTTTCAAAACTTTCCTCTTCTGAGGACTTCCCGTATTTAGCAGTGTCAGGTCTTGTCATAAGTCGTCGAAGGTCTTTAGCGTCGAAACTCCGTCGATCTTACATCACGGGTTTCCTCCCTATCGCAGTCCGCCTTATTTGACTAAGGCATGGCCCACCTACGTAGGACATACTCCTACAAAGGAAGGCCCGTTTACACATTTGAGTCCAAAAGTCTGGGGAATATCTCACGTGGACCTTCCTTCAAGCAGGACTCGACCCACATGCCGAATCCTAAGGGAAGCCCACCTTTCACAAGTCATCCGTCTAGGTGTCTCTTCCGAGTCATTTCCTTTCCCTTGCCCGGGATATACTTTTGTTCCAAGATCTGGGTTAGTTACTGATTACGCGGTATTCTTACAGACAGGCCACCAGTAACCAGACGCCAAAAAATGCAAGAAGTCGTGGACCAGTTGACAGCCTAGCTGGCTAAGATTGAGACCCAATTGACAAAAATGAGGGACGACCAGATAGCTATCATTACCCGTGTAAGCACCGTGGAACAAGGAACTCATGGTGGTGGGACCGAGACTGCTGGGCCCTTAGCTGAATTGGTCAGCGTGGTCCGCAAGTTGGAGGAACAGGTCCATTTGTCGACCAACAACACCATCCACACGGAGAATGCCCGGGCCTATTCACCACTGACTGACGAACTGCCCGCTAACCTCAACCTCACGGGCCTACCAATGTTCGATGGGACCGAAGACCCAGTACTTCACATCCGGGCCTTCAAGGAGTTCATGGCGGTCAAAGGGGTGAAGTCCACCATGTTCAAGTATTTGTTTGCTTCTTCCCTCGAGAAGCATCCAAAAGCCTGGTACTACAGGCTCGACTCCAAGAAGTACAAGACTTGGGACGACGTGGCAATGGAGTTCGCTCGGAATTACGCCGACAATACTGAGATCCAAACCACGATGCGTACTCTGGAGGTCATGGCCTAAGAGCCCAAAGAAGGTTTCACCAAATACCGTCAAAGGTGGAGGGCCGAAAGCGTGAAGTTGGTCAATAAGCCCAACGAAAAGGTGTTAGTGGAGGCCTTCGTGAAGAATCTCCTCCCCTCTTACCGGGTCCATCTCCGGTACGCCGTCATACCCAACTTCGCTACCTCTTAACCGAAATGGGTACAAGAATCGAGGATGATTTAAGATTAGAGAGCCTTGCTAAGGCCTCTACCAAAGGGTATCAAGGGGCCAGCTCGTCCACCAGTAAGCCCGCAACTGCAGCTGCAACCCGCAACATCTTCGACGAGGTTAATCTACTAGATGCCTCATCCAAAAAGAATACTCCAACTCGGGTATTCGCTGATATAGGGACCACCTATACATACGCCTTACAAAGGCTATCTTCAAAGGGCCTGATCCAGCCGATAGGCCCAACTCCGGAAGTCCCGGTCGAGAAGAGATCCAAGAGCTATAACATTCAGGCCTATTGCCAATATCACCGAGGTAATGGGCATGATACCGAAAAATGCTGGAAATTGAAGTATCTCATCCAGGACTTAATCGAAAGTGGGAAGATACCATTGCCCGGGGACAAACCGAGTAACAAAGACAACCCTTTCAGTGCTCACGCCATTTTTACCGGAGAAGTAATCGACTGTTCTCATCTCATTTCCCCTTTCGTCCCGCAAATCAATGGGATATGGTTCGATGATGAAGATGACGTTTACTTGCCTAAAGAGGAAGTTGTCCCTATCACCCCTGAAGAGGTCCGGAAGGTTAAGTCCAAAGCCTTAGCCAGCAACCACCTTGCCGCCGCCGAGCGTCCAGTTTCAACAACCGTCACTGAACCTGCCAGGATGGAGGATTCCCTTGAAGAGTCGAGCACTGACACGGCCGTGGTCAAACAACTGAAAAGGGTTCGAACTGATCTCACTATATGGCAGCTCTTGGTTAGCTCGCAGGAACATCGGAAAGCACTTACTAAGGCTCTCGATCAAGTTAAGGTCGACTCACTGGTTACTCCCACTGAAATGGTAGCCACCATCATGCCCCATCTCAAGGACAAATCCAAGGAAGAAGGCCCGCTCATCACCTTCTCCGAGTCTGACTTACCACCATTCGGGGCCACCCATAACTTGGCCCTCTACGTCACGGTGATCTGCCGAGGAAAATACCTCCCGATGACTCTGGTTGACGACGGGTCCGCCGTTAATGTCCTTCCCTTAAGGACCGTCAAGGCCCTCAGCATTACCAAGGCCGACTACCTCCCAACGGCACAAACAATCCAGGCTTTTGACGGAAGCCCAAAATCGGTTGCTGGGGCCGTTAAATGGACGATTATAACGGGCTCGATTGAAAAAGAACTAGAATTCCAGGTGATTCTCACCTCCTCTTTCAACCTACTTCTTGGGAGACCATGGATCCACGCGGTCAAAGTCGTATCCTTCACCCTCCACAGGAAGGTCAAGATGCCTCTACAAGACGGTGTCATCACTCTCGAGGCCACCCCCATAACCGTGGCAAGCTGCAACACCGCGAGCCGGACCGACTCACGAGGATTCGATTTCGTGGGAATGATCGAAGAGCAGTATCTCTTTAGGCCCTATTTCACCACCAGCATCGATACGATGCTACAGAACTTGGGCTACCTACCAGGGCTACTTCGAGGCCATACCTTCCAGCTGGGAAGATCATCGAGGTCCTAAACGACGGAGAATCACGATTCGTCTTAGGGTATGTCGTAACCCCGGGAAATGTGGTCCGAGCAGGAATTGAGAAGGCCTGCAACATCATCAAGGGTGCCTACTTGGGCCCTTACAGCCCAAGACTAACCGACTACTTTGTTACTCCAGTATTCAGGACTATTTAAGTGGGTCTCTACCAACCCACCTTCACATATCCCGAGACCAAATTGGCTCGGGAATGCAATTTCCTCCCAGGTGACATCTTCGCCCTCATCCAGGCTGAATCCAAGGAGGGCGCTCACAATGCCAAGCCCGTGTTGGGGCTTGTATTCGGGGAAGACAAGACACTCACTCAAAGCAAAATGTTAGAAGAAACGGCTCTAAAGAGCGCGTTCCGACCGGAAAAGACAACGGAATTGAGGGAATAAAACTATATAAACACGACACATCAAACTCCCCCGAACCGAACCCTTGCTTGTCCTCAAGGAAGACCCGTAAGAAAACAACTAATATAATACCGAAACATCTCAAAGCAAATAATAGGCACCAAAATACTCAAGTCCATCATAGCAAACATTTAACCAAGTCTAAGAAACGAATTCCAAGATGGGGAAATAGGAAAAATAAATCATCAACAAATGCACAACTTCACCAAGCATAATATGTAGAAACCACATTTTCAACCAAAACCCTTGCATAGACTACTCACGGAGCCACTCATCGCTCAATTAGGAAGGGTGTGTATATGTGAAATATATATGTGAAAACGCTCAACTACTCCAACTCATGGAAATATGCCCGCAATCTAGCATGGTATCGACCTCTAAATTTTTACAAAACACGCTATGATCACATAGGAAGGCAAAGATGGTGATAACGAGGTAGAAGGTGGAAATCGATATGGTCATGTGAGGTTAAGGCCAAGCTAATGAACTAACTAGTGCGATAATGCTCAACTCAAAAATTCTTCCACTTCCATAAACAAAACATACAAGTCACCAATCAACGAGAACGAGTCCGGGGTCAAAAGAGGCCGCTCAAATTTCATCAAGTAAGCGGAAAATAAAAGTAACGAGAATAACATATTTTTGTTGTTTTGATTTATTTTTTTTTGGATTTTTTCCAATTCTTTTTCAATTTTTTTTCTTTTGTTTTTTTTCGATTTTTTTTTAAAGCTTGATGAAATTAATATAAAATATACAAAGACTCAAATTGACCCGGCCAAGATCTACATACTCCCATGAAACAGATTCAACCACATCCAAATATCCATCAGAAATCTCCATATTCACACAATAACGAGCATAGAACGCACTAGGTGACCTACTTCATCAAGCTTGGCTAGGTAGGAAAATTTGATTTTGTAGTTCATTTTGTGAATTCTTTTACATTTTAGCCAAGGAGAAAATGGATAGAAATAGATGAAAAAGAAAATGTCCCAAAAATGATCACTAGGCAAGTTAGTCAAAATAAAGGGGAAAAACACCATACTTATGCATATTGACATGGCATATTCCACGAGGAGACCTACACACACAACCTAAGTGGTAGCCAGGTATGAATGTACTGGCTATAGAAGGGTCTAAATCTCACCAATTTTGTAGCTACAACCTAGATGCAAGGTCGGTCTAAATGGGAACCACAAATTATAGCTCAGTTGGTTGCATACTTATCGATTAATTATTATTCCACATAACAAAGGTCAAATGAATGCCAATTAGAAATGAGTAGGAAGCCTAAAGAGTGGAAGTTATCATCATTGCTGCATAATCGGTATCATAGACAAACACTAAGACTCAAGGAAATAAAATCAGAAATACTAAAAACTCCCCCACGCTAGACTCGACATTGTCCTCAATGTCCATATCATACAGACTCAAAATTGGTGGGGGGACACGAATAAAAACCGAGGATAGAGAATACACATACAAATTATGTACACGGAGAGGTAGCGGAATAAGCAATTCGCTACTGATCATAATCATCATCACCAAAATCATCATCCTCCATATCATCATCTGCAGCAGTCCCAGAGCCAGACGCACCACCCGTATACCAACCACCTCCCTGATAATCACTAGCGGCTCCAAAAGCAGGGCCCGTCGGGGCATTGAAGTAGTCAGTGTGAAGGTGGAAGCCGCCATGAATTGAAGGGTCAGTATAACCACTCACGGGCCACGAAAAGTATGAGGGGTAAGGACCCTGCGGTGGCACAACAGCACGCCTAGTATAGTCATCATAAACGGGATACATCCCGAGACACTGATCAACATATAACCTGTCTAGGCGAGCGTGAGTGGCCGCAATGTCGGCACGAGTCTCCGTGCGAAGAGTATCCAAGTCTGACCTGGAAGAACCGGCACCCAGCTCCATGCGCTCCATCCATGCAATCAGATCGAGATGGAGGGGAGCATACTAGGGTGGTGGAGGGGGCTGCTCAAAAGTAGTAGTGGTGGTGGGCTCGGAAGCAGGCTGAGATGGACCGGGTTCAGGGGCAAGCTGGGAAGTGCTAGGCTCACTCGTGGGACGACGGGTATAGGTAACAGCATGCGACGAAGGAAGAGAGCTAGGGGCAGCAACGGGTAAGAAATAATTAGGCTGATCAGCCTCAAGTGACAAAACTGACCCGACTTGCAAAATAATAGTCGCATGCTCATGAATAAGCCAAGCCCAACGATTTTGATGCCTAGAAGAAATCCAGTTAAGAGAAGCCAAATATCAGAGGCTAAGGGTAATCTCGCCCGGGACTGGTTCATGATCCGCTTCGCGAAAAGCGGTCAACCGAAGAGTTAATTGCGTGATTAACCCGCCTATATAAATAGGAACATCGGCAACGGCCGTAGCAATTCTCCTAAAATGAAGGACGAGGTGATAGGCAATATTAATATGCCACACCTTCGGCTTACGCCGTAAATACGAGCCCAAAATAGACACCTCCTCGGTGCGTACATTATGTGGCTCCTTTCTAGCAAAAATCATCCACCCCATAAACCTCTACCACACCTTAATAACCGGATTATGAATATTAGACACCCCATAAACCTCTACCACCCCATAAACCTCTACCACACCTTAATAAACCGGATTCAGTAGACGGAACTCAACAGAAATCGAGCCAGACTGTCTATTCTTAGACACCTCAAATGAACTCAGAAATTCCAACGTAAGCTGAGTATACGTATTACGACGCATCGTAAAAAATGTACCCATACCAACACCTTTAAACAAGAGCTCCAAAGCAGAATCTAAGCCTAAACTTCGCATAGCATCACGATCGATAAAACGAGTAGGAACAATAGACCGCTTTCTCAAGTTGAAATCGTACCTTTTAGTCAAGTGTGGTAAAAATTACGCTCGGAAAAACTGGATCAGGATCAATGTCGGGTTGAGCATGGTCGTTTCTGGTGCGCTTGTTCCGAGGAGGCATTGCAAATCAGCTGAAAGTAGTAGGCTTGGGGAAAAAATGGGGAAATTTGAGTGAGAGGTGAAGAAGGGAGTATACTGAAGCTGGGAATTGAAAGAGGGTTTTGGGAGATAAGAGAGAAGAGAAGGGCGGATGAATGAATGAATGCTTCACGAGAAAATTGAGTTTGGGAGTGTGTTGGGCGACCCGGCCGGTCTAGACCGGCGGCCGGCTGGCCGGCCTGACGAACCTTCGAATATTTTAAGATATATAGTGTGTCTCATAGCCGGCTGGTCTGGACCGGCGGCCTGGTAGCCGGCCTGACGGACATTCCCTTATTTTCGAATTTTTTAAAGCAATTATGCCCTCTCCCAGCCATCCGGCAGGTACTGGCCCCCGGTTGCCCGGCCTGACCCTCTTTTCCTTTGTTTTTGAGACTTTTGCTCCAACTTTTGCTCTTTTATTTCTTGTGCCTCGGCCCCTGAAGTCAATAGGGGGCCTGGGCACAGGCTGAAGTGCGCAAATCCTTCTTTTCGAGTTCAAATTCAACTCGTACCTCGGCCCCTAAAGTCGATAGGCCCCCTAGGCCTAGGCTGAGGTGACCTGCTATACAATCAAGAGCATGGTGAATATTCCTTCTCCTTGTTTTCCTAAAATCCTTAATTTGAGTTAATTCCGATGATTCTGTGCATCTCCAAAAACGTTAGTCCCTCCTCTCGTCCTCACTAAGACAACTAAAGCAAAAATAAAAATAAAACGAGAATGAGGAAAAATTTTTACATACCCGGGCTGCCTCCCGGTAGCGCTGGTTTAGAGTCCCGCATGACTTAGACGAATTTCTTTAGTGAGAAGAAGGAACGGGATGAAGTTGTATAACTTCAATCACTCCAATGTGAGCACCTTCATGATATAACTTCAATCGTTGACCATTCACTTTGAATCGTTCACCTAAATCACTCTCGACTTCGATCGAGCCAAATTTACCAACATGGGTGACGGAGAAAGGTCTGACCAACGAGATTTCAATTTTTCGGGAAGCAGCCGGAGTCTACAATTAAATAATAATACCTTATCCCCCACGTTGAACTCGCGGTGAAGGATATGCTTGTCATGCCACCGCTTGGTGAGCTCCTTATAAACCCGAGCACTATCATAGGCACCAAGACAGAATTCTTCTAACTCATTCAGTTGCATGAGTCTCTTCTCCCCACTCAATTGCGGATCCAAGTTAAGCTCCTTGATCGCCCACCAAGCCTTGTACTCAAGCTTGACGGGCAAATGGCATGACTTGCCATAAACCAATCGGTAAGGTGAAGTACCAATAGGCGTTTTAAAGGCGATATGATAAGCCCATAGTGTATCATCTAGCTTAGAGCTCCAATCCTTTCGAGCTTTTGACACGACCTTCTGGAGAATAGACTTGATTTCCCTATTAGACACCTCAACTTGCCCACTCGTTTGAGGGTGGTAGGCAAGACCGGTACGGTGAGAGACACCGTACTTAGCAAGTAAAGCATCAAGTCGCTTCTCATGAAAATGACTTCCACCATCACTAATAATCGCCCTTGGAACACCAAAGCGGGGGAAAATGATCCTTTTAAACAGAGATATCACCGTTCAATCATCATTAGTAGGAGATGCTACCGCCTCCACCCACTTGGAGACATAATCAACCATAACCAAAATATATCGGTTGCCCTTGGATGACGGGAACGGGCCTTGATAGTCTACACCCCAGACATCAAAAATTTCTACCTCGAGAATCCCATTTTGAGGCATCTCATGCCTCCTAGAAATATTACCGGTCCTTTGACATGAGTCGCAGGACATAATAAAAGCTTGGGCATCCCGAAATAAGGTTGACCAATAAAAACCCGACTGGAGGACCTTAGCCATGGTTTGGCTCGGTCCATGATGGCCACCATATGGTGATCAATGACAACTCTCTAGAACTCCTCAAACTTCCCATTGAGGGACACATCGACGGAAAATACCATCGGCACACTCCTTAAATAAATAAGGGTCATCCCAGAAAAATTGTCGGACATCATGTAGAATTTTTTTCTTTTGTTGATAAGAAGATCAGAAGGTAATACCTTGCCAACTAAATAATTAGCATAATCCGCATACCAAGGTCCTTTGCTTTCACCGGTAGCTAAGGCCATGAGAGAATCATCGGGAAAATAGTCATCTATGGGGATGACAACTCCTTCCTCCTCAACTCTAAGCCTCGATAAATGATCCGCAACGGCATTTTCCGCTCCCTTCTTATCCCGGATCGATAACTCAAACTCTTGGAGTAGTAAGATCCATCGAAGTAGTCGGGGCTTCGCTTCTTTCTTAGCAAGGAGGTACTTAATAGCCGCGTGATCGGTGAAAACAATGACTTCCGATCCTACCAAGTAGGTTCTGAACTTTTCCAAAGCGTACACTATAGCTAGCAATTCATTCTCGGTGGTTGCATAGTTAACTTGAGCATTATCAAGTGTTTTACTAGCATAGTATATAGCATGCAAGACCTTGCCCTTCCTTTGGCCCAAAACCGCTCCTACAGCATCACTCACGTCACACATTATCTCGAATGAAAAATTGCAATCCGGTGACTGAATAATCGGAGCAGAAATGAGGGCCTGCTTAATCCTGTTAAAAGCTTTCACACACTCATCAGTAAATTCGAAAGGGGCATCCCTTAGGAGCAATTGTGTAAGTGGCTTAGCAATTTTGGAAAAGTCCTTGATAAAGCGGCGATAAAATCCCGCATTACCAAGGAAACTTCTCACTCCCTTCACATTAACCGGCAAGGGCAATTGCTCAATCACTTGCACCTTTGCTTTATCCACCTGAATGCCCTTTTCGGAGACCACATGACCCAAAACTACACTCTCGGTGAACATAAAATGGCACTTCTCCCAATTCAAAAACAAAATGACCTCGACACATCGGTTTAAAATGGTATCCAAGTTAGCTAAACAATCTGAAAAACTCATACCATACACACTAAAGTCATCCATAAACACTTCCATGATGGATTCGATGTGGTCGGAAAAGATGCTCATCATGCATCTTTGAAAGGTGGCGGGTGCGTTACATAGCCCGAATGGCATCCTGGGATATGCGAAAGTGCCATAGGGACAAGTAAACGTGGTCTTTTCTTGATCGGCAGGGTGTATCGGGATTTGGATAAATCTCGAATATCCATCTAAATAGTAAAAATACTTGTAAGAAGCTAGTCTCTCAAGCATTTGGGCGATAAAGGGCAATGGGAAATGGTCTTTAAGTGTAGCGGTGTTCAACTTTCTATAGTCTATGCACATTCTCCATCCCGTCACAATTCGTGTAGGGATTAATTCATTCTTCTCATTCGGGACCACAGTAGTCCCTCCCTTCTTAGGTACAACTTGTACCGGACTCACCCACTTTGAATCGGGAACCGCATAAATGATTCCCGCATCCAACAATTTCATAACTTCCTTTTTAACAACCTCTTGCATATTCGGGTTCAACTTACGTTGACCCTTGTAGACACCCACATTTTGACCGCCAGGTGTCTATAACAGTTTCCAAAAAACAACCGATGATGATCGGACGCAAACGTGTTTCTACGCGCTCAGATATGGGCTCAAAACCATTAGTTGTTGGCTTAAGCATTTACGGAGTATAAATCTCACAAAACCGGCCTCAAATTCAGGCCCAGTGGGTCGTTTTCAATCAAATAAGACTAATTTGGGTCAAAACCGACACTGGAAATAAAACCGACTTTTAGCGATCGGGTCAAACCCCGGTCACGGCCGTTCCGAGACATAAAAAAACAGCCATTCAAATATCATAAACCCAGTCCAAATACAAAACCCACAAAATATCCAAATCACAGTCCAAAAAACCAGACCCGTGCGCTGCGGCTGACCCACTCGATCGAGTGTCAGCCCACTCGATCGAGTGTCATCCTACTCGATCGAGTGGGCTCTGTAACAAGCCCGACTACGATTGATTGGGCCACTCGACCGAGTCAAGGGGCTACTCGGTCGAGTAACCCTAAACGGGGCACGGGTGACATGCCTATATATACACCCTCATCCACACATCTTGAGGATCCTTTTTTACAGACTTTTCAACCCTAATTTTCAGCTTTACACACATTATTTGAAACCCTAATCACACATTAGGAACCCTAATAAACCCTAGCAAGTCACAAACCCCAAAACCACCATAACTTAACTTACATCTCGATACTCCCGTGCTAGCCACAACTAACGAGTTCCGTCCGAGAACAAGAACATGTAGGTTGAGTGTGCAATAATCCCGTTCTTCCCTCTTCTCCTTCTCTTCCTCGCGTCTTCCGTTTTCGCGTCGTTCGTCGTAGTCGTCGTTTTTTTCGTTTTTATTTCGTTGTCGCGTCTCTAATATCGTCAATAATTACTAGTATAAACGTTAAAATACTCGCTAATTCGTGTCGGATATGAGGGATGACGGAATAAGAAAACACGAATGCTAGGGTGTTTCACCCGACGCGGCCGGTCGCTTATCCCGACACCCCGAATATTTGATTGTTGAAGCGAGTCAACATCAACAAAATCATTTTTATTTTCGTCGCGTCGGCATCAATATCGCATACATCGATTTCTAAAACCCTTTTTTTTAATTCGCGTTTTTTTAGTCAAGTTGAGTCGAAACCTTTTGATGCGGATCCGACATCAAACAATTCGCAAGAATTAATTATGATGTCGAGATGCGGAGGGAATCAAGTCGAGTTTTTTAATTCAAGTGTCAATCTATTAGATTCGATACCAACTTAATAGTTGAATGTCGAATCTAACGATTTAGTCAAAGATTAAACTAGTACGATTTTCGTTGATGCTAAAATAGTTGTCACCTAATTCGTTTGAATTAATTACGACACTATAAACGCGGAGGAAATTCATGTCGTTCTAGTTTAATTTAAACGACTTATATTATTTTCTTCAAGTTTTCGCTCTAATATTCCATATCGATTAAATAATCGAATATGGGATATGACGAGTATCAAAATTAGAATCGAGTATAAATCCCATAATATTTATATCCGATTCAACAAAATTAACGATTTATCAAAATCCGAATCAATAAATTACATAATATTTACGCCCGATTCGGCAGAATCAATGACTATTTCAAAATCGAAAAGCAATCTCGCAATCAATAATAAATTACGAGGCGAACCCTAGTTCGTACAGGGGGCACTCGATCGACTGCCTAGGACACTCGGTCGAGTGGCACCCCAAAAAACGAGATAGAATGCTTTTTCGACCACCACTCGGCCGAGTCTCGCAATGACTCGATCGAGTGGCAGTGTACTCGGTCGAGTTCGTCAATAACTCGATCGAGTAGGGTCTAAAATACGGGACAGAAGCTTCTTTCGAGGACCACTCGGTCGAGTCCGTCAATGACTCGATCGAGTGGCCTTATCACGACAAATACCGTGAGTCCCACATCGCTTTTCTACTCTCGATAATACTTTTTTATAACTTAAGTCAACACGTGTCAAATCTATCACGTGAAATATCACTTTTCAAAACCATGCATCATCCTATTTACGTCTTTCCATATTATATTATTCGCAAACCGTTATTATCGTTATAACGTTACTAACAAGTTTGTTATTTTTCTTGTCAATTTATTTTGTTTATTTTATTGTACTAAAATGAACCCACATGCTAAATATATAACTTTGACGTTAGCTTTAGCTGTATTAAATCGACTTAGAAACCCATTCATTCTTTTTTGCATGTTTAGGGAAAATATTGTTTGCATAACATTTTCATCGTTCTACTAACGCGCGTATTAGAAAGTCATTCGATATCTTAGTAGAGGCCGCTAATGTGCGGGCGGGGTTGGGTGTTCTTTGTGAACTTCCCAACACGTACCCTCACCCCTTACTCAGAACCTCGGTTTCCGGATGTCCGAAACCGTTGGCGCACGAGAGTCATTTAATACACGATATCCGATAATGTCGGTATCGGTATCAAATGCAAAGGGACGAACCCAATAAACTCTGACATCGGAAATGGGCCATACTTTGTGCATGGCCCACTACGACATAGAGTGGGTTTGAACGGGCCCGAACTCCCACAAAGTTCGGTGGCGACTCCACTTCGATTTAAATTTCAATTCGATCCATTCTCATATGGAGATTCATTTGCCTCCCCAAACCCACGCGTGGCCGCGTCGTGGTGGACCTATGTCATGTCCACAATTTGGCGACTCCGCTAGGGAATAACTGATGTGTGACTTACCATCGGCATCCTCAGGGTGAGACTCTAATAGAAATCGTTTGACTAGTACAATACGCGTTTTAGTTTTACGGTTCATGCATAACCCTATTTTCCCGAGCCGGTACTCGCGACCGACGTCCCACTATACTGTGATGTACTCCAATATGGATATGTCGAAGGTGTCCATAGCAGATTCGTATGGGTTTCGCGGCATGTTCTAAGCTCAACTCGACTTAGAGAGTCCGTCCCGATTCACGTCTAGGCTATGTGCACTGGTATAGACCCTTTATAGACCGACCGAGACTTAGTATAAAGCATACATGGTGTCGTCATAATGCTTGCGTGACTATGTGTTACTTGGTTTCCGTGTCGTTTTCAAAAACCGTCATTTCAAAAAGTGCATCTTTCCAAAAATATTCAAATTTTAAAAAACCCGGACGCTACCGAAATTAGGACTTACGATTTGACTCAAAGTAGCTTATTTTTAGCCGGTATTCTATCCATTTAAAAAGAAAATCAAAAATTCCCAACTTTTCAAAAAGATTCGGACCTGACGGCATTTTCGCCGATTTTAAAAGTCGGGATCCTGCTTTCGATTTTCAAATTTTCGGAAATTCATTTTTGATATTCAAAATTCCGAAATTCCAAAAATGCATCTTTTCAAAAAATATCCAAAACTCAGAAAGCTGCCGAAATTTAGGACTTATAATTTTACTCAAAATAGCCTCTTTTCTGTCCGGCATGCTATCCATTTCCATATTAAAATTCTCGATCCGGGAAACATACCGAATTTAGGACTTATGATTTTACTCAAAATAGCCTATTTCTAGCCGGTATTCTGCCCATTTCAAAACTCGAAAATATTTTCGAACACTCAAAATTGAGGCTCAATACATTTTTTTTCTAATTTTTGAAAAATCGAGCCCCTCTCCACCAAATTTCTTTCGGAAAAAAAAAAATTCTTTTCAAAACCTTCCTCTTCTTAGGACTTCCCGTATTTAGCATGTGTCGGGTCGTGCCATAAGTCGTCGAGGTCTTTAGCGTCGAAACTCCATCGATCTTACATCACGGGTTTCCTCCCTATCCCAGTCCGCCTTATTTGACTAAGGCAAGGCCCACCTACGTAGGGCATACTCCTACCAAGGAAAGCCCGTTTACACACTCGAGTCCAAACTAGAAAGTCTCACGCGACCTTTCCCTCTAACAGGACGGTCCCATGACCTTTCCTAAGGGAATTTCGCCAGTCTTTCAATCCGTTAGTCGAGTCATCCCGATTTGAAAGTCCTTTAACTTAAGGGTCTACCCTAATTATAGGGACATCCTTATTCTAGTCGAGTCGAGGGTCTCTAGCGTCGAAACTCTGCCGATCTTACATCGCAAGTTTCTTCCCGTACCCCGTTTGCCTTTCCTTGAGGCCGAGTCAACCTTTTACAAGGCATAGCCCTATAACAAAAGGTTCGTGATCCTTACGTCCAAGGGTCACTCATCCAACACTCGAGTCACAAAGGGTTAGGTCACCACGGTTGGTCCGAGCACGCGGCGCAGTCAAACACGGTCGCCCCATTTTCGGACCCACCCTTCTGCAGCTCGAGTCTAATCCACGGTCGTTACTTTGTCGAGGTCAACGTTCGGGTATCCCAATCTAAGAATTATAGTCATTCCCGCCCCCGGGCCGTACCTAGTTTGACTCTCTCTCTTGCATTTGCGCAAAACCGAGCTTAGGCGAGTTCTAACACCTCTCGTCTCTTCCAATCAGGGACCCTATGAACGAGACACTACCAAACCACAACAAATCCCGCCCCATCGAGAAAGGGGATATCCAGGGGAGTATGCTTATGCTGTCTTGCTCCATTAACAATATCTTCTCAAAAATCAATACCGCCCTAGATAACCTAAATGCCAGGGAGACCACCATCGAAGAAGACCTTGTAAGAACCCGATCCCGTCTAACACAACTAGAGCGGGTAAGACAGCCTATCACCCAACTGAGCCATTTGAAGGGTGAACACTCTTACAAAACTGTCTGGTACCCTCAAGATGGCAACACCGAGAGAGGTAACCCTCAATTCACCTCTCCAAAGATCAAGAACCAGTCAAAGGAAAGGACATTTACCCACTTGGATATGTCCTACACCGTCGCTTTCTAAAGGTTGGTTCCGAAGGGCCTAATACTACCTATAGGCCCAACAGTCGACCCACCTTTGGAAAAACGCTCCAAAGCATGGAACACCGAGCATTACTGCAAATTCCACAGAGGGAGGGGACACGATACAGAACAGTGCTGGAAGCTGAAACACCTCATTCAAGACTTCCTCGATGCCAGGAAGACTCCCGTTTTGGAAACATTGTCACTTGCAAAGCCCCTCATGGACTATACAGGGCCCGATGACCAAAGCATCCAATCTACCTCTCATGCATCCAAGAGTCCGGATTTGATTTAAGTCCAAGTCTGAGTCCGAGTCTAGGATATACTATTTATTTCAGTTTCAAAGTCAGAGTCAGAGTCAACTGTATTCTGTCCTCTTTTCAAATTCAATAAAATCAGCTTTCAATATTCTTTCTCCTATATACTTTCCTTATGTGTTTCCGAGAACATGATGAACACCATCATACACTGTGAGCACATGCACGTGACTGTTATAGGCACATCTATAATGACTGCAGGAAATCGAGGCCCGTGATTTCCTTACATGTTCCATGTCTGACATAGAAAGCCACATAACTACCTTTAGCAGGAGCGGTATTGAATCCTATGACAAATCTAGGTAGTCTCCTAGTTTGGGTTCAAGACGGGAGGCAAGCCCATTTCCCACAATAAACACCCATCCAATAAGATCAACCAATCCCTACCTTAGGTGCTAGTCTGACCGACAGAAAAAAAGAAGAAAAAACTGGACAAGAAAAAATCCAAAGTCCAAGAAAAAAAAAAAGCAAAAGGCCAAACAAAAAAGCAGGCCATCATTAAAAAAAAAAAAAAAAAAAAAAAAAAAAAAAAAAAAGAATTCAAAAACCCATGACTGTGGTCAACGGTCAATTCAAGTGAAAGTTCCATGACTAGGGTACGGTCAAAATTCATACCATCAAATAAGGGAGAGATAATCAAGTTGTTCAGCGAACACCACATCTAGCCTTCCCACATTGCAACCCTCAAGACCTTCTCGAGACCTAGGCTAGAGACAGCCCGGAATTTTGAGGATTCAAGCTCCATAGGATACCCCTAACCATTAGGTCCAGACATGGAAACCAGATCCCGCATTATCAAACCTACCTCGTTCAAAGTTCGAGCCATTTTTACTCGACTTCCCCCTTGCACAACAACTACAACACAACACGACATAACAAAATTCACAATCTCCATACAAAGACCCGAGATCAAAACTCATCAAAGACCCAAGATCAAAACTCATCAAAGACCCGTGATCAAAACTCGTCAAAGACCCGAGATCAAAACTCATCAAGGACTCGAGAGCAAAACTCGTCAAATCCCTTACCTAATCATACACAATCCCGAGAGGAAAACTCGTCAAATCCCTTACCTGATTACACAATCCCGAGAGCAAAACTCGTCAAATCCCATCCCAATTCTTCTCATCCAAACCAGTTACCAACCCCAAACACGGGAACTCAACCTGCGGTCGGCATAGAACATGCCCAAATAGTTCACACCACCTCTGGGGGCTATCCCGGAGAATGCTCACAGTCACAGGATCAATATCCTAACCATTCTAGCTCTTTGATCAAGACATCATTGGGAATGCACCTAGCCTGCACCATCATTAGGGCTAGTTACACACAGAGTCCTATTAGACTAGGCACCATAATATATCTTCCAATCCACTGAACTACGGCTTGGTTTGATTTCACTACACGTGGATACGTAGGTAGCCTTTCAACAGAGGCACAACCACCCACATTGACACACATTCAAAAAGCACCATCATTCCGATCACGACACTGTCATGTTCTCAACAGCTAGCTTTGTCATTATGGGGGCTTCTCCTAGGCAGAAACCTCCACCCACTCACAAAATCCAAATAAATTCAAAAGAATCTAGCCTTCTTTCTGTAGTGTGTCCTAGTACTCGGCTCAGTCGAAGATAAGAATCTGTCAGGACTCGAAGCAATACCCACTTTGGGAATGTACCCTAAAATCAAAAATACAGAAGAGCACTAGACTACAATAGTCTCATTAAAGACAGTTACACATCTTTCCCATCCTGAAGTTCGACCGTGTTGCCACTCGCCTAGGCTACGGAATAGCGCAACTTAAGAGTCTTGTTAGGTGGCCCACCCCCTACCGATTCACGGTCCAATACCTCGAGAGCCCAATCATGTCTGTCAACTCGTCCGGTCACGCCCAGAGTCGAGTCTGTCGGTATACCTCTCTCTTCAAATTCTCATTTTAAAATCTGCAAAACTTAGCCATTTGAGAAAATCCTTTTCGACAAGGTCAAATTTCGGTCTATTTAAATTGCAAATTTCATTTCTACCCATTTCAGTTTTGAAAACCTATTTCCTAGCATGTGAGTTGCTTTCAGGACTTCGATTTCAAAACTAAGCAAAAATCATTTTTATTCCCCAGCGCGAGTCATATTTGTTTTACCTACGTGTTGCATGCAAAATTTTATGTAACTTATACAGGTACGACCCAAGACCGTGCAGCTCACGTATCTCCCCAGCGGAAGGCCCAAGGCGGCATTTTTCATGGAATGAGCCCGCATATAGGAGCACCCGGGACTTACACGACAAGTCCAAACTCCCCCACGGAGTTATCGTCATCAGCTCAGGTATGACTTCTATCTTATGGCTGGCGAGCCCTTCACGCAAGTCCAATGGACTATAAGCGACCCGACCGGAAGTCTGCCAGGTCTTAATCTTCGATTGGCCTGGTAGATACTCTGACTTTCGCCTTGTCCAAGCCTCAGTCAGAGTGGGGGCTCTGTAAACACCCACATTTTGACCGCCAGGTGTCTATAACAGTTTCCAAAAAACACCCGATGATGATCGGACGCAAACGTGTTTCTACGCGCTCGGATATGGGCTCAAAACCATTAGTTGTTGGCTTAAGCATTTACGGAGTACAAATCTCACAAAACCGGCCTCAAATTCAGGCCCAGTGGGTCGTTTCAAATCAAATAAGACTAATTTGGGTCAAAACCGACACCGGAAATAAAACCGACTTTTAGCGATCGGGTCAAACCCCGGTCACGGCCGTTCCGACACATAAAAAAAACAGCCATTCAAATATCATAAACCCAGTCCAAATACAAAACCCACAAAATATCCAAACTACAGTCCAAAAAACCGGACCCGTGCGCTGCGGCTGACCCTCTCGATCGAGTGTCAGCCCACTCGATCAAGTGGGCTCTGTAACAAGCCCGACTGCGATTGATTGGGCCACTCGACCGAGTAGCCCCTTGAATCGGTCGAGTAACCCTAGACGGGGCACGGGTGACATGCATATATATACACCCTCATCCACACATCTTGAGGATCCTTTTTTACAGACTTTTCAACCCTAATTTTCAGCTTTACACACATTATTTCAAACCCTAATCACACATTAGGAACCCTAATAAACCCTAGCAAGTCACAAACCCCAAAACCACCATAACTTAACTTACATCTCGATACTCCCGTGCTAGCCACAACTAACGAGTTCCGTCCGAGAACAAGAACATGTAGGTTGAGGATGCAATAATCCCGTTCTTCTCTCTTCTCCTTCTCTTCCTCGCGTCTTCCGTTTTCGCGTCGTTCGTCGTAGTCGTCGTTTTTTTCGTTTTTATTTCGTTGTCGCGTCTCTAATATCGTCAATAATTACTAGTATAAAACGTTAAAATACTCGCTAATTCGTGTCGGATATGAGGGATGACGGAATAAGAAAACACGAATGCTAGGGTGTTTCACCCGACGCGGCCGGTCGCTTATCCCGACACCCCGAATATTTGATTGTTGAAGCGAGTCAACATCAACAAAATCATTTTTATTTTCGTCGCGTCGGCATCAATATCGCATACATCGATTTCTAAAACCCTTTTTTTTAATTCGCGTTTTTTTAGTCAAGTTGAGTCGAAACCTTTTGATGCGGATCCGACATCAAACAATTCGCAAGAATTAATTATGATGTCGGGATGCGGAGGGAATCAAGTCGAGTTTTATGATTCAAGTGTCAATCTATTAGATTCGATACCAACTTAATAGTTGAATGTCGAATCTAACGATTTAGTCAAAAGATTAAACTAGTACGATTTTCGTTGATGCTAAAATAGTTGTCACCTAATTCGTTTGAATTAATTACGACACTATAAACGCGGAGGAAATTCATGTCGTTCTAATTTAATTTAAACGACTTATATTATTTTCTTCAAGTTTTCGCTCTAATATTCCGTATCGATTCAATAATCGAATATGGGATATGACGAGTATCAAAATTAGAATCGAGTATAAATCCCATAATATTTATACCCGATTCAACAAAATTAACGATTTATCAAAATCCGAATCGAGCATAAATTACATAATATTTACGCCTGATTCGGCAGAATCAATGACTATTTCAAAATCGAAAAGCAATCTCGCAATCAATAATAAATTACGAGGCGAACTCTAGTTCGCACAGGGGGCACTCGATCGAGTGCCTAGGACACTCGGTCGAGTGGCACCCCAAAAAACGAGACAGAATGCTTTTTCGACCACCACTCGGCCGAGTCTCGCAATGACTCGATCGAGTGGCAGCATACTCGGTCGAGTTCGTCAATAACTCGATCGAGTAGGGTCTAAAATACGGGACAGAAGCTTCTTTCGATGACCACTCGGTCGAGTCAGTCAATGACTCGATCGAGTGGCCTTATCACGACAAATACCGTGAGTCCCACATCGCTTTTCTACTCTCGCTAATACTTTTATATGACTTAGGTCAACACGTGTCAAATCTATCACGTGAAATATCACTTTTCAAAACCATGCATCATCCTATTTACGTCTTTCCATATTATATTATTCGCAAACCGTTATTATCGTTATAACGTTACTAACAAGTTTGTTATTTTTCTTGTCAATTTATTTTGTTTATTTTATTGTACTAAAATGAACCCACATGCTAAATATATAACTTTGACGTTAGCTTTAGCTGTATTTAATCGACTTAGAAACCCATTCATTCTTTTTCGCATGTTTAGGGAAAATATTATTTGCATTACATTTTCATCGTTCTACTAACGCGCGTATTAGAAAGTCATTCGATATCTTAGTAGAGGTCGCTAATGTGCGGGTGGGGTTGGGTGTTCTTTGTGAACTTCCCAACACGTACCCTCACCCCTTACTCAGAACCTCGGTTTCCGGATGTCCGAAACCATTGGCGCACGAGAGTCATTCAATACACGATATCCGATAACGTCGGTATCGGTATTAAATGCAAACGGACGAACCCAATAAACTCTGACATCGGAAATGGGCCATACTTTGTGCATGGCCCACTACGACATAGAGTGGGTTCGAACGGGCCCGAACTCCCACAAAGTTCGGTGGCGACTCCACTTCGATTTAAATTTCAATTCGATCCATTGTCATATGGAGATTCATTCGCCTCCCCAAACCCGTGCGTGGCCGCATCGACGTGGACCTATGTCATGTCCACAACCCTGGACACAAGGACGATGACCTTCCTCAAGATTAATCCTATGCATACAGAAATCGGGACTAATTCCCTTCAAGTCATCAAGACAACTAACAAATCAGAAAGTTGTTGCTCAGTTAAATCAGCACTTACAATCACGGGGAAACTCTCGGTATCGTCTAAAAAGGCATATTTCAGGTGAGACGGAAGTGGCTTACGCTCCGGAACGGTTATGTCAATAACAAATGAGGTGTGTACGATGTTGGTTACATCAACACCTTGCTCCTCCATGAGCATCCTTCCTTCCAAAGCAGCTTCTAAGACATCAACGATAGCAGAGTCAACGGAAGCATCACCTGCACACGCTTCCAAATATATCAGAGCTTCTAAGGGGTCCCATATAAGGGACGCATCCATAGAATCATGAACTACAACATCAATAACATCTATCATGCAACAAGAATCTGTTACCTTCGGGTTCTTAATTGTACTATCTAAGCAGAAAACAATGGTGTCTCCACCCACTTCCAAAGTCAATTTACCGTTCTTGACATCGATCATGTGATCCCCTAGAAATTCTAACGCGATACAGTGGCGGAAACACTGACACACTGTAACTATGTCTTAGTAACTTAAATTGGTAAAGTCAAACGTATGCCATACATAAAAATGGCTACAATTTAAAACAATCCATAAAAATGGTTAAACAATTCGTAAGACATAATTATTAAAAAAATCAAGCAGGATCCAAGACTGCTCGTTAGCCCACACCCACCGGAAACAAACACGTATACCTGCCATGTTAAAACATAACAGCCACAATCAGTGGGGAGCAACGTCAACGTTCTCCCAGCCGTATAGCAGGATTTTAAGACTGTACTTACTACTATAGAAAAATAATAAAAAGGAAAACAATAAAACATCATATTAAAAAAAGTTTTCGACACAAAACCAAAATATTAAAATGGGTTACCGAAGAAACATAAAAATATTTGCCAACCTGCAAACCAATTTATATCGATAATAAATAAAATAATCAAAATGGCGTTATGGATAGGATTAATGTAGAATCTAGACTTTCACTAGGACAATACTAAAATCTAGTTTCGAGAACTTAGTCAAAACAAATCAGACTTTGATCTCTAACTAGGCAACTCAACTATAACAGGACTGCGTGCAGCGAGGTCCTGGTTTAAGTAGTGCACACCCCTCCTGGATACAAACCATACCCAGTTCAACCCGACGCGACTTACACGATGCGATATCTAAGTTTAAGGTAAACATACACTCTCCTGAACACAAACCATGCTCAGTTCAACGACCAATGTGTCTCAACATAGACACACGAGCTTTATAGTTGATGGCAAAACGTACAGCCCAGACTATATTACTCTAAACCCACACTTTTCCTTATTCCATAACTCCAAAACAAAGCCATTATCGATATTCAAAAGATATAATCATCATAATAATAAGAGAACAAAAGGAGTAATCACAATGTTCTAAAAGAGGAAACTTTCTATTTTTGGAAACTCCTATTTTTAGAAACTTACTAAAAATAGCATCATATCAAAATAGCAAAATATTAGTTTAAACTAATATAACATTTTTAGTAAACGATATAGATTTACAAAGCTAGTAATTTCGGCCTTAACGATATTAATTCTTAAAACGAGAACTTTTGCGTTACTGAAATTATTGAAACGTCATACAAGTGTTTATAAAATGATTTAGAAATGTCTTAAACATTTTAAATACTACTAATTAGGGTGTTTCCAAAATCTACAAAACTAAATTTCCTTAATTATTATTATTTTCGACAATACGATTATAAATAGGATTTTACGGCAAATGTCAAATAAAATCTTTTAACGTCTTTTATTTAATTAAACCATTGAATATATTTAGAATATGTTAAGGGATGATTTAACTCTTAAAGTTCAGATTTAAATACTTTCAAAATTGCTGGAAAAATAATTCTTTTAGGTAAGACGAAGAATTCTAACGATAAAGCACAATTTGTCCGAAAATCAATAATTATTAATTAAAGACTTTAATAAATAGTACAAAAATTACGTAAAATAGTTAAAACATAATTATGGACATTCTGTCCAAAAATGAAATTTTCCAGAATCCTAAAACTTGGTTTTTAAAGCGTTTCCTCGTTAATCGTCTAATCTCGACAATAACGATTAATAAAAATAGTAATTACCAAACGATTTAAATATTAATATCCAAAATTTATTATTAAACTTAAAAAATCATGATTTTCCAGAATATAAATTTTTCAGATTTTTCCAAAATTCCAGATTCAACAAATTCCAACAAAACCGTCATTTAAACCCGTTTTCACAATTAACGATTTCATTAATAAACTTATCATTACTAACATTTTATTAAGGCACTAAAAATCGTAAAAATATATGAAATCATCAGAATCACAAATTTTTCCAGATGATTGGTATTAAGTATTCCTCAAAACAACGCGATAAAGCCAACCTTTAATTGAGCAATATGTTTTCTTCTTCAAGGCTAATAATGATCTGCCCAAACTTAGGTCATTCAACACTAAGGTTTGTAGGTTACAACCTTACATCAACGCTCTGCGATCTAATCCATAAGAAACAATGTTTAATCTATGTCAACCAAAATTTACTAAACATTAATGAGGACCTGAAATGGTACCAAAACACTTAGGCTAACATCTTAATCAATGATTTATGATCCCAAAATTCCACGATTAGTCCATTAAGTCAACATTAGGAAGGAAACCCAAGTAATATTGTTATTTACACTTAACTAGGTTCTATGTTGGGTATTAGGTATCCATAGACAGAATCAACTTTATTCTTACTACTCCAAAATATATTCAACTCTAAGTACTCCAAAATAATCAAAGTAATCCATAACACAAGGTTTAGTGTCTAAAGTAACAACCTAATTCCATTAATCAACTAATACCATTCAACTCAATCCTCAAAAATTTCTTACTTGCTTAGAAGATAGGGTAGACCCACAATCCTCAAATCAAGTAACAAGCTAAGGGTTTACTAAAACTCAAACATCTATACTTCCAAAAGATTCACAAGACAGAATTTGGTCTAACCAAGGAATCTCAAGAGGGAAATGGTAAAGTAGGAGAATAGAACAAGGATTCACCAAGCGAATAATGATGAGAATATATAAGAGAAGAATTGGAAAAGGCGGAAGCAGGACGAAAAGAATCAATGATTCAAGATGATGAAGACCTATAACGAGAAGGGAAAGTTCGGACCTCTAAGGTTCACGAGGGAACCAAAAGGATTACTTCATCTTCTTGCAAAGGAACGAGCACGCAAGTCTTGGGTCGCTCGATCTGGATCGACTGCAACATCGTGGAACATGAATCTACTCTTGATCATCTAACCTGTAGCTTGAGCAAACTAAATCGGAGCTGAGAAGTCACCTTCGACATTTTTCTTGGAGCACCAAATTGTCCACTCGAGTCAGCAGGCGTTGAGAGTTCTAAGCAGGTCTTGTCCCGATCTGGAGCAGCATCATGACCGCATCTTGTTCATTCGTCTTCCTCCAGACAAAAGCAACAAATATTCAATGCTAATCATTGAGTTACAAGAACATATAAACCTAACAGTTAAGTCCTTATTTTGTTTCTACCCATCTCTAATAATATTTTATTTACTGTTTAAATAATTTACTGGTATTTTCCCTAATTTCAGGTGTAAGCGTTGGGAGCAGTGATGCTCTGATACCAACTGTAATCCCCTAGAAATTCTAACGCGATACAGTGGCGGAAACACTATAGAATCGGGATTAAAACACACTGTAACTATGTCTTAGTAAATTAAATTGGTAAAGTCAAACGTATGCCATACATAAAAATGGCTAAAATTTAAAACAATCCATAAAAAGGGTTAAACAATCCGTAAGACATAATTATTAAAAAAATCAAGCAGGATCCAAGACTGCTCGTTAGCCCACACCCACCGGAAACAAACACGTATACCTGCCATGTTAAAACATAACAGCCACAATCAGTGGGGAGCAACGTCAACGTTCTCCCAGCCGTATAACAGGATTTTAAGACTGTACTTACTACTATAGAAAAATAATAAAAACGAAAACAGTAAAACATCATATTAAAATAAGTTTTCGGCACAAAACCAAAATATTAAAATGGGTTACCGAAGAAACATACAAATATTTGCCAACCTGCAAACCAATTTATATCGATATTAAATAAAATAATAAAATGGCGTTATGGATATGATTAATGTAGAATCTAGACTTTCACTAGGACAATACTAAAATCTAGTTTCGAGAACTTAGTCAAAACAAATCAGACTTTGATCTCTAACTAGGCAACTCAACTATAACAGGACTGCGTGCAGCGAGGTCCTGGTTTAAGTAGTGCACACCCCTCCTGGATACAAACCATACCCAGTTCAACCCGACGCGACTTACATGATGCGATATCTAAGTTTAAGGTAAAAATACACTCTCCTGAACACAAACCATGCTCAGTTCAACGACCAATGTGTCTCAACATAGACAAACCAGCTTTATAGTTGATGGAAAAACGTACAGCCCAGACTATATTACTCTAAACTCATACTTCTCCTTATTCCATAACTCCAAAACAAAGCCATTATCGATATTCAAAAGATATAATTATCATAATAATAAGAGAACAAAAGGAGTAATCACAATGTTCTAAAAGAGGAAACTTTCTATTTTTGGAAACTCCTATTTTTAGAAACTTACTAAAAATAGCATCATATCAAAATAGCAAAATATTAGTTTAAACTAATATAACATTTTTAGTAAACGATATAGATTTACAAAGCTAGTAATTTCGGCCTTAACGATATTAATTCTTAAAACGAGAACTTTTGCGTTACTGAAATTATTGAAACGTCATACAAGTGTTTATAAAATGATTTAGAAATGTCTTAAACATTTTAAATACTACTAATTAGGGTGTTTCCAAAATCTACGAAACTAAAATTCCCTAATTATTATTAGTTTCGACAATACGATTATAAATAGGATTTTACGGCATATGTCAAATAAAATCTTTTAACCTCTTCTATTTTATTAAACCATTGAATATATTTAGAATATGTTAAGGGATGATTTAACTCTTAAAGTTCAGATTTAAATACTTTCAAAATTGCTGGAAAAATAATTCTTTTAGGTAAGACGAAGAATTCTAACGATAAAGCACAATTTGTCCGAAAATCAATAATTATTAATTAAAGACTTTAATAAATAGTACAAAAATTACGTAAAATAGTTAAAACATAATTATGGACATTCTGTCCAAAAATGAAATTTTCCAGAATCCTAAAACTTGGTTTTTAAAGCGTTTCCTCGTTAATCGTCTAATCTCGACAATAACGATTAATAAAAATAGTAATTACCAAACGATTTAAATATTAATATCCAAAATTTATTATTAAACTTAAAAAATCATGATTTTCCAGAATATAAATTTTTCAGATTTTTCCAAAATTTCAGATTCAACAAATTCCAACAAAACCGTCATTTAAACCCGTTTTCACAATTAACGATTTCATTAATAAACTTATCGTTCCTAACATTTTATTAAGGCACTAAAAATCATAAAAATATATGAAATCATCAGAATCACAAATTTTTCCAGATGATTGGTATTAAGTAATCCTCAAAACAACGCGATAAAGCCAACCTTTAATTGAGCAATATGTTTTCTTCTTCAAGGCTAATATTGATCTGCCCAAACTTAGGTCATTAAACACTAAGGTTTGTAGGTTACAACCTTACATCAACGCTCTGCGATCTAATCCATAAGAAACAAGGTTTAATCTATGTCAACCAAAATTTACTAAACATTAATAAGGACCTGAAATGGTACCAAAACACTTAGGCTAACATCTTAATCAATGATTTATGATCCCAAAATTCCACGATTAGTCCATTAAGTTAACATTAGGAAGGAAACCCAAGTAATATTGTTATTTACACTTAACTAGGTTCTATGTTGGGTATTAGGTATCCATAGACAGAATAAACTTTATTCTTACTACTCCAAAATATATTCAACTCTAAGTACTCCAAAATAATCAAAGTAATCTATAACCCAAGGTTTAGTGTCTAAAGTAACAACCTAATTCCATTAATCAACTAATACCATTCAACTCAATCCTCAAAAATTTCTTACTTGCTTAGAAGATAGGGTAGACCCACAATCCTCAAATCAAGTAACAAGCTAAGGGTTTACTAAAACTCAAACATCTATACTTCCAAAAGATTCACAAGACATAATTTTGTCTAACCAAGGAATCTCAAGAGGGAAATGGTAAAGTAGGAGAATAGAACAAGGATTCACCAAGCGAATAATGATGAGAATATATAAGAGAAGAATTGGAAAAGGCGGAAGCAGGAAGAAAAGAATCAATGATTCAAGACGATGAAGACCTATAAAGAGAAGGGAAAGTTCGGACCTCTAAGGTTCACGAGGAAACCAAAAGGATTACTTCATCTTCTTGCAAAGGAACGAGCACGCAAGTCTTGGGTCGCTCGATCTGGATCGTCTGCAACATCGTGGAACATGAATCTACTCTTGATCATCTAACCTGTAGCTTGAGCAAACTAAATCGGAGCTGAGAAGTCACCTTCGACATTTTTCTTGGAGCACCAAATTGTCCACTCGAGTCAGCAGGCGTTGAGAGTTCTAAGCAGGTCTTGTCCCGATCTGGAGCAGCATCATGACCGCATCTTGTTCATTCGTCTTCCTCCAGACAAAAGCAACAAATATTCAATGCTAATCATTGAGTTACAAGAACATATAAACCTAACAGTTAAGTCCTTATTTTGTTTCTACCCATCTCTAATAATATTTTATTTACTGTTTAAATGATTTACTGGTATTTTCCCTAATTTCAGGTGTAAGCGTTGGGAGCAGTGATGCTCAGATACCAACTGTAATCCCCTAGAAATTCTAACGCGATACAGTGGCGGAAACACTGTAGAATCGGGATTAAAACACACTGTAACTATGTCTTAGTAAATTAAATTGGTAAAGTCAAACGTATGCCATACATAAAAATGGCTAAATTTAAAACAATCCATAAAAAGGGTTAAACAATCCGTAAGACATAATTATTAAAAAAATCAAGCAGGATCCAAGACTGCTCGTTAGCCCACACCCACCGGAAACAAACACGTATACCTGCCATGTTAAAACATAACAGCCACAATCAGTGGGGAGCAACGTCAACGTTCTCCCAGCCGTATAACAGGATTTTAAGACTGTACTTACTACTACAGAAAAATAATAAAAAGGAAAACAGTAAAACATCATATTAAAATAAGTTTTCGGCACAAAACCAAAATATTAAAATGGGTTACCGAAGAAACATACAAATATTTGCCAACCTGCAAACCAATTTATATCGATATTAAATAAAATAATAAAAATGGCGTTATGGATATGATTAATGTAGAATCTAGACTTTCACTAGGAAAATACTAAAATCTAGTTTCGAGAACTTAGTCAAAACAAATCAGACTTTGATCTCTAACTAGGCAACTCAACTATAACAGGACTGCGTGCAGCGAGGTCCTGGTTTAAGTAGTGCACACCCCTCCTGGATACAAACCATACCCAGTTCAACCCGACGCGACTTACATGATGCGATATCTAAGTTTAAGGTAAAAATACACTCTCCTGAACACAAACCATGCTCAGTTCAACGACCAATGTGTCTCAACATAGACAAACCAGCTTTATAGTTGATGGAAAAACGTACAGCCCAGACTATATTACTCTAAACTCATACTTCTCCTTATTCCATAACTCCAAAACAAAGCCATTATCGATATTCAAAAGATATATTTATCATAATAATAAGATAACAAAAGGAGTAATCACAATGTTCTAAAAGAGGAAACTTTCTATTTTTGGAAACTCCTATTTTTAGAAACTTACTAAAAATAGCATCATATCAAAATAGCAAAATATTAGTTTAAACTAATATAACATTTTTAGTAAACGATATAGATTTACAAAGCTAGTAATTTCGGCCTTAACGATATTAATTCTTAAAACGAGAACTTTTGCGTTACTGAAATTATTGAAACGTCATACAAGTGTTTATAAAATGATTTAGAAATGTCTTAAACATTTTAAATACTACTAATTAGGGTGTTTCCAAAATCTACGAAACTAAAATTCCCTAATTATTATTAGTTTCGACAATACGATTATAAATAGGATTTTACAGCATATGTCAAATAAAATCTTTTAACCTCTTCTATTTTATTAAACCATTGAATATATTTAGAATATGTTAAGGGATGATTTAACTCTTAAAGTTCAGATTTAAATACTTTCAAAATTGCTGGAAAAATAATTCTTTTAGGTAAGACGAAGAATTCTAACGATAAAGCACAATTTGTCCGAAAATCAATAATTATTAATTAAAGACTTTAATAAATAGTACAAAAATTACGTAAAATAGTTAAAACATAATTATGGACATTCTGTCCAAAAATGAAATTTTCCAGAATCCTAAAACTTGGTTTTTAAAGCGTTTCCTCGTTAATCGTCTAATCTCGACAATAACGATTAATAAAAATAGTAATTACCAAACGATTTAAATATTAATATCCAAAATTTATTATTAAACTTAAAAAATCATGATTTTCCAGAATATAAATTTTTCAGATTTTTCCAAAATTCCAGATTCAACAAATTCCAACAAAACCGTCATTTAAACCCGTTTTCACAATTAACGATTTCATTAATAAACTTATCGTTCCTAACATTTTATTAAGGCACTAAAAATCATAAAAATATATGAAATCATCAGAATCACAAATTTTTCCAGATGATTGGTATTAAGTAATCCTCAAAACAACGCGATAAAGCCAACCTTTAATTGAGCATTATGTTTTCTTCTTCAAGGCTAATATTGATCTGCCCAAACTTAGGTCATTAAACACTAAGGTTTGTAGGTTACAACCTTACATCAACGCTCTGCGATCTAATCCATAAGAAACAAGGTTTAATCTATGTCAACCAAAATTTACTAAACATTAATAAGGACCTGAAATGGTACCAAAACACTTAGGCTAACATCTTAATCAATGATTTATGATCCCAAAATTCCACGATTAGTCCATTAAGTTAACATTAGGAAGGAAACCCAAGTAATATTGTTATTTACACTTAACTAGGTTCTATGTTGGGTATTAGGTATCCATAGACAGAATAAACTTTATTCTTACTACTCCAAAATATATTCAACTCTAAGTACTCCAAAATAATCAAAGTAATCTATAACCCAAGGTTTAGTGTCTAAAGTAACAACCTAATTCCATTAATCAACTAATACCATTCAACTCAATCCTCAAAAATTTCTTACTTGCTTAGAAGATAGGGTAGACCCACAATCCTCAAATCAAGTAACAAGCTAAGGGTTTACTAAAACTCAAACATCTATACTTCCAAAAGATTCACAAGACATAATTTTGTCTAACCAAGGAATCTCAAGAGGGAAATGGTAAAGTAGGAGAATAGAACAAGGATTCACCAAGCGAATAATGATGAGAATATATAAGAGAAGAATTGGAAAAGGCGGAAGCAGGAAGAAAAGAATCAATGATTCAAGACGATGAAGACCTATAAAGAGAAGGGAAAGTTCGGACCTCTAAGGTTCACGAGGAAACCAAAAGGATTACTTCATCTTCTTGCAAAGGAACGAGCACGCAAGTCTTGGGTCGCTCGATCTGGATCGTCTGCAACATCGTGGAACATGAAGCTACTCTTGATCATCTAACCTGTAGCTTGAGCAAACTAAATCGGAGCTGAGAAGTCACCTTCGACATTTTTCTTGGAGCACCAAATTGTCCACTCGAGTCAGCAGGCGTTGAGAGTTCTAAGCAGGTCTTGTCCCGATCTGGAGCAGCATCATGACCGCATCTTGTTCATTCGTCTTCCTCCAGACAAAAGCAACAAATATTCAATGCTAATCATTGAGTTACAAGAACATATAAACCTAACAGTTAAGTCCTTATTTTGTTTCTACCCATCTCTAATAATATTTTATTTACTGTTTAAATGATTTACTGGTATTTTCCCTAATTTCAGGTGTAAGCGTTGGGAGCAGTGATGCTCTGATACCAACTGTAATCCCCTAGAAATTCTAACGCGATACAGTGGCGGAAACACTGTAGAATCGGGATTAAAACACACTGTAACTATGTCTTAGTAAATTAAATTGGTAAAGTCAAACGTATGCCATACATAAAAATGGCTAAATTTAAAACAATCCATAAAAAGGGTTAAACAATCCGTAAGACATAATTATTAAAAAAATCAAGCAGGATCCAAGACTGCTCGTTAGCCCACACCCACCGGAAACAAACACGTATACCTGCCATGTTAAAACATAACAGCCACAATCAGTGGGGAGCAACGTCAACGTTCTCCCAGCCGTATAACAGGATTTTAAGACTGTACTTACTACTACAGAAAAATAATAAAAAGGAAAACAGTAAAACATCATATTAAAATAAGTTTTCGGCACAAAACCAAAATATTAAAATGGGTTACCGAAGAAACATACAAATATTTGCCAACCTGCAAACCAATTTATATCGATATTAAATAAAATAATAAAAATGGCGTTATGGATATGATTAATGTAGAATCTAGACTTTCACTAGGAAAATACTAAAATCTAGTTTCGAGAACTTAGTCAAAACAAATCAGACTTTGATCTCTAACTAGGCAACTCAACTATAACAGGACTGCGTGCAGCGAGGTCCTGGTTTAAGTAGTGCACACCCCTCCTGGATACAAACCATACCCAGTTCAACCCGACGCGACTTACATGATGCGATATCTAAGTTTAAGGTAAAAATACACTCTCCTGAACACAAACCATGCTCAGTTCAACGACCAATGTGTCTCAACATAGACAAACCAGCTTTATAGTTGATGGAAAAACGTACAGCCCAGACTATATTACTCTAAACTCATACTTCTCCTTATTCCATAACTCCAAAACAAAGCCATTATCGATATTCAAAAGATATAATTATCATAATAATAAGAGAACAAAAGGAGTAATCACAATGTTCTAAAGGAGGAAACTTTCTATTTTTGGAAACTCCTATTTTCAGAAACTTACTAAAAATAGCATCATATCAAAATAGCAAAATATTAGTTTAAACTAATATAACATTTTTAGTAAACGATATAGATTTACAAAGCTAGTAATTTCGGCCTTAACGATATTAATTCTTAAAACGAGAACTTTTGCGTTACTGAAATTATTGAAACGTCATACAAGTGTTTATAAAATGATTTAGAAATGTCTTAAACATTTTAAATACTACTAATTAGGGTGTTTCCAAAATCTACGAAACTAAAATTCCCTAATTATTATTAGTTTCGACAATACGATTATAAATAGGATTTTACGGCATATGTCAAATAAAATCTTTTAACCTCTTCTATTTTATTAAACCATTGAATATATTTAGAATATGTTAAGGGATGATTTAACTCTTAAAGTTCAGATTTAAATACTTTCAAAATTGCTGGAAAAATAATTCTTTTAGGTAAGACGAAGAATTCTAACGATAAAGCACAATTTGTCCGAAAATCAATAATTATTAATTAAAGACTTTAATAAATAGTACAAAAATTACGTAAAATAGTTAAAACATAATTATGGACATTCTGTCCAAAAATGAAATTTTCCAGAATCCTAAAACTTGGTTTTTAAAGCGTTTCCTCGTTAATCGTCTAATCTCGACAATAACGATTAATAAAAATAGTAATTACCAAACGATTTAAATATTAATATCCAAAATTTATTATTAAACTTAAAAAATCATGATTTTCCAGAATATAAATTTTTCAGATTTTTCCAAAATTCCAGATTCAACAAATTCCAACAAAACCGTCATTTAAACCCGTTTTCACAATTAACGATTTCATTAATAAACTTATCGTTCCTAACATTTTATTAAGGCACTAAAAATCATAAAAATATATGAAATCATCAGAATCACAAATTTTTCCAGATGATTGGTATTAAGTAATCCTCAAAACAACGCGATAAAGCCAACCTTTAATTGAGCAATATGTTTTCTTCTTCAAGGCTAATATTGATCTGCCCAAACTTAGGTCATTAAACACTAAGGTTTGTAGGTTACAACCTTACATCAACGCTCTGCGATCTAATCCATAAGAAACAAGGTTTAATCTATGTCAACCAAAATTTACTAAACATTAATAAGGACCTGAAATGGTACCAAAACACTTAGGCTAACATCTTAATCAATGATTTATGATCCCAAAATTCCACGATTAGTCCATTAAGTTAACATTAGGAAGGAAACCCAAGTAATATTGTTATTTACACTTAACTAGGTTCTATGTTGGGTATTAGGTATCCATAGACAGAATAAACTTTATTCTTACTATTCCAAAATATATTCAACTCTAAGTACTCCAAAATAATCAAAGTAATCTATAACCCAAGGTTTAGTGTCTAAAGTAACAACCTAATTCCATTAATCAACTAATACCATTCAACTCAATCCTCAAAAATTTCTTACTTGCTTAGAAGATAGGGTAGACCCACAATCCTCAAATCAAGTAACAAGCTAAGGGTTTACTAAAACTCAAACATCTATACTTCCAAAAGATTCACAAGACATAATTTTGTCTAACCAAGGAATCTCAAGAGGGAAATGGTAAAGTAGGAGAATAGAACAAGGATTCACCAAGCGAATAATGATGAGAATATATAAGAGAAGAATTGGAAAAGGCGGAAGCAGGAAGAAAAGAATCAATGATTCAAGATGATGAAGACCTATAAAGAGAAGGGAAAGTTCGGACCTCCAAGGTTCACGAGGAAACCAAAAGGATTACTTCATCTTCTTGCAAAGGAACGAGCACGCAAGTCTTGGGTCGCTCGATCTGGATCGACTGCAACATCGTGGAACATGAATCTACTCTTGATCATCTAACCTGTAGCTTGAGCAAACTAAATCGGAGCTGAGAAGTCACCTTCGACATTTTTCTTGGAGCACCAAATTGTCCACTCGAGTCAGCAGGCGTTGAGAGTTCTAAGCAGGTCTTGTCCCGATCTGGAGCAGCATCATGACCGCATCTTGTTCATTCGTCTTCCTCCAGACAAAAGCAACAAATATTCAATGCTAATCATTGAGTTACAAGAACATATAAACCTAACAGTTAAGTCCTTATTTTGTTTCTACCCATCTCTAATAATATTTTATTTACTGTTTAAATAATTTACTGGTATTTTCCCTAATTTCAGGTGTAAGCGTTGGGAGCAGTGATGCTCTGATACCAACTGTAATCCCCTAGAAATTCTAACGCGATACAGTGGCGGAAACACTGTAGAATCGGGATTAAAACACACTGTAACTATGTCTTAGTAAATTAAATTGGTAAAGTCAAACGTATGCCATACATAAAAATGGCTAAAATTTAAAACAATCCATAAAAAGGGTTAAACAATCCGTAAGACATAATTATTAAAAAAATCAAGCAGGATCCAAGACTGCTCGTTAGCCCACACCCACCGGAAACAAACACGTATACCTGCCATGTTAAAACATAACAGCCACAATCAGTGGGGAGCAACGTCAACGTTCTCCCAGCCGTATAACAGGATTTTAAGACTGTACTTACTACTACAGAAAAATAATAAAAAGGAAAACAGTAAAACATCATATTAAAATAAGTTTTCGGCACAAAACCAAAATATTAAAATGGGTTACCGAAGAAACATACAAATATTTGCCAACCTGCAAACCAATTTATATCGATATTAAATAAAATAATAAAAATGGCGTTATGGATATGATTAATGTAGAATCTAGACTTTCACTAGGACAATACTAAAATCTAGTTTCGAGAACTTAGTCAAAACAAATCAGACTTTGATCTCTAACTAGGCAACTCAACTATAACAGGACTGCGTGCAGCGAGGTCCTGGTTTAAGTAGTGCACACCCCTCCTGGATACAAACCATACCCAGTTCAACCCGACGCGACTTACATGATGCGATATCTAAGTTTAAGGTAAAAATACACTCTCCTGAACACAAACCATGCTCAGTTCAACGACCAATGTGTCTCAACATAGACAAACCAGCTTTATAGTTGATGGAAAAACGTACAGCCCAGACTATATTACTCTAAACTCATACTTCTCCTTATTCCATAACTCCAAAACAAAGCCATTATCGATATTCAAAAGATATAATTATCATAATAATAAGAGAACAAAAGGAGTAATCACAATGTTCTAAAAGAGGAAACTTTCTATTTTTGGAAACTCCTATTTTTAGAAACTTACTAAAAATAGCATCATATCAAAATAGCAAAATATTAGTTTAAACTAATACAACATTTTTAGTAAACGATATAGATTTATAAAGCTAGTAATTTCGGCCTTAATGATATTAATTCTTAAAACGAGAACTTTTGCGTTAGTGAAATTATTGAAACGTCATACAAGTGTTTATAAAATGATTTAGAAATGTCTTAAACATTTTAAATACTACTAATTAGGGTGTTTCCAAAATCTACGAAACTAAAATTCCCTAATTATTATTAGTTTCGACAATACGATTATAAATAGGATTTTACGGCATATGTCAAATAAAATCTTTTAACCTCTTCTATTTTATTAAACCATTGAATATATTTAGAATATGTTAAGGGATGATTTAACTCTTAAAGTTCAGATTTAAATACTTTCAAAATTGCTGGAAAAATAATTCTTTTAGGTAAGACGAAGAATTCTAACGATAAAGCACAATTTGTCCGAAAATCAATAATTATTAATTAAAGACTTTAATAAATAGTACAAAAATTACGTAAAATAGTTAAAACATAATTATGGACATTCTGTCCAAAAATGAAATTTTCCAGAATCCTAAAACTTGGTTTTTAAAGCGTTTCCTCGTTAATCGTCTAATCTCGACAATAACGATTAATAAAAATAGTAATTACCAAACGATTTAAATATTAATATCCAAAATTTATTATTAAACTTAAAAAATCATGATTTTCCAGAATATAAATTTTTCAGATTTTTCCAAAATTCCAGATTCAACAAATTCCAACAAAACCGTCATTTAAACCCGTTTTCACAATTAACGATTTCATTAATAAACTTATCGTTCCTAACATTTTATTAAGGCACTAAAAATCATAAAAATATATGAAATCATCAGAATCACAAATTTTTCCAGATGATTGGTATTAAGTAATCCTCAAAACAACGCGATAAAGCCAACCTTTAATTGAGCAATATGTTTTCTTCTTCAAGGCTAATATTGATCTGCCCAAACTTAGGTCATTAAACACTAAGGTTTGTAGGTTACAACCTTACATCAACGCTCTGCGATCTAATCCATAAGAAACAAGGTTTAATCTATGTCAACCAAAATTTACTAAACATTAATAAGGACCTGAAATGGTACCAAAACACTTAGGCTAACATCTTAATCAATGATTTATGATCCCAAAATTCCACGATTAGTCCATTAAGTTAACATTAGGAAGGAAACCCAAGTAATATTGTTATTTACACTTAACTAGGTTCTATGTTGGGTATTAGGTATCCATAGACAGAATAAACTTTATTCTTACTATTCCAAAATATATTCAACTCTAAGTACTCCAAAATAATCAAAGTAATCTATAACCCAAGGTTTAGTGTCTAAAGTAACAACCTAATTCCATTAATCAACTAATACCATTCAACTCAATCCTCAAAAATTTCTTACTTGCTTAGAAGATAGGGTAGACCCACAATCCTCAAATCAAGTAACAAGCTAAGGGTTTACTAAAACTCAAACATCTATACTTCCAAAAGATTCACAAGACATAATTTTGTCTAACCAAGGAATCTCAAGAGGGAAATGGTAAAGTAGGAGAATAGAACAAGGATTCACCAAGCGAATAATGATGAGAATATATAAGAGAAGAATTGGAAAAGGCGGAAGCAGGAAGAAAAGAATCAATGATTCAAGATGATGAAGACCTATAAAGAGAAGGGAAAGTTCGGACCTCTAAGGTTCACGAGGAAACCAAAAGGATTACTTCATCTTCTTGCAAAGGAACGAGCACGCAAGTCTTGGGTCGCTCGATCTGGATCGACTGCAACATCGTGGAACATGAATCTACTCTTGATCATCTAACCTGTAGCTTGAGCAAACTAAATCGGAGCTGAGAAGTCACCTTCGACATTTTTCTTGGAGCACCAAATTGTCCACTCGAGTCAGCAGGCGTTGAGAGTTCTAAGCAGGTCTTGTCCCGATCTGGAGCAGCATCATGACCGCATCTTGTTCATTCGTCTTCCTCCAGACAAAAGCAACAAATATTCAATGCTAATCATTGAGTTACAAGAACATATAAACCTAACAGTTAAGTCCTTATTTTGTTTCTACCCATCTCTAATAATATTTTATTTACTGTTTAAATAATTTACTGGTATTTTCCCTAATTTCAGGTGTAAGCGTTGGGAGCAGTGATGCTCTGATACCAACTGTAATCCCCTAGAAATTCTAACGCGATACAGTGGCGGAAACACTGTAGAATCGGGATTAAAACACACTGTAACTATGTCTTAGTAAATTAAATTGGTAAAGTCAAACGTATGCCATACATAAAAATGGCTAAAATTTAAAACAATCCATAAAAAGGGTTAAACAATCCGTAAGACATAATTATTAAAAAAATCAAGCAGGATCCAAGACTGCTCGTTAGCCCACACCCACCGGAAACAAACACGTATACCTGCCATGTTAAAACATAACAGCCACAATCAGTGGGGAGCAACGTCAACGTTCTCCCAGCCGTATAACATGATTTTAAGACTGTACTTACTACTACAGAAAAATAATAAAAAGGAAAACAGTAAAACATCATATTAAAATAAGTTTTCGGCACAAAACCAAAATATTAAAATGGGTTACCGAAGAAACATACAAATATTTGCCAACCTGCAAACCAATTTATATCGATATTAAATAAAATAATAAAAATGGCGTTATGGATATGATTAATGTAGAATCTAGACTTTCACTAGGACAATACTAAAATCTAGTTTCGAGAACTTAGTCAAAACAAATCAGACTTTGATCTCTAACTAGGCAACTCAACTATAACAGGACTGCGTGCAGCGAGGTCCTGGTTTAAGTAGTGCACACCCCTCCTGGATACAAACCATACCCAGTTCAACCCGACGCGACTTACATGATGCGATATCTAAGTTTAAGGTAAAAATACACTCTCCTGAACACAAACCATGCTCAGTTCAACGACCAATGTGTCTCAACATAGACAAACCAGCTTTATAGTTGATGGAAAAACGTACAGCCCAGACTATATTACTCTAAACTCATACTTCTCCTTATTCCATAACTCCAAAACAAAGCCATTATCGATATTCAAAAGATATAATTATCATAATAATAAGAGAACAAAAGGAGTAATCACAATGTTCTAAAAGAGGAAACTTTCTATTTTTGGAAACTCCTATTTTTAGAAACTTACTAAAAATAGCATCATATCAAAATAGCAAAATATTAGTTTAAACTAATATAACATTTTTAGTAAACGATATAGATTTACAAAGCTAGTAATTTCGGCCTTAACGATATTAATTCTTAAAACGAGAACTTTTGCGTTACTGAAATTATTGAAACGTCATACAAGTGTTTATAAAATGATTTAGAAATGTCTTAAACATTTTAAATACTACTAATTAGGGTGTTTCCAAAATCTACGAAACTAAAATTCCCTAATTATTATTAGTTTCGACAATACGATTATAAATAGGATTTTACGGCATATGTCAAATAAAATCTTTTAACCTCTTCTATTTTATTAAACCATTGAATATATTTAGAATATGTTAAGGGATGATTTAACTCTTAAAGTTCAGATTTAAATACTTTCAAAATTGCTGGAAAAATAATTCTTTTAGGTAAGACGAAGAATTCTAACGATAAAGCACAATTTGTCCGAAAATCAATAATTATTAATTAAAGACTTTAATAAATAGTACAAAAATTACGTAAAATAGTTAAAACATAATTATGGACATTCTGTCCAAAAATGAAATTTTCCAGAATCCTAAAACTTGGTTTTTAAAGCGTTTCCTCGTTAATCGTCTAATCTCGACAATAACGATTAATAAAAATAGTAATTACCAAACGATTTAAATATTAATATCCAAAATTTATTATTAAACTTAAAAAATCATGATTTTCCAGAATATAAATTTTTCAGATTTTTCCAAAATTCCAGATTCAACAAATTCCAACAAAACCGTCATTTAAACCCGTTTTCACAATTAACGATTTCATTAATAAACTTATCGTTCCTAACATTTTATTAAGGCACTAAAAATCATAAAAATATATGAAATCATCAGAATCACAAATTTTTCCAGATGATTGGTATTAAGTAATCCTCAAAACAACGCGATAAAGCCAACCTTTAATTGAGCAATATGTTTTCTTCTTCAAGGCTAATATTGATCTGCCCAAACTTAGGTCATTAAACACTAAGGTTTGTAGGTTACAACCTTACATCAACGCTCTGCGATCTAATCCATAAGAAACAAGGTTTAATCTATGTCAACCAAAATTTACTAAACATTAATAAGGACCTGAAATGGTACCAAAACACTTAGGCTAACATCTTAATCAATGATTTATGATCCCAAAATTCCACGATTAGTCCATTAAGTTAACATTAGGAAGGAAACCCAAGTAATATTGTTATTTACACTTAACTAGGTTCTATGTTGGGTATTAGGTATCCATAGACAGAATAAACTTTATTCTTACTACTCCAAAATATATTCAACTCTAAGTACTCCAAAATAATCAAAGTAATCTATAACCCAAGGTTTAGTGTCTAAAGTAACAACCTAATTCCATTAATCAACTAATACCATTCAACTCAATCCTCAAAAATTTCTTACTTGCTTAGAAGATAGGGTAGACCCACAATCCTCAAATCAAGTAACAAGCTAAGGGTTTACTAAAACTCAAACATCTATACTTCCAAAAGATTCACAAGACAGAATTTTGTCTAACCAAGGAATCTCAAGAGGGAAATGGTAAAGTAGGAGAATAAAACAAGGATTCACCAAGCGAATAATGATGAGAATATATAAGAGAAGAATTGGAAAAGGCGGAAGCAGGAAGAAAAGAATCAATGATTCAAGATGATGAAGACCTATAAAGAGAAGGGAAAGTTCGGACCTCTAAGGTTCACGAGGAAACCAAAAGGATTACTTCATCTTCTTGCAAAGGAACGAGCACGCAAGTCTTGGGTCGCTCGATCTGGATCGACTGCAACATTGTGGAACATGAATCTACTCTTGATCATCTAACCTGTAGCTTGAGCAAACTAAATCGGAGCTGAGAAGTCACCTTCGACATTTTTCTTGGAGCACCAAATTGTCCACTCGAGTCAGCAGGCGTTGAGAGTTCTAAGCAGGTCTTGTCCCGATCTGGAGCAGCATCATGACCGCATCTTGTTCATTCGTCTTCCTCCAGACAAAAGCAACAAATATTCAATGCTAATCATTGAGTTACAAGAACATATAAACCTAACAGTTAAGTCCTTATTTTGTTTCTACCCATCTCTAATAATATTTTATTTACTGTTTAAATAATTTACTGGTATTTTCCCTAATTTCAGGTGTAAGCGTTGGGAGCAGTGATGCTCTGATACCAACTGTAATCCCCTAGAAATTCTAACGCGATACAGTGGCGGAAACACTGTAGAATCGGGATTAAAACACACTGTAACTATGTCTTAGTAAATTAAATTGGTAAAGTCAAACGTATGCCATACATAAAAATGGCTAAAATTTAAAACAATCCATAAAAAGGGTTAAACAATCCGTAAGACATAATTATTAAAAAAATCAAGCAGGATCCAAGACTGCTCGTTAGCCCACACCCACCGGAAACAAACACGTATACCTGCCATGTTAAAACATAACAGCCACAATCAGTGGGGAGCAACGTCAACGTTCTCCCAGCCGTATAACAGGATTTTAAGACTGTACTTACTACTACAGAAAAATAATAAAAAGGAAAACAGTAAAACATCATATTAAAATAAGTTTTCGGCACAAAACCAAAATATTAAAATGGGTTACCGAAGAAACATACAAATATTTGCCAACCTGCAAACCAATTTATATCGATATTAAATAAAATAATAAAAATGGCGTTATGGATATGATTAATGTAGAATCTAGACTTTCACTAGGAAAATACTAAAATCTAGTTTCGAGAACTTAGTCAAAACAAATCAGACTTTGATCTCTAACTAGGCAACTCAACTATAACAGGACTGCGTGCAGCGAGGTCCTGGTTTAAGTAGTGCACACCCCTCCTGGATACAAACCATACCCAATTCAACCCGACGCGACTTACATGATGCGATATCTAAGTTTAAGGTAAAAATACACTCTCCTGAACACAAACCATGCTCAGTTCAACGACCAATGTGTCTCAACATAGACAAACCAGCTTTATAGTTGATGGAAAAACGTACAGCCCAGACTATATTACTCTAAACTCATACTTCTCCTTATTCCATAACTCCAAAACAAAGCCATTATCGATATTCAAAAGATATAATTATCATAATAATAAGAGAACAAAAGGAGTAATCACAATGTTCTAAAAGAGGAAACTTTCTATTTTTGGAAACTCCTATTTTTAGAAACTTACTAAAAATAGCATCATATCAAAATAGCAAAATATTAGTTTAAACTAATACAACATTTTTAGTAAACGATATAGATTTATAAAGCTAGTAATTTCGGCCTTAATGATATTAATTCTTAAAACGAGAACTTTTGCGTTAGTGAAATTATTGAAACGTCATACAAGTGTTTATAAAATGATTTAGAAATGTCTTAAACATTTTAAATACTACTAATTAGGGTGTTTCCAAAATCTACGAAACTAAAATTCCCTAATTATTATTAGTTTCGGCAATACGATTATAAATAGGATTTTACGGCATATGTCAAATAAAATCTTTTAACCTCTTCTATTTTATTAAACCATTGAATATATTTAGAATATGTTAAGGGATGATTTAACTCTTAAAGTTCAGATTTAAATACTTTCAAAATTGCTGGAAAAATAATTCTTTTAGGTAAGACGAAGAATTCTAACGATAAAGCACAATTTGTCCGAAAATCAATAATTATTAATTAAAGACTTTAATAAATAGTACAAAAATTACGTAAAATAGTTAAAACATAATTATGGACATTCTGTCCAAAAATGAAATTTTCCAGAATCCTAAAACTTGGTTTTTAAAGCGTTTCCTCGTTAATCGTCTAATCTCGACAATAACGATTAATAAAAATAGTAATTACCAAACGATTTAAATATTAATATCCAAAATTTATTATTAAACTTAAAAAATCATGATTTTCCAGAATATAAATTTTTCAGATTTTTCCAAAATTCCAGATTCAACAAATTCCAACAAAACCGTCATTTAAACCCGTTTTCACAATTAACGATTTCATTAATAAACTTATCGTTCCTAACATTTTATTAAGGCACTAAAAATCATAAAAATATATGAAATCATCAGAATCACAAATTTTTCCAGATGATTGGTATTAAGTAATCCTCAAAACAACACGATAAAGCCAACCTTTAATTGAGCAATATGTTTTCTTCTTCAAGGCTAATATTGATCTGCCCAAACTTAGGTCATTAAACACTAAGGTTTGTAGGTTACAACCTTACATCAACGCTCTGCGATCTAATCCATAAGAAACAAGGTTTAATCTATGTCAACCAAAATTTACTAAACATTAATAAGGACCTGAAATGGTACCAAAACACTTAGGCTAACATCTTAATCAATGATTTATGATCCCAAAATTCCACGATTAGTCCATTAAGTTAACATTAGGAAGGAAACCCAAGTAATATTGTTATTTACACTTAACTAGGTTCTATGTTGGGTATTAGGTATCCATAGACAGAATAAACTTTATTCTTACTACTCCAAAATATATTCAACTCTAAGTACTCCAAAATAATCAAAGTAATCTATAACCCAAGGTTTAGTGTCTAAAGTAACAACCTAATTCCATTAATCAACTAATACCATTCAACTCAATCCTCAAAAATTTCTTACTTGCTTAGAAGATAGGGTAGACCCACAATCCTCAAATCAAGTAACAAGCTAAGGGTTTACTAAAACTCAAACATCTATACTTCCAAAAGATTCACAAGACAGAATTTTGTCTAACCAAGGAATCTCAAGAGGGAAATGGTAAAGTAGGAGAATAGAACAAGGATTCACCTAGCGAATAATGATGAGAATATATAAGAGAAGAATTGGAAAAGGCGGAAGCAGGAAGAAAAGAATCAATGATTCAAGATGATGAAGACCTATAAAGAGAAGGGAAAGTTCGGACCTCTAAGGTTCACGAGGAAACCAAAAGGATTACTTCATCTTCTTGCAAAGGAACGAGCACGCAAGTCTTGGTTCGCTCGATCTGGATCGACTGCAACATCGTGGAACATGAATCTACTCTTGATCATCTAACCTGTAGCTTGAGCAAACTAAATCGGAGCTGAGAAGTCACCTTCGACATTTTTCTTGGAGCACCAAATTGTCCACTCGAGTCAGCAGGCGTTGAGAGTTCTAAGCAGGTCTTGTCCCGATCTGGAGCAGCATCATGACCGCATCTTGTTCATTCGTCTTCCTCCAGACAAAAGCAACAAATATTCAATGCTAATCATTGAGTTACAAGAACATATAAACCTAACAGTTAAGTCCTTATTTTGTTTCTACCCATCTCTAATAATATTTTATTTACTGTTTAAATAATTTACTGGTATTTTCCCTAATTTCAGGTGTAAGCGTTGGGAGCAGTGATGCTCTGATACCAACTGTAATCCCCTAGAAATTCTAACGCGATACAGTGGCGGAAACACTATAGAATCGGGATTAAAACACACTGTAACTATGTCTTAGTAAATTAAATTGGTAAAGTCAAACGTATGCCATACATAAAAATGGCTAAAATTTAAAACAATCCATAAAAAGGGTTAAACAATCCGTAAGACATAATTATTAAAAAAATCAAGCAGGATCCAAGACTGCTCGTTAGCCCACACCCACCGGAAACAAACACGTATACCTGCCATGTTAAAACATAACAGCCACAATCAGTGGGGAGCAACGTCAACGTTCTCCCAGCCGTATAACAGGATTTTAAGACTGTACTTACTACTATAGAAAAATAATAAAAAGGAAAACAGTAAACATCATATTAAAATAAGTTTTCGGCACAAAACCAAAATATTAAAATGGGTTACCGAAGAAACATACAAATATTTGCCAACCTGCAAACCAATTTATATCGATATTAAAAAAAATAATAAAAATGGCGTTATGGATATGATTAATGTAGAATCTAGACTTTCATTAGGACAATACTAAAATCTAGTTTCGAGAACTTAGTCAAAACAAATCAGACTTTGATCTCTAACTAGGCAACTCAACTATAACAGGACTGCGTGCAGCGAGGTCCTGGTTTAAGTAGTGCACACCCCTCCTGGATACAAACCATACCCAGTTCAACCCGACGCGACTTACATGATGCGATATCTAAGTTTAAGGTAAAAATACACTCTCCTGAACACAAACCATGCTCAGTTCACGACCAATGTGTCTCAACATAGACAAACCAGCTTTATAGTTGATGGAAAAACGTACAGCCCAGACTATATTACTCTAAACTCATACTTCTCCTTATTCCATAACTCCAAAACAAAGCCATTATCGATATTCAAAAGATATAATTATCATAATAATAAGAGAACAAAAGGAGTAATCACAATGTTCTAAAAGAGGAAACTTTCTATTTTTGGAAACTCCTATTTTTAGAAACTTACTAAAAATAGCATCATATCAAAATAGCAAAATATTAGTTTAAACTAATACAACATTTTTAGTAAACGATATAGATTTATAAAGCTAGTAATTTCGGCCTTAATGATATTAATTCTTAAAACGAGAACTTTTGCGTTAGTGAAATTATTGAAACGTCATACAAGTGTTTATAAAATGATTTAGAAATGTCTTAAACATTTTAAATACTACTAATTAGGGTGTTTCCAAAATCTACAAAACTAAAATTCCCTAATTATTATTAGTTTCGACAATACGATTATAAATAGGATTTTACGGCAAATGTCAAATAAAATCTTTTAATGTCTTTTATTTAATTAAACCATTGAATATATTTAACTCTTAAAGTTCAGATTTAAATACTTTCAAAATTGCTGGAAAAATAATTCTTTTAGGTAAGACGAAGAATTTTAACGATAAAGCACAATTTGTCCGAAAATCAATAATTATTAATTAAAGACTTTAATAAATAGTACAAAAATTACGTAAAATAGTTAAAACATAATTATGGACATTATTTCCAAAAATGAAATTTTCCAGAATCCTAAAACTCGGTTTTTAAAGTGTTTTCTCGTTAATCGTCTAATCTCGACAATAACGATTAATAAAAATAGTAATTACCAAACGATTTAAATATTAATATCCAAAAATTATTATTAAACTTAAAAATCATGATTTTCCAGAATATAAATTTTTCATATTTTTCCAAAATTCCAGATTCAACAAATTCCAACAAAACCGTCATTTAAACCCGTTTTCACAATTAACGATTTCATTAATAAACTTATCGTTCCTAACATTTTATTAAGGCACTAAAAATCGTAAAAATATATGAAATCATCAGAATCACAAATTTTCCAGATTTAAACCAAAGACCAGAATTCGAGAATTTAAACAACAAACACGGTTTTAACGATAAACGATGATTTAAAGTGATTAATTAATTCATCCACTTAACAATTCCGAAAAATTATGGAAAAATTCAGAAAATTCTATTTCATCAGAAATTTTCACCATGTAAAAAATCAGATTAAAATAAAATGTTTAGGTACTAGAACTAAAAATCGGCTTTTAATCGTTTTTGTCCGTAAACGGTAATAATTCAATAATCGATATTTAAAATATCATAAAAATCTTAAATTATTATAAATCATCAAAAATATCAATTTTACAGAATATAAACATATATTACATGTTTAGGCCGAATATTACGATTTTACAAATTAATATAACAATTTAATCGTTAATCTCGAAAAAGCGATAAAAATACCGAAACATGCAAATTTTCAACTTTTAAAAATTTTCCAGATTTGGTGACATACATATATTGTCAAAATAAAACATAAAAATATATACATGCAAATACACAATTAAAATCATGAAATACCGAGTAACATCGACGTTACCTCTACTCCAAGTCTGAATCGATTATACCGGCCTCGGGATCGTCCACAAATCCTTCCAAACACGAAAATCATGGCAGAAAAATACCATGAGAAAACTAACAAAAATCAAGGTAAATAATGATCGAAAACGACGTCGATTATTACCTTAACGAAGGAATCGGAAAGAGGATTAATATGACGATAAAAACGATTCGATTGAGACTCAAAATGGAGCAAAAATCAGGCTGGAATAGGGGAGGGAGTACTCGGCCAAGAAGGAAAAAAAAAAGGATGATGAATATGTTGTAGTAATTTTTTTGTTAATGCACAAAATGAATGTAGAGTAAATTAAAGGAGAAGGAGGTTACTACACTTAAAGAGCATAAATGATAGTAAAATAGTTGAAGAATCCTAAGTGCATCTAGACAAATATGGCTAGCCAATGGGATAAGAAAAGGAGTAGGAAGAGCTTGAGTAGTAAAGCCTCAATTCAATGAAAAGAAAAGAATCCTATGTTTACGGTTTAATGTGATAAAATGAAATGTATTAATAAAACATAGTTAAATTGTGACAAGAAGCTTTGTCGGTCCAAAATATAAGGAAAAGGTCTCAAATGATTTATAAGTTGATAAAAAGTATAATCGTAAAATAGTTAAAGGCATTTCAAGGTAATTCGAGTAAACCTCGCGTAAGAAAATAATTATTCGCGAAGCTTCGTAATAAAATTATTAACGACTAAATACTTGTAAATAAAAATATTTACTAGTTGAAAATTTTATATAAACGTATTCAAACATTTTTAGGAAAAGGAATAACTTAAATCCGAGTTTAAAAAACGTCAATTCGAATAGAAATAAAATTCCTCGCGGAAAATTAATTAGTTTACGATGAAAATCGAATAAATAGGTTTAAAAGAATTAAAATCCTTTAAAATAAAAATAAATATCATTGGACTCGAAAATAAAAATAAAGCTTGGAAAAATAATGAAACATAAGGCCGAAATAGAGTTATGACGAAGTCATAGCGGAAAGGATAAAAGCGCTAGGAAAAATAGCGGGTGTTACAGATCACCGCGGCGGCGGTGTGCAAAAATGGCCTTCCCAAAATTATGGGAATTTGGGTGTCCTCGGCCATGTCAAGGACGATAAAATCAACCGGGATAAAAAAAATTCCAACTCTAACGGGCACGTCTTCTAAAACTCCCAAAGGGCGTTTTATGGAACGATCCGCCATCTTCAAAGTGACACTAGTACACTTAAGAGGACCCATATTAAGTTTTTCACAAACGGAGTAAGGCATGACACTTACACTAGCACCTAAATCACATAAACCCTTATCAATCGATAAGGTGCCAATAGTGCAAGGAATCGAAAAACTACCGGGGTCCTTTAGCTTTGGTGGGGCTTTGTTCTATAAAAAAGCACTACACTCTGCAGTAAGAGCGACGGTTTCTACCTCACCAATGCTTCTCTTCCGAGTCAAGATGTCCTTCATAAATTTGGTATAGGATGGGACCTGCATAATGAGCTCGGTAAATGGGACCGTAACCTGCAAATTCTTTACAACCTCCATGAACTTGCCAAATTGGGTAGTCTCCTTTCGATTCTTCAATCGACCCGGGAATGGTACTTGAATTGTTGGACTAGTCGGAGTGGGAACGGGAGTAGTGGGTGGTGGAACTCGCTCTTCACTCGAGTTTCCACAATAACATCCTCATTGACATCTTCCACTAAAACCTCCTCCTTCTCGGCCGGTGTATCATCTTTAGGCATCGACAGACCCTCATAGTGTGTACCACTACGAAGAGTGATCGCATTAGCCGTATCATGCTGTTGATCACCTTGAGAAGGGAGTTTACCTTGTTGACGCGTTGCTTGTGACGCAGCAAGGTGTCCCACTTGGTTCTCCAAATTCTTGATGGCATTATCCTTAGCATGATCATTCTTTTGCATTTGTGCCATCATAGAGTCCTGGGTCTTGGCCATCATCTGCATCATATTACGAAGCTCGGCCATTTCATTAGAACTCGAAGAAGAAGAAGAATTACCTTGAGCTTGTGCGGAGGATTGGCCAAAATTCTGCTGACTAGTAGCGAAATTCTGATGAGAATTCCCGAAGTTCTGATTAGTATTGCCAAAATTTTGTTGATGACCCGAGTGAGGTCGCTGCTGATAATTTCCATGATTTGGGAAATTCCTTTGATTACCGAAATTCTGCTGGTTCTGAAATTGCTGCTGATTCTGAAAATTCCCTTGATTCTGGAAATTCTGCTGATTCTGGAGATGCTGCTTTGGTGGGGGTACATAAAATGGTGTAATAGGCGGGTTCAAGACATTAGTACTCCTGTAAGACAAAAGAGATGCATCATAGCCCGGTTGGTTCATATATGGATAACGCGGGCGCATGGAATGAAAAGCATTCACTTGTTCTATGGAGCCTAGACAATCCTGAGCTTGGTGGTCCGCGGCACCACAACGCATACATGCATACTCTTGCATGGCATGTACTTGATGCATGCCTCCTCCCCCTTGAGAATTCGACACCTCCAATGCATCAAATCTCTTAGCTAAAGCGGCTAATTGAATAGCCACGGCATTAGAGGACCCACTTTCACCGGAATTAGACCGAGTATTACCTCGAGGATTACCCCATCGGGAGTGGTGAGATGTCATTTCTTCAATTGTTTGCCAAGCCTTATCGTCATCCACGTTACATTGGAATCGCCCATTGCATGCCGAATCCAGAGTACTCCTGCAATCATCATATAACCCATTATAAAATTGGTTACAAAGAAACCAAACCTGAAAACCATGGTGCGGGCATTCCTTCACAAGCTTCTTGAACCGCTCCCACGCTCCATAAATATTTTCGTTCGGAGTTTGACAAAAATTGGTGGTTTGACTCCGGAGCATGTTCGTCTTTTGTGGAGGGTAATAGTGCTTGTAGAAGGCAAGAGCAAGAGAATTCCAATCGATGATCCCCTCGGTGACTTTATCAAGATCGGTTATCCACTCCCTAGCGGAATCCCGTAGTGAGAACATGAAGAGCATCTCCATGAATTCTTCTTGAGTTACCCCGGCCGGAAGTGGAATCGTGGAGCAATAATCAGTAAAAATCCTCATATGCTTGTGAGGATCCTCCTTAGGGTCACTACCAAATTGATTCTTCTCCACCAAAGTGATAAAGGCGGGTCGAATCTCAAATGTACCTTGAGTGGCAGTTGGTCGTTTAACCAACTTAGGAAGAGCAGTTTGCTCGGGCTCCGAATGACTAGAAAGCTTCGGCATTTTTATAATCGGAGGAGGTGGTACAATGATCTCGGACTGAGATTGATTCTCCTCTTCAAAGGACTGATGCTCAGCTAAAAATTCGGTATGAATAGCTTCCAAAGTCGCAAGATCGGGAGCTGCGGAAATCTCTCTCCAAAATTGTCGTCGCCTACAAAAGGTTTTCTCGGGTTCAGGGTTGAACGGAGTAAGCTCTGATGACCGAAAAGACCTGGGCATAAGCAAAACTACAATAGGAAAGTGAGATCAATCTCAAGGAGTTTTAATTCCTTGAGATGAAAGAGAGCATAAAAGAAACAAGCTAAAAAAACAAGAAAAACCGTTTCCCCGACAACGGCGCCAAATTTGATATGGGTTAAGTCGCCTCACCCAATCAAGAAAAAACCTAATGCTACTAACTAGAAGATAGCGGCAAGCAAGGTATCGAATCCACAGGGAAACGGTTAAATTCGTCTAATAGCTATGACGATTCTAGAATGCTCTAAACGGTTGATTGATGGAAGATATATAAAAGACTACTAAAATACGATACTAAATAATCGAATCTAACAATGAGATGAAAACTAAGTTCACGGGTTCACGATAGATGTTCGACAATTATGCGACAATAATAATAAACACATAAACATGCTAGTCGGCTATAACATGTTCTCTCGAATCGTGTCAACCTAGGAAGGATCTAACGGGCTCTCGCAACTTATTAGACTCCCTACCAAATCGTGCGTGCTCTAATCCTAATTCGGCTTTCGCACAAGAACTAGAATTTCTCAAACAGATTAAAATGTTGTGGCCTTTAACAAATTAATCGACAAACAAAACACGCGAAAGTGGTACTAGCATAATTATATATTTAGTATCAAAGCAACATAATCGTATAATAATCCATCGATCCCCCTCGACCCTAGTGAGAAAATTAGCTACGCATGATAATTACGAAACAACAAATCACATACATGGAATTCGTGATAAAAAGGTGAAGCAAATAAATCTAATGACAAACGAACGAGAATCTAGCGAACTAAACGGAACAACGAATTGCAAATAAAGAAAATTACGACGAACTAAGTAATTTACGATGAAGATTGAAACGTAAAACTGAAAATTGCATAAAACGAATTTACCGAAATCGAGTACGAGTTGAAACCGAGTGCTAGAATGCTAAGAGTCACGAGTTTTCTAAGGAAAATAATCTAAGTATGTAAAAGTGATCATAATCCTCAAACTACCACTCCTTAGTTATACAAAATAGGCGGAAATAAACTAGGTGTGCACGCAGGCCGCCTGCCACATGCAGGGGCCGAAGCGCACTATAAAATCAAGCTTGAAATGCCTTTGTGTCATGCCCGCCGGCCAGCAGGCGGCCTGTCAGGGGAGGCTGGCGCGCACAATACTAATAAAACAAGTGTTGGGCCGCTTTCCACGGCCCAATGAATCGACACTTCTCATTTCTTCTTCGCCTAGATATCCTAAAGCACGGGTTTTGTCTCGGGATCGTTCTTCTAACCAGATATGAGTGTAAATGCACATAAAGACCTGAAATCGTGTAAAATCTACAAAAACACTCACTCAAAGCAAAATGTTAGAAGAAACGGCTCTAAAGAGCGCGTTCCGACCGAAAAAGACAACGGAATCGAGGGAATAAAACTATATAAACACGACAAATCACAATGCCAAGCCCGTGTTGGGGCTCCTATTCGGGGAAGACAAGACTGACCCCACCCCCAAGGAAGAATTGGTTAACCTGATCCTCCGCAGCGACAGGTTCGATCCTACTAAGCTGATCTCCGAAGTTGGTACTGACACCGGAAAAAGGGCATGAAAGAGGACTATCAAGTGGACCGACGGCCAAGGTCGAGTCTACAAGCTGACCACTGGTGAAGGAGACATGCCAGATACCGAGTCCGATTCTGAGTCCGAGTCAGAGTCAGAGTCGGAGTCGGAGTCTGAGTCCAAGTCTAGAGGGTGCAGTACTAGAATTGAGTCTGTAACCCCTGTAATCCCCTAGAAATTCTAACGCAATACAGTGGCGGAAACACTGTAGAGTTGGGATTAAAACAAACTGACAAACTATATCTTATTAAAGAAATGGTAAGTCAATACAAAGGCCTCTTTTTACAAAAGGGCTAAACAGAAAATTCTCCAAACGGGTTATACAAATCCATAAATTACATGAATAGAGAAAGAGTAGGATCCACGCTACTCGCTAGCTCACACCCAAAACCCAGCAGCAAATACCTGTCATGTTATAAACACAACAGCCACGTCAGTGGGGAGTAACTCGGACATTCTCCCAGCCATATTATATCATATGGAAAATAATAGTATTATTATATCAAAATAATTAAAATGGAAAACATTAAATGATATAATAAAAATAAGCTTTCGGGGAAATCTTAAAATATTCGAACAATAAAATCATAACAAGTTTTCAGAAGAAAACTTCAAATATTTGCCAACCTGCAATCCAAAATGTATCGATAATAATAAAAATATTCAAAATGACGTTATGGATATGATTAGTGTAGACGGCTAGACTTTCACTAGGAGAATACTAAAACTAGCTTCGAGAAATTAGTTCAAACAAATCAAACCTCGATCTCTAACTAGGCTACTCAACCATAATAGGACGACGACTTATAAATGCGTGGCCCTAGTTTAAGATAATATGCACACCCCTCCCGAGCACCATAAATACTCAGTTCAACCCGACGGCGTCTTATACTGCGAGGCACGAGTTTAAGGTCAAAATGTACACACACTCCCGAAACCATATATGCTCGGTTCAACAACCAATGTGCCCCATAAAGACACACCAGCCTTATTGTTGATGGCAAAAAACGTAAACCCCAGAATATATTACTCTAAACCTCACACTGGTCCATATTCCATAACTCCAAAACAAGCCATTATCGATATAAACAAGAGATATAATCATTATGAATAATATGAAGATAAAAGAAATAAATATTTTATATTAAAAGGGAAACTTTCTATAAATAGAAACTGATGGGGGTCGGTAGCCTGCGCCGGGTCGCCTGCCAAGCAGGCCCCGAGATGGCCAGACCCGAGAACAAGAAGGAGCCAGCCCAGCAGGCTGTCAGGGTAAATCACTAAAAAGAGCCTCAAGGGGCAGCTTCAATCGAACGACTGCCCGGCAGGGCCATGCCGCCCACCAAGCAGGACCCTCCAAACCCCCTGCCAGCCTGTCTCCAGGAGGCCTCTCCCCCGGGCAGGGCCAGGGGTAACCAGAGGCCCCTCCGTCATTTTGCCTAAGGTAATTGGGACTGAGTGGATATCATAGACCCTCGTGTCGCTTTATCATCCACTCATTCTTCTCTCTCTCTCTCTCTCTCTCTCTCTTTCTTGGGGGAAGGTATAAATACTTTCCTTTCTCCCACATTCAAAAGGTTGGATTTTCTCTCTCTAGACTCTTACTCTAAAAACGCCGCCTAGCTCCTCACGAACTAGGTTCGTTAAGGCATTCACGGACTGACTTAGGCATCGGAGAGGGTCTCCTCGGACAACCTCCGAGGCCCTGTGCGTTCACTGTGCAGGGAACAGGCCCATTCCGCCGGGAAGGTCCGATCAGTGGAGTAAGAAGAAGGAGAGGATCGCAAGGTTATTCAAGCAACATTCAAACACCAAAGACCCGAATCCAGAGTCGGATCAATTGATTCCAATACCGGAACAATTTGGCGCCGTCTGTGGGGAAGAGTACGGTTGTACCCACGAAATTACCCAAAAAATCAACCATTCTCAAATACAAAAATCAACCAGTTATAACAAACCATGCCTGAAATCGTTGACGCCAATTCAGGAGCGGGCCCTACAGTGCCACCAGCGGCCCCCTATACGGCATGCCGTTCCCGGAGAAAACGCCCGCTGCCACAATCCCGGAAGTAGGGCGGGCGAGCCTCCACGGAGCGCCCGGTAAGAACGTCGCTGTCACAGATGGCAGGGGGCACATCCTAGGCAGACCTTAAACCTCACCCCCCGCTCAGATGGTGCAGACGGCGGCCTTCTTCTCGGCAATGCTTAACCAGGAATTTACTCCGGAGGACCTGGTAGGCAGGGTCGCCACGACCCCCAGACAGCTTCACTTCGAAAGTGGAGAAAGAACTGGGGGCTCAAAGCGAACCGCCACCAGAAAGATCCAAAGGAAGGCAAAGAAAACAGCTCAAGTATATGCACAGGTGCAGAGGCGGATTACGACAGGCAACCAAGAACAGCCTGTTCAGCAGAAGGCGTTCTCCATACACACAACAGAGTCCACCGCTGCCCGTGAAAGAAGGGGTTTGTCCCAAGACCTCCAGGACCGGATAAGGCATAGAGAGCCTGCGTCTAAGCGCCTGGGAGAAAGACAGGGCGACATCTTCTCTAGGCTGACGCCCGTGGCAGGCTCACAGCCAGCACCGGGCCTGTCTAAAAGCCTCCAGTCAAGACTTAATCCGGGGCAGCCTCTTGGGTCAAAGCATCGTCAGGACGACAATCTCGAGCCTGCCCAGAGGAAGCGCCCGCGACACCACTCCCCCGATAGATGGGACGATGAAGCAATTAGCAGGCAACCGCCCAGACACCGCTCCCCTGGTAGTAGGAAACCGACCCCTGATAGATGGGGGGATCACGGTTACCACTCCACAGGGAGCAGGTCGAAGATGGCAGGAAGGCCTACCAGGACCCCGCTTCACCCGGAAGTGCAGGGGTACCCTATCCCAAAAATCAAGATGCCCTCTGTTAAGTTCGATGGCACAACTGACCCTGAAGATCACTTAGCTGCGTATGAGAGTCATATGGGCATGTACGACGCCGACGACGCAGTCTGGTGCAGGATTTTTCCCACCACCCTGGTGGGCCTGGCCCAGGGTTGGTTTAGGGACTTGCCGCAGGGTTCGATCTGCTTTTTCATCGAGCTGGCAGAGACTTTCCTAGATCAGTATGCTGGAAACAAGAGACGACGTCTTACCCGGTTTGACCTAATGACTCTTAGGCAAAAGAAGGGCGAGATCGTCAGGGAATACCTGAAGAGATTTGACTTATCCTTCCAGCAGGTCAAGGAAATAGATGACCAACATAGCTAATTCCAGCAGGTCAGCGTATGTGCTAACCAACTCCTTGCTCCCGGGAGAAATGAAGAATCAGATGATCAGGGCCCAGCCGAAAACTCTGGCCAAAGCTCGAAAAATTGCTGAAGGTTTCATGCTGCAGGAGAAGTTCCACAACCTGCCGGATACCCCCGCAGGCCCTACCAGGCAGCAGGGGGGACCGCAGGGTGGGCGCGGCAGGGCCGAGACAGGAAAACAGAGAGCCGAAGAAGGGGATACCTCCAGGAAAGAGCGCACAGCTTACCAGCCCAGATTCGACAGCTATATAGCCCTCAATAAATCCAGAGCAGAAATTTTTGAGTTGGAAAAAGAAACAGCTAAGTGGAATCGCCCAAGTAAGCCACGCAGCCCAAAGGGGGACCCCAAGAAGTTTTGCACATTCCATGACTGCGTAGGACACACCACCGAAGAATGCCGCCACCTGAAAGACGAGATCGAGAAGCTCATCAGGAATGGCTGGCTGAGCAACTACGCAGCAAGGAACAAAACCCAGAAAGAAACAGTGGAAAAGCCTGAAGGCTCGGTGCAGAACCGCTGTAGACACCCGCATTTTGACCACCAGGTGTCTATGACAGTTTCCAAAAAACACCCGATGATGATCGGACGCTAACGTGTTTCTATGCGCTCGGATACGGGCTCAAATCCATTAATCGCTGGCTAACACACTTACAGAGTACAAATCTCACAAAAACAACCTCAAGTCCAGGCCCAGTGGATCATTCCGAGTCAAACAAGACTAATTTGGGCCAAAACCGACACCGGAAGTAAAACCGACTTTTCACGATTGGGTCAACCCCGGTCAAAGTCGTTTCCGAGACACACAAAAACAGCACAAAATCCATCAAAGTCAAAGTCACGGTCCAAAGTCAACGGACCTGTGCGATCCAGTTCGGCCACTCGATCGAGTGACCCACCCACTCGATCGAGTGGGCTTGTTTTGAGCCCGGCTGCAGGCTTCACGGGCCACTCGACCGAGTTAGCCCTTTACTCGGTCGAGTAACCCTAATTCGGGTGCCCTAGCCTTGCCTATATAAGCAACCCTCATGCAACAACTTTTTGCAACTCTTTACAAACCCTAGAGCAACCTTACACATACACGCATACTACGTCTTTTGCAAACCCTAATCAAGCCCTAGCAATTCTACACTAGCAAAAACCCTAAACCTAGTTTTAGGAATCACTCCGGAGCCACCATAACTTAACCTACGTAATACCTCGAAGACTCTTGTGTAGAAGCCACGGTTACGAGTCCGCACCGAGACAAGAACATGTAGGTTGAGGGTGTCAAAACCCTCTCTTTTCTCCCTTTTCTCTCTTCGTCGTCCGCGTCCCTTTTTCGTCGTTTTCTTTTTTCGTTTTTTTTTTATTTTGTTCCTCGCGTCATAATATCGATAATACTATTAGTACAAGACATTAAAATACTTATTGATTTGTGTCGAACGTGAGTGATGGTGGGATAAGGAAAACCGCATATACAAGTGTACTGCACACGCGTCGTCGGTCGCTTATCCCATCACCCCGATCGTTTGATTATTGAGATAAGTTAACTTAAACATTAATCCGTTTTTATTTTTTTAGTCGTCATCATCCATCTTGCCTCCATCAATTCTCAAATCAATTTTAATAAGGGTCGAAACCCGTTGACACGGATCCGACATCACAATCTCTAGGGATTTATCGATGTCGGAGAAGTCGAGGGAATCAAGTCTTTTTATTATTTATTTAATCAAAGAGTCAATTTTTCTAAATCGCATTAAATCAATTTAAGGCAATTTTCGTTGATGCTAAAATAATTGTCAAAACAATTCGTTAGAATTATGGCATTATTAAACGCGGAGAAAATTTAATCATATCACACCAATCAATTCAAAGTAATTTTAAAACGATTTCAAAATCAATGCAATTTTCACAAACGAATTGCAATTCGTACAGAGGGCACTCGACCGAGTGCCTAGCCCACTCGGTCGAGTGGCACCTCAAAACCGGATCGAAATGCTCATTACGACCCCCACTCGATCGAGTCTCACAGTGACTCGGTCGAGTGGCCATGTACTCGACCGAGTTGGTCAATAACTCGGCCGAGTATGATCTATAACGCAAACAGAATCATCTTTTATAGGTCTACTCGATCGAGTCCATCGACCACTCGATCGAGTAACCTTATAACGACCAAAACAACGCGTCGTACATTATTCTATTTTCTAAATTCGGTAGTAATTTCTGATTTATGTCAACACGTGTTTAATCAATCATGTGTATTACTATCTTTTCAAACCATGCATCTCATATTTGCACCTTTTCATCGCATCCCATATCTGCACAAACCGTTATTATTCGTTATATTATTACATCGTTACTAACGCGTTTGTTATTTCTTTTGTCAATTTAATTATTGTTCGTTTATTATACTAAATGAACCCAAGTGCTAAAATTCCACTTTGACGTAGAATTAATTGCATTAAATTGACTTAGAAACCCGTTTCAATTCCATTCACATGTTTAGGGAAAATAAATCTTTGCATATCATTTTCCCGTTTTACTAACGCACGTATTGTAAGTCATTCGAATTCTTAGTAGAGGCCGCTAATGTGCGGGCGGGGTTGGGTGTCCTTTGTGGGCTTCCCAACACGTACCCTCACCCCTTACTCAGAACCTCGGTTTCCGGATGTCCGAAACCGTTGGCGCACGAGAGTCATTCATACACGATATCCGATAATGTCGGTATCGGTATCGCAATGCAAAGGGACGAGCCCAATAAACTCTGACATCGGAAATGGGCCGTATTTTGTATACGGACCACTATGACATAGAGTGGGCTCAAATGGTTCCGAGTAACCACAAAATTCGGTGGCGACTCCACATAGATCTAAATTTCAATTCGATCCATTCTCATATGGAGATTCATTCGCCTACCCAAACCCGCGCGTGGCCGCGTCGGGGTGGACCTATGTCATGTCCACAATTTGGCGACTTCGCTGGGGATTAACTGATGCGTGACTTACCATCGGCATCCTCAGGGTGAGACTCGAATAGAAATCGTTTGACAAATACAATACGCGTTTTAGTTCTACGGTTCATGCATAACCCATATTTTCCCGGGCCGGTACTCGCGACCGACGTCCCACTATACCGTTGATGTACTCCAATATGGATATGTCAAAAGGTGTCCATAGTCGATTCGAGTGGGTTTCGCGGCATGTTCTAAGATCAATTCGACTTAGGAAGTCCGTCCCGATCAACGTCTAGACTATGTACACTGGTATAGACCCGCTATAGACCGACCGAGACTTACTGTAAAGCATACATGGCGTCGTTATAATGCTTGTGTGACTACGTGCTACTTGGTTTCCATGTCGTTTTCAAAAACCGTCATTTCAAAAAAATGCATCTTTTCAAAAATATTCAAAAACTCGGAAAGCTGCCAAAATTTAGACTTAAGATTTGACTCAAAACAAGCCTATTTTCTAGCCGGCATGCTGTCCATTTCGAAATTCGAACTTCCGATCCACCATTCGATTTTCGAATTTCAAAAATTCAATTTCAATTTTCAAATCTCCGAGATGCCTTTTTCGATTTTCAAATCTTCGGGATCTCATCTTCAATTTTCAAATTGTCGGAAATTCTTTTTTCGATATTCGAATTTTCAAAATCTCAATTTCACTTTTCAAATCTTCGAGATGCCATTCTCGATTTTCAAATCTTCGAGATGCCGTTTTTGATTTTCATATCTTCGGGATCTCATCTTCAATTTTCAAATCGTCGGAAATTCTTTTTTTCGACATTCAAATTTTCAATTTTCAAGATATCCAATTTCAAAACCCGGGACACATGCCGAATTTAGGACTTATGATTTTACTCAAAATAGCCTATTTCTAGCCGGCATTCTACCCATTTCAAAACTCGGAAATATTTTCGAACTTTCAAATTTGAGGCCCGATGCACTTTTCGATTTTTTTTTAAAAATCGGGCCTTTCCCCGAGTTCTCTCGGACTTTCCAAAAACAATCAATTTTCAAAAACCTTCCACTTCTAGGACTTCCCGTATTTAGCAGTGTCAGGTCGCGTCTTAAGTTGTCAAGGTCCGTAGCGTCGAAACTCTGTTGATCTTACATCACGAGTTTCTTCCCTTTCCCAGTCCGCCTTATTAGACTAAGGCAAGGCCCACCTACGTAGGACAAACCCCTACAAAGGAGGGCCCGTCTACACAATCGAGTCCTCACTTGGACCATCCTTCGAACAGGACTCGGCCCACACGCCGGATCCTAAGGAGGGCCCACCTTTCACAGGTCACCCGTCTAGGTGTCTTTTCCGAGTCAACCTTTTACAAGGCATAGCCCTATAACAAAAGGTTCACGGTCCTTACGTCTAAGGGTCACTCGTCCCACACTCGAGTATTAACAAAATTATCGATCCCACTTGGGGACTACCCCTTGGCCGGGCGATCAATCACGGTTGCTCTAAGGGTCATGTCTTACACGTGTCTCGCGTACCCCACTTTTGAGTCATTTAGATGTCACACCATCTGAGTCCTATCAAAGTCTTTAGTCTCACCCGGGGGGCCATTCTCCGACGGAGTGATTAATCACAGTCACTCCGAGAATCGTACCCTACACATTTGTCAATAACTACAACGGAATGAAGGAGTAGCAAAACGAAACACGACAACTCGACCACAAGAATGGAAAAAGAAGAGAACACGAGTTCATAGAATCAAACGTGCTAACCTCAACGAACAGTGACAACAAGATGGCGTAGTGGTAGCACCAGTTATAATAGCACCAGTTACGGGATTGAAATAGCATCAAACAACGATGTACGCTTAGAAACGAAGACTAATAAAAACCACGAAACATTTGCATAAAAACGGAGCATAGCAGCAGCAACATCAGAACGGAAGTAAAACCAGACCAGTAACTTAACGTACTAACAACTATAGCAGCGGCAGAACTGGCGACAACATAACCGATCAGGGAAGAAGAAGAAGAAGGAAAGAAGAAGAAGAAAATGAGGGAGAAACAAACAACAACAGTAGCAGTACTGACATCAACAACAGCAGCAGTACGGTTATCAAACCACATGAAAAGCAGCAGCAACAACTACCGATCGAAAAAGGAAGAAGGAGAATCGATCAGACGCAATAGATAGCAGCAACAACATCAAAACGTGACAGTAGCAGCGATGCAACACAGCGACGGTAATAACAACGAGACGGCAGCAGCAGAACGAGAAATAGCAACAGCACAAACACAACAACAGCAGTAGGACGTAGCAGCAGCAACACCGTCAGAACGAAGAAGAAAAGGGGAAGAAGAAATGGGTTACCTTTGTTGAAATAGAAACACGCCGGAGAGGAAAAATGGGGAGGACCGAACAGATGGCGAGGGAGAAGAACAATGCCGAGGGACAGAGACACAAACGCATCAGCAACAGAGGGAAAAAAAACGAAAACAGGGGATGGAGAAAGTTATGCAGACGGTGATGGATGATAGATTGAGGATGGAGACGGAAGAAGGGTGAAGAAGAAAGGGAAAAGGGGAAACGTTGAATGAGCAGTGGAAACAAAACAGAAAACAAGGGAAGCGGTGGAGTAAGGGGAGTGAATGTGAGATGAATGAAGAGGAGGTGGAGTAAAGGTGAGTTGAACGTAAAAGTGGTAAGGTGAAATGAATTAACCACTAAATACAAAGAATGATAAAAAGACAGATTAGTTAAATGAATCGTATAGGAGACGGATTCCGTAACGATAAGTTGACCGACCCACGAAACGAATTAAAATCGAGTCCATAAAATTAATAACCAATTGGACCATCAAATAAAATGAGTAAATGAAATATTCGAGACGAAAACGAAGTTGATAGAAATAAATAATTAAACGATCAAATAGTATTTCCCGATAAATAATAAATTTTCGATAAAGTGAATTAAATTGATTTCTCGAGGAAAGGAAGTAAATATTTTGACGAAACTTAAATAAATGAACTTCGAGCCGAAAATAGAAGTTCGAGCTTAAAAATAAAAGAATTTAGAATTTAAATCGTCGAAATAGATTTTCGATAAGAATTAAATTAAATGTATAAAATGAATCGAAACAGAAACAGAAATATGTTTTAAATACAAGACGAGTTTCCGAGGCAAAAAGAATTTTAGGAGTTTGGAACGATTAAACGATAAATTCGTTTTATAATAATTTTAAGAATCACGAGTTAAATCGTAAAAATAAAAATACGAACATAATTTTAATTTAATTCATTTTATAAAATCAAGGGTGGTACAACCCCTCTTCCTTTAGTCACTCCCATTGGAGTCTCGGAGTCTGTCCCGAGAGCACTCCCTATCCCGCCACTGACCAACGATCAGATGGCCACTCTCTTTGAGCTATTTTCAAAATTTACTATCAATAATAACGATAACTGTTCCGCTTACGACTTGTCTTATTTTCAAAATGCTTTCAAAAATTTTATTTGCAATGACATCGAGAAACCCGACGAACAGGTACCTCTACCTCCGCATCTGATCGAGCAGCTCGAACAAAGGGAATCCCGAGATCCGGTAATTGAGGAAACCGAATCCATCAATGTAGGAACCCCTTTGTAACCCCAGATGCTCAACTTAGGTTTATCTTTAGATCCCGAGGAGAGACAACAATTCACGGACCTCCTCCAAGAATTCAAGGACGTCTTCGCATGGTCCTACAAGGACAATCGGGGATAGATCGGGAAATAGCTGAACATCGTATACCCATCAAAGACGGGTGTAAACCAGTAAAACAGAAGCTCCGAAGAATGAGGCCCGAATGGTCTCTCAAAGTCAAAGAAGAAGTCGATAAAAAATTCAAAGCAGGCTTCATACAAGTGTCTGAATATCCAGACTGAGTTGCAAACATCGTGTCGGTGCCTAAAAAGGACGGTAAGGTGCGGGTATGTGTAGACTTCCGGGACCTTAATAAGGCCAGCCCAAAAGACGATTTTTCGTTACCACATATCGACATACTGGTGGACAACACGGCCGATCACGCCCTCCTATCATTTATGGACGGGTATGCCGGATACAATCAAATCAAAATGGCAGAAGAGGATATGAGTAAGACCACATTCATTACACCATAGGGTACTTACTGTTACACCGTTATGCCATTTGGTCTCATCAACTCCGGGGCCACTTATCAACAAACCGCCACAACCTTATTACATGACATGATGCATAAGGAAGTGGAAGTTTATGTGGACGACATGATCGTCAAGTCCAAAGACCGAAGTGGGCACATCGCGGCCCCAAGGAAATTCTTCACCCGACTGCGCAAATACAACATGAGACTAAACCCTCAAAAGTGTAGTTTCGGGGTAACATCGGGCAAATTACTGGGCCATATCGTTAGACAACACGGCATTGAGGTCGACCCAGCTAAAATAAAGGCCATTACCGAGATGCAGCAACCTAAAACCGAAAAAGAAAAGTCCAATACATCTGTCGGTTTATTTCAAAGCTAACCATGGTATGTGAGTCCATTTTCAAGAAACTGAGGATAGGAGAACGAACACTGCGGGATGAGAAATGCCAAACGGCTTTTGACAAAATCAAGGAGATCCTGTCTGCTCCACCGGTATTAATGCCACCTCAACCCGGTCTGCCTTTGTCGTTATACCTAACAACGACCGGGACAGCCATGGGGGCTATGATGGCTCAAATAGTCGACTCGGAGGAACGAGCCATTTACTACATCAGTAAAAAGTTCCTGGAATATGAGTGCAAGTATATAATGCTCGAGAAAACATGCCTAGCTTTAGTCTGGGCCACTAAAAAGCTCCGGCACTATATGCTCAGTCACGAGGTGCATGTCTTATCCAAAATAGATCCTATCAAGTACCTGTTCGAAAAGCCCATCCTTAATGGTAGGATGTCTGGGTGGACTTTAATGCTAGCAGAGTTCGATCTCAAATTCGTACTGTTAAAAGCCATCAAAGGCCGGGTAGTAGCCGAATTCCTTGCCGACGGTCCCGTATCTGAAGAAGGGCACACCGATACTTGGGCCTTTCCAGATGAAGACATATTCCATACCGACACAAAAACATGGGATCTGTATTTTGATGGGGCATCCAATTTCCGAGGATTCGGAGTCGGGATTCTGTTAATTTCACCAAATGGAGAGCATACGCCGTTATCCATTAAACTGGACTTTGACGTGACTAACAACGCAGCCGAGTATGAAGCATGCATTCACGGGTTGCAAGCCGCCGCTGATTTAAGGGTAAAAAACCTCCGGGTCCATGGTGACTCGTCTCTAGTCATCAACCAAGCTCTCCAAAAATGGAAGACTCGAAACGCCAACCTCGTGGCCTATCCGGCACGAGTAAAGGTTCTCGAAAAACAGTTCCAAAAGGTAGAATACATTTATCTACCCCGGGAAGAAACCTGTTCGCGGATGCACTTTCCAAATTAGCATCCTTACCGAACATCCCAGAGCACCTAACCAGCATGCCAATTTGTGTCGAAAGGCGGTTCAAGCCAGCATATATCCACGTCATTCCAGATATCAAAATAACTGATCCGGAACCTCGGTACCAGGCTGTTCTAACCTATTTGACAACATGAAAATATCCTCCGGGAACTGAAACCGGGCCAAGAAAGCCCTACAGAGATTGGCAACCCAGTTCCTCCGTACGGACGATGGACAGTTATACAAGAAGACCGCACAGGGGGCTCTCCTCCTATGTGTCGACAAGATACAAGCTGAGAAGGTTATGACCGAGGTGCACGATGGTGAATGAGGGCCACACATGAATGCCCAGATGCTAGTTCGTAAGATTATGAGGCTCGGATATTATTAGAATAGTATGGAAACCGACTGCCAGTTATATGTCAAACACTGCCATAAATGTCAGATTTTCGCCAATGTGCAGCATATGCTGTTATCCCTACTATATACCATGACATCACCATGGTCGTTTTCGACATGGGGGATTGATATAATTGGAAAGATAAACCCTTCCGGGACGGGAGGCCACTGCTTCATTTTGGTGGCTATCGACTACATCACCAAATGGGTCGAAGCCGAATCATACCGGATCTTGATTGCCAAGCACGTTGCCAAGTTTATCCAAAACAAGATCATATGCCGATACGGGGTCCCGCACGAGTTCATTAGTGATCACGGGACGCATTTCCAAGCTAAAACCGCTACTTTGCTAGCAAAATATAAAATCCAGAGGCATACATTTTCCCCTTACCGTCCCCAAACAAATGGAGCGGTAGAGGCGGCTAATAAAACAATTGTCACCATACTTAAGAAGATGGCTGATAATTACCGGGACTGACCCGACAAAATACCTTTCGCTCTGATCTATGGGGGTACCGAACGTCAATTCGCACCGCAACCGAAGAAACACATATTATTTTACGTACGGAATGGAGGCAGTCCAACTAGTCGAGTTAGAAGTACCGTCTCTTAGAATTCTGCTTGAAAGCCAAGTTCCAGAAGCAGATTGGGTCCGAGCCCGATATGATTCGTTAGTCCTTCCAGACGAACGGCGGTCACGGGCTCTCAACAATATTCAGATATATCAAATGAGGATACAACGGGCTTTCAACAAGAGAGTTAGGCCCAGAAATACCAAAGAAGGGGATTTGGTTCTAAAATCAGTCCGGGTATTACTACCAGTCAACCCAAGAGGAAAATTCAAACCCAATTGGGTTGGGCCTTATTTGAAGGCAACCCCTCAAAAGGGTACAACCACTGCAATAACAAAAAGACAGAAACGGTATTCACTAATATGTCTTTTATTAGAAACCCGATAAACTCGGGAATTTCAAAATTACATCACACAAAACAACAACAACAACAACAACAAAATCACACCACAAAATAATAGTATTATTTAAATAATAAAACTAAGGAGACTAGTATTTAGGGCATTTTTCCCTTTCCCTTGTCTTTAGGATAACGTGGAGCCCGATGTCGCCGGAGCGGGGGCGAGCGTTCCCGAATCACCAGGGGAACCTCTTTTGCTCGAACCCGTTTCTTCTACAGTGGGTCCTCTGCCATTGTAACCGGTCCAAGTCGAGCACATATGTGCTCAGGTAGTCTGTCTCGAGGACCAAGTCGGTCCTGAAGTGTCAATTTAGGGCCAAGTCTCCTTTCCAAGTCTGTCCGGGGGCTCACTTTCCCCCTTGCACTTTTAGTACTGGACCCTTCAGCTTGATTCCTAGTCTTCCCTTTCTGACCTGACATCAGCCGAACCAATGTAGCCAGAGTCTTGCCCTCGTCAAAGAAACCTCTGTTATCTTTAGCCTGCTCTCGTCGCAGCAGGTCAAAAGCCTCATCGACTTTTAAAGCAACTCGGGCTTTGGCAAAATCTGCTTTTGTCCATTTCACGCAAGAATCTGATACCCAAATCGAATGAAGAGACTTGGGAATAGACCAAGTAGCCTGGGTATACCATCGTTGCATCCAGGTATCGCACATCACATCCGTCAGCTGGGTAGATTCACTCACAACCGCCTCGATTTACGGGATTCTCTGGGACCGACCATACTGCCTAAGTATGCGATCGGGATAAAGATGAACTGTCTACCTAAAGGATAGAATCACCTGATACCGCGCCCTATCCCTCGATTCCAAGCCAGTTCGAACATAAATAGGCCACCACGGCACCGTCCACCGGATCAACAGGCCACTATGGAAAGATAGCACTTCGTCCCAATATTTCTGAGTATTATAGCGAGAAAAATCAATGGTTCGTCTCCTCGTCATCACTTGGTTAGGTCGATATCGATTCGGGTCAAGGGGAGGATCTACGATTGATAGTCTCTCAAACAGCCAAAGCTGAAAAAAGAAACAAAAAATATGAGTTCTCGAGACAAAATCAATGTCCGCCTGGGGGCACTTGATCGAGTGCCTAGGGGTCACATGATCGAGTAACACCCCTGAAATCGAACAAGAGGTTTTTTATGAGGGCACTCGATCGAGTGCCGGGGTGACTCGATCGAGTGTCGGGGTGAATCAATCGAGTGCCTGCTGTAGTTGAAAATCGCTAAAAAATAATCAAAAAAATAGAAAATTGAGAAATCGGAAAAATCAGAAAAATCCGAAGCGATATACCTTCAACAAACGGGTGCTCCCGGTCAGGTGAACCGAAGAATCCCTCTTGCGATTATCCAAACCTTGGATAATTTCCCCGGTAATTAGCCATGCCGGACTATGCTCCGTCTCCATCAGGTCAACCACAGTAAAAAGTCGGACATGGCCCATACACGACAACAAATCCATATGACCTTCGAAAGCATAAACGTGAAGCATACAAAAAGTAAAAGCCCTACGACTATGGACCGGCCTAACCCGCACATCATGTGGGTTCATAAACTTTTCGGCCAGGTCAATCAAAGAAATAGTATCCCCCTCCGCCATGCGGTACACCTCCATATGAGAAAGTCCTAAAAATTCCCGTAGCTTCCTCCTAGGATCGTGAACTGAAAACGGGATAGCAGGACAAAGTATTGAGTTCCATCCTCCCGCAGTAGCGATTTCCTCGGGTATAGGACAGATCTCGCCCCGAGGAAAAGTGAAAACGTGATAAGTGTCGTCCCAATAGGACAAACAAGCATCGAGGAAGTGACGATCCACTTGCATTTGACGGATCGTGAATAACTGAGTAATACCGGTCTGATTCAGAGCTACTTTATCGTGTCTCTAAAGCATCGGGACCAATCTTGCAGCATTCCGATTAAACGTTCGATTCCCATGGCTAGATTTCTTAAGGAGGATAAGGATTCTCGGGGTTTGTTCTCTTTAGAAACAAGGGAAATATGGGAATTATGAGAAAACTAAAAGCGGAAGATGGGTATTTATAACACCAAACCCGGATAATCCTCCCACCTTTAGGATTCCTAATCCCAGGGGGTTTAGCATACATGCTCTATCTCAGTTAATACAGGAATTAGTCATCCCGATCATTCCTATTCCTTTTCAGAGTCAAAATTTTCAGATTTCCAAAATTCAAAAAATCCAAAAAAAAATTCAAAATCTTTATTCCCCAGCGTGAGTCATTTTTACCTAAATGTTACATGAAAAACTTTACGTAACTAGACACAGTACGACTCAAGCAGGGCCATGCAACCCGCTAAAACTCCCCAGCAGAAAGTCCAAGGCGACATTTCTCCTAAAAACAGCACGGGATGGGCCTACATAAAGGCGCACCCGGGACTTATACAACAAGTCCGACTTCCCACAGAATTATCGAGATCCACTCAGGTATGATTTCTGTCTTATGGCTGGCGAGCCCTTTTACGCAAGTCTAATGGACTATAAACGACCCAATCGGAAGTCTACCAGGTCTTAATCCCTGATTGGTCTGGTAGCTACTCTGACTTTCGCCCTGTCCAAGCCTCAGTCAGAGTGGGGGCTCTGTAGACACTCACATTTGGCTGCTAGGTGTCTATAGAAGTTTCCAAAAAACAGCCGATGATAATCGGACGCAAACGTGCTTTAACATACTCGAATATGGGCTCAAAATCATTGGCATTTGGCTTGGGCTTTTTGAGGAAAACAAATCTCACAAAACCAACCTCAAATCCAGGCCCAGTGGGTCATTTCCAATCAAATAAGACCAATTTGGGTCAAAACCGACACCAAGGGTAAAACCGTCTTTTAGCAACCGAGTCAAAATCCGGTCAAAGGCGTTCCCGAAGCATAAATATCTGCCACGTCGCTTCACGAATCTGATTCGGAGTCAAAAACTACAAAAATCAGCTACAAAGAAGAATCAAGCAACCAAACAAACTCGTTAGAGATGAAACTCGATCTCTAAAAGAGACTCCTACGGTCCTACCCGACCCAGACCCACTCGATCGAGTGGACCGGCCCACTCGGTCGAGTAGGCTCGCAAAACCGCACAAAACCGGCGTCAGACCGGGCACTCGATCGAGTGCTATGCACCACTCGATCGAAGGACTCATTTTCCAGCCGGAAAAGGATTCCTCTTCCATCCAACGACGAAATCCTTTTCCCTCTAAGATTGTGTGCTTTTCCAATCCAAAGCGGTGTTTCTTCTCGCCCAAGCAAAGGCACCTATCCTAGCCAAAGTCAGGAACCTCTCCTATAAATACACTCCTTCACACACACAATTACAACATCGACAATTACAATTCCACACAACACATCAAGCACACGTAAAATCCAACCTTGTACCCGAGTATACATCACCCGTACCTCGAAATTCCCGCAACCCCGACAGCCTACATCTCCACCCCGAAACCACCATAACTCACTTGCATTATCTCGACGCTCCCGTGCCTAAGCCAAAGCCAGACGAGCCCCGTTCCGAGAGTACAAAGCATGTAGGTCGCGGGTGCAAATTCAACCCCGTCTTCTCCTTTTTTCTTCTCTCTCTCTCTCTCGTTTTTTTTGTGTCGTCAGTCTGTCCTCATCAAGTCCTCATCACGTTTTTCCTTCTTTTTGTTTTTTTCGTTTCTAATACCGATATTATCGCAACAACTATATAATTTTTTATATACAAAATGATCATTCTTAAAATACAATACCGACTCTATAGTCGAATATCGTATCTACAAGAATTAAATTAATCTCGTTGATTCTAAGATAATCGTCACATAGTCCTAAAAAAAATGCGACGATTTCAACGCGGAGTGAATCAATTTTGTCTTAATTCGATTTTCAAACAATTTATAAACATCTTTTCTAAAAATCACTCCGAATATTCGATATTGATTCCATAATCAAACATCGAATATAACGAGTATCAAAAATTTAAGTCGAGCATAAATCATACTATATTTTCACGCGACTTAGCAAAATTATCGATTTTCCAAAAAGCAATTTCGAAATCAAAAACAAAACGAACCATAGTTCGTACAGGGGGCACTCGATCGAGTGCCTAGCCCACTCGATCGAGTGGCACCCCAAAAAACCGGGCAAAAACGTTTTTTGAGGACCACTTGGTCGAGTCCTCCCTATGACTCGATCGAGTGGCTCCTGGTTCATCAAAACCGTGAGTTTTTTAGCGTCTTTCGAGTCCCCATAAAATATTTTTAATGACTTCGGTCATCACGTGTCAAGTCTATCACGTGATTCATCTTTTCAAAACTATGCATCGAATCATATTTACATCATTTATTCAATTTGCAAACCGTTACTAACTCGTTTGTTTTTGTCTTTGTATCTTATTTACGTTGTTTGTTTTATTATACTAAAACGGACCTCGCACGCTAAATACAACTTCGACATAAATTCAAAGATGCATTAAACGACGTAGATCAAACATAATTCACATGTTTAGTCGAAAATACTGTTTGCATATCATTCAACCGAATTACTAACGCGCGTATTTCAAAATCAAACGATATCTTAGTAGAGGCCGCAAAGTGCGTGCGGGCCAACACGTACCCTCACCCCTTACTCAGAACCTCGGTTTCCGGATGTCCGAAACCGTTGGCACACGAGAGTCATTCAATACACGGTATCCGATAACGTCGGTATCGGTATCGCAATGCAAAGGGACGAACCCAATAAACTCTGATATCCGAATGGGCCGTACTTTATGCACGGCCCACTAAGATATAGAGTGGGTTCGAACGGGCCCGAACTCCCACAAAGTTCGGTGGCGACTCCACTTCGATTTACATTTCAATTCGAGATCCATCTCACATGAGATTCATTCGCCTCCCCAAATCCGCGAGTGGCCGTGTTGTGTGCCAAATTTAGACCGTTTTTCCTCCCATTTAGACCCGTTTTTCCCTCATTTTGCGAGTCTTGAGTGCGATTATCGCCATATTTTGCGTATTTCTCGCATTAGCGTCCCTCTTGTGCGTTTTACGTGTTTTTGGTAGTTTTTCTATCAATTTTGATAGGATTTGGCACCGAAATCACGATTGAGCTTCCACGAGCACAAGAGAAGGAAAAACCGTCCAAAGAGCAAAGCACACAACTTAAAGTTTAAAGCCATCCGATTATACAACGAAGAATGAGACAAGATTCGAGGCCAGAAAAAATGACCGGGCGAAATTTCACACGGTGAGACACCACCGGGCGAAATTTCACCCGACGGTAAAACGCCTCCCCCGAAGATTTTCCGAGCTTACCCACCGGGCGAAACTGACCGGGCGAAATTTCGCCCACCGGGTGAAATTTCGCTTGATTGGAAGAAGTGCCAAAAACGCGAAAAATGGAAGAAAATCTCACCGAGCGAAAATTTCACCCGGTGGGAATTATCGTCAAGTCCGCAGGGCGAAGTTTCACCCCATGGAGATGCAAAGGGAGATTGTCTCACTAATGGAGCATAAAATTGGATTTGGGCTTTAGGTTAAATACCCATTAAGAGATTACTATATATATATTACCCTAGTTTATTGCCCAAGTCACCTCTCCATTGTGCTAAGGAGGGAAGCCATTACACCACTCCAACATCCTATTACACCATCCATTAGTAGTAGTAATCTAGAAAAATCCTCCAAAATTCTATTAGTTTACATAGTAATTAATAGTAGATCTACAAGTTTCCATCAACAATTATTTAGATTTCAAGTTTGTAAGAAGATTATTCAAGTTTTATTTGAAGATTTGTTGGGTTTATTGGAGGATTAGTGACAAGTTCTCCATTTTATTCATCAAAGATTCAATCTTTATCCATGATATCTTCTTATTTCTTATAGATCTACATAGTTGGTATAATTCTCTTCCATTCTCTAATCTCTAGTTTAGTTTTAATGTTATTTTCTCATCATTATCTTGTCTAAATCATATTGGTGTTGTTAGTTTCATTAGATCTAATTAATATGCATGTTGTAGTGATTTTCTCTTTAGTAGATATTTTGTTATCTTCCATAATGAGTTGTGAGTAGATTTCTTGTTGGGGTGAGGGCTTGGATTATTTGAATATAGGGATGTTGGTGGGTTGCTTGCATGTTGGTTTATCTTATTTATGGTGTTATGTCATTGTTGTTTTAGTCCGGCCAACTAGACCGACCTTGACTAATTTCTATCAATATGGGGAAACTCGTGGTAGAAATTACCATGACTAGGGACTTACCCTCATTCGCCGCGAAAGCGGGATTTTAGGTGAGTTTATCAATATTGCGACAAAAACTCGATTCCGACCTTCTTAGACTCCAAGTACCGAATCCCGACTTCTCCCCAACACCTTTCCCCTAGATTGACCACCACTAGCGTTCCCTCTAGTTATTTCTCTAGACATTCCCTTAGTTTAGACTCGACCCTACAAAACCCCCCCTTCTATACATCGAACACGACCCTTGAAACTCATCATCGCAACACTCCGTTCCCTGTGGACCGACCTCGACTTACCACGATTACTTGCTTGTTATTGTGTAATCTCGAGTCTTATAAATATCGTTTGACCACGTTGGATAGGCGACAATTCGACGCGCATCAAAATGGCGCCGTTGCCGGGGAACGGTTAGTTGTTGTTGTGTTTTTAGTTGTTGTGTTTGATTCTTTTCCCTTCTCTCTTTTCCCTAGTACCGCGAGGTGCTAGGAGTCTCACCGTTTAATTGAGTTTTATGCCCAGGAACACGTCATCGCCCTTGTGGTTCGATCCGGAGCCGGAAAGGACTTTTAGAGCATTGCGTTTTCGAGGAAATAACTCAACCACCATCATTCCACACCCTTCATTATCACCTCCTAACCTTAATCCCATCCTACCGCATTCACCTTCCACATCACACAATCTCACTCCAAACAATCCTTCCATACCTTCCACTTCACAAAATTCACCACCACCACCACCATCACCGAGAACACCACCACCTAATCAAGATCCATCCCCTCCAAATTCACCAAATCCACCAAATTCAAATCCACCATCACCACCAATCCAACAAATGGCGACCCTAGCCTCTCATTCTCAACTCACACACGAAGAAACACCTTCTCCCGTCGATTTCGGAGAGATTCCCGAGAACTATGAATTGAAAGCCTCTTTGACTAATCCGGTCCAACAAGATACTATTCACGGTTTTTCTCAAGAAGATGCTCAAGAGCACATCGCTTCATTTAAAGAAAAATTAGTAGGAGCCCGTCTCAATGGATTAACTTCATGCCAATTGCATCGTTTATTATTTCCGAAGACCTTGAGAGATGGAGCTCGTAGATGGCTTCAAGGCCATCCCGCTAATACTTTCACAACATGGGCTCAATTATCTAATGCCTTCTTGGAGAAATATTTTCCGCCGTCAAAGACTAATCAATATCGCATGGAGATACAAACGTTCAAGCAAGATGAATTTGAAAGCCTAAGGGAGGCATGGGAAAGATTTAGAGATTTGTTGCGCAAATGTCCACATCATGGAATACCCGATTGGCTAACTACCCAAACGTTTTACAACACCCTTTCATCGAGAACCAAGGAGAACCTCAATTCGGCCGCCGGAGGAGACTTCTCTTCTCTTACCGATGAGGCATCTAAGAATCTTATTGAGAAGATGGCAAGGAGTGATTCAAGAATGGGTCAATCGAGGGATTCTAGAAAGAAAGTTGAAGTGAACTCATCTACGAGTTCTAATGAATTGAAATTTCAAACGGAACTTGAAGAATTGAAAAAAAGAATGGATGCCATGAATTCTAAGCCCACTCCTGGAGGTATGTATCAAATTCAAGGGAGTGTTCCTCCAAGGCAACCATCACCTCCAAAGCAATTAACATGGGAAGTTCAATGTGATCATTGTGGCAATCATGGTCACGACTCTAACTCTTGCATTCCTAATGAAGAAGTTTATGTTGAAGAGCCAAATGAAGTCCAAGCTATACAAGTATATGGGCAAAGACCTCAATTTGATCCTTTTTCTAATACTTACAATGCCGGCACAAGATTTCATCCTAATTTCTCTTATGAAAATCAAAATGTTCAAAATCCGATGCCACGCGCCCAAGAGAGTCAAATGAGGCCATTCAATCAAAGTCAACAAAGGCCCTTTAACCAAGGTCCTCCAAAGATGCCCCCATATATGCCTTCTCATCAAAGGAGCAACTTCAATCAACAAGGTAGCAACTTCCATGATCCTAACAACTACAACAATTACCAAAATCAACATGGTAATCACTTTAATCATGGATACAATCAAGGGTTCCAAGGAAATTCTCATGGTAACCAAGGTTACAATCAACCACCATTCAATCAACCCTCTCAATCTTATGGCCAATCAAACAATTCTCAATTTGGTCAAGGAGGTCCTTCATGGAAGAACTATAATGATTTGCAAAGAACCGTTGGCCAACTATGGAATGAACATCAAGATACTAAGGCAAGTCTAAAGGTTTGGAAATCACAAGAAGCAACAAATGCCTTAGCCGCACCAATTCATCCACCTCATGGTTTGCCCGGTCAACCCCAAAACCCAAGAGATCCTTCACACCAAGCAAATGCCGTCATTTTGAAAGGCGGCAAAGAACTTGAGGACCCATATAAGAACTTGAACTTGAACACCAAGACTACCCCATCCAAGGTTAATCAACCAAGTGCACCACAAGAATCATCTCCCATTTCCCCCAAACAAAACCGGGGAATACAAGCGGAGTTTGATATCCTCCAAAATGCGGAGAATGAACTAAGAGAACAAAGAAAGAAGAAAGAACAAATGGAAGCCGAAGAAGCAAAAATAAAAGAGGCGGAGCGATTAGCCGAAGAAGAAGAAGAATCTAATGTTCCACCGCCTCCCGTTTTTGTCCCTCCATTGCCTTTTCCCGAGCGAGCTAAGCCACACAAGAAGAATGCTCAATTTAGCCGTTTCGTGGATATGTTGAAGAAATTAGAGGTAGCTTTACCTCTCACCGAGGTAATTTCTCAAATGCCCCTCTATTCTAAGTTTTTGAAAGATGTCTTAACTAAAAAGAGAACCATAGAAGACAAAGAATGTGTCTCTCTCACGGGTCAATGTAGTGCCATTCTTATGAACGAAATGCCAAAGAAATTAGACAATCCCGGTAGTTTTTCCAGCCCTTGTCGGGTAGGAAATATTGTTGTTAATCAAGCTTTATGCGACCTAGGGGCTAATGTTAGTTTGTTACCTTATTCTATTCCCAAGAGACTTAGTGTGGGGGAGATGAGACCCACTAGTATGTCGATTCAACTTGCGGATAGGTCCGTCAAGTACCCACTTGGGATACTTGAGGATGTACCCGTTCAAGTTGGTAAATTCTTCATCCCCTCCGACTTTGTTGTCATGGATATGCCCGAAGACACTATTACCCCCATTATCTTAGGTCGACCTTTTATGGCTACCGGTGGTACTATAGTTGATGTTAAGAATGGAAAGTTATCATTTAACATAGGGAACGAGTCGGTAGAGTTTTCCCTTTCTCAAGCTCTTAAACAACCAATGATTGAACAAATGCATTCCATTGAAGTTATTGATAGTTTGGTTGAGTGTAGCTTGATAGATGATGATAAGCAAGAAGAGGAACCATTTGACTCTCCACCTCTTGAAGAAGAATGTTTGCATGATGAAAAGGTAGAACCACTACCGGTGGGTAAGAGTATGGTATCTTCTCCTCCTAATCTTGAACTTAAACCACTCCCCTCTTCCTTCAAATATGCTTTTCTAGAAGGAACTAATTATCCTGTTATCGTCAATGCTACCCTTGATGGACCTCAATTGGAAAAACTTTTGATTGTTTTAAGAAAGCACAAAAAGGCCATCGGGTATAACATTGCCGACCTCCAACGCATAAACCCAAATGTTTGCATGCATAGGATCATCCTTGATGATGACCACCGTCCTTCGGTAGAGTGTCAACGAGGTTGAACACCACCATGAAAGAGGTTGTCATGAAGGAAGTCCTCAAGTTGTATGAGGCTAACATTATATACCCAATAACCGGAAGTAAATGGGTTAGCCCCGTACAAGTTGTGCTGAAAAAAGGAGGAATGACGGTTGTTAAAGGAGAAAAGGGTGAGTCAATTTCCACTAGGACTATTACCGGTTGGCGCATGTGTATAGACTATCGTAAGTTGAACACGGCCACTATAAAGACCATTTCTCCCTTCCCTTTATTGATCAAATGCTTGAAAGATTGGCGCATCATTCTTATTTTTGTTTCCTCGATGGTCATTCCGGATTTCTTCAAATTCCTATTCATCCCGATGACCAAGAGAAAACCACTTTTACTTGTCCCTATGGCACCTATGCTTATAGAAGGATGCCATTTGGATTATGTAATGCGCCGGGAACGTTTCAAAGATGTATGATGGCTATTTTCTCCGATTTTATTGAAAAATCCATGGAAGTTTTTATGGATGATTTTAGTGTCCATGGTACATCTTTTGATTCTTGCCTTGAAAATCTTGATCAAGTGTTGGCTCGATGTGAAGAGTATAGACTTGTTTTGAATTGGAAAAAGTGTCATTTTATGGTTGAACAAGGTGTTGTCCTAGGTCACATTGTTTCTAATAGAGGAGTCGAAGTCGATAAGGCGAAAGTCTCCGTGATTGAGAACTTGCCACCACCGACAAATGTCAAAGGGGTGAGGAGTTTTCTAGGTCACGCCGGTTTTTATAGACGATTTATTAAAGACTTTTCCAAGATTGCTAAGCCTTTGACTTCTTTGCTTATGAAAGATGCACCTTTTGTTTATGATGACTCGTGTCTTGAGGCCTTTTGCAGAATAAAGACCGCTCACTACCACACCGATTATCAAAACTCCCGATTGGAGTCTTCCATTTGAGATCATGTGCGATGCATCCGATTTTGTCGTTGGTGCCGTTCTAGGTCAACGGGTTGATAAGAAGCTACATGTGATTTATTATGCAAGCAAGACCCTAGATGAAGCCAATCGAGGTACACCACAACCGAAAAAGAGATGTTTGCCGTTGTCTATCCCATGGAGAAATTTCGAAATTATGTTACCGGTTCAAAGGTCATTATTCATACCGATCATGCGGCGATTCGATACATCATGTCCAAAAAGGAGACAAGGTCCCGACTCTTTCGGTGGGTGCTCCTTTTGCAAGAATTCGATATTGAGATTAAAGACAAAGCCGGGTCGGAGAACTTGGTAGCGGATCATCTTAGTAGACTAACAGTTGGTAAAGAAAGCAACGAAGAAGATGGTATCCCCATCAATGAAGCTATGAGAGATGAGGCCTTGATGGCCGTTGAAACTATTACACCTTGGTGTGCCGATATCGTCAATTTCTTAGTGTCTCATTATATTCCGGACGATCATTCCACGCAAGAGAGGAAGAAACTACGTTATGAAGCCCGACGCTATTATTGGGACGAGCCTTATTTATTTCGCCGATGTATAGATGGAATTTACCGACGATGTGTTACGGCCGAAGAAGGATATAATATTGTGAAGAACCTTCACTCGACATCTTATGGTGGACACTTGGCCAACCAAAAGACAATTGCCAAGGTTCTCCAAAGCGGGTTTTGGTGGCCTTCCATGTTCAAAGACATTCGAGCTTTCATTCTCACATGCGATGCATGCCAACGAAGTAGCAATATTACAAGAAGAAATGAGATGCCCCTTCAACCTATCTTGGAGATTGAATTGTTTGATGTTTGGGGTATTGATTTCATGGGTCCGTTCACATCCTCTTTTGGTAACAAGTACATTCTAGTCGCGGTTGATTATGTCTCAAAATGGATCGAGGTCGTAGCTTCCCCCACCAATGACTCCAAGGTTGTAATCAAGCTTTTCAAGAACGTGATTTTCCCGAGATTCGGTATGCCTAGAGCCATAATTAGTGATGGAGGCTCTCATTTTAGGAAAGATACCTTTGAACACCTTCTTAGGAAGTATGGTATCACCCACAAGATGTCCTTAGCCTACCACCCTCAATCAAATGGGCAAGCCGAGATCTCCAACCGTCAAATCAAGGGAATTTTAGAGAAAGTTATAAATACACACCGAAAGGATTGGTCATTAAAATTAAATGACGCCCTTTGGGCATTTAGGACGGCTTACAAAGCACCGATTGGAACCACTCCTTATAGTCTTGCGTATGGTAAAGCTTGTCATTTACCGGTGGAGCTAGAACACAAAGCCAAATGGGCAATCAAAGAGCTAAACTTCGATGAGAGTGTTGTAGGAAATAATTGCCTTCTCCAACTACAAGAATTGGAAGAACTAAGACTTGAAGCCTACGAGAATTCGAAGATCTATAAAGAAAGAACTCGCCAATGGCATGATTCTCGAATTCTACGTAAGGACTTCTTCGTTGGTGATAAGGTATTACTCTTCAACTCTCGTTTTAAGCTTTTCCCCGGTAAGTTGAAATCAAAATGGTCGGGTCCATTTGAAGTGACCGGAGTGCAACCATATGGATCGATAGAGATATCAAGCTCGGAAACCGGGAAATTTATGGTTAATGGGCAACGTTTGAAGATTTATCATCCCGGTCACGTTCGTGAGACCTTCGCTACTATGAAGTTTGATGAGCTCCCATCGGGGAGCGATGTTTGAACCCCTCTCGCAATTGATGTAGGTTTGGTGGTATCCTCAACAACCACCTTGTATATATGTATCATATTTCTTTGAGTTTATTAGTTTTGTTAGCTTGAGAAGAATTATTGAAATTGGATTTCACCATGGAGCTAAATTCGGATGAAGATCAAGCTTTTGGAAAATTTATGGAGCTTAAATCGAAGACCACAAGCATGTTTGTGGGAAAAATCGATTATGTAATGTGAGTCGAGTCATATATTTGAATATCTAGGTGATTATTGAAGAGCCATGAAATGGCAAGGCGGAAAAACGCAGAAAAGAAGACCGCCGGGCGAAACTTCGCCCGGTGAGACTCGAACGGGCGAAATTTTGCCCTACGGAAAAGTTGCCAGAATTGCCGGAACCGAAGAATATACCACCGAGCGAAATTTCGCCCAGTGACATTTGACCGGGCGAAATTTCACCCGGTGGAGAAAAAGTTGGCAAATCGATTTTCACGACGAAAAGTCGTCGGGTGAAATTTCACCCGATGGTGCCCGACCGGGTGAAATTTCACCCGGCGGTGTGACTCAGCCGGATCACCTACACCTTTTACTCACTCACTACATTTTCATTTCCCTCCTTCATACTTACCCCAACATAACTTTTCCTCCAATAATTTTTACACCAAATTTTTACCACCAACTTTAAAACTTTTCATTTCCCTCTCATACACCCTTATTTATACCACCTTTTTCACCCCACAATTCATTTCACCCTTTCACCCACCATAACATCATTAAACCACCTTCCATACTACATTTAAACCTCCATCCCTAGTTTCATTTCCATACTTAGTGATTATCTATTTGGGTTTTTGAAGAAAGGAGAAGCAAAAGTTTCGGGATTTTTCTTGCAAATTATTATCATGGAGACAAGAGCCCAACGAGCCGCGCGTAAATAAGGTATGGCCTCGACTTCTAATCCTTCTAAGCATTCATCTTCTAGTAAGTCTTCTAGGCCTAAACTTTTACCGTGCCCTAATTCACCCCTTGCTCGTACCTTCTCTGAAAAGAACTTTCAGAGTACGAGATGGCCTTGTCCATTCACAATGAAAACTCTAGGAATTAAGAACGATATTAGAGAGTTATCGTCTAGAATTGGTATTAGTAAACTCCTTGATTTTGTGCCTTGCACAAATAAGGACTTGACTTGTGAGTTTTTAAGTACCTTTACAATCGATAACCCGACCACACCTAGGGAGTTCAAATTTATTTTGTTTGGTAGAAATCACTGTTTAAATATTTCCGACTTTAGCTTAGCTCTAGGTTTGCCCTCATCGGGTACCGGGCTAAGTAGACCCCTAAGTGATTCGTAAAGTAGTGCGACTAGGAGAGACTTGTGGAGGCGCATAGCGCCGGGTCAACGTGATTTCGAACCCAATTTTAGTTTTACCGCTGAAATCCGTAACCCAGCCATTCGTTATTTCGCTGAAATCCTTTCTCACTGTCTTTTGCCATCTATCGATAACATCATTAACCTAAATGTGTGTGTCCTACAATTGATATGTGACTCTTTACTCGGTAACCCTTATGCCCTTGACCTACCCATTGTCGTGGCGTTACACTTTCATCAAATTATTATTGACCAACGCCCCTCTGTCGACTGTGGTGGTCTTGTGACCGTAATAGCGAAAAATTTGGGTTATGCGACTGACCATCTTAAACCACATGACCCCCGTGTCTGGCTTGACGAGGCTTACTTCCCCACTTGGATCTTTCACGTACCTGACCACCGCCTCGTCTCTCTTAGCCATGACCGAGCCTTAATTGTCCCCAGCAAGTACCGAACCAATATTTATAACCCTCGTAATTGGGACCTACCTCCAGGTCCCTGTGAATTCCGACTGAACAACTCGGGGGGATGTAGGAGTTTGGGAGTATGCCGGTGAGGGAACTCCCACGGCCTCCTTAGCGTCTAATGACTATTCGGACTAGACACCCCCCCCCCACAAGAGTCGGTAGATTATGTGGTTCGTATGTGTTGTGGTTATATATGTGTGGAGTCGGTGAGTCTTAATCATCTACAATTGTATGTGAATTAATGTTGTTCCTTATTCCTCATTCCATCATTATAATCTTTGTGATTGCTTTATCTCGAACAAAATTGCAAGCTGTCCCACCGTCCCATTTAATTATTTTTGTGGCCGTCGCGGCCTTGGTAATGCTCCCGGTCTCTTGGCGACGTGATTACGCCACCCTTTTGAAAAATCCAAATTTTTAATCAATTTTTCTTAATCCGGGCTAGGTGACGTGACTACACCTACGCCCAATTTTTCACCCTTTCATTTTCTTTTAATCATTTTCATTTTCGTAGCCACTTGGCTAGGGTCTAGGTGATGTGATTGCACCTAGGCCTGCCACTATTTTACCGCTTTCCTTATTTTATTTTCCTTTTCTTTTTCTCAAAAATTTCGAAAAATCCAAAAACATTTGAAAAATCATAAAAATCCAAAAAGATTTTTCTTCTTTTTCTTTTTCATTTTTCTCGTTCTTCCCCTACTTGTCCATTGAGGACAATGTACAGTTTTAGTGCGGGGGAGGAGTCTACTATCTTTTATTTTTCAAAAATCCTTTCAAAAATCTATAAAAATTTGAAAAACTCGAAAAATCAAAAAAACATTTTCTTTTCTTTTTTCTTTTCTTTTCTCGTTTCTCGTTATATGTCGTGTCCCGTGTATGGTCTTGTTCTCTACTCTTACAGGTAACCACCACCTAAATAGCGCGAATTGAAGAGATTATGAAAGCACCCGCTAGGTAACTCCCTTCCTTCTTTCTTCTTTAATTTTTTAGAGGGGATAGGTTGTTGCTATTGGAGGCTCTCGAAGTTGAGCATTTTGGTGTTGTGGTTGATTGTGCTTGAATGTTGATGGAGTAAGGAGTTCATGACTTTACTTGTGTTTTCTTTTATTTGCTTTTTCATTTTCGTGTGTTTCGTTTTGTTTTGTTTTTGTATAGCGTGTCTAGGATTAAAACTTTTCGAAAACCCGATTACAAACTTATAACAAGAGTTTACATTCCATTGTAGATTTTGGACCTTAGTCTAGTAGAATGACTCTTAGGCAATGAATTTGTTGATCCTTTAGCTTTGAGTCCACCTTTTCTACTAGAGGTTTACTTCGGGGTTTGCATTTGACCACCTTGACCACCCATGGAGGAATTAGGCCTTGGTTCCCGCATCCCGTTTTCTAGGTGACCTTGCTCGAATGACCATTGCACCCTTCGTCCAAATTTCTTCCATCTTTTGTGGGTTATCCGGAATGGCGCGCATTCTCGATTACCTATTTTTCCTCCACCTATACATCATCACAATAAGTTTACACAAAATAACCTCCAAGCTTGGTTACAAACCACATCAAAAAGCCAAAAAGGGCAAACCAAAGCAAGAGAAAAGGGCACAAAAATATGAAAAAAAAAAACAAAGGAGAAGAAAAGAAGCTTCAAATGAAAATCAAATTGTCAAAAACGTCTCCTTCGAAAAAAAAACCCCTTTGATCGATTCATCATCGTGAAGTGCCAACTAGAAGACCGAGTCCCGAGGTCGGAAGATAGCGGTGATGAGTCGATCCAACCCAATAATTGTAAACACTCCATCTTTTTATTTGGGCTAATTTAGGAAATTCGAGTTTGAAACGACCCTATTGGCTTAGCCAAAGAGAGCGGGACTGCACTTACCTACAGTGTCGAACGAATCCATGGTTCACTTTTTCCACTCCATTATACGCCCCGTAGTACCCCTTTAGAAGATTAGGCGGACCTAGGCTAAGTTATCAACATCTATATTGCTTAATCGTCATAGTATTAGGCTTTGGTCCTTGTTTACGTGGGTGTTTTATCTTGGAAATCTATTGTTGTTTTAGGTAAGTAATCGGTGTCTTTCCCCGCCGTCTCGATGAGCGATTCGGTGTTTTATTTTTGCTTTGGAAGCGTCTATTCTTTCGTGTTATGTATTTTTGTGTGTTTAGTCGCATCCACCATTTTGAGTAAGCCCCAACTTGCCTTGCATGGGAGTACTTTACCTCATAAGTATTTCGATGTGAGTTGAAGGGACGGAGCGGACCCGTTAATTGCCCCGTATCGGCTTAGCATAGTCTAGCTAGTAGTAGTAGTTTGTAATTTCTTTTTGGGTCTTTGCTCGAGGACGATCAACGGTTTAGTGTGGGGGAATTGTTGTGTGCTAAATTTAGACCGTTTTTCCTCCCATGTAGACCCGTTTTTCCCTCGTTTTGCGAGTCTTGAGTGCGATTATCGCCATATTTTGCGTACTTCTCGCATTAGCGTCCCTCTTGTGCGTTTTACGTGTTTTTGGTGGTTTTTCTATCAATTTTGATAGGTTTTGCTACAAAAATCACGATTGAGCTTCCACGAGCACAAGAGAAGCGAAACCGTCCAAAGAGCAAAACACACAACTTAAAGTTTAAAGCCATCCGATCATACGACGAAGAATGAGACAAGAAAGAGGCCAGAAAAAATGACCGGGCGAAATTTCACCCGGTGAGACACCACCGGGCGAAATTTCACCCGACGGTGAAACGCCTCCCCCGAAGATTTTCCGAGCTTACCCACCGGGCGAAACTGACCGGGCGAAATTTCGCCCACCGGGTGAAATTTCGCCCGATGGGAAGAAGTGCCAAAAACGCGAAAAATGGAAGAAAATTTCACCCGGTGGGAATTATCGTCAAGTCCGCAGGGCGAAGTTTCACCCTATGAAGATGCTAAGGGAGATTGTCTCACTAATGGAGCATGAAGTTGGATTTGGGCTTTAGGTTAAATACCCATTAAGAGATTACTATATATATGTTACCCTAGTTTATTGCCCAAGTCACCTCTCCATTGTGCTAAGGAGGGAAGCCATTACACCACTCCACCATCCTATTACACCATCCATTAGTAGTAGTAATCTAGAAAAATCATCCAAAATTCTAGTAGTTTACATAGTAATTAATAGTATATCTACAAGTTTCCATCAACAATTATTTAGATTTCAAGTTTGTAAGAAGATTATTCAAGTTTTATTTGAAGATTTGTTGGGTCTATTGGAGGATTAGTGACAAGTTCTCCATTTTATTCATCAAAGATTCAATCTTTATCCATGATATCTTCTTATTTCTTATTGTGGACATGACATAGGTCCACCCCGACGCGGCCACGCGCGGGTTTGGGGAGGCGAATGAATCTCCATATGAGATGGTCAAATTGAAATTTAAAGCGAAAGTAGGAGTCGCCACCGAACTTTGTGGGAGTTCGGGCCCGTTCGAACCCACTCTATGTCGTAGTGGGCCGTGTACAAAATACGGCCCATTTCCGATGTCAGAGCTTATTGGCATGGGTTCGTCCCTTTGCATTACAATACCGATACTGACATTATCGGATATCGTGTATTGAATGACTCTCGTTGCCAATGGATTCGGACATCCGGAAACCATGGTTCTGAGTAAGGGGTGAGGGTACGTGTTGGGAAGTTCACTGAGAACACCCAACCCCGCCCGCACTTAGCGGCCTTTACTAGGATATCGTTCGTTTTTGGTGTACACGCGTTAGTTCGATAGTGGAATGATATGCAAAGATTATTTTCCCTAAGCATGTGAGAAAAATTAAATGGGTTGCTAAGTCGTTTAATGCATCTTAAACTAATAACGTCAAAGTTATTTTAGCATGTGAAGTTCGTTTTAGTCTAATAAAACAAAAGATGAAAAATAAATCGCTACAAACACGAGCAAACAAGATAGTAACGATTCATAAATCGAATAAAGATGTAAATACGATAATATGCATGATTTTGAAAAAGGTTTATGACACGTGATGAATTAACACGTGTTAACCGAGGTCAAAAAAGTATTTATCGAAATCTGAAAATATGTCGCGAAAGTTGCTGTTTTATGTAAGAAACGAAAAGAACAGAAAAATGAGAAAACGAAGAAAAAAGGCTCGGCCCTTAGGCTCTCGCGCGAGTCGCCTGGGAGGGGCGCGACTCACGTGAAAGTCTGTTCCGATTTTTTATTTTTTTGAAAATCGTCAATTTTTATAAATCGCGTACAAATATGGATTAATTTATACTCGATTTATATTTTCAATTCGTCGTATTCGATGTTCGATTATGAAATCGATATCAAATAGTTAGAATGATTTTTTAGAAAAAGTTTTATGAAGTTTGTTTCGAGAAAGAAAAGAAATTGAACGAAAAGAAGAAAAAAATGTTAATTCTCTCCGCGTTAACATCGTCGTATTTTGTTTTTAATGTGTGATGATGGTTTAGCATCAACGAGATTTAATGTTATTCTTTCGATACGATATTCGACTAGAGAATCGATATCGTATTTTTAAGAATGTTTTGTTTTATGAAAATATTTTTGTAATATCGTTATTAGAAAAAAAAATGCGACAACGACCCATAATTAAAAGCGGACCGACGACACGACGCGAAAAAAAAAAAGAAAAAAGAAGGACGAGAGAAGGTAAGAGAAAAGGGAAGAATCGGGTTTGATTTTACACCCTCAAGGGCCTCAACCTACATGCTTTGTTTTCTCGGAAAAGACTCGTTGGAAAGTGGCTTAGGCACGAGAGCGTCGAGACGATGTGGGTGAGTTTGGACGTGTGAAGTGACGGGTGGTGACCGGTTTTGGGGTCGGATTCGTCGGGTTATGGTATCGGTATTTCGATGCTATTTTTGGATGTATGTCGGGATTTGCTTTGAGCTATTTTGCTAGATGTCGATGGTGTATGAATTGTGTTGTCGTTTTTTTTTATGTGAGTAATTGGTGGGAATAGTTGATTGATAATTCGTAGATGTGTTGTAGATGTGTGACCGGAGGGTCCTATTTATAGGTGAGGTCCTTGATAGGAGCTAGGAGAAGTATTCTTGCTTAGGTGACAAGAAATATCGGTTTGGATAGGAAACGTAGGAATTCGAAGGGAACGAGAATTCCGTTCCTTGGTGAGGAAGCCAAGTATCTCGGCTGAAATGGAGTTGGCCGAGTATTTTGATGCTCGGTCGGTGAATTGATTTGGTTTTCGGATAAAATTCCTACTTGAGATCGAATTCTATCCCTGAATGGATTTGTTTAATATTTTTGAGGCTGATATTTTGTAGTATCTGAGCCTAGCCGAACTGATGAAGTGTCACGGCTGGTCTGTGTATCTCGGGAAAAAATATCTTTGACCGGGTTTGACCCGGTCGCCAAAAGACGGTTTTGCCCCTAGTGCCGGATTCGACTCAAATTAGTCTTATTTGACTCGAAACGACCTACTGGGCCTGGATTTGAGGTTGGTTTTTTAAGATTTGTACTTCGTAATAAGCCTAAACCAAATGTCCATGATTTCGATCCCATATCCGAGTCCATTAAAGCATGCTTGCGTCCGATCATCATCGGGTGTTTGGCGGAAACTACTATAGACACCTGGCGGTCAAAATGTAGGTGTCTACAGAGCCCCCACTCTGACTGAGGCTTGGACAAGGCGAAAGTCAGAGTAGCTACCAGGCCAATCGAGGATTAAGACCTGGCAGACTTCAGATCGGGTCGTTTATAGTCCATTAGACTTGCGTTAAGGGCTCACCAGCCATAAGATAGAAATCATACCTGGATAGACGCCAATAATGTCGCGGGGACTTTGCCTGAAAAGTCTTGGGTGTATCTGTTTACAGACACATCCCATCTTGAAGTTGTGTGGGAGCTTGCCTTGGAAGCTATGGGTGTGTCTGTTTACAGACGCATCCTATCTTGGAATTGCGTGGGAGCTTGCCTTGGAAGCTCTGGGTGTATCTGCTTACAGATACATCCCGTCTTGGAATTGCGTGAGAGCTTGCCTTCCACTGGGGAGTTTTTTTAGATTTCTTCGGGAGTCTTGGGTGTACCTGTATGCTGACACAATTTGTATGTAACATTTAGGTGAAACACCGACTCACGCTGGGGAAGAAATGATTTTTGATTGATTTTTGAAAAGAAAATGCTGGAAAAAATAATTGAAAATTTTGGAAATAAGAATGTTTGGGATGACTTGATTCCTGATCAGATTCCGATAAGGACTCCTAAAATTCTCTGGTTAGGCCTGTATGCCTAGATGAGGTAGGGAATATGATAAAAATTCCTATTCCTGGGATGACTAGGAAAAGGATTTTCTCAAATGACTAAGTTTTGAAAATTTTAAAATGAGAATTTGAAGAGAGAGACATACCGACAGATTCGACTCTAGACGCGAGAGGACGAGTTGACAGACACGAAGTGGACTCTCTAAGGGTTGGACCGTGACTCGGTAGGGGGTGGGCCACCTAAGATGACAAGACTCTTAAGTTGCGTTATTCCGTAGCCTAGGCGAGTGGCAACATGGTCGAATCCTCGGAATGGGAAAGATATGTTATGAGAGTGTTTCCGTACGACAGGGCTTTGTGGTAGCAATGTCGTAGACTGGTGTTCTTTTGGATTTTTTTTTTAGGGTACATTCCCAAAGTGGGTATTGCTTCGAGTCCTGAAAGTTCTCGTCTTTGACTGAGCTGAGTACTAGGACACACTATAGAAAGAAGGCTAGATTTTGAAAGTATTTGGATTATGTGAGTAGATGGAGAACTTCTGTCTAGGAGAAGCCCCAGGATGACAAAGCTAGCTGCTGAGAACATGACAGTGTCGTGATAGGAATGACAGTGCTTTTTGAATGTGTGTCAATGTGGGTGGTTGTGCCTCTGTTGAAAGGCTGCCTACGTATTCACGTGCGGTGAAATCAAACCAAGCCGTAGTTCAGTGGATCGAAAGATATATTGTGGTGCCTAGTTTATTAGGGCTTTGTGTGTAACTAGCCATAGCAATGGTGTAGGCTAGGTGCATTCCCAATGATGTCTTGATCAAAGGGCTAGAATGGTTAGGATGTTGATCCTGTGACTGTGAGCATTCTCCGGGATAGCTCCCAAAGGTGATGTGAACTATTTGGGCATGTTCTATGTCGACCGCAAGTTGAATTCCCGTGTTTGGGGTTGGTAACTGATTTGGATATTTTTGGAAATGTGGTGCTAGGTCGTAAGTGGCTTTGATGATTCGAAATCTGGAGCTCGATTTTGTGGAGCTAAGGCTTTGAGGGTAAGGTATTGTAATGTGGTAGAAAAGGGGGAATTCGAGTAAAAATGACTCGAACTTCGATCGGGGTAGGTTTGATCATGCGGGATCTGATTTCCATGTCCGGCCCTAATGGTTAGGGGTATCCTATGGAGCTTGAATCCTCAAAATTTCGGGCTGTCTCTTAGCCTAGGTCTCGAGAAGGTCTTGAGGGTTGTAATGTGGGAAGGCAAGATGTGGTGTTATCTAACCACCTTGATTGTTTCTCCCCTATTGGATGGTATGAGTATTGATAATTTTGAATTGACCGTTTTCACTACGGTCACGGGTTTTTTGAATATTTTGTTGGTTGACCTCTTAGCCCCGGTCTTGGGATTCTTCACTTGGATTGACCGTTTGACCTGGTCAAGGGATGTTGAGAGTTCTTTTGGTCATGGCCAGCTCTTTTATTTTGGCCTTTTGCTTTTTCCTTGGACTTTTGATTTTTCTTTTTTTTGTCCAACTTTTTTTTCTCTTTTTTTTTTTCTGTCGGTCAGACTAACACCTAAGGTAGGGATTGGTTGATCTGATTGGAGGGGTGTTTATTGTAGGAAATGGGCTTGCCTCCCGTCTTGAACCCAAACTAGGAGACTACCTAGATTTGTCATAGGATTCGATACCGCTCCTGCTAAAGGTAGTTATGTGGCTTTCTATGTCAGACATGGAACAGGTAAAGGAAAACACGAGTCTCGTTTTCTGCAGTCATTATAGATGTGCCTATAATAGTCACGTGTGTGTGCTCACAGTGTATGATGATGTCTATCATGTTCTCGGAAACACATAAGGAAATTGTATATGAGAAATAGAAAAGTTGATTTTATTGAATTTGAAAAGAGGACAGAATGAAAAAGACTTTGACTCTGATTTGGAAATGAGGATGTAGGGTATCCTAGACTCGGACTCAGATTTAGACTCGAATCAGATCCGGACTCGGATGCTCGGTTGGTTGTTTTTTGTTGGTAAGGTCTTTGACAGGTGCCACGACTCGCCTAAACTCGGCTTTGCGCAAATGCAAAAGAGGGTGTCAAACTAGACATGGCCCGGGGTGACGGGATGACAAAGACTCTTGGATCGGGAAACTCGAACGTTGACCTAGACCAAGTAATGACCGTGAATTAGACTCGAGTTGCATAAGGGTGAGTCCGAAAATGGGGCGACCGTGTTTGACCACGTCGCGTGCTCGGACCAACTGTGGTGACCTAACCCTAGGTGACTCAAGTATTCGTAGCATAGGTACGACTCGAGGAAGGCATCATAAGGACGCCGGTGTAAGATGGACGTAGGGTACTCTCTAGGGTAACCGTGGTTGACTGCTCGGGTGAAGGACAGCCCCCGAGTGAGACTAAAGACTCTGGTAGGACTCAGATGGTGTGACACCTAAGTGTCTCGAAAGTGGGGTATGTGAGACATGTGTAAGACATGACCCTTAGAGCAACCGTGATTGATCGCTCTGCTGCTGAAGGGTAGCCCCCGAGTGGGACTGAAGACTTTGTTAAGACAAGAGTGTCGGACGAGTGACCCTTAGATGTAAGGATCACGAACCTTTTGTTATAAGGATACGCCTTGTAAAAGGTTGACTCGGAAAAGACGCTTAGACGGGTGACTTGTGAAAGGTGGGCTTTCCTTAGGATTTGGCAAAGTGGGCCACCAGTCCTGTTCGAAGGAAGATCCATGTGTGAGCTATTCCCCAGACTTTGGACACTAAAGTGTAAATGGGCCTCCCTTTTTAGGAGTTTGTCCTACGTAGGTGGGCCGTGCCTTGTCAAATAAGGCGGACTGGGATGGGGTAGAAACTCGTGATGTAAGATCGACGGAGTTTCGACGCTATAGACTCTAACAACTTATGACAAGACCCGACATTGCTAAATATGGGAAGTCCTAAGAAGAAGAAAGCTTTGAAAGGAGAATTTGGATTTGAAAACCGAACAAAGTCGGATAGCATGGCCCGATTGTTTTTGAAAATCGAAAAAAAAATGTTATCCGGCCGAGATTTCGGAATTTTGAAAAGGTTTGGACATCATACCGGCTAAAAATAGGCTATTTTGAGTCAAAATCATAAGTCCTAAATTCGGTAGCTTTCCGGGTTTTGAAAAATGGATGATTTTCGAAAAGATGCAAGTTTTGAAAATAACGGTTTTTGAAAAGACGATAAGTAGATCAAGTAGCACGTATTCATGGAAACAGTATAACGACACCATGTATGCTCTTAATCTAAGTCTCGGTCGGTCGAAAAAGGGTCTATACCAACGACGATAGTTTTCTCGCAAATCAGGACGGTCCTCCTAAGCTGAGTTGGTCTTAGAATCTGCCGTAAAACCCATGCGAGTTCCGCCATCGAAGTCTTTAGTGCGCCCATTTAGGAACGCACCGTGGTATAGTGGGACGTCGGTCACAAGTAACCGGCCCGGGAAAGATTGGGTTATGCATGAACCATTGAACTAAAACGTGTACATTACTATTCGAACGATTTCTTTTCGAGTCTCACCCTGAGGATGCCGATGGTAAGTGACTCATCAGTTGATCCTCAGCGGAGTCGCCAAATTGTGGACATGACATAGGTCCACCCCGACGCGGCCACGCGCGGGTTTGGGGAGGCGAATGAATCTCCATATGAGATGGTCAAATTGAAATTTAAATAGAAAGTAGGAGTCGCCACCGAACTTTGTGGGAGTTCGGGCCCGTTCGAACCCACTCTATGTCGTAGTGGGCCGTGTACAAAATACGGCCCATTTCCGATGTCAGAGCTTATTGGGTTCGTACCTTTGCATTATGATATCGATACCGACATTATCGGATATCGTGTATTGAATGACTCTCGTTGCCAATGGATTCGGACATCCGGAAACCATGGTTCTGAGTAAGGGGTGAGGGTACGTGTTGGGAAGTTCACTAAGAACACCCAACCCCGCCCGCACTTAGCGGCCTTTACTAGGATATCGTTCGTTTTTGGTGTACACGCGTTAGTTCGATAGTGGAATGATATGCAAAGATTATTTTCCCTAAGCATGTGAGAAAAATTAAATGGGTTGCTAAGTCGTTTAATGCATCTTAAACTAATAACGTCAAAGTTATTTTAGCATGTGAAGTTCGTTTTACTCTAATAAAACAAAAGACGAAAAATAAATCGCTACAAACACGAGCAAACAAGTTAGTAACGATTCATAAATCGAATAAAGATGTAAATACGATAATATGCATGATTTTGAAAAAGGTTTATGACACGTGATGAATTAACACGTGTTAACCGAGGTCAAAAAAGTATTTATCGAAATCTGAAAATATGTCGCGAAAGTCGCTGTTTTATGTAAGAAACGAAAAGAACAGAAAAACGAGAAAATGAAGAAAAAAAACTCGGCCCTCAGGCTCTCGCGCGAGTCGCCTGGGAGGGGCGCGACTCGCGCGGGAGTCTGTCCCGATTTTTTATTTTTTCGAAAATCGTCAATTTTTATAAATCGCGTACAAATATGGATTAATTTATACTCGATTTATATTTTCGATATTCGTCGTATTCGATGTTCGATTATGAAATCGATATCAAATAGTTAGAATGATTTTTTAGAAAAAGTTTTATGAAGTTTGTTTCAAAAAAGAAAAGAAATTGAACGAAAAGAAGAAAAAAATGTTAATTCTCTCCGCGTTAACATCGTCGTATTTTGTTTTTAATGTGTGACGATGGTTTAGCATCAACGAGATTTAATGTTATTCTTTTGATACGATATTCGACTAGAGAATCGATATCGTATTTTTAAGAATGTTTTGTTTTATGAAAATATTTTTGTAATATCGTTATTAGAAAAAAACGCGACAACGACCCATAATTAAAAGCGGACCGACGACACGACGCGAAAAAAAAAGGAAAAAGAAGGACGAGAGAAGGGAAGAGAAAAGGGAAGAATCGGGTTTGATTTTACACCCTCAACCTACATGCTTTGTTTTCTCGGAAAAGGCTCGTCGGAAAGTGGCTTAGGCACGGGAGCGTCGAGACGATGTGGGTGAGTTTGGACGTGTGAAGTGACGGGTGGTGACCGGTTTTGGGGTCGGATTCGTCGGGTTATGGTATCGGTATTTCGATGCTATTTTTGGATGTATGTCGGGATTTGCTTTGACCTATTTTGCTAGATGTCGATGGTGTATGAATTGTGTTGTCATTTTTTTTTATGTGAGTAATTGGTGGGAATAGTTGATTGATAATTCGTAGATGTGTGACCGGAGGGTCCTATTTATAGGTGAGGTCCTTGATAGGAGCTAGGAGAAGTATTCTTGCTTAGGTGACAAGAAATATCGGTTTGGATAGGAAACGTAGGAGTTCGAAGGGAACGAGAATTCCGTTCCTTGGTGAGGAAGCCAAGTATCTCGGCTGAAATGGAGTTGGCCGAGTATTTTGATGCTCGGTCGGTGAATTGATTTGATTTTCGGATAGAATTCCTACTTGAGATCGAATTCTATCCCTGAATGGATTTGTTTAATATTTTTTAGGCTGATATTTTGTTGTATCTGAGCCTAGCCGAACTGATGAAGTGTCACGGCTGGTCCGTGTATCTCGGGAAAAAATATCTTTGACCGGGTTTGACCCGGTCGCCAAAAGACAGTTTTGCCCCTGGTGCCGGATTCGACTCAAATTAGTCTTATTTGACTTGAAACGACCTACTGGGCCTGGATTTGAGGTCGGTTTTTTAAGATTTGTACTTCGTAATAAGCCTAAACCAAATGTCCATGATTTCGAGCCCATATCCGAGTCCATTAAAGCATGCTTGCATCCGATCATCATCGGGTGTTTGGCGGAAACTACTGTAGACACCTGGCGGTCAAAATGTGGGTGTCTACACTTATAGATCTACATAGTTGGTATAATTCTCTTCCACTCTCTAATCTCTAGTTTAGTTTTAATGTTATTTTCTCATCATTATCTTGTCTAAATCATATTGGTGTTGTTAGTTTCATTAGATCTAATTAATATGCATGTTGTAGTGATTTTCTCTTTAGTAGATATTTTGTTGTCTTCCATAATGAGTTGTGAGTAGATTTCTTGTTGGGGTGAGGGCTTGGATTATTTGAATATAGGGATGTTGGTGGGTTGCTTGCACGTTGATTTATCTTATTTATGGTGTTATGTCATTGTTGTTTTAGTCCGGCCAACTAGACCGACCTTGACTAATTTCTATCAATATGGGGAAACTCGGGATATAAATTACCATGACTAGGGACTTACCCTCATTCGCCGCGAAAGCGCGATTTTAGGTGAGTTTATCAATATTGCGACAAAAACTCGATTCCGACCTTCTTAGACTCCAAGTACCAAATCCCGACTTCTTCCCAACACCTTTCCCTTAGATTGACCACCACTAGCGTTCCCTCTAGTTATTCCTCTAGACATTCCCTTAGTTTAGACTCGACCCTACAAAATCCCCCTTCTAGACATCGAACACGACCCTTGAAACTCATCATCGCAACACTCCGTTCCCTGTGGACCGACCTCGACTTACCACGATTACTTGTTTGTTATTGTGTAATCTCGAGTCTTATAAATATCGTTTGACCGCGTTGGATAGGCGACAATTCGACGCGCATCAGGCCGCGTCGGGGTGGACCTATGTCATGTCCACAAAAGGGCCTACTGTTTGCGATGACAAATCGATCCTTTCAATCGAACGTATTCGATAATCGATTATATTATAATAATTTAATCGATAATCAATCCTTTCAACCTAATATATAACATGTTTACCAGTTGTAATAATTTAATTGTAATCGTAATCTTATTTTATTTTAAAAATGATTGTACGTTTTTGATAAATTTCTACGTTAAAAAATAATAATGTTGCTATTAAAATGTTTTTAATACTAAATACATGTAAATATGGTGGTAGTTGAAAAAAAAGTAGGAGAGAGATATGTGGGGTAGAGAAAGTGAGAAATAATTGGGTTGAAAAGTAGAAAATGATTGGGTTAATAAGTCAGGTCATACTTTTCTGAATGAGAGTAGATGAATAAGGGTCAACAAATTTGATTAAAACATTGAAACGGGGATGACCTCTGACCCTTGGATGAGGACTAGTGTATTAACCCGTGAAAATTCATGGGGTTGAGGCGTTTTCTTTGCTATTAGATAATTTCGAAGATAATTAATACGCCATATCTATACTTCTATACTAATACTAATATATAATACAGAAACCACACATTTTGATTTTTTGGCGCCAAAAACACTTTCTTAATATATCACATTTTCCATATTAATCTAATACTCCATATTAACGAGATATTTTGGTATATATTTTCTTAAAACGACATAGCCACAAGTTTAAAATATTCGGATAGTAATGTAATTTATTTAAACGAGTTAAAATATCTGAAAACATGGTAGGTATACACACCTACAGACAAAACAACTTATCACGTTTATTGCAATTGAAATTATTTCCATATGACATATATAGATTAAAACACTTTTACTTCTTGTCGTCCATAATTTTACTTAGCATCGTCCGTATTTTAACAGTATTGTCACTTTTATCCCTCACTTTATTAACTTTTTCCCCTTCCTCCTTTATTCACCTTCTTCCTTTATCCCTATCCACCTTCCTCCTTTTACCTTCATCCTTCAATTTTTTTTTAAAAATAGAAAAACGGTTTCAAGCAATCTCACTCCAATTAATTTTTTCGTGTCATCTCAATTCCGAGTCCATGGTAAATTATTTCTTAATTTCTATACTTTAGCATGAACGATTTCTGTTTGTTGTACTTTTTTTTTTTTTAAAATTGCATATTTCGTAGCTACAAATCGATCTTTCTTCTAGAAATTGGATTTGCTTTTGATTCTGCCTTGTGTGTGTTTAACGAGGCTACTGGTTCTAACTTCTTGAGTAACCCCTCTGAGATCGCTGCCCCCAAACTCATGAAGAAATTGGCAGACATATATTTCATGAGGGTTGCTACAGCAGCGGAATTTGTTTTCTCCTTAACTCCTCGACAGGTTGCCTTGTAGAAATCTCAGCAGGGTGATCATGCTTCTGACTGGTTGAGGGTCGTCCCTATTTCTGGGCTTAGGCAGACCATGAACGGTCGGACGTATCGTAGTGTGCTTAGCTATCGCCTGGGGGTCCCTTTATTTCCACTGTCTGGGCCATGCTCTTCCTGCTCCAAGATTTTCAGGGAGGATGTTTTCGGTGATCACGCGGTTTCGTGTGCTGATATCGTGGGGATTAAACACCGCCATAACCTTGTCCGTGACACACTGTTGGATATTTGCTTCCGGACGGGAAACTCTGCAGGCAAGGAGGTGGAAATCGGCCTCTGCGACGATAATGACAAGCCCTTACGACCTGCTGACCTTTTGCTCTACTCGTGGGACAAGGGTCGTGATGTTTGTGCTGATCTGTCTGGGTCCTCCCCTTTGCCCAGTCAAGGCTTGACTGCTTTTGATCTGACTGATGTTGCTCGTCGTAAGTGTGCCAAGTATCAGGCACGCTGCACGGCCATTGGGTATGGTTTCCTACCTTTCTCCTTCTCCTCTCTTAGTGAGCTCGACATGGATGATGTTTCTTTGCTCCAGCGGATTCGCAAATTCGCTATATCACAGGATGCTGGAGCGCGTGCCGCAGTTCATATTTTCACTAGAGTTAGTTTTGCGATCGCTAAGGGATTGGGGACCTAGATAGTATCTCGGCTTTCTGCTAACTTCTTGTAATTTGTTTCATTGGCAATACAAGTTCTGTTTCATAAAAAAAAAAAATAATAATAATAATATTATTATTATTATTATTATTGAGAATTTTCGGTAATAAAAATCATATCATTCCAAATGTATATGCATTATACTTCGAAACATATATTCAATAAAGATAAATACCCCATTGCTTTCAACGACAGTAGACTTCTGTCCCAACTCATAATTAAGTGTGAAGGCGGGATTGTGAAGATATGATTCTGAAGCCCAAAATTATTTCAGCCCGGATTAATAGGTTCTCATGAAAGATTTACCATAATAACCTTAAGTTAATGAGGTTGAGTATTCTGAAATGCTCAATTGTAACTCTCCTACTTGAGGTCATCGGCATTTCAGTCAGGTCGTCGGCGCTTTATACATGAATTTACCCTTTTGCCCTCTGTAATTATGAGTAATGATATGAATTAATTTTCTTAATTAATGTAATTATTATTTCCCGAGTAATTTTAGATTACGGTTTTTGTAGTTTTTTACGGTTTTTGAGACACGTGTCTCAATGTAACTCGGGAATCTTTTTAGGAAATTTCTATATAAACCCGCTCTCCTCCTCACAATTCACTTTCACTTTTTTCTCTCTCTAAAATAATTCCTAAAAAATTGTTTTTCAAATATAAAACCGCTTCTACTTTCACTCCAAATCCGTAGTCAAGTAAGTATATCTATCGATTTTGTAGTACTTTTTACTTTGTACGTGATTTTTTTAGGTCAATTAGTTTGATTATAATTAGTATTAGGTTGATAGTTTAGGCTCCCCGTACCTATCATTTGCTTGAATAATCAATGTAGTACCCGATTTGAGTAGTTATGGTTTGTCGTTGTTCCGGTTTGGAAACAATCGTACCCGAATCGGATTCGGATCTTAAATTAGCTAGATTTAGGCTCTTCTTGGATCTAGCTTGATTTTTTACGCCTCACCTTTCCTCTCCTCTAGTAGTCGGATCTTCCCGGCGGAGGGGGTCTGTAACCTGCACAAGGAGCGCACAGGGCCTCGGAGGTGTCCGAGGAAACCCTCTCCGATGCCTAAGTCAGTCCGTGTATGCGTTTGGGGAACCTTATTCGTCAGGAATATGGTGGCGTTTTCTAGAGTGAGAGTCTAGTGAGAGAAAGTTGATTCCCTCCCCAATGAGGGAAAATAAAGAGGTATTTATAGGTTCCCCCAAGAGAGCGGGAAAAAGATAGAGAAATAGGGAGACACGTGGAGGCGTGGCCTCCACTCATTTCCTTTTACCTTAGGCTTGATCTGGAGGGTCTGCCTCACCTAGCCTGGGGTCGGCGGGGTAGGCTGCTCTGAGGTAAGGAAACCAGAGGGGACCCCTTCCCCCTACGAAGGTCGCAGAAGGGCTCGGCTCGGCCAACCGAGGGCTGGGCCTCAAATTCAGAACTTGGTGGGACTTTTAGAGATGCCTCAGGGGATGGTTGGTTGGGTCCGACTGGTGGTCCACACAGCAGGCTATTCCAGGGTTTGGATTTTTATCAGAATCGGCTCAGACCAAAGCCTAGCTTAGCGGACGATCCGGTATGGCCAACAGACCCCATCAATTGCCCCTCAGCAGCCTAGGTGAGCGTAGCTCGTGCCGGCTGTCGACCCTTAGGTTAACTAGGTGGGAGGCTGGCGTTTGAACTTCCTTGCATTTAATGTAATGCGTATTCCCTAGGGAGAATGTCTTAATTGTTTGGGCGTGCGAGGCGTCAGAGTATCTCCCATCATGATTGCACCTCTGGAGGATCTTTCGAGCCTTGTGCCTGGATGACACTTGTCTCACTCTGTCAAGGGTGGTTGAGACATCATTAAATGCTCGGCCTCCCTCCATTGTGATTATAAAGCGAGCAGTTCATTGGGTTCACCTCCATCAGTGTAGGACAAGTACACACGCTCGTACAGGGAGGCACTGGATATGCTCCCACAACGCCATCCTCTGGTGAGTAAAACTGGACTGGTCTCCGTGAACCGCATGAGACATGACACAGAATCCGCAGTGACCGTCCCCAATAACATCTATCCAGTTGACGAGGTAAGGAAGCATGAAACCGATAAGATCGAGACTGTACCGGAAGGCCCCCCCATGTAGTTCAGCTCTAGGGGTGCGTTCGGTACCCCTTGCCATGTGCCTGTACTAGACTGGCTGGCGGTAGCCGTGGGCGGTTCGGTGCTCCGGGTCGACTGACTGCTCCCAGGAGCTGACGTGCGCGCAGTCCTGGTAGACTTACTCGGGGTGGCTGTCGTGTTGGTGGTGTCGTTCCTCCTCCTCGCATATTCTACTCCAATAAGCATCCTCCTTGTCCCCGACGAAAAACAGGCTAGGCGTCCAAAAATGGCGCCCAGGAGACCCCCAGGCGTCCAAAAATGGTGCCCAGGAGACCCCCAGGCGCCCAGGAGACCCCCAAGCGCCCAAAACCGACGCCCAAGGCTATTTTCCGCGCCCCTGTTCGTTTTTAAATGACGCAAATCGAGCACAAAATCGATTTAAACAATAAAATTGAGCACATAAATTACAAATTAAACAAGACAATGCGATTTCGTATGCTAAACTAACACACATTCACATATTAAAGGAGAAAATATAATCAAAAGAGAGAAAAATAAAATTTGGAGAGAAAATATAATCAAAAGTGCATTAACCGCTTGTCGATCCATTTTGGGGAAAGTCGCTCTTCAAAGGAAAGTCGGGTTTCTAGGAAAGTCGAGTTTCTCTCAAGAATAAACGATTTTTTAGGTGAGAGAAAACAAAATTAAATATGGTGAGTGGAGTGTGAGTGGAGTCTGAGCGGAGGATATAATAATAAATAACATAACGTAATAAGGAACGGTTTGAAAAATTAGAAACCGCTTAATCAACGAGTTTCATTAACATAATTTCATTTCTAAAATTATACTCCATATTAACTTGGTTAACTAATGTAATTAAGGGAAGAACATTATCGTCTTTTACATTAAAAAGCACCAACGACCTGAAACGGTACTCAATTATCATAGGTGCCACCTCATTGTCATTGGTGCTTACGTTAATACTCCCTCTATCCATTTTTAATCTTCCTACTTCCTTTTTTGGGTTGTCCATCTTTAAACTTCCTACTTACAATATTTTCTCTTTTGGTTGATTTTTGTGGTCCATATCATTTCTGACCCTACACTTTCTCTCAACTTTCATTTTCCACCGCACACTACACTCCACCCTTAATTTTTGTGCCTACTCCCCCACGAAGTTTAAATTTGGATGGAGGGAGTATATACGGAATAAATATAAATAAAGGATGGTATTTGAAGAATGAACGGACGGAGGAGGAGAAGAAGAAGACAGGAGTAAAAGTGAGGAGAGCCGTAGAGGTAAGGCCTATGGGGGTGCATGGGTCCCAAGCCAGCAATCTCCATGCAATCTGTGCAGCACACGTTTCAATAAATCTTCTTAATCTACTTACTAATGCACAAACTTTCGTCACTCACTCACTCATTACTGACTGTTTTATCACTCAAAATCAAAATCCCTCATTTTGCCAATATCTTCTTCAACAATCCCCTTGTGTGACAAAACTGGCAGAATTTGGAACAAAAAGGGTGAATAATGGTGTATACATTATCAGGAATTAGATTACCTTCTTCTGTTCCTAGTGTTCATAAGCTTTCTGGTTCTAACTTTCATGGCAGCACCAGAAGCTCTTCTCTTCCTTTCTTTCTTAACAACACTGGAAACAACAGCAGTAAGAACCCTGTTTTTTGTACCCTTTGTTTATTTGTTTGTCTTTATACTCTTGATCTGCGATTTGTGGATACTAGGTAGTACTTCATGTGTATTATAGTCATGGTGTTTGTGAAAGATAGGATTTTGAGGCTTATGGTGATGAAATGGTGGGTGTTAATGAAGTAGTGTTTGCTTGATTGCTCGTTGGAAAATAGTGTTGAAGTTTGTCAAATTCTTGAACCTCTCTCAGTCTGATTTTTTTGGATCAATAAAGGTAGTAGTAGTAGAAGATTTTGGGGTTTGAAAGAAAATGTGATGAGTTTATGTTTGCGGGTTTGGATTCTTGTGACTATTGGCTGCTTGCTCATTGGTTATGTTATGGCCAAATATTCTGTTAAAAAGTCCATGATGTCAATCTGGAAGTTATGGTAGGGGATTTTCGAGAGACATGGTTGATGTCTTGATGACAAGGCTACCTGTTCAGTTTAATTGTATTACTAGAATGTGGGATAAGATCATTGAACTAGGGAGGATCATTTGATCAGTTTAAGTAGCTCTATTTAGAGATGGCGACACAATCTGACTCGAGTAAACCATCTGACTTCCAGACACCCGAAAATATGATATAACCATAGAATATGATATGATCATACATTCCAAAGTCAAAACTGACTGAATCTCACAGTCTGACCCAGATTGGAGGATTCTCCTTTTAATAAAAATAGATATAATGTTGATTAAGGACAATTAGAAGCATGATATTTTTTTTATTGATGAGAATGGGGGTTGTGGGTTCTTCCAAAATTGATTAATGGCTAGATTTTTACTGGCAACTATTGAACTTATGTTGGTGTTTTGCCAATATCATTACTCAATGCAGTAATTTCTGTCAAAAGAAGCTATGTAGTTTTCAAGTTGGTTGTGTGAAGTCAAACTTCTGTGCTGCTGTGAGCCCGATAATGAGGCAGTCACACCACATGGGATGAACGATGTAGCATAGTGAAAAACACTTATTCTAAATCATCTGTTATTAAATTTAACACAGCCCTTAATAGTATGTTTCACTATCACTGACGTGATACATTCTTACTGGAGACTACTTAGTAAGGAAAATGGCTAGATAAACGATTGCAGTATTTTTTATGCCTAGTGGTCAAAAGACCTGACATCGTACTTGAGGTAACATTTCAGTTGCTTAAGACATATATTTAGATTCTGTTTGTGGCCGTTGTGGATGGGCTGACCTAGTGGGTGTTAAGAATTTAAGACCATTGAGTTTATTTGATACTGATTGCACTCCAGATTTCTATGTCTTATACGTTCACCAAGAGTGATGTTTTGCAAATTTGTCAGCCTTGAGGCTTAAACATGCCATGAACGATGAACTTGAAGCTAGACAGTTGTTTGCACAAGAAGCTCGTTTCCTGTGAACTGATTGACGAGTAGTGACCTCTTGGGCGCACTTCTAGCAGGATACAGTTAGTTTCTTACAGCTATAAGATTTTGCGTGGAATTTTTGATATACTTGAACCCTCATTTTTTATTTGTCTTGAGTCATACTTTGCCCAGTTAGCAGAACCATTTCTCCTCAAATATATTCCACAACCGCTACAAGTATTTTCAAGTGTTTATTAAATTCTACGGTTGGCCTCTTTTTCAGGTAAGATGTTTGCTAAAAAGCCATCATATGATTCTGATTCTCCATCAGCAACACTGACTGAATCTCAAAAAGTACTTGTTCCGGGCGTTGAAAGTGAAGGTCTTTCATTAGATGATAATGCAGAGTCTGATTCAGTAGTTAACGACCCTGAGGTAGGGACTTTCTCATATCTAGTCCCAGCTATTTGGAATTAAATGTCGTTTCAGAGCCATTTTATAAATACGTCACCACGTTGTACATGGTTTTTTTGATCTTTGGCAAACCGAAGGCTGTTCCTTTTGATATTTATTTCAGTAACTTGATTTCCCCTTTCAGTATTGTTTCACACTGTTGTGATCTTTATAGGATGCCCATGATTTAAATGTGCAAAGTAAGAAAGCTGACCATGCGAGTGAGGTTGAAGAGAAGCATATAAAAGGTACAAATATCATTGAGGAGCTAGAGTCCGAAGCTGACCCTTCTATTCTTCAAGATACTGTAGTGCAAAATCTTGTGGCCAAAAGAGAAATTCCTCCACCTGGTGACGGGAAAAGAATATATGAAATTGATCCACTTTTGAAAAATCACAGCACTCATCTTGATTACCGGTGAGTTCATTTTTGCTATTTTGTTTTTACAGAGCACATACTTAATTATCACCCAAGACTTTAAGAAAATAATGTAATATTATAGGTATGTTATTCAACATCTTGCTTAGTGTTAGTTGAGAGTATTAGGGTGAATATTTTGGCATGATATTGGCATTATGGCAAGTTTTTCTATGGTTCTACACTTCTACCACTACTTGAATTGATTAGAACTAGTGTGTTTCCTTGTACGCTTTCTTGAGATGAGCAGGCATTCTATGTTAGCTATTGGTCCCCTGTACACTTTCTTGAACCTCTTCATTTTCTTTCTTCTAGTTTTTGCTATGCAACATTCTTATTTGGTGCTCAAGTGTTCTATGTAGTCCTTACTACAGATAACTTGTCCTATACTTCTGCTACTTCCGAGTCTCTCAACTTTGATACCTTTCCTGAAGGCTTTGCTATTCAAGTTTGTTTTGATAAAACATTAAAGGCTCATGTTTTAACGACAATTCTTTTTGTAGTTACTCACAGTACAAGAGATTGCGTGAAGAGATCAACAAATGTGAAGGTAGCTTGGAGGAATTTTCTTGTGGATATAAAAAGATGGGTTTTAACCGCAGGTACAGATTTCCATTGATCACCTTGAAACATATGTCACATACGTGACTTCTAAAGCTGAAAAACAATTTAATGGAGTAGACAATATGGGGAGTCACTGATAGTTAAAAAAGCAACAACTTGACTATTTTGATATAATTGTGTTTGATCTAAATCAAGAAAATGACAGACTAATAGACATAATTAGCATGGTCATGGATAGTTGTTGGAGTACGATCAAAGTCTGTTTAGTTTGATATGATTGTTGAAGCCCTTCGTCTTCTAATGTGATTTCATACTGTCTTAGATCTTAAGATGTTTAATTCTCATTTATTGGTGTGCTGAAGCTATGTTACTTCGCCACTTCACTTTGGGGATGTGTCACGTGTTTGTCATTCTGATATGATACACGGCTTATATTTAGGCCTAAATCATGAAATTTTTCACAAAATAGCTGTTAGGTGTGTACTTCAGTCTGACACAGTGGCATGTCCAACCCTTGTGGCCGAGTCAGGTGTGACATGGTGCTCGAGCTTCCATGGATGTGTGGCTACATGTTACAAAGAAAAATGAATCTAATAAATAACTTGTATGTTGTGTGCAAAAATCCTGGTCATACCTAGTTTTAAATCAATAGAAGCCCCCAAGCTTTTCCAGTTTATTTAGTTGGAAATCCTTCTGAATTGTCCTTGTAATATAATGGCATGTTATTGATTGTCCTCCAGTAATTATTTTGTGCTAGTACAACGAGAAGAGCTAGGGTAAGTAATGTATATGTGGACGTGGCAAAGTCCACCCGATGCGGTCTCGCGCGGGTTTGGATAGGCGAATGAATCTCGTGGTGAGATTGTTCTCGGGTTGAAATTTAATTCAAAGTTGGAGTCGCCACCGAACTTTGTGGGAGTTCGGCCCCGTTCGAACTCACCCTATACTTGGGCGTATCGCGCACAAAGCACGGCCACTTTAGTACTGGAGCTTGTGGGGGTTCGTTCCTTTGCATAGCGATACCGATGTCGAGTTATCGAGTATCGTGTATCGAATGACTCTTGTTGCCAATGGTTTCGGGCATTCAGAAACCTTAGGTTCTGAGTAAGGGGTGAAGGTACGTGTTGGGAAGTCCACGAAGGACACCCAACCCCGCCTGCACAAAGCGGTCTCTACCAAGATATCGAGCCGTGTTCGTGTACGCGCGTTAGTAAGACGATGAAATGATATGCAAACAGTATTTTAAGCTACGCATGTGAAATACGTGTTTCGCTACGTCATTTAATGTATCTTAAATATGTCGAAGTTGTTTTAGCATGTGGGTTCATTTAAAAGCGATAAATGCCACGCAACAAAAATAAACAACTTGAAAGTAAATTACAAATTACACGGGCGGAATATAACCAGGAATTCACAATACTTGAACAAATCGCAATAATAATAAACAGATTAGCAACGGTAACGTAAACTATAAACGAACCCGTAAATAGAAAACGCGAATTGAAACCGTAAATCAAATGATTGGACGGACTCCGATCACTTACACGTTACGTCGTGCATTAACCGGAGGACAAAGCTTTTAGCACGCGTTAGCGCACGGGACTAAAGCGTAGTGCTAGCTTGATCCTCGAGCCTCGGGTCTTGTCCTGACTTATCCTAGTGAAATGAGAATTGCCTCGACTTGTCGCATATCGAAATCGGCTAAAGAGTCGTTGATATAAGATTAGTCGTATGAGACGTCATTCAAAGTCGTGACGAAACAAGATAATGATAAATTAGAAACAATATAATGTGTGGGTTTTAGAAGAGGAATACGTGATTGATTTGACACGTATTGACTTAGTGTCGTGAATATAACTCGACGGAACTTTATATCGTCTTTTGGTCCTCGTTGGAGGTTTGTAAGGGGTCACTCGATCGAGTCATTTGGTGGACTTGGTCGAGTGCCCTTGACGAAGAAATCCCTACCCCTTTTTATGGGGGTCACTTGATCGGGTGCCCCCTATACCGGGTGACATTTGCTTCTAAAGCAACCCAATTTATGAATTTATGAAGTGATCGAGCTAATACAAATATGAGGCCCCTCCGTGTCACGACGTCGTTGTCGGGTCTTATGGACCATACGACGATCGGTTCGACGTCATTAGGTTTTGTACTAGTTCGATTCTCGATAGCTCCTTCTGCACGATACTCGATTATGGAACCGGTATCAAGCGTTTTAGAGCGACGTTTATGGAATCGAGAATGATCGAACTAACATGAATATCAAACCCCTCCGTGTCACGACGTCGTTGTCGAGTTTTATGGACCATACGACGATCGGTTCGACGTCATCGGGTTTCATGATAATTCAATCCTCGATGCCTCTTTATACCCGACGCTCGATTATGGAATCGATATCAAGCATTTTGGAGCAACATTTACGGATGAGGTAGGAATCACTCGTATTGAAAAGATCGGTTTCAATCTTGATGACTCATAACGAATGACATTCGACTATAGAGTCGATATCACACATCTTAGAGTAAAATTTACAAATGAAATCGAAGACATGCAACGAGGAATTCCGCGATCGCGTCATAACCTACCAAATCCTTTGCACTATTGATATGGTCATTTTAGATCGTTACATCAATGACCTTCAAATGGCGTCATCGGAAATGTGCTTGAAATCGATAACGACTCATCATTGCAAACATTAGGTCCTCCGTGTTTGTTTGGCTATTAAGGCCTACGGTGCTCAATTTAGCGTCATCGGACGTTTGCTCGGGTCGTGTTTTTGAAAATAGTTTTTGTTATATAATAGTATACACGGTATTAGTATAAAAAAATGTAAAAGCGTTAATTAAAGGTTAGAGGTTAGGAACGAGAAATGGAATGTTAGATGCGAAAATGTAAAATGTTAGTAACGATAAATTAAATGTTAGTAGTTAGTATACAAATATAAAAAAGAGTTAAAGGTTAGAAAATGGGGTTTGTACACCCTCAACCTACATGTCAATTGTCTCGGAAAACAGGTTCGTGGAGTATTGTCGTAGACACGGGGAGCGGTTCGAGTATGTAAAATGAGTTATAGTGTGTTTTTGTGTTTGGGACTACCGAACCCTTGTCGAATGAAGGAAGTAGTTTTTGAGATTGACGAGGTTTGACTCGGTTTTAAAGTAGGGTCATGGAAGGGTGAATTTCTCTTCTTGAATATGAGAATTGGTCCCTTGGAATGTGAGTAGGAGTGAACAATGAAGGGAAAAGAAGATCCTTCAAATGGTGGTGTAAGGGGGTATTTATAGAGTTTGCCCCCGGTTTAGGTCACTCGATCGCGTGCCCCTTGCTGGACTCGATCGAGTGCCCCAGAAAAAGGGTCATGGTTGATTTTTTGGGGGTCACTCGATCGAGTGACCCCGTTAGGCGACCCGGACTGAAATTCGGGATTAATAAGGGAAAGATTTGATTTGTTTTGACTTGGATTTGATTGCATATTGGGACGCAATTATGGCTTGTTTCATTCTCGGGTTTCGACTTTGACCGGGTTTTGACTCGGTCGCAAAAGACGGTTTTGCCCCCGGTGACGGTTTTGACTCAAAGTAGTTTTATTTTATTGGAAACAACCCATTGAGTCCGGATTTGAGGTCAGTTTTGAGAGATTTGTACTCCGCTAAGTGCCCACGTCGGATACTATTGATTCTGAGTCCGTATTCAAGCGTATTGATGCATGTTAACGTCCGATCATCATCGGGTATTCGGGTGTTTTGTTGGAGAGAGCAGGCAAAATGCGGGTGTCTACAGTATAATTTATAAAATCTTAATACTCCCTCCGAGTCAGATTAATGTTCCCTATTTCCTTATTGAGCCAAGTCATCTTTTCTTCTCTCTTGCCTTTTTAAGTCATCAACATGTGGCCTATATTCACACTTACATTTCTCTCTTTTCCTTCTTCATTTTGAGCCACGAGATTCTCCCACCCTTAATATGGACCCAAAAAAGCAAAAGATGAGATAATATATACTCGGAGGGACGAGGGAGTATATATTTTAAATGTGTGGATTGATTATGAACTATGACTTTATATACTGAAGTATTTTTCAGATGAACTGTTTCGGAGATCTATCAAATGAGGATAGACTAAGATTTTGGAATGGTGGTCAAGTGACTAAAATGCTGGATTATGAATTTTCTTTTCCTTCAACACACACTAATGAGTGTTCAGTGCCAGTTGTGCATGTACATGCCTATATAGCTGATTTCATAGTTGATTTCTGCCTGCCCGTACGGCAGGTTTGACAAATGTCATAGATATCATACTTTATTGGTACTCTATCACTAAACTGAGATTCCCATTGGTTTTTGTTTTCTTATTTTCTTTTTTTAATATTAATTATGCAGTGAGACAGGGATAACGTACAGAGAATGGGCACCAGGAGCTAAGGTTTGATCTCTCTTACCGTAATCCCTAATATTCAGTTTGAATTCAAGGTGAAAACATTGTCAGTAGCTGCAAAAAGCTTGCTAAATTAAATCTTGTTTCGAAAAGGCATAGATCTCGCTGTTATTTCATGTTACAGTTGACGTTTCGGGAACATTACTTCTATTATTGTTTGGAAGATGATACACTTACACAGCGTGTATAACATTTTTCATCCACAACTAATAAGAGTTTGCCACGTGTCATATGTGAGTTAACCAAAGATGGTTAGTTTAAGGTTAGATTAGTAATTTTAGATCTTTAATTAATTTTAGAAAGTTTTTATTTTTGTTATTTATCTTAATTACTTTTCACTTATTTTTATAACTTTTATTTTAATTAGAGAAATTATTAGACTTCTTTATTTTATTATATGTTTACTTAATTAATTATCATTTAATATTATTTAGATTTTTAAAAAGAAATAGAAAATCATCCTGATTATTTTATTTAATTATTACTCCGTAGTTCATAACTATTTTTTTCGCAAAAAGGGTAACTTAAATATATTTATCCAAAAAGGAGAAAAGTAACGAACTTACATTTTTTTTCATTTCTATATTAAAATTAGATATTTTGTGAATTAAGAAATTAAGGGTAGCTTAATTATATTCATCCAATAAGAAAAGAACACCTAAAGAACTAGATTATTTTGTAGATTAAAATTAAATATTCTAATAATTCTTTTATTGTTTTTTATTTTTCTTTTCATTAATAAAATAAAGTAATCAAGATTATTTCCTATTTCGTTTTAAATGATAATAAAAACATGATTAAACTCTTTTATAGTACTCCGTATAAAATATGTAAACAACATGATTCCACTATACTAGTATGGTTAAGGTTTAGGGAGATAATAGCCCTAATTTATTATTTTATTTTATTTTCGTTTAATTACTTCACATTTTAAATTTCCCCTTTTTATTTTATTTGGTCATTCATTTTTTTAAAATAATCATTTTTAATTATTTCCTTTTTTTTAATAACACCTAAAAAAACATTTCTAAATATTTTAAAAGATGTTGATTTTTGTGTTAAAAATGATTACGTATATTTTTTTAGTAAATCATTTTTTTTGTGTTTAAAAAAAGTAAGACCGAAAAAAATATAAATGATAAAAAAATATAACGGAGAATTTTTTTTTGATGATTTACTATTTCTCTTTAATAAAAAAATCTAAAAAATGATAAAAATAGAGTAATGACTAACTTTCTATAACACCTAAAGTCATTGATTTTATGTTTAAATAAAAAATTATAAAACCGGAAAAAAATATAAATAATAGAGTAACTGAAAAAATAACCAGGATTATTTATCGCTTAAAGCAAAATAACAATAAAATAAAATCAAGATTTAGAAAATATAATAAGAAATAATATTTACTCAAAATAAATCAGTAGGACAAATATCGAAAATAATAACTTCCTAAAATTAACCTAACCATATTAAGGTAAGAAATTAACTAAACACGTGAAATTACTAAGCTAACCTTAAACTAATTAATTCACAAACTAGTATAGCACCCGCGTAAATACGCGGTAAATTTAGTTTGTTATTTTTAATAGATGAAATATCTATAATTACTAATTGAACGGTTTTTGAGACATGAGGTTTATATAGGTGGTCCTCTTTCTCCCAAAAAAAACCCTACTTTTTCTCCTCGATCTGGGGCCTCCATCGATTATTAATCGATGGTAAGCCCCAAAAATTGTTCAAGTCTCAATTACTAGTTATCGAATCTTATTCAATAAAAGTCTCTCTTTTATGAGAGTTGTTTTGTCCTTGTTTTCAAGGTTTTTTTCCTTTATTTCGAGGTTTCAGTCTCTTACATTAGTATAGGGCTTAGATTTCAAGAATTATGTGCAAGATCATGAGAGCAATGGAATCCCTACATACGGCGATACAATTGAGGTCAGATTTCGGTCTACTATTTGTCAAAATAGAGGAAGTTCATCATGTTGGAGGCTATTTCATCAGATCTGTAGATTCCTTCGCGAAAGGCTGTGTCAATAAACAGCGATATATAGAAGGCTATGCAGAAGCGCATTATTCTAATAGTGATCTTTGTCTCAATGATGTTCTTTGTTTATTTTTCACAAATTTGTATTCAGTTCAATTTGACATCTTTTGTAGATGCCGGATGGCTTATTATTAATGATATTGATCTTCACTTTCAAAAAAAAAAAAAAAAAAGGTTTATATAGGTGGTCACAATTATATTTTTATTACTTATTATTCAAAATAAGTTTGAGTTTGAAATATACTCCGTATTATTTTAATGACTATTTTTAATAAAGAGTATCCGTATTATTTTAATGACTATTTTTAATAAAGAGTATCACGTATTGCTAAGGATAAGTGTCGATCATTCGGAGAAAGTATTTTTAGAAGGTCATATATTTATAAAGTTGGATATCGAACAAAGTTGTGATGACCATCGTTTCTTCAGTCGAGATGTTTTGAGTGAAGAACACGTCGAGAAGTTTTGAGTGAAGAACACATTTATTTTTCATTGGGCCGTGTATAAGATTTACATTTCACATGATCCCACATGAGCTATATGAGATTTACGAAATGATCCCACATGAGCTATATGAGATTTACATTTTTTTTTTCATTGTTTAGATGGCCCATGATTTAAGTGGCCCATTATATAGTAAGAATAGTATTAGGCGGGAAAATGGAGGAAGGAGAGAGCGACACGTCATAATTTTTCTAGTTTCCTCTATCCTTTTAGTATAGTGGGGGATGACATGTGGCGACTTCTAATTGGCTGTGTATGAATTTTTCATACACGCTGTGTAAGTGTAGCCTTTTCGATTATTGTTTTACTTTCTGTTTGTGAAGTTGAGAGGGATATGATCTAATTCCTGTTTATTTAATAATTGTAATTGTAAAAATTTGGAACTTATGTATAGTTTAAAATTAGTAAATACTTACAATAACATTGATACTCCAATAGATACACTAGTAACTTTCATAGAACTGAATGACAGCTTTCATTCTTATTCTTTGTTGTTAATTAGAGTATCTTACTTATCTGTTTTCTACTACTATTTGTGAGGTTAACATACTCTGATGCCTTTTTGTCCCAGACAGCATCATTAATTGGAGATTTCAACAACTGGAACCCTAATGCTGATGTAATGACTCAGGTATACGATTTATCATGTATTGACTGTCCGTGACATAATTCATATCCCCTTCATTCCATTTGATTCTGTACATAATTCCATAAAAGGATATTCCACTTGATTTTAAGCATTTCTATTTAGAGGTTGGATTTTTCTAGCAGAAGGACTATAAAGGGTCCCTTTATAAGAGTAAGTGACGTTCAATTGAGAAGTTTTCAAGGTTAAAATCCAGGTTAAATTTAATGTCCTTATGATTCTTCGACCAGGTTATAAGAGTTAAAAAGTTAATCTCTTACTGTTGTCCCTGCTATCTTCGACCCATTTCTTGTGGATTTGGTATCATGTTTATTTGCAACTTACAAAATTGCCTATTTCTATACAGAATGAGTTTGGTATATGGGAGATCATTTTACCTAATAATGCTGATGGTTCACCAGCTATTCCTCATGGTTCCCGTGTGAAGGTAAAATTTGATTCAAGCCTACTCTCGTATATAATGTACATTTTGACTTTTGAGTCATAAATTGTCCACCATTGCGATAACTTATCTACCACGGAGTATATATTAAGGACAAATACTTTTTTTTGTTGCAAGAAAGCAACTTCTATGTAGTTCACTCGATGATAATATACTAATATAGGTATTCCTCTTCCTTTGTTCATACAATCACCTCTCTCTGGGTGTTTGGGGAGGGAAATGGAGGGATATGGTTTCCTTTGATTAGTTGACTAATTCGGGGTGGATGGCATATCCTCCTACGAGGCAAATTGAAATCCCTCCAACAAAGGAGATATTTGGAGGGAAGATCACAGAAAAAAACAATATCCCAGGGTAGGCTACACATTTAATTTGGAGTCATAAATATATGCTACGCATTTACGTCAATTTTCTCAAGCTTTAAAGTGGTCGCGTCTAACATTTTGTTGGACAATAACGTGAATTGCACTACTTTGTGGGGTTCGTTGAAACTCTGAAAGGCTATATTTTAATGAATGTATGAGCATGTCTTTATGACTGAAATCGATCATATTTACATCATTAGATTCGTATGGACACTCCTTCCGGAATCAAAGACTCTATTCCAGCTTGGATAAAATTTTCTGTTCAGGCACCTGGTGAAATCCCTTATAATGGAATATATTATGATCCACCAGAGGAGGTACGAGTATGATGTTTTATTTAGTTCAAGTAGCCTCTACTTTAATAATCTCTAATCGTAGTAAACAATTTGTACCCGGTTTTATGATATTATCATGACATGCCCCGTTTGGCTATGACATCTCCTGGTCGCCATTATACAGGAAAAGTATGTTTTCAAACATCCTCAGCCAAAGAAGCCAATATCACTACGGATTTACGAGTCACACGTTGGGATGAGTAGTACGGTGAGCATTCTCCTCTCCCTCGTCACAACTAAATGATTTACTACTCATAATGTTTGCACAGCTTCAATATTATAGCAATACTTGACTTGCATGATTATTATGAACACCATTATGGTGCATGGAACAATGACCAACGTGAGACTTTTATCCCTCATAAAAGTACGGTTCTGGGATGACTATAGCCCTTGAATGTTTTGCAGTTACTAATGAAATAATTTCCAAGTACGTTGATTCTTGTACCTCGGCGTTATTGAGTTCTGGTATGCTAGATAGGCGTTCAGATAGGGAAAATTGTTTTAAGATATACAACAAAGTGCTTAGCTATCAATTGATTAGAGGATCTGGGAGACTACCCACAGTTTTTGCCTGTGCTGTAGTAATCTTTGATGATTGAAGTCGAGGGTACAAGAAGTGGTGGAAATTTTTTCTCTTCAAATTTTTTTAGAGAATTTGTCTTTCAGTAATTACTGGATTCTATCATAAAGAAGTTTTGTTAGCTTTTGATGCTACATGGGGTAGTCATAGAATTTGTTAGCGGTAATATTGTTTGATGGGTCTCAAGAAATCCAACTGCCTTGACCTGGCAGACGCTGACAAAGATAATTTAATTCTTTTTAGTAAAAGAAACTGGACACCTTTTTAGTGTCAACGTCTCATATTAACATGGCAACATTGTTCCTCTGATAAGTCACAAGTGTAGATTGTCAGTACAATCACTCCCATTCACTCAGCTAACCAACGAATTTCCCATTTTCCCTGATGAGAAATTTTCTTTTATAGACTAATTATACGATTTTTTATTTTATTTTAATGTCGCAAATATGACGGATTTAGGCTCATTTCATGGCTTCCATGATAACTTAAATCTAACTGGTATTTATGTTCTCATATTTCTAAATGGTCAGTTGTTACACTTTTGTTTTGGACTTTGTGCTCAAGTTTCCAGTGAACTGATGTTCAGACTTCAGATTCTAAGCTGACCCAGCAAGTCCAGTTTGGCTATTACAATTGTGACTTCTGATATACTCCCTCCGGACACTATTTTTTGCCCCATTACCTCAATATTTGTGAGGAGTATTTTAATGAAACGGGACAAAAAATAATGTCCGGAAGGAGTAGATTATAGGGTATTTTGGCTGTTTCTTGCCCTTCCACATTATTTCCCACCACTATATTAGTCTGTGACGATATCCTTAGTTTTGTTACTATATAATTCTGTTGAAAAGAACTCCTTGTTTTGAGCAAGAAATGAATCCCTCATTTCAGCACTTTGTTATTCATGCTTAAATCCCATTTAAATTTCTAGGGTGTTTTACTTAGCATTTTCTTTGTTTCCCAGAAGTCGTATGATATGAAGAAGTCTTTTCTTTGGTATTCAGGAACCGATGATTAATACTTATGCCAATTTTAGAGATGATGTGCTACCACGAATTAAAAAACTTGGCTACAATGCCGTTCAGATAATGGCTATCCAAGAGCACTCTTATTATGCCAGCTTTGGGTATTTTAATTCTTCTTTGACTACTTAGCATACCTTGTTACTTTTTTTTTGGTTCGCAACATACCTTTTTACTTGTAATGTGCCTTTTGCTGAAACATTATGCTGTTGTGCCAAAGGTACCACGTGACAAATTTTTTCGCACCGAGCAGCCGTTTTGGTACTCCAGAAGATCTCAAATCATTGATAGATAGAGCTCACGAGCTGGGTTTGGTTGTCCTTATGGATATCGTGCACAGGTAAATTTGAATTTGGGCGCTAGTTTGCGAGTGCAAGAGGCTTTTGCTTACCATGTTTTAATCCATTTTTGTTCAGGCCTGTTTTGTTAAAATCATTTTTATTGTGAGGAAGTATGGTATATTTTTCTTTTCTTCGTAATTGTCTGTACATTTGGCATATCCCTAAAAAGGGGAAAAATATCTCATTCCCGAGCATTCGCATGATTCTTTAAGTAACAATAGTGAATCCCATTATTATGTCCACAAGTTTATGTTCCCTTGACATATTTCTTGATGCTTTGTTTTTGAAAATGACTTCAGTTCTGCCTTTTTAGTTAGTCCTTGACAGGTTTTGAGATCAATCTATATTTGATTAATGTATGCTGAAGGTGTGTCTGTAGTTATGCTTAAAGTAATTATTTGTTTAACTATTACTTTTGCATTGAGTGTTCTTATGTTAGAGTTGATTTTTCACAGTCATTTGTCTCCAGTTGGTTTATTATTCACTATATCGGTTCACTAGTATTTGATCAAATGCAGCCACTCGTCAAGCAATACACTTGATGGTCTGAACATGTTTGATGGGACTGATAGCCACTACTTCCACTCTGGCTCACGAGGTTATCATTGGATGTGGGATTCTCGCCTTTTTAACTATGGAAATTGGGAAGTAGGTACCATTGTGCTCGTCGAAGTAACACTTTTTTTTGCTATACTTACATAGTTACATGTCAAATATTTGTATTCTGAGTAACCTACTTCATATAGGTGCTCAGGTATCTCCTCTCTAATGCAAGATGGTGGCTGGATGAATATAAATTTGATGGCTTTCGATTTGATGGTGTAACTTCAATGATGTATACACATCATGGACTACAGGTACAAATATGATTGTCTTCTCCATCACTCCATTGCCTTGAATTTAATATAGCTCTTTTGTGTACTTATTTGTCTATTGGGTGGAGTTATCTCTAGCTTTTTGTTCATTTGGAAGTTGACTTCGAACTTCTAGCCTTTCATCTGGTATGACTGGACCCAGTTAAGTGTTTGCTTATGTTTGGTTGGATAATCACAGCTCCAATGTAATTGATCTTATTTAGAAAAGAAAATTTGAAAAATGAAGGGAGGAGATAGAAGAATAAGTGGAGGATTGTAATTTGTGTATATAATCACAGCCTCACAGGCCTTCGCATATATATACCGTGATTCTGTGAAATATGGAATACTACATATTTAGAGTCCTTCCTTTACATATGGAATACTACATATTTAGAGTCCTTCGCTTTACAATACTATAATTATATACTGGGTTCATTCTTGATTATGCAATCGGTCACACATTCTAATTCTGTCATTGTGCCATACACAGTCTATACCGCCTAAAAATCTTTTTGAGAGCCACACTTGCATAGTATGTCTTGGAAAGTTATAACTGAAAAGCTTCCTGTACTGAATTCCTCATCCTAACAAAGATGGCTTGAGAAGGAAAGGTTTGTATATTTCTGCCACATGTTTGTAATCACAAGAAACCCAGCTCGTATCTATTCTTCATTTCTTTCATGGCTTGATGTCAGATTTGACATCAAAGCTTTATTTTCTTTCTGATACTCTCTCTAGTAAAGCTTCTCTTTGAGCAGCACTAAAATTGAACAACTAAACATCATGATCCTCAGCAGATAGGCTTTTAAGTGATACATAGTCAGATAAAACAAGGTTAGGTTACGGGTTGGATCTCATTGGCAAATAAACTGTAAACCATTCTTGTGAACCATACAGAAAGACATAAAGCCTAGCCTTAATGCTCTTGACAGGTAAAATGACAAGGGTATGCATATCGTTGTTTGTCTGTATGTTTATTTGGTAGAATTTGCAAGACCACCGTGGTATTCTTTAACTTAATACGTACTCTAAATGTAACACCTTGGCTACTTTTGCAGTATTTCTAATACCGAGTAAGGCAATGTTTGATGAAATTGTTTTCGCCATGTTTAGGTATCTTTTACAGGAAACTACGCAGAATATTTTGGTTTCGCTACCGACGTTGATGCTGTGAATTACTTAATGCTGGTGAATGACATGATTCATGGATTATACCCAGAGGCTATAAGCATAGGCGAAGATGTATGTAGCTGAACATCATTTCTCTCATCCCTCTTTCTGTTTTTCTGTCTGTGCGGAGTATTTTGGTACTAATATTATGCTTGCTAATGAAACAAGACGAAATACTCAGTTTGGTGGTTCATATATATATATATATATATATATATATATATATATATATATATATATATATATATAATCCTTTCGTTATTAAGACTTATGAGCTATGTGGTCCGACCCAGCTGAAGTCTTGAATGGGACACAGTGACAGTCACGTATTGTAGATGACTAAAATGAAGTGTCAGAGTGTTGTATACTCTTGTCCAATGGTTGGAGTGTTGGACATGTGACATGCAGCCAATGTAAAGCATTGGAGTACCACAGCTTACAAGTTATGTGACCTTTGCTGTTTTACTGGGTTGTATTTACGATCTCACCTTCATATAATCTGAAACTAATTATCTTGCTTATTATAGCCTGCCTATTTCTTTCTTATCTTCCCCCTGAATATGTAATCTATTGAGATGTCAAATTCCGTTCTGTTATCAGGTTAGTGGAATGCCAACCTTTTGTCTTCCCACACGAGATGGTGGAGTTGGATTTGATTACCGTCTTCATATGGCTGTCGCTGATAAGTGGATAGAGCTTCTCCAGTATGTTCTCTCTAATCTCTTCTGCCTCTTGAGAACTTTTTGGAAATTTTTTTTAATGAAAAAACATTACAACTTGAACAAAATGCTAAGGACTTAGATCAACATCTCATCGAGGAACAAATTGAATTCTAAAATTATGATTCAACCTACTTTTTTTATGTTCTTATTCGTAGCTATAATGTTATTTGGTGGGCTAGCAGTTCTTAACTGCTAGATATCCTTCTCAAACACATTATTTATTCAGTTGACGTTCAACTATGCCTTCAATACTAACATCTGGGGTGTCACTGTGTCACTACGTCAGTCTTGATTCTCCCTCTGAACAGGTGTTAAGTTGTCCTTTGCTATCTCTTTGTTTAATGACTAACAGATTAAGAGACGAAGATTGGAAAATGGGTGATATTACTTTCACTCTGACCAATAGGAGGTGGGATGAAAAGTGTGTATCTTATGCTGAAAGTCATGACCAAGCTCTTGTTGGGGATAAAACAATTGCATTTTGGTTGATGGACAAGGTGAGACTAGTTTATTACTTACTGTACTAGTTTAGATCCTCTGGAAGGTATGCACGATATTGTAAGATGATTTTATTGCGTATTTCTTTAAAATTTAAATTAGGAATTCATTTTTTACATCTCTCAATTTTGTACTTTTATTACTAAGAAAATAATTTTGAGATTTCAAGACTAATCAAGATAATTGAGTTATGCCATGAAATGAATATTTTTATTAAAAATATACTACCTATATTTTTTATGTCATCTCTAATTTCGAGATTTTCATTTCCCTCTTCAATAGAGTATTATTTAAAATATAAAAATATTTATTAACAAATGTATACTAAGAGCAACAACAATGGGAAGTTCGGTTGTCACGTAAACTTTATATACAAAAGTTTGTCCATTGCAAGAAAAAGTTTGTTCTTTATTTGACAAACCAAGTTTGATTTTAAGAACTACTTTCTCCTAGTTTCTATGATATTCCTCTTTCTTTAATATATGTGAGATATATTTTAATAAAGGAGGAAGATCATAGAAACTAGGAGGGAGTAAGTTCTTGCACCTAAAATTAAAGCTAGCCAATAATGATTAAGCTTAATATTGGTTAGATATGTTTTCTTTAAAAAATGATTGAATAAATTTAAGAACTTTTTTTAAAAAGTTTATCCATTGTGACTAAAAGTTCCTAAATATATTAAGCCTAATATATTGATTGTGACTTATTTTTGAGTTCTAGTAGTTGCTATAATGAAAAAAAAAGTTCATACAGAATTTAATGTTATATTTAAAAAAAAATTTGAACCATAGTGAGACTCACCTTGAACACACAAAAGGTCATTTAAAGAAATGAAGATTTTTTATTTTTAGTTTCACAAACTTCATGCTTTCTCTAGCCATTTAATTATTTAATACTCACCTAAATGAATATCCATTGGGAAGATCTTAGAAAGTTGGAGAACGTATCATATTATAAAATTTCTCAATTTTTTTTTTTCATTTTGTTTTGGCATTAATGAAAATGAATGGTTTGTAAATTTATTCACAAATTTTAGTTTGCCTCCTTATTTAGAAACGAATGTATTTTGGAGGGTATTTAGAAACGAATAAGCCCCATAGGGGTTGGACACAAATTAAGAAAAGAAGAAAATGTGAGGGTATTTGGGATCTTTAAATGAGAGTAGACAAAGGTAGATAAGGGTAATATGGTCACAAAGTTATAAGAAATTTGCCTTATTGAGAAATGAGACTAACAAAAAAAATACCCAAAAAAGAATATGAGGCTTATTCAAGAAGGAGGGAGTAATGTTTTAAAAAATTAACAGTTTAGCAATAATGCTCACACTTAGTGTTAAACTGTTAACTAACGAAATTGGAGGGTGTATGGATTTTCTGGAGGGTACCTTGAACAATTTACCAAAAGAAAATATGTAGTATTATATTTGTGCCATATAGGCGAAAAATGAAGGTTATCATGGCCGAAATTTGTGTCGCGTTATGGTCATATCGTGTTAATTCAGGTTTGAATCAATTTGAGTCACATTTGGGATTTTTATTGATATGTACATTTGCAATGAGTTTGTCTACAATGTGTCTAAAAAATCATCCGAAATAAATACGGACTTAACTCTATTATGTAAGTATGTATGTATGTTTATATGCTAGAAACATGCGTCATATGGACATTTCAAGCAATGTTTACCTTATGTTTGACTATTAGTATAAAAATAATTTCAACCGTAATTAATATAATTCTCCCTCCGAGTCTGACTTATGTTCTCTCTTTCCCTTTTGGGCTGAGTCATTCTTTCTTCCCTATTTCCTTTTTAAGTCATGAATATGTGGCTCATATTCACTCATTCATTTCTCTCTCATCCTTCTTCATTTTTTAGCCACATATTCCCACACCCTTATTTTTCTTCCAAAATCCCTAGGGAAACATATCTTAAACTTGAAGGGAGCAAGTTTTTCGCACATACACTACTTTCAAATGTTATAACCTGTTAAAATAAATTATATTACTATCAAAATATATTAAACCTCTCTTTTTTACGTTTTAAAAATGTAGAAATTCCAGATTTATCTTATTTACATGAAATTATGATTAATATTATATTATACTCCCTCTTTTCATTTGATTGTTTGCATTTTTTTTGGGCACTATTCATAGGTCATAGATGAGTGAAATTGTTAATGTAACTTCTAATATATAAGAAAAATATAATCATGTGGGATCTTCTTTAAATTGTCTAATCTCGTACGTTATAAATATCAAACTTTTATAATTTTTAGAAATACGTAACTAAAGATACAGATAAAAGAAAACATTCATTGTCAAGTGTGAAAAAGTAAATGCAAACAATCAAATGGAACGGAGGGAGTATTAATTGTTTTTTATTATTTTTATATTAGATATTAGATTAGATTAATATGGAAATTATGATATAGGAAAGTGTGTTTTGACACCAAAAAATCACCAAAAAATCAATGAGGTGGTTTGTGTTTTATCATATATTGAGTAGTATAGATAGATAGAGGGATAATATTGCATGCGATACGTCAAATATGTGTTTTCCCGTTCTTTTTATTTTCAATATTTTATCTGTCATCCACTGTTTAAATTATAATTCTTGTTTGCTGTTAATTATCAATTTGGCATAGGTTGTTAGCTTGTTGTATGTGATAGTCAAACATTGAGTTAAATTGACGTAACAACTGAACTATTCGTCTGATCACCAAAATCTCTTTTGTTATGCCTTATTTGTATTTCAGGATATGTATGATTTTATGGCTTTGGATAGACCATCTACGCCACGTGTAGATCGTGGGATTGCGTTGCACAAAATGATCAGACTGATTACAATGGGATTGGGTGGAGAAGGATACTTAAATTTCATGGGAAACGAATTTGGACATCCTGGTAAAAACATATTGTACCAAGTTCTAATCTCTGTATTTGTCTAATCCTGCACTTCTTTCTTTAGCCATTAAATCAGTTGTGATATTTATTGAATTAAAACAGAATGGATTGATTTCCCTCGATGTGATCAACATCTTCCAACTGGTGAAATTATCCCTGGCAACAATAACAGCTTTGATAAGTGCCGGCGTCGATTTGACTTGGTATGTTTTTGACCCACATTATAAGTTTCATACTTGGGCAGCAATTTGCTGCTTATAATATTATCTTTGAAAAGGCTACTACCCTTATCAATAGCTTCTGTAATTACTTTGATTTCAAGCCTGGGAGTTGGGACATCACGTGTTCCGATCTAACTGGATGGTTGATGAAGCACGATTAACTTCGTGAAAGTTTCATTGATGTCATCATTCAATCTTCCATTATACGGAGTTGTCTTTCTGTTTGCCTAAAGACTTAAGTAGTCTACATAATTTATTGTTTCCAGGGAGATGCAGACTACTTAAGATATCATGGGCTGCAAGAATTCGACCGAGCAATGCAGCATGTTGAAGGAAAATTTGGGGTATTTTATCCTTTGTTTTAGGAAATTATATCCTCATGCAGTAATTTTACCCCTTTTTCTTGTCCCTCCACCTCTTTCCAGCTCTAATCGAACAGTGATGTTTTTTTACAGTGAAAACCTTGTCAAATTATTTATCGACATGTGTTGTTTCAGTTTATGACTTCAGAACACCAGTACATATCACGTAAAGACGAGGGTGATAGGGTAATTGTCTTTGAAAGAGGTAACCTGGTGTTTGTCTTCAATTTTCATTGGTCAAACAGCTACTTTGACTACCGTGTAGGCTGCTTAAAGCCAGGAAAATATAAGGTATACATCTCAATTTCATACCTGAAATTCAAACATCAGCTGAATCTGAGCTTCCACATGACAGTAGAATGATTTTTCTTGCAGGTTGTGTTAGATTCAGATGATCCACTTTTTGGCGGATTTAAGAGACTCGACCACAGTGCGGAGTACTTCACCTTTGTAAGATTTCACTCTCTTTGTGTGCAAATGTGCATGCTAATATTTGTGCTTCTTTCATGGAAAAATTGATTTTGCTAAGCAGTAAATAACTCTAACCTTAGAAGTAAACGTGGTCGCAAAGCCAGTGAATAGATAAACAAAATAAAAATAATCATGGTTCCCCGAGTTTTATAACCTCATAAGGGGCAAAAACTCATCATATGCATCTAATAATGATATGGGATTCCCGAGTGCTGTCACAAGGCTAATAAAAGAGAATCAAACTTGATTTGCAGGATGGAGCTTATGACAACCGACCATGCTCTTTCTCAGTGTATGCTCCTAGTAGGTCAGCTGTGGTATATGCTTTGGTAGAAGATGAAGCTGAGCCAACTCAGGTGTAACTGGCAGTTTTGAAATGGTTGAACAATTGTGTCTTCTTGTGCTGGAAGGCATTTTCATGTCTAATTAGCAGTGCCATGAAAACCGGAAGCAAGGAAACTGGAGGACCAGTAGGCGTAGCAAAATAATTTAGTCATCTTTGAATGACCTCAGAGAGAGAGAGAGAGAGAGATTAGTGAGCATGAGATATTCACATCCCTTCATCATCTTCTATGTCTTTACTAGCTGTGATAACAGGCTTCGGTAGTAGACGAATGTTACTTGTGTATATATATATATATATATATATATATATATATATATATATATATATATATATATATATATATATGGCAGTACCTAAGGTTCTTCGCATGCATGTGTTATGCCCAATATCTGCCAACTGACCCAACTCGAGATAAAATTGAAGTGAGGCTTAACCTGCCAAAGTTCTGCGCTCAAACCGTTTATGTATGACTTGGTTCACAGCGGGGGACTGTTTGAGTGATAAATACCGTCATCGTTTATCATGTTTTTGAAAGTGCTAAAGAAACTACAGTTATTAGCCGGAAACGCCACTGAATTTGCATTTTGTGTCAAAAGCTGTGAAACGTTATCCTTTCCAAGCGAGTCTCGATTAAGACCATCTTTAAAGTAAAACCTCGCAGAGTCTGAGTCTCTTACAGCCCCCTTTCTTGTCATTATTTAGACAAGTCATTAGTGCGGTCTGAAGTTAAGGTGGTCTTAAGCCAGAATTTGAGCTCCCTTCAAGTTGGACGTTCTGGTCAGAAACCAAGTAAGCGGTGCAGTGGAAAGATGAAACTCTGAATAAATATAGAGTTAGGAATACGAGAAGCAACAGTTAAAACCATCATGTTTCTTTACTGCCAAGAACAAAAGCTTAATATATCAGAAAAAAAAAAGAGTTCTTTTTTTGCTAATCATTTATCTGTCGTTGCATTGAGGACATTATTATTCACAAGATAATTTTGGTCAATACGGAAAAGAAAGAAAGATAGCCAAGTGTGAGAAGCATAGGATCTAAGTAATTGGGGTAGAACATTGGTAGGTAGTAGGAGACGAATTGGTTGATGATCTAAGTGCTTCGGCCAAGGGGCCTCCCATGGAAACGACTGGATTTCCGGCCCATGCACCAGACCGCGGTCGTGGTCCGCTATATGTTCGTCGCCATTTCCAGTTGATAATTTCAGGAAATCAGAAGTTGAGTTTGCGGGTGTAGTTGTAAGGGTAGACATGGAAAGGCTTGTCAAAAAGTCGCCGCGATTAGTTCGAGTAGGATTGTCGGATTTGGGCCAGTCATCAAAGAGGTGCATTAAAACCTTGTTGTTGGATTTCCCATCTCCATCTCCAGTGCCAGTGGTCGACGACTCCTCATTTTACTCACCAAATAGGGTTTTCTTGCCAGATTTTAATTCTTCTAACCTAAATAAGGAGGAACATGTGAGAATGATAGTACAAGCAAAGAAAAGAATCCTTTCTACATGACCGACCGACCGACCATTGACAAGTAAAAGCACAAATGTCAGTCGTCCTTCTAACACAAGTGGTTTAGGTCAGGTTCCTGTCCCGCTACATCTTACCTGGTATTTTGCTTAAGGTGCGTCGGTTCCGTATTAATAGAGATGCATCGAACCATGTGTGAGGGGTAAGCATCAGGATTAATATGGAACCCGACCATCACTTTGTTCAGTTTTAGTTTGTTTACGTTTTGAATTCTATGTTAGGTGATTATAGTCATAAAAGCGGTAAATCATACGAAAGCGGTAAATGCGAAATGTAAGTAAATCACGTAGTGAGGAGTTGCACCCTCGAAGTGTACACTAAACGAGACACAATGCGTAGATGATTGAGAACAGATCTCGGAACTACTCGGATTTAGTTAGGGTGTTTTGGTGCTTATGGTTGAAGTTGTGGACGTTACGTATGTTTGTGACGTGCCACGGACCTAGTGTTCATGTTGGTCGGACTCGATATTATCGAAGTGCATAATAAAAGGTACAGAATGTAAAGTTTTGTTTAGATGACAACCTAGTGACGATACGACTTCGAGGCGGATCCTCCTAGCTTTTTCTGCGGTAAATCCGACAGAGCTTCGCTACGGTGTTTAGAGATGGCTAGTCGAACACAGGTGCCCCTTTTCGTTCAAATCGAGTCAGGAACCCGAGGAACTACGAGGAGCAGTGTTGATTCGCTTATCGGGACAAACGATCGAGTGGATCGTACTTAGAGTCGGAGTGCGACGCTAAGTTAGAAAAAGAAGGGGGAGAAGCTGAATTCTGAATTATGCTCTAAATTCTTGAGGTGTGTCAAATGAGCGGAATAAGGGGTATTTATACTTGTTCGCATTGTTCAAATCGACTTTTCAGATGCTTGGAGTCTTGCGCACCAAGACTGAGGTGCCTGAGGTCCAGCGTAGGGGAACTCGATCGCCTAGTGGGAGGCGATTCGACTTTTGAAGATCCGATTTTGAAACTTTCCAAAATGGAGAGGATGCGTATATTGGATTTACGTACTTGGGGATTAAGACTTCTTGTTTGCCCTAGCGCGTCGAGCGCCGGGTGGGCTTTGGGCGCGTGTCTCGAGGTTCGCTTGGCCCGACGTGCTGACTCGGGTTTGACTTAGCGTGTTTCGGGGCCGATTTAGAGCCCCGGTGTCAAAATTGACTCTAACTAATGTCGACGCGACCGTAATGACACGACTAAGACCGTCTTGATGTTGAATTAATTTTTCTGAGTAATTATTTGATCCGTTCTATAGAAAAACCATCTAAAACATCGTAATCTCGCGTCGCGTTGTAGTCTGATCGTCATCGGGTGTTCGTCGGACATTCCTACAGCCACCAGGTCGAAATCTGGGTATCTACAACTACTAACTATAAGCACCAAGCCCCTAACTTTAGTTTTTATTCTTTAAAGTAGTGATTTTCCTATTTTAGAGGATAGAAGTTTAGTAAAAATATAGCCAGATAGCTCAGAAATGACTGACAGTGATGTATTATAGCATTCCTAACTGTTCACATATTTCTAAGAAGTTTCATTTTCGTTTAGTGGACCTAATGTTTCAATTTCTCCACTTAACCGTTCAACTGAACAACCAATAACAACATTTGCATCAGAACCAAACTAATTTCAACCCAAATACTCTACTTTGAGAAATGAACTAAAACGTAAATTTGAAACAGGTGAAATCTCTCAAATTGACAAAACACCATAGAATGATCAAATTTCTATTTTGACTCTGTTTTAGATAGGAAACCAATACAATTCGGAGTAGAAAAAAAGAAGAGAAAAGTCATATTCCATTATTTAGACTCTGGTTTATTATCTTTTTCAGTTTTCACACCTCGACTAGACTACTACTACTCTTCTCATACAAACAGTATACTCCCACTACCTTCTAGTTTTAATACAAACAGATCATTGTAGAGAAATTGTCCTCACCCGACTGAAATATAGAACAAGAATAAATTGAATAAAACAAAGGTGATAATTAATTCAAAAGCATCAGATTTACCTAAACTTCCATTAATGGAACTACATAAGAAACAACCCAATAGCCAAAGATCAGCCAGAACACCAAGAAATCAAGAACCCATTATGCTGATACAAATTCTGCAGCAAAAGCACAAATAAAGAACGCTAGCGAAAGGAAACCCTAAATTAGTTATACACTGGAAAAATTTGAGCCTAGCAAATAAACAGTAAACAAAAAACTTCAATTGGAGCCTAAATACAACTGGAAATAACATTTGGAACAAAAAAGAAGACAAAATTCAACACAAACGAAAAAACCCCTTAAATAACCTGGAAGTCCGTGTTAGAATATTTATATTCTTATGGCCTTGTGTCTTTCGGGTTTGTAAATAACGAGTTCACGTTTAACGGGACTTTGATATAAAGTCGACACCGTGATGGTTCGGTTTCGATTAAAGTAATTAAAGTCGGGAATTGCTATTCCTTCCGACCTTACCCAATATCACGAGATGCCTTTTCACGAAGAGATATAAAGATTTGAGTTATGAACAAATACATCCCTTGACATGTATATATCCATATACATATTAATAACAATGTACGTAATATCTTCATCTTCTCAAAAAGAAAACAGTTTGTGAAAGGCAAAGTTCACTTCTCCATCATACTGAGAACGTTAAGGAAACGGGTTAAGGAGGAAAATCATATCTGGGTCTTTATTTTTCTTATATTATTATTATTATTATTATTATTATTTTTTTGCAGGAAAGTTATCATTTCATTTCATTGTGAAAGAAATTACAAGCTTGCAAAAAAACTATCACACTATAGGATCTCTCCTATATTACCAAGAATGACTCTATAATCCTACGAAATTTAGGACAAGTTTTGTTACTAAAGAATCTAGCAATAACCAAAAATTGGACACTAAATTAGCTACCGTAGATTTCTTATATGTGAAAATCCTCTTATTACGCTCCTTCCATATAGTATATACTGTGGCTGCAAGACTTGATTTCATCCAAGCCATCTTCCAATGCTTCTTCGTATATGCTAAAGACATCCATCTCACGATCTTAGCCAATCGACATTCCGAGTACCTCATTTTCATCCAATGAAGAATGGCAAGCCAAATATCCCTTGAGAAAGAGCATTGAAAGAAGAGATGCTGATGGCTTTCCGACTCCAATTCGCATAGACTGCACCTGTTCACCATTTGAAAGCCTCGTTTGCAGTAAAGATCAGTGGTGGCCAGTTGTTTCTGTATGGCCATGGAAAGAAAGATGCGGTGACTCAGCATGATGGTACTATGTGTAATAACTGATCCCCAATTCTTTGTTTCAGCCTGTCGCAGTTTGCTGTAGGCGACCTGCACCTGAAAAGTGGAGCGACATACACAGTCCTTCACAAACTGCTGGGCAAGTTCGACAAATCCAAGGCGTTGGATGAGTTTATCCCGGACTGTGATGCACTGCTTAATGCCTGCTGGATGGTATTATTATTATTATTATTATTATTATTATTATTATTATTATTGAGTGCGTCGTAAGACATGGACCAAGGTTAGTCCTCCTTTCCGTTCACTGATTGTGTTTGGGTTGAATTAAATATAATCTGTAATGATCATGGGACTGATTTCATAATCGAAATCATGAAGTATGTCTTACAGTTGGTATCAGAGCTTTTGTAGATTTAATTAATTTACCCGCGAAAAGTATTTGCGTATTCATTTGATTCGCAGTAATTTCTTCGTATGGCCATGGAAAGAAAGATGCGGTGACTCGGCATGATGGTACTATGTGTAATAACTGATCCCCAATTCTTTGTTTCAGCCTGTCGCAGTTTGCTGTAGGCGACCTGCACCTGAAAAGTGAAGCGACATACACAGTCCTTCACAAACTGCTGGGCAAGTTCGACAAATCCAAAGGCGTTGGATGAGTTTATCCCGGACTGTGATGCACTGCTTAATGCCTGCTGGATGGTATTATTATTGTTGTTATTATTATTATTATTATTATCATTATTATTATTATTATCATCATTATTATTATTATTATTATTATTATTATTATTGAGTGCGTCGTAAGACATGGACCAAGGTTAGTCCTCTTTTCCGTTCACTGATTGTGTTTGGGTTGAATTAAATATAATCTATAATGATCATGGGACTGATTTCATAATCGAAATCATGAAGTATGTCTTACAGTTGGTATCAGAGCTTTTGTAGATTTAATTAATTTACCCGCGAAAAGTATTTGCATATTCATTTGATTCGCAGTAATTTCTTCGTATGCTGTTCATGTTTTCTTATCATTGATTCAAGTGGCTATACATAGATTAAAGTACTGGTTTTCTTGCGGTGCGTTTTGTTTGCTCTGCAAGTGGATGGAAGTTTTTTCCTGCCATTTTTTATAATTGTTAGTGGATTTCCTATCACATTAAATATGAAAGCATGAAATTGAAAATTGAATTGGTATATGAAGTCTGTATATGCACGTTCACTGTTTTGCCCTCTCTGTTGTGTTCGTCGTTCACCATACTGCATATATTAGTTTAATGAAACAATGTTTTAAAGTTTCTGTGTGAAATCTAGCATTGTATGCATGTCAATGTCTACCAGTGTAATATGTATTTTCATCATCTCCGCTGCGTATAATATTGTATAGAATATAATGAAGGACAGTAGGTATATTACTCCGTAATAGTTTGTACAACAAAATTAATTACGAGTGCTTTGTTGTTCAGTTTTGCTACTTTTATTTATACCCAATGATGTTGCATGTTTTATGGGTATTTTTGTTAGGGAATGTTATCACTTCAAGATAATTATATTCATGAAAGTTTAAATGTTTATATTGTATGTACATGTTAGTCACCAAAGTGACCTTGTTATGATACCCTTAAACTATGAAGAGTTTAAATGGTTTTTTAGACCATATTATGGAGATGTTATTTATTAAAGTCCTATATTTTATTATGTATGTTTATGTGACCACCCAAAGGAGAAACATGAAATATAGATAATAATATGAAAGAGTTAAATTATTATTTGTACGAAATTTGAATGTTATGTATGTCCAAAGATGTTATTCATTTAAAATTTTGGTATGTTGATAATTGACTATTAAAATATTTATGACATCAATTGTAGTATATGCATTTTAGTATTGCCCAAAGGTTACTTAAATGTGTATGTAATGTTTTTGAATTTGTATTAAGTTTTCAAAGCACTAATATGTTAAGCATGTGTAAATTTTTGCAGTCTCATCTAATTTACCTGCATCTGCTAACTCTGTTACTAAGTTTAATGGGCTTAAATATGATGAATGGTCCGAGGAAATCCGGTTCACACTGGGTATTATGGCACTCGACCTAGCAATAATTTCTGATGAGGAACCCTCAGCCATAACTGACAAGAGCACTAAGGAAGAAATTTCCTTATATGAGTCGTGGGAACGCTCTAACAGGCTGAGTTTAACCCTCATGAGATTGACAATGGCCAAAAGCATTAAGCCATCGATGCCTAAAACAGAGAAAGCAAGAGAATTCTTGAAAAAGATAAAGGAGTGCTCCCAATCTGAGCTGGCGGACAAGTCAATAACGGGTAGTCTTATGAGTGAACTGACTAATAAGAAATATGACTTGAACGGCTCGAAATCAATGCATACTCATGTGACAGAAATGTCAAATCTGGCAGCAAAGTTAAAGAAGCTAGGGATGGAAGTAAATGATTTCTTCTTGGTGCAATTTGTTATTAACTCCCTACCTAATGAGTTTAGCCAGTTTCAAGTGAATTATAACACAATTAACAGTTAAATGGAAACTTCAAGAGTTAAAGGCTATGCTCATTCAGGAGGAAGGGAGATTAAAGAAGGCAAAACCCCCAGTTGTCCATCTTGTAGGTCATGAAGGAGCCAACAGCAGCAAGAGCATACTAGGTTGGAAAGGCAAAAACAAGGGCAAATCTTACATTAAAGGACTCGAAAGTAAGATGAAAAAGGATTTGAAGTGTCGCTTTTGTAAGAAAAAGGGACATTTCAATAAAGAATGTCCAAAAATGAAAGATTGGTTCGAAAAGAGAGGTATGCATTATTGTTCAGTATGCTTTGAATCAAACCTTATTGAAGTGCCTAATAATACCTGGTGGTTAGATTCTGCTGCTACTACTCACGTTTCTCATATTAAACAGGGATTCAGTTCGATCCGGCCCATAAGAGGACCAAATGAATATCTATCTATGGGAAACAAGATGAAGGCACGAATTGAGGGCATTGGGACCTATCGTTTGATCTTAGACACTGGTTGTCAAATAGATCTTATAAATTGTATTTATGTACCCGAATGTGCTAGAAATCTTGTATCTTTAAGTAAGCTGGATGATGTAGGTTTTAAGATTAACTTTGAACTTGGATTATTTACTCTGTACCGGAACGATTACTATTGTGGTAGTGGTACTTTATGTGATTCTCTTTATAAGTTCAATCTTGATGTTAATTTTTCTGAATGTATGTATCATGTTGAAAGTAGAAGCATTAAACGTAGTGCATTAGATGAAAGTTCAGCTTGTGGCATCAAAGACTAGGTCACATATCTAAAGAAAGGTTATTGAGGTCGGTAAAGAATGAAATTCTTTCTCAATTAGATTTTAGTGACTTAGATGTGTGTATAGAATGCATTAAGGGTAAGCATACTAAACACACAGTAAATAAACCATCCACGAGAAGTTCTCATCTACTTGAAATTATACACACTGATATTTGTGGACCTTTTGACGCTCCTTCTTGGAGTGGTGAAAAGTACTTTATCACCTTTATTGATGACTATTCACGGTATGGATACACTTATCTACTGCATGAAAAGGCCCATTCTGTGAATGTCATCGAGATATTCTTAAATGAGGTAGAAAGGCAGCTAGAAAAGAAGGTAAAAGTTGTGAGATCAGATAGAGGTGGTGAATATTATGGGAGGTTCACTGAAAATGGTCAGTGTCCTGGTCCGTTTGCAAAACTTCTTGAAAACAGAGGCATTTGTGCTCAATATACTATGCCAGGTACACCTCAGCAGAATGGTGTAGCTGAAAGGCGAAATCGTACTCTAATTGAAATGGTTAGGAGCATGTTAAATAATTGCTCTCTACCCCCTTCCTTATGGATTTATGCATTAAAGACAGCAATCTATGTTTTAAATCGGGTTCCTAGTAATTCAGTTCCTAAGACTCCTTATGAACTATGGACGGGAAGGGAACCGAGCTTAAGACATCTTAGAGTATGAGGTTGCCAAGCTAAAGTGAAGTTGTACAACCCTCATGAAAAGAAGCTAGATTCTAGGACGGTCAATAGTTTTTTCATTGGCTATCCTGAAAAGTCAAAGGGGTATGTATTTTACTATCCTAACCACAGTACAAGAATAGTTGAGCTCAGTAATGCTAGATTCATTGAGAATGGTCAAACTAGTGGGAGTGATAAACCACGAAATGTGGATATTCATGAAATTCGGGAAGAAATTCACTCTCCTGAAGTTACACCTAAAGTAGTTGTACCCATTGTGTCTATACAGTCAAATGACACAATGGAGCAACATAATGATGTCCAGCACCCACAAAATGACAATAACAATGAATCAGAAGTCACAATTCAAGGAGGAAATGATACACCACATGAACAACCAAGGTGGTCTGTAAGAGAAAAAAGACATGCTATTTCAGATGATTATGTGTGTTATCATGTGGAAAGTGAATGTGACTTAAGCATTAGTGAGGATCCCGTTTCATTCCGAAAAGCCATAGAAAGTAACGATTCTGAAAAGTGGTTAATTGCTATGAAAGAAGAGATGAAATCAATGGATGATAATAAAGTGTGGGATTTAGCTGTTACCTGAAGGGTCCAAGACCATTCGGTTGAAATGGGTCTATAAGATCAAAAAGGACTCTAAGGGGAACATAGAAAGATACAAAGCCCGACTTGTCGCCAAATGTTTTACTCAGAAAGATGGCATTGACTATAAGGAAACCTTCTCTCCGGTATCTAAGAAGGATTCCTTAAGAATTGTGTTGGCGATGGTGGCTCATTATGATCTCGAGCTTCACCAAATGGATGTGAAAACCGCTTTTCTAAATGGTGAACTTGAGGAGGAAGTATATATGAAGCAACCTAAGGGCTTTTTAGCTCCAGGTAATGAGGACAAGGTTTGTAGGCTGAGAAAGTCGATATATGGACTAAAACAAGGACAGTGGTACTTAAAGTTTAATGATACTATCACATCATATGGTTTCACAAAGGTCATCGTTGATCGGTGTATCTATATGAAGATCAGTGGGAGTAAGTTTGTAATTTTAGTTCTGTATGTTGACGATATTTTGCTTGCTGCGAATAATATGGGTATGTTACATGATATAAGGAAGAACCTCTCTAAAAATTTTGAGATGAAAGATATGGGTGAGGCATCCTATGTGATTGGGATTGAAATAACCCATGATAGATCACAAGGATTGTTAGTACTGTCTCAGAAAACTTACATCAATAAAATTTTAGAGAGATATAGAATGAAGAGTTGCTCGCTCGGAATCGTTCCTATACAGAAAGGGGATAAGTTCAGTAAAATGCAATATCCCCAAAATGAGCTAGAACGAAAAGAAATGGAAAGAATTCTTTATGCATCAGTGGTTGGGAGCTTGAACTATGTTCAAACATGTATTCGACCAGACATCAGCTTTGCTGTTGGAATGTTGGGTCGATATCAAAGTGATCCCGGGATGGACCATTGGAGAGCTGCAAAAAAAGTGCTCAGGTACTTGGAAGGAACCAAGGAGTTCATGCTTACATGTAGGAGATCCGATAATGATCTAGAGGTTATTGGATATTCAGATTCAGACCATGCTGGATGTAAAGATACTAGGAAATCAACATTTGGTTATGTCTTCCTATTAGCTGAGGGAGCAGTATCATGGAAATGTGGAAAACAATCTATCTTTGCTACCTCCACTATGGAAGCTGAATTTGTGGCGTGCTTTGAAGCCACTATTCATGCATTGTGGATGCGGAACTTTATCTCGGGACTTGGAATCATCGATAGTATAGCCAAGCCGCTGAGGATTTATTGTGATAATGAAGCAGCCGTATTCTTCGCTAAAAATGATAAGTACTCTAAGGGTGCAAAGCATATTGAATTGAAATACTTATCAGTTAAAGAGGATGTGCAGAAACGTAGAGTGTTAATTGAGCATATTAGAACGGATATAATGGTAGCCGATCCGTTAACTAAGGGATTACCACCTAAAGCGTTTATTGGCCATGTAGAGCGCATGGATGTTGTAGATAAAGCCTTGCTGATGTAAAAGTAGTGTGCTCATATTATGTTTATGACATTTTGATATCATTTATTGTTATGTTTCTGTATAAAGTACATGTGATCATTATGATATATGTATACATTTATGATTGGAGATGACATGTAATCATTTTTGAGAATTATTGTATTTTCTCAAATTAAAGATAGTTAAGAGTTAGGATTGATTTGTGATACATGGAAGGGATCATGTCGCAGAATGATGTGTGACCGCCATGATTCAGTTAATTCTGGATCTATTTAAGTTTTATAGAAAGTTTAATGAGCTCAATTTAAGGTGAACACTATAATTATTGATCCTTTAAAGGTGACAGTAAGGCCAAGTGAGAGAATGTTAGAATATTTATATTTTTATGGCCTTGCGTCTTTCGGGTTTGTAAATAACGAGTTTACGTTTAACGGGACTTTGATATAAAGTCGACACCGTGATGGTTCAGTTTCGATTAAAGTAATTAAAGTCGAGAATTGCTATTCCTTCCGACCTTACCCAATATCACGAGATGCCTTTTCACGAAGAGATATAACGATTTGAGTTATGAACAAATACATCCCTTGACATGTATATATCCATATACATATCAATAACAGTGTACGTAATATCTTCATCTTCTCAAAAAGAAAACAGTTTGTGAAAGGCAGAGTTCTCTTCTCCATCATACTGAGAACGTTAAGGAAACGGGTTAAGGAGGAGAATCATATTTGGGTCTTTATTCTTCTTATATTATTATTATTATTATTTTATTATTATTATTATTGTTCCGGTTAAGGAATCAGTTAACCCGACTACGAATTCGGGTCTTTAGTATTCGGATATCGCTTGCTTGATTTCCTTTGATCTCTCCTTTCCCCTCTCCTGTGGTCGGACCTTCCCGGTGGATTGAGCCTGCTCCCTGCACAAGCAACGCACAGGGCCTCGGAGGTTGTCCGAGGGAACCCTCTCCGATGCCTAAGTCAGTCCGTGAATGCCTTGGCGAACCTAGCTCGTGAGGAACTAGGCGGCGGTTTTTAGGAGTAAGAGTCTAGAGAGAGAAAATCCCACCTCTCCTATGTGGGAGGTAGGTGGGTATTTATACCTTCCCACAAGAGAGAGAGGGGAAGAGAGGGAAATGAGCGGGGAAATGGGTGGTCGAGAGGACGACACGTGGCTTCTCCTCGTCCACCCATTTTCCATTACCTGAGGCGGAATGACGGATGGGCCCTCGGATTCCCCTGCTTGTACTGGGGGTTCGGGCACCCAGGAAACCAGCACGATGAGAACTTGGAGGCCCCGCTCGGCTGGCAGAAGGGCCCTGCTCGGCAGGCGCGAGCCTTTCGGGATTCTCTCCGTAGTCCTTCGCAGGGGGGCAGATGAGTGACTTTAGATTCGCCCTGGGGGCGAACCCGCTCCGGGGCCCCGCAGGCGGGCGACCCGTGGTACTTGGTCAACTCCCATCAATTGGCCCACGCCGGCCAGAGGGAGGCGGGGTCTTTCTCTTGGCAGGCGTCTCTTGAGATGGGATGCAGTTGACACCTGAGCTCTTGCATTAAATGCACTGCTTGTTCCCGAGGTTGGAATGTTCTTTTAGTGATGATTGCTTTCTATTCCCAGCGGATCTTAGGGCAGTGTGCGGGTGCGCTGATTGGCCGCGCCCCCTATCAAAGTGGTTGTGGCGCCATTTAATGCTTTGGCTACCGTCCGTATAAATTGCGGTTTCTTTGCTGTTTTCACAACCCATCTTCAACCTTCTCTTCTTCCTTCAGAGAAAATGTCGTGGATTACTAGAGTGCTTTTCTGTCGTGGGGCTCACGTAGTGAGCCGTCGCTTTGTGGGGCGTTGGAAGCTTAGGTACTCCCGAGCGTCTTTTCTCATTCTGCGCCGTAGCCGGCGACCCCGCGTTCAACGTCCCCGAAAGGTCAGGAGGGCTCTCATCAAAGCGGGCAAACGTCCTCAGAGGGCTTCTCTAGCTGCTCCAAGGTTCAGGCGATGCCCCCAGGGTGGGGGTTGTTTCGACAGGGGGTGCCATGAATGCTTCCCATGGCTGCACCCTGAGCAATTCGACCCCGATTGCTCAAGTCTGTCTTCCTCTGAGTCGGGCCCTTCTTCTCCCCTGAAGAAGAGGGTTGGCTGCGGCTCCTGTGATGATACCGAGACAGTCCCCTATGGTAGGGACTGGGATGTCAGCAGCCGGGAGTCCGGCGACAGTGACGGCCAGGGCTACTCCTCTGGTCGTGGGGATGATGATGATTCGGCAGATCCCTTCAAAGATTCCGATGATTGGGACTGGGGATCTGACATTGGAGGGCGCGACAGCCCGGGGGATTACTCCCCGGGCTTTGACGATGACTAGGCCTGCCCGTGGGGTGCAGGCATAATGAGCCGGAAATAGAGGCTCCTTTTGTACTCCTGGCTTGCATGCCATGTAACTTGCCCGTTTTTTGGGCTTTCTTTAGTTTTAATGAAAAGATCAGGCGGCTTGGTTTACATGTGGCATTTTTATTATTTGCTATTATTTGTTTTTGTTTTTATTATTATTATCTGGAGGGAGAGTGACGTCATCGAGGGAATGAATGTTCCTGGCGTCTTTTTGCCTTCTCGAGGCTTTCTTGGGATGAGGAGACTAGTTGTTAGAGTTGTGACACGTGGGGGATGACTTGCGGGGTGAGCTTTGCAGAGAGAGGCGACCCTTCGACTGCCCAGACCTATATAAGCCCATTTTCTTCCCCTAATTCTCTTTTTAGCGTTTTTCAAAATTCGAACCTCCACTTCTTCTTCACTCTCTTTGCTGCTGCGAACTTCTTTCAAGATTTCGAAGGGCGTCTAACTTCGGACCTCTCTCGGCGACGATCATCTTTCTAGGTTAGAATCTTGATTCCAACTCTTAGTTTTTCTTCCTTTTCCTCATATTCTTTCGCGAAATAGAATGTCTCGTGCCCGCGCTCTTACCTTTAGTCCGTCGTCTAGGGGGACGGAGGACAGAAGAGGGGGGAGATCTGACTTGGCCTCTTCCTCTGGGGTCAGGCCTGGCGAGGAAAACCGCCCCGAGGAAGATGGGGGTGCAAACTCACCCGAACCCGCGTCCTTTGACGTCGTCGATTCCGACGATGGTGCGTTGGAGATTGACCCTTCCACCGTTGCCGGCCTTGCTCCCAGGGAAAAAGGGAGAAAATACTTCTTGGACAAACACAAATACCTGGTTCCTTTGAGAACCTATCCTGAGCCAAAAACCGAGACCTAATCCTGGAGAGTAATGCTGCCGGGGAGATTGAAAAGTTCTACAATTTCGGGGAGGGGTACACCGTTATAGTCCCAGGGGAAAAAGATACGGTGTGTTGCCCTCCTGACGGCTGTGTGGCTGTCTACCACAAAAGTTTGGAATTTGGCCTACGATTCCCTCTTCACCCTTTCTTGGAGGAGGCTTTCCAGAGGATGAATGTGGCCATTGCCCAATTGACCGCCTCAGCAATCAGGACCCTGGTGGCTTACACCTGGACCTGCCTCTTCCATGGGGAGGGGCCCTCCATTGATGCCTTTCGTGCCATGGCTTGGCTGCAAATGGTATCCTCATCAAGGGGGGATGACTCCCCTGGGTACTGGTCCATCCTGAAGTCGAAAAAACACGCTCTGGTCTGGCCGGCCTTAAACAGCCTGAAAGACTGGAAAGATAATTTCCTGTACGTACATAGTGCTTCAGGGTGGCGAATCCCTAGGCATTTTAGGAACCACGTACATACCCGCCTGGAGACCCGTGAGGAATATCACCCGGGTGTTGGGGGAAAAGACTTGAAGGTGAAGCTGAGTCAGGCAGATGAAGAACTGATTAAGAAATTTAAGGTTACTGAGGGGGCTCCTCCCAATGTGTCTGCTTTCTGGCTTCCTCATGCAGACCTTATCACTACGGATGAATATCTGCTTCCGCTGGGTCTGATTCCCGGCCTTGAAGGTAGTTCAGGGGCTTAAATTGGCCTGGTGATTTTTTCTGAGGTTTTCATCCGTTTTCTTAGCTGGCCCTTTTTACCTGTCTTGCAGGTGATGCTTCTCGCCTTTGGACCAGGAAGCAGGTGAGGAGGCTTGGTCTGACTGAGGAGTTCTTTGTCACTCGGAAAGTCCCCCTTCTTCCTTCCAACTTCAAGAAAGGAGAGAAGAACTTGATGAGGTTTGTGAAGGAGCTCGCTTCTGGTCGACGGCTCCCCTTCCCTCCTCGGCTGAAACCGGCAGCTCCCTCTCCCAATGCTCAGGGCGGGGAGGCTGAAGTTACTTCTGTGGCGACCCCCTCCCATGCTTGCCGCCAGGATGATTCCCCTGCTAGGGCACATGCTTCCCCGGGGTCTCACCCTGCGGAGTCTGAACAAACTGGAGAGAGCGTTCCCCTGGTTCGTAGGAGAAAGAGGAGTAGGGAAACTCCGGGGGCTGTGCCCATGGTTGACTTAGAGGCCGATGTGGAGACTCCGGAGGCGAAGCGCCCTGCTCACGACGTCCCGGGCACTTTTCTTCTGGAGGGAAATGCAGAGCTCCACTATGCTGCGGGCGACAGTGTTGACGTATCAGGCTTGCTTGCGGACTCTAGTACTGTTTTGGCAGATCGCCTCATTAAGTCGGTAACCAGCACTTCTCACCAGGTGATCCAGTATATACAGCGTACTTCCAGGGTGTTGCAGGCTTCTGCCGAGCTGGCGGCCCTCAGTCGCCTAAGTGACGAGGAGCTGACTATCACCCCTGGGGCCCCTCCCCCTGATCGCCTGGCCGTGGTTGAAAGGGACGTGACCCTGATTGGGGGCCTGAAGGACCAGCTGTCCAAACAAGAGAGCGAGCTGGAGGAAGTGAAGGGGCAGGCCAACCACTGGAGGCTTCAGGGGGAGCAGGCTGTGAGGGAGGCATCCAAGCTCGAGGTGGAATTGAGGGAGAGCCGCCTGGCAGTGGAGCATGCTGAAAAGTCCCTGGCTGAGATGGAGCATCTCAAGAAGAAAGCAGCTGATCTGGAGGAAGAACTGTCCAAAACCAGCTCAGACTTCAAACTGGCTCAGGCTGGGTGGCAAGATGAGAAAGGTGCCATCCTGAAGGAAGCTGAAGCTGCCTCGGACTTGAGTTTTGAAAATGGGGCTACTTCCTCCTTGGAGCTTGTTATGGAGGTAATCAGGGAAATGTTTCCTGTCTTTGACGAGGACGCATTTCGGAACCTTTATGCTGCCAAGAATGAAGCTTTGGCAGCTGGAACCCCCAAGGAGCCTGCCGGTCCTGACCATGGTGCGCCTGATGCCTAGGCCTTTACTTTTTGTTGATAATCTTTGTGCTGAGCCTTAGAGTGGCCAGCTTTGTCTGTAATGTTCTGACCCCTCTGGATCTTTATTTTGGGCCTTGTTAGAACCTTTCTACCCTTTTCTGGATTAATCTTTGAATGTTCGTCTTTTCTTTACTTTCTTTGTTTTCCAGAGTTGGGCTGCGTTCTTTATACAAGGCTGGGGGGGCTTGCCCCCAGTCCTTGTTCATTTGGCCTGTTCCTGGCTCTTGGTCAGAGTCCAGGGGCATGCCCCTGCCTGCCCAGAGGATGGCAGGGCGGCATTAGGCATTTTTTATACAAGGTTGGGGGGCCTGCCCCCAGTCCTTGTTCGTTTGACCTATTCCTGGCTCTTGGTCAGAGTCCAGAGGCCTCCCCCCTGCCTGCCCAGAGGCTGGCCGGGTGGCATTATACGTTTTTTATACAAGGTTGGGGGGCCTGCCCCCAGTCCTTGTTCATTTGACCTATTCCTGGCTCTTGGTCAGAGTCCAGAGGCCTGCCCCCTGCCTGCCCAGAGGCTGGCCGGGTGGCATTATACGTTTTTTATACAAGGTTGGGGGGCCTGCCCCCAGTCCTTGTTCATCTGGCCTGTCCCTAGCTTTTGATCAAAGTCCAGGGGGCTTGCTCCCTGCCTGCCCAGAGGCAAGCAGGGAGGCTCTTTGCGTTTTTTATACAAGGTTGGGGGGCCTGCCCCCAGTCCTTGTTCATTTGGCATGTCCCTGGCTTTTGATCAAAGTCCAGGGGGCCTGCCCCCTGCCTACCCAGGGGCAAGCAGGGAGGCTTTGAATTTTGTTGGGGGGGCTATTTTCCTTAGTTCTGGCAACAGGGGGGCCTCCCCCTATTGCCCCCTGCTCGTTTGTGTGTGAAAACGCGGGTTTGAACAGGCAACGAGTATAGACTGAGGATCTTTTCATTTCTTCGTAAAAATCTATCACAAGGGTGGTCGGAGCCGTCGACATTCTTTGACCGTTCTCCGCCAATTTTAAAGAAACGAAGACTAAGATTCTGGCTTAAACATAATATTTCTTCAGGGTGTCGGCGTTCCAGTGAGCGCTCAACTCTTGGCCCTCTAGATTGGCGATTTTATACGTGCCTGTCCCTAAGATTTGGGTTACCTGATACGGACCCTCCCAATTAGCGCTAAGTTTGCCGTGCTCTCTCGATCTTCCTACGGCCTGTGTCTTTCTGAGGACTAGATCGCCCATCTGGAAATTTCGCGGATGCACTCTTTTGTTGTATGCCTTCCTCATTCGTTGCTGGTAGGCGACGATATTGGTGCTGGCTTCCTCTCTCAACTCACTAACCAGATCCAAGGCCTCTGCCATTGCTACTTCATTCTCAGCCTGGCCGTATTGTAAGGAGCGCAGGGAGGGGATCCTGGCCTCAATTGGTAGCAAGGCCTCTGCACCATACACCAGGCCGAACGGGGTCTGGCCCGTAGACTCCTTCCGGGTGGTCCGGATTGACCAGAGTATGCTGGGGAGTTCGTCGGCCCACCTGCCCTTGAGGTCATCCACCATTTTCTTTAGGCCATTCAAAATTTGCTTGTTGGCTGCCTCTGCCTGCCCGTTGGTTTGAGGGTGGCAGACGGCAGAATAAGCAACCGCAACGCCGTGACCTTCCAGCCATAATCTCAGGGGGTCATTATCGAATTGTCTTCCATGGTCAAACACTAGCATTTTTGGCAGGCCAAACCGGGTGATAATGTTCCGCCAGATCACCTTCCTGACCGCAGGCTCGATGATGTTAGGCACTGCCTCAGCTTCCACCCATTTGGTAAAGTAATCAATAGCTACAATCAAGAATTTTCTTCCCCCGGTGGCTACCGCGAAGGGGCCCAGTATGTCCATCCCCCACTGAGCGAAGGGGATGGGAGACAGGATCGGCCTGAACTCCTGGGCCGGGGCATGGATGGATGGGGCGAAAAGCTGACATTTTCTGCACTTTTGGGTTAAGTCCTTTGCGTCGGCCAGCAGGGTCGGCCAGTAGTATCTGGCTCTCAAGGCCTTGTGTGCTAGTGACTTCCCTCCTATGTGATGGCCACATATCCCGGAGTGAATGTCGTCCAACACCTCCGCCGCCTGCTCTGCCCCCAGGCACCTGAGTAGAGGGGACGAGAAAGATTTTTTGTACAGGTCTTCTCCTACTATGATGAACCATGCGGCCCTTGCTGGCATTTTCCTTTTCTGTACAGGGTCGGTCGGTAGGACTCCGTGTTTTTTGAACAGGATGATGGGGGTCCTCCAGTCTTCAGGCCCTGCTTCCTCCACCGCACCAACGGTTGGACAGGGGACGGTAGATTTCTCCTGGACGACGTCCACCCATACTGACCTCCTTATATCTTGCAGGCTGGAGCTGGCTAGCTTTGACAGGGCGTCCGCTCTGTGATTCTGGGATCGTGGGATCTGTCTGATTTCATATGATTTCAAACCTGATAGTTCCCCTTTTACCACCTCCAGGTACGCGGCCATTGTTTGGTCCCTAGCCTCATACTCTCCATTAATTTGGTTGGCGATGAGCTGGGAGTCCGTGGCCAAAACGACCCGTTCTGCGCCTGCAGCCTTGGCCAGGTTGATGCCTGCGAGTACTGCTTCATACTCGGCCTCATTATTCGAGGCGGGGAAGACAAATCTGAGAGCATGCTCGAAATCGGTCCCTTCCGGACTGGTCAACACTATCCCCGCCCCTGCTCCGTTGGTCGTTGAGGACCCATCGGTGTATACGATCCATTCGCCAGAGGTCGGGCTATCGTCTTCGGAGTGGGAACATTCTGCCAGGAAGTCGGCCAATGCTTGGGCCTTGATGGCCGTTCTTGACTGGTATGTTATCCCCAATCCACTCAACTCGATGGCCCACTTCAGCAATCTGCCTGATTTCTCAAATTTCTCTAACACCTTTTCCAGGGGCTGGTCTGTTAGCACCACGACAGGGTGTGCGTCGAAGTATGGCCTCAATTTCCTGGCTGCTATAACAACCGCGTAGGCTGCCTTCTCGACCATGGGGTAGTTCTTCTCTGCTGTTCCCAGGGCGTGGCTTACGAAGTATATGGGCTGTTGAGCGCCTGCTTCTTCCCTTAAGATGACTGCGCTGACTGTCGCGTTGGTTACAGCGATGTAGAGGAAAAGCTTTTCTCCTGCCACCGGTCTTGCCAGGGTGGGGAGTTTCTTTAAGTGTTCCTTTAATTGTCCGAACGCTTCTTTTTGCTCGTCTTCCCATTTGAACTGTTTATTGCCTTTCAGCACCTTGAAGAACGGGGTTGACTTGTCTGCTGACCTGGCAATGAACCGTGCCAGGGCGGCCATGCGACCTGTCAGACGCTGGATGTCCCTGATGGTCTTTGGCTCGGGAAGGTCTAGAACAGCCTGAATTTTCTCGGGATTGGCGTCTATCCCTCGAGAACTTACCAAGAAACCCAAGAATTTTCCAGAGCGCACCCCAAACGTGCATTTCTTCGGATTGAGCTTCATTTTGTAGGCGCGCAGGGAGGAAAAGGTCTCCCGCAGGTCTTCTAGGTGTTCCTTGTCTCCCTTACTCTTTACAATGGCGTCATCGACATAGGCTTCTATGTTTCTGCCTTTCTGATTTTCGAAAACCTTGTCGACCAGGCGTTGGTACGTGGCCCCTGCGTTTTTCAGCCCGAATGGCATCATCTTGTACATGTAGGTGCCTGAACTGGTGATAAATGCGCACTTGACTCTGTCTGGCTGCCATAAGTACACCTGATGATATCCTGAGAAGGCGTCCAGGAAACTTAGCATAGTATACCCACTGGTGGCGTCCACCAGTTGATCGATTCTGGGGAGTGGGTAGCAGTCTTTTGGGCAGGCCTTGTTGAGGTTCGTGAAATCCACGCACATCCTCCACGCGCCTGACGACTTCTTGACCATGACCACATTCGCCAGCCACTCAGGGTAGTCACAAACTTCTATGAAGTCTGCCTTCAAAAGTTTTTCGATTTCTTCCTTGATTGCCAAATCTTTTTCTGCGGACATGTTCCGCTTTTTCTGCTTTACAGGGCGGGCGTCCGCGTTTACGTTCAGCTTGTGAACGATGCACGCTGGATCGACCCCTGGCATTTCATCCGCCGAGTAGGCGAATACATCCTTGTTCTCCTTCAGTAGCTCGACCAGCTCAGCCTGGTAGGATTCTTCCAGGTCAGCCCCTACAAGGACTTGTCTCCCCGGCTCCAGGTCCACCAGCATGCTTTCTCCCCCAGGTTCCAGGTGGTTTGACGTCTGGTTACCGGCTGGAATCTCGCCCTCTCTGCTGGGGGAGCTGTCGGCCTTTCTTTTCCCTTTTCTTTCGCTCTCATGAGCCTGCAGGGCCACGGAGTAGCACTGTCTGGCCGACTCTTGGTCCCCGCGTATTTTGCCTTCTAGGCCGAAGTCAGTGACGTAGGCTATGGTGAGAGCCCGGATTGATATGGCTGCTTCAATCTCGTCCAGGGTGACTCTGCCGATCAGGGCGTTGTAGGCAGACTTCGCATCTACCACAACAAATGACGCCCTAATATTCCTGGCAGTAGCTCCTTCCCCGAACGTTACAGGCAGGTCTATGATTCCTACGGGCAATATGCCCGCTCCGCTGAACCCATATAATGACCCTGGGGCGGGTCGTAGGTGCCGTTTCTCCAGACCCATCTTGTCGAAGGCGTCTTTGTACAGCAGATTCGTGTAGGCGCCAGTGTCTACCATGCATCTCCGGACAATGTGGTTGCTGATTACCAAGGATAGCACCAAGGGATCGCTGTGGGGGTACACCACCCGCCCTGCATCCTCGGGGGTAATGCTCAGCGTTACTCCTTTTAGGCTTCCTGCTCTTTCAGCGTAGCAGATTTGGTTCCTTAGCTCACGAATCTGCCTTTTCTGCCCCCTTCGACTGATTGGACCTTCTGCATCTCCTGATATCACATGGATTACCAGGCGATTCTGTACCGAGCCCTCGGGCTTCTCAGGCGTTTCCTTCTGGGATTTGTTCCTTGCTGCGTAGTTGGCCAACCAGCCGTTCCTGATCAACTTTTCGATCTCGTCTTTCAGGTGACGACATTCTTCGGTGGTGTGGCCTACGCAGTCGTGAAAAGTGCAGAATTTCTTGGGGTCCCCTCTTGGACTGCGCGGCTTGCTCGGGCGATTCCACTTGGCGGTTTCTTTTTCCAGCTCGAAGATTTCTGCCCTGGATTTATTAAGGGCTGTGTAACTGTCGAATCTGGGCTGATAAGCAATGCGCTCCTTTTTGGGGGTATCATCTTCCTCGGTTCTATGTCTTCCGGAGTCGTTTCTCCCGCGTCCACCCTGCGGTCCCCCTTGCTGCCTCGTGGGGCCTGCAGGGGTCTCCGGCAGGCTGTGGAATTCCTCCTGCAACATAAACCCCTCTGCGATTTTTCTGGCCTTGGCCAGGGTCTCCGGTTGGGCCCTGATCATCTGGTTCTTCATTTCGCCGGGTAGCAGGGAATTGGTTAGTGCATATGCCGCTGTTGGGTCGTCAATTTCCTTCACCTGTTGGAATGACAAATCGAACCTTTTCAGATATTCCCTGACAGTTTCGCCCTTCTTCTGCCTGAGGGTCATCAGGTCAAAGCGGGTGAGACGTCGTCGTTTGTTTCCGGCATACTGGTCCAAGAACATCTCCGCCAGCTCGATGAAGAAGGAAATTGATCCTTGCGGGAGGTCCCTGAACCAACCCTGGGCTAGGCCCACCAGGGTGGTGGGGAAGATCTTACACCAGACTGCGTCGTCGGCGTCGTACATGCCCATGTGACTTTCGTACGCAGCCAGGTGATCTTCCGGGTCTGTAGTTCCGTCGAATTTTACAGTTGGCATTTTAATCTTCGGGATCGGGTACGTTTGGACCTCAGGGTGAAGCGGGGTTTTAGTTGGCCTACCCACCATTTTTGACCTGCCCGCATCTGAGTAGCGACCGTAGTCATCCCATTTATCAGGGGTCGGTCGCCTGCCCTCAGGGGAGCGGTGCCTTGGTGGGGGCCTCGGCCTGCTAATCGCCTCATCGCCTTGAGAAGGGGAGTGATACCGCGAGCGCTTCTTCTGGGCGGACTCGAGGTTATCACCCTGACGATACCTGGACTTCATGGGCTGGCCGTTGTTGAGCCTGGATTGCATGCCCTGGGACAGCCCAGGGGGTGGCTGCAATCCCTCAGCTGGCGTCAACCTGGAGAATACGTCTTGCTTCCCTCCCAAGCGCTTGGATACCGGCTCTTTGTGCCTCATGCGATCCCTTAGGTCTTGGGATAGGCCTCTTCTTTCATGAGCGGCGGAGGTGGATTCTGTAGTATGGATGGAGAATGCGCCCTCCGGACCAGCTACTTCCTGCCGTGCAGGCGGCTCCTGACGGGCCTCTGAAATTCGCCTTTGCACTTGTGCATAAGCATGAGCTGTCTTCCTGGCTTTTTTCTGAGCGTTCCTGACGGCGGTTCGCTTCGTGCCCCCGGTTCCTTCTCCACTCTCAAAATGGAGTAACCTGGGGGTCGTCGCGACCCTGCCTATCAGGTCGTCAGGGGTAAATTCCTGGTCCAGCATGGCGGAGAAGAAAGCCGCAGTCTGTACCATCTGGGCAGGGGTGAGGTTCAGGACTGGCCTCGACTGGCTCCCCTGTCCAGCCATGGTAGCTGCTCCTTGGCCCGTTGCCCCCTGCAGACTGGCCCGCCCCACACCCGGAATTGTGGCAGCAGGCGTCATTTCGAGCGGCATGCCATACTGGGGGGCTTTGGGTGGGTTTGCCACTGAACTGGTGTCGAAAATCTCAGGCATATTCAATTGCTAGTGGTTAACTTTGAGTTTTTAGTGGTTGATTTTTTGTGGGTAATCTCGTGAGCACAACCTAGATCTTCCCCACAGACGGCGCCAATTTGTTCCGGTTAAGGAATCAGTTAACCCGACTACGAATTCGGGTCTTTAGTATTCGGATATCGCTTGCTTGATTTCCTTTGATCTCTCCTTTCCCCTCTCCTGTGGTCGGACCTTCCCGGCGGATTGAGCCTGCTCCCTGCACAAGCAACACACAGGGCCTCGGAGGTTGTCCGAGGGAACCCTCTCCGATGCCTAAGTCAGTCCGTGAATGCCTTGGCGAACCTAGCTCGTGAGGAACTAGGCGGCGGTTTTTAGGAGTAAGGGTCTAGAGAGAGAAAATCCCACCTCTCCTATGTGGGAGGTAGGTGGGTATTTATACCTTCCCACAAGAGAGAGAGGGGAAGAGAGGGAAATGAGCGGGGAAATGGGTGGTCGAGAGGACGACACGTGGCTTCTCCTCGTCCACCCATTTTCCATTACCTGAGGCGGAATGACGGATGGGCCCTCGGATTCCCCTGCTTGTACTGGGGGTTCGGGCACCCAGGAAACCAGCACAATGAGAAATTGGAGGCCCCGCTCGGCTGGCAGAAGGGCCCTGCTCGGCAGGCGCGAGCCTTTCGGGATTCTCTCCGTAGTCCTTCGCAGGGGGGCAGATGAGTGACTTTAGATTCGCCCTGGGGGCGAACCCGCTCCGGGGCCCCGCAGGCGGGCGACCCGTGGTACTTGGTCAACTCCCATCAATTATTATTATTATTATTATTATTATTATTATTATTATTATTATTATTATTATTATTATTATTATTATTATTATTATTATTATTATTATTATTATTATTATTATTATTATTATTATTATTATTATTATTATTATTATTATTATTATTATTATTATTATTATTATTATTATTATTATTATTATTATTATTATTATTATTATTATTATTATTATTATTATTATTATTATTATTATTATTGTTATTGTTATTATTGAGTGCGTCGTAAGACATGGACCAAGGTTAGTCCTCTTTTCCGTTCAATGATTGTATTAGGGTTGAATTAAATATAATCTATAATGATTATGGGACTGATTTCATAATCGAAATCATGAAGTATGTCTTACAGTCCGTAAATTGAAGCTATTGGGCAGCCATCCGCGACAAACGCCGAGTCGTACCCAATGACTCCTTTCTCCATCGTCGGTTACTAGCATTGAGAGGTTACCAGTGGAGGAGAAGGACAAGGTGTTGAATAATATATGTACTAAAAGGGGTAATCGAATTTTGAAGAGACAAATGGGGCAAACGAAAGGCAAAGAAGGCAGATGATGAGAAGATAACTGATATGTGATGATTTGCAAGGTAGGATTGTAGGAATCAGTGATGCTGGATGCTGGTGATGGAAAAAATATCAAGATTCGTGACTCAGAGTTGGTTGCTGAGAAAATGCGGAGGAAATGGATGGTATAAAGAGGAGTAAACCTTAACAAAAAGAAAAGGGAAGTAAAGCAGGGTCACGTGACTTACGCAGTCCTACTCCAACCGCATTTCTTATTTGTGTGAGGCGTCACATACCAAATAGATGCCGCACAGTTAATTTTCTTCTATTTCAGGCATCTTATCTTAAAAAAAATGCCTCCCTTGAGTAATTTTATTTAAGAAAAAGAGGAAATGCTTTGCTGCTATTTGGATAAAACGCCTCAAATAGACTTTTTTCTACAAGTGAATATTAATTCATTAATACAATAATCTCGATGATATTAGCAATATTTATGGAATACAATTTATTTCGATATACTAAACATTAAAATTTAAAATGTTGTTATTTTATTTTAATTGGACATGCCATTTTGGTCTTTTTCCGTGAAATTAAACTAAAAAATTAAATTAACATTACGGGTATTGAAGTTTTTCACAATGGTCCGCAATTGATTTATTTTTGTGTTAAATGGTCCTCATTTTGGATTTGGAGGGACTTAGTATGCAATTTTTATGTATAAAGGAGGATGTTTGTTGTAAACGCGATGAGGGAGCTCCGTTGAGGAAATGAAAGAAGGTTGTTGTGCCACGTAGGATGTGTTGCGGCCATAATAATAATAATAATAATAATAATAATAATAATAATAATAGGATGTGTTGCAGACCGATGCGTGGTGTCAAAGTCCTTGGTGGGCCTGTTAGTGCGAGTCATGATTTCAGCAGTGAGCTCGTGATGAGTAAAGTGACCAGAACTATCGCGCTTATGGGTTCCGTCGCTCTGCTTGATGATCCGTAGTGTGAGTTGCTGTTGCTCCGGGCCTATACTGGTATCTCCAAACTTTATTTTGCTTTGCGTACTTGCCCACCGACTGTTTTTGAGTCGACTCAGCTTGCTTTTGACGCGGCTCTTCGTTCTCATTTAGAGCGTGTTGTTATTGCGTCTGGGCCGGGCTTGCCACCCTTCCCTTTTCCTTTGGGGAGCTTGGGGTGTATGCCGCTGGAGATGTCCTACATTATGCTTTTGTGGCATCCCGTCTGCAATCTGCGGGTTTGCAGGCTTTGCTGCTTCGCGCTGCGGGCGTACTAATCCCTGGCCCGGCTTTCGATGCGGCCTTGTGTAGGCTTAAGAAGGTTCTGGGTTCTGTGGAGTGTAATCCAAGTGAGATCGCTACCCTCAAACTTATGAAATCTTTGGCAGATATATATTTCTCGAGGGTTGTGGCTACTGCGGAATCGGATTTCTCCTTGACCTCTTGTCAGGTTGCCTTATGGAAGTCTCAGCAAGGCCGTCATGCTTCTGATTGGCTCCGCGCTGTCCCTATTTCTAGGCTGTGTCAGACTATGAACGGTCGGACGTACCGATGTGTGCTTAGCTATCGGTTGGGCATTCCCTTGTTTTCTGCGCTTGGACCATGTTCTGCCTGCTCTCGGGTCTTTGGCGACGATATTTATGGGGACCATGCCGTGTCTTGCGCGAGGCTTGTCGGTATTAAACATCGACATAACCTCGTTCGTGACCCTCTTTTGGATATCTGTTTCCGTTCCGGGTCTCGGCTGGTAAGGAGATCGATATTAGTTTGATTGATGATCATGACAGATCCTTGCGTCCTGCAGATTTGCTTCTTTATTCGTGGGACAGGGGGCGTGATGTTTGCGTAGATCTTACCGGGTCTTCTCCTTTGACTCAGTCCGAGCTCTCTGACTTCGCGTCAGGCCGTGTTGTGGGCGACGCTGCTCGGCGCAAATGCGCTAAGTACAGGGGCCTATGCTCGAGGCTTGGGTATGGGTTTTTGCCTTTTTCCTTTTATTTCTACCAGACTTAGCTTTGCTATAGCTAAGGGGGTGGGGGGCCAGATTGTGTCTCGGCTACCCACCAATTTTTTGTAAACTGCTTTTTGATTCATCAATAAAATTCCTCAATAATAATAATAATAATAATAATAATAATAATAATAAAAGATGTCATGAGGTGTTACATAGTTACACGTACATTACAATCAGTTACTAGATCTATATAATAATAATAATCACATGAGTAATCATGTGATAATTTATATAGAATACTTTTTAAATAGAGATGAATTTATTTAATCTCGAAACTTTAAAAGTTACTCCCTTGGTTCAAGTCGAACCCTCCCTTATTTTTTTTTGGAACATTCAATTTCAAGCTTCATTTTTCCATTTTAGTCATTGAATTGTTTTAATATTAAACAAATACTTTTAACCTTATATATTTACATAAATGTCACTATCTACCCCACATTTATATTAAACAAATACTTAACTTTTACCCATTTGTACCTTTCATAATATAATAAGCAATCTGTTTATTAGAACTTGTGCAAAAAGCAAAAGGGAAGATTCGACTTGAACGGAGGGAGTAATACGGAGTACATATTACACATATTTGTTTTGTATGCAATATTCTTTGTATGTCGACTTACTACGAGCTCGCTTTTTAAATTCTGTTTACGAGTTAGTGGGTTATATAATATATGTCGACCTATTAGTTGTATGGCTTCAAATGACAATCACTTTCTCGACATATTAACATGATAGTATTAGTGGGTTGTGATGAGACAATATGACTTATTTAAGTAAACAGGTTGACAAAGATACGATACAAAACTTAATTGGTCGGGTTGAGGTTCAATTTTCTAAGAGGAATCCAACATAATAATAAAGGTAAACAAATAAAAGGAGTGAATGGTGTATAAATAAATTATGTTTGTTATATGTATTTTTCATCTATGATACAGTTTTAAAACCACTCCTATATTACACGGGTAAAAATGTTAGTTTTCAATCCATTCTTGTTGGTGACCCCGAATCCTTGATAAAGCAACGTATGTATATTTGACCATGGATGAACACGGGCTTGGGGAGACAAACAAAAATGTGAGCAACGATTGGCCTTGACTTTTGTTAATTGTCATGGTGAAGCATGTGGAAATGGGGAACTGTAACCGAGTAAATCGAAAAGGGAATTTGCTTGAGTCGGATGACGAAATGGAAACACGCGGGATATAGACTTTATCACCTTTATGTCTATCCTTTAGGACTGTACACCGAATGATTCGTTTCCCTAGGTTAGTCACAATTAGAGGTAGCAATCAGGCGGATGGGTCGGGTCATTATCGGGTCATGACTACCGTCGAGTTTGATTCGGGTCAAGTTCGAGTCCGGTTACTTGGGTCAACTTTTGTGTCGGGTTCGGGTCGAGTCGACTTTGGTTCACTTACGGGTTGAGTCATTCAGGTTGAGTTGTCGGGTCAGCCAGGTCTGGGTCGAGTTCGGGTCATTCCCGGGTCAGGTCAGTATCGGGTTTGAGTCATGTTCGGATCAGACTTGGTTTAGTTTGGCCTGGTCTGGTTTAAACCATGAATTCATTATTTGATTTTTTTTATCATTTATCACTTATTATAAGAATTTGGTTCTTTATCATTTCCAATTTTCATTTAGCTTACCAATCATTCAGAAGATAATTTTTGATATGAAACCATATGTAACAACATTAAAACCGCAAATACTGTGAATGATGAATTTTATAAAATATGTCTAGTGGTGGAATCGGATGGGTCGGGTCGAGCTTGGGTTGGGTCGGGTTTAAGTCGAGGTTCGGGTCGGGCCAAGTCTTGTTGGCTCAATAATTAGTCAAGTCGGCTTAGGTGAGACTAAAGATTTTATAAAGAAATTTATCACTATATTTTAAAACAACTTTTATTTAATATTTAGAAGTTATTATTTTGTTTTTTTAACGACATTTTTAAGAACACTTCGAGAAAAATACTAAATAATATTTTTATTTAACATTTTATTTAATATTTACAAGTTATATTTTTTTATCTTCATTGGATCACGTCGGGTCATCTTTCGGGTTAGATAATTTATCGGGTCATCTCGGGTCGATTCGGGTTCGGGTCGACCAGAAGTGGGTCGTATAGGGTTACAGGTCGTTAATAACTAGAGCATTGCCTAGGTCGTCTAACGAAGCAAACCTGGTTATGCAAAAACATTTATAATTCCAAAAACTACTAACATATAACAATAACGTAGTATATATAGCAAGTAAATGGGTCAAATTACAGATATGGAACACACTACTAAATATTGTAAAAATGAGCGAACAAAACCTAAACACAACGGAAACGTAAACAAAACTAGGAAATTACAAAGATACGCAAGAGAAGATATAATCCTAATCTAAACACACAAACGGGGGTTTTGATGGTTGAATGAAAAACAACTAAACAAACGCAAAAGGTTGAACAAATGGTAAAAAGGTAACTTGGGAGTATAATTAATCCAACAAGCTCAACCAATAACATTATAAAACACAATATTAATCTCTATCATTTTCTCATCTAAACAACTTTATGCTCAATAACATTAGACATAGAGTAATTCATTCATCCACGCACATCAAGCAAACGGTCAACATGCATATAGAATTTAGTAAAGAATGAGGAATAAGAACTAGCCAAAACATGAATTAATCCCTACAACTAGATATCTCCTTAATCAAGAAGTAACAAGTCAACTTGACCAAGAGTGCTACAAGAAATATATATAGATAAACAACTTTTCTAACACACAAGCAAGTCATGAATGCAAGCAAAAAAAATATGGTCCGACCATACATAACAATCGTTATTAGACAATACAAAATAGGAGAATCTAAATATTTAATAAAGATAAGAGAAATGTGATTACAAGTGGAAATTGAGAAAAAAAAGAGAATTACACCAAAGAATAAAGATCAACTCTTCATCAATACCCAACTACAATAAGTTCTACCTCAAAAGAAAGTGAAATATAAAACCTAAAAATATGAAAAACAAGCAAACTAACTAGATCCACCCTAGAGAAATCTCCGAAAGAAAATGAAAAATCTCCTCCCAAGGTAATATGCCTTACAAACCCTAATAATGAGCTATTTATATATACCTTGAGCACAAAACTCTAGAAATAAAAATAGCCCGAAACAAAAACAATCCGTGAAACAGCGAAATCTGAGCTTTCAGTGAAATTTCCCTCTCTATGCAGGAATGAGCGCAGGTTCCACAGGTGTTGGACCAGCGCATGTAATACCCCCATTTACCCAGAAGTCTTATCAAGACATTTCCAAGTAAATAAAGGTGTTACCATCTCGGTATAACCCGAGGTTGTAGTCCATTACAATAGAATTCAGAAACCAACCATTTAAAACTAAATAGTGAATTATTACAATCTCGTATCTACAAAACACGGTTACACAATTACAGCAGGGGAAGCACAACTAATATGTCTACCACCTATAAATGTGGTCAGTGGCAGCATAGGCCCATCTCGTACAGTCAACCAGAATACAATCATCACACATCATCACAGCTCCCCAATAAAATAAGGTGACAATTTAGACAGAGAATATGGTTAGAACATGTTAACATCATAACATAATAACTTAATGTAAAACATTCCAGTCTCAACCGTCTCGGTACTATCATCGATACCAATCAACCATCTCCACATTCTCGGTACTAGCGCAGTACCAATCAATAATATCATCTCAAAATTCGGTACCATCACGGTACCAATCAATAATCTCATCTCAACATGTACTCCAACACCCTCGCTACTCCCTCCACAACAGCCCGTAACAACAATAATTGTACCCACAACAACAGTATATATTACCTGACACGACAACAACCGTCAACAACAGCAATACAAACGACTTAATGATCATAATCTCCCCGACAAAACCATTCCCGACCCTTATATTGACACTACGTTCAACCATGATGCTAAAACAGGAATTACCTGTTGTTACGTGCGTCCTCTCTTCCTACCTCTTGTCCATGTGGCTGATCTAACGTGAGGGTGAGATATGTGGCTGGGTCGCTGTTCGATTTGCTCGTGTGTTCGTGGAAATGACGGCGTGCATAGGGTTAAAATATTGAAAGAGAGTGTGCGTAGTAGTATTATGGGTTATTGGACTTTAGGTTAATAATATAATGTATAGATGATCGCGCCCCAATCGGATCAGTCGTTTAGCGAAGGACGGGGGATCAAACAATATTTATAGACTCGGAGTAACACAAAAACTACTAGAGTAATCGTGGTAAGTCGAGGTCGGTCCATCGGAACGGAGTGTGACGGCAAGTTTAAAGCGGTGTGTTTGATGTCTAGATGGGGGTTTCTAAGGGCCGAGTCTATACTAGAGAAATGTCTACGAGGATAGCTAGGGGTGATCAATCTAGGGAAAGGTGTTAAGAGGAAGTCGGGATTCGGTACTTGAAGTCTAAGAAGGTCGGAATTGAGTTTTTGTCGCAACATTGATAAAGGAGAATGCCACCTTTCGATTTCTTCACCCTCCCTACCTAAAAACCCGCTTTCGCGGCGAATAAGGGCAAGTCTCTAGCTATGGTAGTTTCTACCCCGAGTTTCCCCATATTGATAGAAACTAGTCAAGGTCGGTCTAGTTGGCTGGACTAAAACAACAATGACACAACAACCATAAACAAGATAAACCAACAAGCAAGCAACCCACCAACATCCCTTAATTCAAATAATCCAAGTCCTCATCCCTTAACCCCCCAACAAGAAATCTACTCACTAATCATTTTGGAAAACAATAAAACATTAGCTAAGGAGAAAACCACTACAACATGCATATTAACTACATCTAGAGAAACTAACAACAAAATAACAAGAAAACTATGATCTAACAATTACCCACTAAACCATGGAAGAAACAAGATCTAACAAAATAAACTAGAGAATAATCTAGAACATCATAAATAAAATCTAGAGAAACTAACAACACTAAGATGATCAAAACAACAATCAATAAAACTAAACATAAAAACAACAATCTAAAACAACATAAATAAAGATGATCTAAATAAGACAATAATGAAAGAACAATAAAATAAATCTAAACTAGAGATTAGAGAGTGGAAGAGAGATATACCAACTATGAAGATCTACAAGAAATAAGAAGAATGCATAATAAAGGTTGAAACTTTGATGAAGCTAATGAAAAACTTGTCAATAATTCTTCAATAAACCCACCAAATCTTCATAAATAAAACTTGGAACAATGATCTTCTACAAACTTGAATGAAACTAGAGAATTGATGATGAAAACTATGTAAATCTACTACTAGATTACTACTAGAATACTACTAAAATGATGGTTTTTACTACACTAAGGGTGGATGATAATACTACACTAATAATGGGATATGAGGATGGTGAGGGAATGCCTTGGGCAACAAACTAGGGTAGACATATATATAGTAAAGCCTTAATGGGTATTTAACCTAAGTCCAAATCCAACTTTTTGCTCCATTAGTGAGACAATCACCCTTAGCATCTTCATGGGGTGAAACTTCGCCCTGCAGTTTGTCGTAATAATCCCACCGGGTGAAATTTCACCCGGTGAGATTTTCTTCATTTTTTTTGGTTTTTGGCGTTTTCTTCCATCGGGCAAAATTTCGCCCCGGTCAATTTCGTCCGGTGGGGAGTCTTGGAAAATCTTCGGGGAGGCTTTTTTACCGTCGGGTGAAATTTCGCCCGGTGGTGTCTCACCGAGTGAAATTTCGCCCGGTCATTTTTCTGGCCTCGATTCTTGTCTCATTCTTCGTCGTATGATTGGATGGCTTTAAACTTTAAGTTGTGTGCTTTGCTCTTTGGACGGTATTCTCTTCTCTTGTGCTCGTGGAAGCTCGATCGTGATTCGGTGCCAAATCCTATAAAAATGATAGAAAAACTACCAAAAACACGTAAAACGCACAAGAGGGACGCTAATGCCAGAAGTACGCAAAATATGGCGATAATCGCACTCAAGACTCGCAAAACGAGGGAAAAACGGGTCTAAATGGGAAGAAAAATGGTCTAAATTTAGCACACAACAATAGACTTTAGGTTAATATAATGTATATAATGCGTAGTTTAGGTTAATAATATAATGGGTGGATATTAATATATAAACTAGTTTTTCGTGGTCCATTTAGACAATTCAAGTTAATTTGCTTGCTCGGATTTGACTGACGGTTTGGCTTACTAAAAGTACGGGTATTACAGTACTACTACCCATAAAGGAAACCCGAGATAATATAAAATACGACTATTACAATCTACCCTCCTTATAAAGAACTTCGTCCCGAAGTTCGCTACTCAACTAACGTAACCAAACACACCCAATCTCGCCATGAACGATCACCTCTACTAATAGGATCATTGTAACTAACATCAACGAGAGTAAGCGAACCGGGGTATTACAATCTACCATCATTATAAAAACTTTGTCTCGAAGTTTAGGATCCAACGAATAACAACACATATCGACTAATCGATACCTCATATGATTTACAATGTTCGACCACATCATATGACTGGCTGTTGCACCTGTCTCACGTACTACTAGCTACCAATATACACACCCTTAAGACTAACAACAACCATTCCAACTTATTACGTAATGACTGCCACGATCAATAAGCGAACATACAATAGCAGGTAAATACAGGGTATGACAGCGCAAATGTTTGCGCAGGCTGCACAAACACTAGGCGCAGATTGCGTATCTTCTTCCATCTCTACGCCAGCTTCACTGATCGCCAACTATGTCAATTTTCAGATTTTCTATGTGATCGCCAACTATGTCAATTTTGAGATTTTCTCCATGTTTTCTCCAAAGCTTTGGTCTTCTTTATTTATTTTCGCACGATCCACTACTCGGATGATTTACCCATCTCGGACACTTGGCTCACTAAATGTCTGGTTTGAGGGCCAAATGGTCTTTGATCGCTTCACTCCTTTAGCTACAAAGAATGCACGAGCGCTAAACCATAAATGTAACACCCCACCTAAAATAGGATCGGAAATGTTAGTTGCGGTAGCTCACCAGGCTCTGTACTGGTCCCACAGACCAACATGAGTCATTTCCAGCACATTTTGACCTCACTAATGCGCATCCTGGAGACCTTCCCAGGAGGTCAACCAACCTGAGATTACTCCCACTCAAGCACGCTTAACTGTGGAGTTCTTTTGCATGGATGACCAGAAAAGAAAGTGAACTTTGTTGATATGAGTAGTACTTTCAATCCCTTTAAGCACTAGTCATTTAAGCTCATAAATAGGATATCTTCAATCAATGTGGGGTGTTTTAAAAAAAGCATATAAATAAACTTAAACTAACACAAAAACACCAAATGGGTACAATTGTGCACAACACTATAAATGTGTAATATATGCATTATTAGTAACCCACCGAATGGACACAAAATGAGCCTAAAAAGAAGGGTATAATATGTGCACATCAGTCGTCACCGGGTCTGGTCATGACACTACATTTTCGGGTCAGATCGGGTCAATTTTACTCGAGTTTGGGTCGGGTCAGCCAGGTCGGGCCAAGCTTGCCAGCTCTAGTCACAATTAAGTGCGTTCCATTACATAACCCATGAAAATGATTAATGTTCCGGATAAGCATGACGATATCACCTACTTTCAAGCGTAACTCATGGTTAGGAACTCCAAAACACTTAACAAGAATTCAATGAGGGGCATATCAGGATGGCCTGGAACTATCTCGTCCATTCATAACTCATCGAAGCTTAGATATATCTCTTCTTCACCAGGAAGAAGAGATAATATGTATGTAGTTGTTAATCAATTCAACGAATTTGTGGGTAGGGGGCCAAAACCGCTCGTTGTATCAGATAATCATCATTCAATAGGTTAGGACATGTGTATTGGATACAATTGATGCAATAGGATCGTTGACAACTTGACATTATGGATAAGAACTTCATTTAGAAATTTCACATCAACCTCGCCGTCGTTGTGCCTACCTTCTACACCATCACTAACACTAAGGATCCAATTTGAGATGTCACGTATCTGGGGTGCATTAGAAGGAGAGGCACCAACTTGAAGACGCATGTTCTGAGTTAGTGTGAGAACCTATATAAATAAAAGGAAAAAAGGTAAATGATTTGTAGCCATGGACAAAAGTAGAGACAAACTGAAAACTAAATGGCACGGCAGATGACAAAATCACATTACTCGTAAGAAAAGGAGAGAACTTACCTTAAATGATGACCATACATCAGATGAAAATAAAGTTGCATGCACAATATTAGACACACTCCCTTTAGGTACAACTGGAAGTATTTGTCGAAAGACACATCCGAAGATGACAACTTTACCCTCAAAAGGTAGGTCTACATTCTGTAGGCTAACGACATGCATAACATCTTTCAAACTGCGATTAAGAGCCTCAAAGCTATGCCTATGGGTCATAGGTGCCTTATCCCATATAATGAGACTTGCCTTCATTATCAATTCGTTCAAAATCTGTTCCGGGCTTGATATCGGAGCAAGTGGAAGTATCGACAATAAATTAATCCGAATGCCAAATCTAGAATAATCTGTCCTACCTTCAGGGATTAACGTGACCGCAATTCCACTGGACGCAACAGGAAGCACTACACAATCCAATCCTTGCTGTGGAAATTGTCACATAAAGTGCGCCATATAAATTGTAACAACTCAAATTTTCGATGACTTAAATTAATAGATAATGCATAAAGTTATCTAAGCCATTGAATTAAAATTATATCATAGTGTAAATAAATCCGGATCGCTACGGATCCTTACGATAAACGACTATTAATTACATAGTCTTTATTCACTAGTACAGAATATAGATTATATTTTTATACAAAACATATTATTAAAATCTCTCGCTATAAAAAAAATAAAACAGAGGCCGCTGAGCGGAACAGCAACCAAACCGCACATCTAAGATCACCTCATACACATAAGGCAATCATGTGAATAACCAACAATATGCTTACACAAATATTAAAGGATATCACTTTAACAAATAGTTTCCTTTAATTCAATTAATCAACATGTGAGGTGATGAAAACGGTAAAGTTTAGAAGATGAAACATTGGCAGCCATTTAATTTTAAATCATTTTTCACGTAAACTGATAAACACATGAGTCGTGGCTCCTAGTATCACCGCGACACCCTATTGGCTTGCATCTCACCATTAGAAGTAACAATGTTACTGACTCGTAGACCGAACCGATCTTATGAGGTTTACATCTCACCCATAAGGCTCAATTGGGCGCGAACTTCAATTATATTATACATTTATTCAGACGGGGCTCCGAGCGAAATGAAAGTCGATGATTACATTCTATGCACCACCAAGAGGGAACTCGCAGTTTTCAGAATCCTAATATGCCCCCACTACCTAGGTGGTAATACTGATCAAGTACTTGTCTATACATGCACACATACCTACGCAGACTCTTGAACCGCAGCTCTCACTACCGTAGGACGACTACCTTAAACACTGGGTCGACTCTCAGACCGCAGCCTCCAAGTCTGCTTTTCATTACAAGTGTAGTCAAAACACCACGCATGGTAGAATCCAACACAAGCTATTCGTCCTAAACTCGCATCGTAAACTTTACATAAAAGTCGCCCGTGAACAAGTAGTACATTATTTGGTGACCTTTAATAATTGGTCGGACTCATTTGAAACAGTCAAATCCTCCAATACCTACTTTCAGTGTGACAAGATTATACTTTAATCCTCAAGTGTCACCCGAAACATTATATCCCAAATATCATATAACTTATTTCAAAATAGTAATTTCTTTAAATGAATTTTAAATTAAGGTATAATAAAATATTATTTTAAAACTTATAGTTTCTGAAAAATATAATTAAGATATACTTAGTCGATTTACAAAATTTGACGTAAAATCATTTTTTTAATATTTATGAATATCGTGTAAAAATTTCGGAATAAAATAAATCCATTTATTTTTGAAAATGAATTTATAAATTTCTACCTATATAAAAATAATAAGTGAAGTATTATTAAAATAAGATATTCTGTTGGTTACTAATTTACTCTATTATTATAATATATAAACAAAGTAAAAGTACTAAAGAAAATTAAAAATATGACCAAAATTACAATTATATAAAATACATATAAAATATAAAGTACATAGAATAAATATACATAGTAAATAGAAATAAATAAATAAAATGATCTAAGTAAATTTTATTATTTTAAGTTCTTTTATTCATTTTCTCAATTTCTCATATAAATAGAAATGTAAAGGTGATAAATAAAGAAATTAAACAAGTGATAATTTTGTTAAGTTAAATTTAGTCATAAATAAATACATAACATAAATAAAATATCACGTAACATTTTTATATACATAAGTAATTTAGTCATACAAATAAGCCTAAATATTTAAATAAGCAATTTGTTAAGTTAGCAACATAATATACTTATATATAAAATGTTGTTAGAAGAAAAGTTTGGTTACCTAACAGCTATTACGGAGTATTTATTAAGAATTAAAGGTGGCCAGGTCAATAATATCGTCTACATTAGGAAAGTCGTCTCCTTCTTCGTTTTTAAAGAAATTTTCGGTCGAAATGATTTGGCCCTTAATGAGTATCCGGAAAAATGATTCCGCCAAACACAGGGTAGCTTCTCATTCCCGATGCTCCAATTATAGAGAAGGACGAAAGAGTAAATATAGTATGTGTAGTACGATGAGGGGAGAATATTAATATAGTATGGTAGCAGGTAGGAGTATGTAGTATATGTGTAGTATTAGTGTAGTAGTATATCCTCGAGAAGCTACAAGTGGCTGCCTTCCGAGAGCTTGACATGTGGACAGTAGCTCTTGGGCGGGCCTTCGAGTTTTGGCGACTTTTCGTCTGCCTCTCCTCCTATAAAAGCAATTTATCACTCATTCCTCCTCTCTTTCTCTTTCCAAACTTTCTTCATTTCCTTCTGTTTTAGTAAAAATTTACCGGATCTACGATTTAGATTGCGGGTTAAAGCGATCGTCCTATAACTACGGGTTGTCTAAGCGATATCGAACCTAGTAAACGGAGAATAACGAAAGAAAGAAAATGACACACAAAGTTTTGGTGACGCGGAAACCCGATGTGGGAAAAACCGCGGGGGGAGTCGGAATCCCGCCAAGTTTCTACTATGGACGGAAAAGAACAAGAAAAATGGTACAAGTACAAGTATTTGGGCTACAATTGATCGTAAGTTTTTTGCTATGTTTTGCTCGAAGTTGATAGGATGTTGATTGAAAGTTGGATGTCAGTGAATAAGGGTCTCCCCCTCCTTCCTTCCTCTCCTTGCCTTTTATAGGCTGCTAACCTTAGAGCCGTTACCCCCTTTATTGCCTGGAGCCTTTGCATTTATTCCCCCATTTAGTGCTTTTGACCCTTTCCTCCTAGCCGTTACAGCAGTTACAACTGCTCCCTCCTTCTCCTCCTGGTCTGGAGGAGGGTTTCCTGAATTGTAGGAGTAGTTGTTTCTTCTTGTATGGGCTAGGTTCCTTACTTTGTCTGCTGGGCTGGTTTGGTTGTGTGGCCCATCATTTTATTCTCTCTTGGGCTTTGCTCGACCCATCATTGTGTATTATTCCGGGTTTTGACGACTTTTGATTATTTCGGCTTCCGTCTTTGACCTTCCGACCTTTGACCTTCGACTTCTGACTTTTTGACCGTCCACTCGTAGTATGCCACGTTTTATTCCGAAGGTGCAAATTTTTGGCCCGAACAAATGCCCCCAAATTTCCGACTAAGCTCATCTTAGGCGGGAATTTCCGTTTGCTTCAGTTGTAGGCAATTGGCTCTGCTCCAGCTGGCCTCGCTGGTTCTAGGAGAAGGCGTAATCCGTCCCCTTTCTCAGAAATTACTCCTGCAGAAAGTGAACCTCTGGTGGCAGATCTTTCTGAGTCTCACTCTTATTCTGCCCCCAGACCCGTTGATGATGTTTCTGCTGGAGTGGTGCTCAAACTTCCTGAAGGCTTCGGTAAGTCTGCAGAGGATATGATTTTTCTGGATCATATGCTACTTTCTGGTCCCAGGTTTGCGCTATAAAAAGGTTCTCTGAGGGAGTTGGATTCGGTTCGCAGGTTGTTGGTGGAGGAACCTAGTTGTAGAGAAGAAGCGACTGGATGAGGAATTTCCTGTGGTGCCTGACCTGGATGTTGTTTCTGACGTGGAGACGAAGGATCTGGAGAAGTCTGTTGGTTTTCCTATTGCTGATCAGGAGACTGATAGGCAAGAGAGTGTGGACCAGGAGGATGTTACTGATGATCCTGGGAGAGGTTCTGCTGTTGTTCACCAGAGACCCAGGTTCCTGTAGGAGGATCTACTACAGTTCCGCCTCCACCAGAGGAGAATGTCCAGGCTGTGGGCCAAGTACTGCTGGAGTGATGTTACCCCTCTTTTGTTGTGCTCAGTTTTCGGCTTGTGAATCCTGCATGGCATGAACTTCTGATTTGTTAGTGTTTGTAAAAAACTCTGTAATGATCTCGACTCTGCTCAGGGGAGCGAAGTGTTTATTTGAATACTCTGTGGTACTTCGTATTTAACTGTTGATCACGATTGTTTACTTTTGATTGCGATTGTTCGCGTTTGTAATCGATTGTTGTAGTTTTGTTTGACTACCTTCTGTTGTATGCATGCCTTATGTTTGTATGGTCGACCTTTGATATAGTGGTGGCCTGGGGTTTAGTTCGCCCACTCAGTCGGAGGTGCCACGCTTTGCGTGGGTGCTAAGTGACGCAGGAGACTGTAATGTCCCGGTTGTAGGTACTTAGTCACAGACGCACGCCTTATGTAGAAATTATACACTCCACCAGATTGATCACCAGTTTTGGTTGAAAAAGCTGACGAAAGATGGTAAAGATGCAATGTTTGAAGGTATATGCGGGAGGAAATCAAACTTTGAAAATATGTGAAGGAAGAAAATCCAATTTCGAAGACATATGAAAAGATAATTGAATTTTGAAAACGTATGAAAAGAAAATTAAATCTTGAAGACATGTAACAAGAAAATTAAATTTCGAAGACGTATGAGAAGGAAATTAAATCTTGAAGACGTATGAAAAGAAAATTAAACTTTGATGCAAAAGAAAACCGAATTTTAATGCAAAAAGAAAATCAAATTTTGATGCAAAAGAAAATCAAATTTTGACGATACAAAGGAGAGAGTCAAACTCTAAAGGCATACTTGAAGATAAAACATCTGACCTTCAAAAATCACGAAAAAGAAAGCAAAACAGATAGAAGGACAAAAGAAAGGTTTAAATATATGTTTGCAAGGTTTGATAAGATGAAACCTGGTTCTGGTGGAGGTGTATCTGGCAGAATAGATGCCATGTTTCTGGCGACAGTGGCCCATGTTTCTGGCGGCAGCGGCCCATTTTCTGGTGACGTTGTTCCTGACGGCAGTGGCCCGTGTGGTTCTGTCAGACCATAGCACCAAGGGGAGTTCCTCTGCCCATCTGCCCCCTGCCTCCTCCAGGATGTAGATGTCTTTCTCCGCCTGGGACTGCAGTGCTGGGCTGAAGTTGGATGCAAAGTCTGCTAGCACCTGGGACTTGATTGCTGTTCTGGGGACGAATCTGGTCTCTGTAGGAAGCAAAGTCTTACAGACATAGTATACTGGATGTTGTGCTCCCTCCTGCTCACGTATCAATACCACACCGACTGCTACCTCGGTTACTGATAGATACAGGAAGAGTGGTTCTCCAGGCTCATAGGTGGCTCTGCTGGATCATAAGTAGCTCTTCTGGGACTTGAATCCTCCTCCAGCCTGATGACTGCCAATGCTTTTGTTTGCACCTCCTCAAATGTGGCGCATGGATACCTGGCGAGGTCCTTGTACAGCTCTGAATCCTGGTGGAGTCCCTGGCGGAAGGCTTCTATAGCGGTTGCTATGTCACATCTGGGGAGGATCACCTTCTCTTTAATGAATCTGCTAAGGAAATCACGCGTGGATTCTTCGAACTCCTGCACCACCCGGTATAGATCGCTGGTTTGCTTCTCCGGTTTTCTGCTAGTGGCAAACTGCTGGTTGAAAGCATTAACCAAGTCCGCAAAGGAGGTGATACTCCGGTTGGGCAGACTAACGAACCACTGCAGAGCTGCTCCTGACAAGGTGGAGCCGAACCCCTTGCACATGCATGCCTCCTTCAGAGGTCCTGCTGCAGTCACCACCATCATCTTCTGCTTATATTGATTGATGTGATCCAATGGGTCTGCGGTACCGTCATAGAGTGTCATGACAGGTGGCACGAATCCCTTGGGTACAGCGACGCAGGCTAGATCATCAGTGAAGGGCGAATCTGCGTAGCTGTCTCTAGCTGCTCTCTCCAGGGGGCGTGGCATTCCAGAAATCTTGTTGATCAGGTCTCTCAATTCCTTCAGTTCCTGGCGATACTGATCTGCTGTGCTGACTGCTCCTGCAAGAGAGTTAGAGACAGGAGGAGAAAAGCTGAAAGGTGTACCTCCCGACCATGCTCCTCCAGGGTACTGACCGCTGGATGGGGTGACTACTCCTGGTTGAGCTGCGGACTGCCATCCTGGTGTCTGGAGGACAGGGGTACCTCCTGACCAGACAACTCCCCCAGGATTTTGACTACTAGGAGGGTTGGGCAATGGTGTGGCGTTGATTGTGGACCCGGGTTGCCATCCTCCTACATGTTGGAGTGGGACTCTAGGCGGCCAGGCTCCTCCAGGATATGGGCTACTGTCGGGGGTCACCGTACTGGCTGAGGAACCTTGCTGCCATGCTGATATCTGCTGGAAGGGGATGACTGCTGATCTTACTCCTCCAGAGGGCTGATTGCTGGACAAGGTGGTCATCCCTGGTGGGGTTACAGATTGCCATTTGGGCGCCTGATGAATAGGGGTACCTGTAAGAGACAGTGAGTTAGTTCCTCGATTTTCGATGCTAGAGAGGGAATTACCTGTGACGTAAGATCTGTCGGATGTGGTGCCGTAAGACAGGTAGCCTAGCCCTCGAGGTTCAATGATTGGGTCTGGTGGAGCCAATCCAAGCTCTGGTCTGGTGACCAATTCTGAGGGAATCTCCCTGGTGGTCCGTCTGCTGACTATTGATTCCATACGGGTGCTGGGCTTTCCCCTAGGCATCAGGGACAACATCTCTGGTGACGGCTGGACCGATGCAGCTGGAGTCTCGTCTGCTGCCAAGATCCGAGCCCTGATGTCTTGGTTGTCCTTCTGCAGAGTTTCCACCGCCTGCTGCAGAGCGTTGATCCCTTGGAGCACATCCTTCAGGGGGTCTGGTGAGGCTGAGATTCTGGAGAAGTCTTCAAGTGTCCCTCCTTGAACTGCTGTTTTGGATGAGGCGCCTTTTCTGCTGGTCCTGAAGGGATTGGACATTTTCGACACCTTAGGCACGTGAGGTGGTCTTGAGGCTACTGGTACGTGTCCTGCTGCCAGACTTTTAGAGATTGCCTGAGTAGGGGGTGCGAAGATTGATCCTGATGGCCCTAGGGGCGATTCTCCTCTAGTGGGCTGAATTGATGCTCCTAGACTGTTGGAGGGACTTTGGCCAGATCTGGTCATGTCGTCACGATATTGCTTCACGGTAGGGTTTGATTTATAGGAAGTGATCACTTTTCCCCACAGACGGCGCCAATTTGTTTTGGTAAAAATTTACCGGATCTACGATTTAGATTGCGGGTTAAAGCGATCGTCCTATAACTACGGGTTGTCTAAGCGATATCGAACCTAGTAAACGGAGAATAACGAAAGAAAGAAAATGACACACAAAGTTTTGGTGACGCGGAAACCCGATGTGGGAAAAACCGCGGGGGGAGTCGGAATCCCGCCAAGTTTCTACTATGGACGGAAAAGAACAAGAAAAATGGTACAAGTACAAGTATTTGGGCTACAATTGATCGTAAGTTTTTTGCTATGTTTTGCTCGAAGTTGATAGGATGTTGATTGAAAGTTGGATGTCAGTGAATAAGGGTCTCCCCCTCCTTCCTTCCTCTCCTTGCCTTTTATAGGCTGCTAACCTTAGAGCCGTTACCCCCTTTATTGCCTGGAGCCTTTGCATTTATTCCCCCATTTAGTGCTTTTGACCCTTTCCTCCTAGCCGTTACAGCAGTTACAACTGCTCCCTCCTTCTCCTCCTGGTCTGGAGGAGGGTTTCCTGAATTGTAGGAGTAGTTGTTTCTTCTTGTATGGGCTAGGTTCCTTACTTTGTCTGCTGGGCTGGTTTGGTTGTGTGGCCCATCATTTTATTCTCTCTTGGGCTTTGCTCGACCCATCATTGTGTATTATTCCGGGTTTTGACGACTTTTGATTATTTCGGCTTCCGTCTTTGACCTTCCGACCTTTGACCTTTGACTTCTGACTTTTTGACCGTCCACTCGTAGTATGCCACGTTTTATTCCGAAGGTGCAAATTTTTGGCCCGAACACCTTCTGCAAATCTCTTGGTGTGACAACTCGAGCTCTTCTTCGTACCCCCGCTTCTCTGGGAGACTTCTTTTTCAAGCTTACACTTCCTTGGTGGCCGACCCTAGGTTAGACCTTTAACTCCCAACTCTTGCTCCCTTTCTTTCAATTTCTTACTTTTTTCTTCCGTCTTAGGATTGCCATGTCTAGAACCCGTCCACGCATTCTGTCATTCACCGACCCACTAGGGGAAGAAGAACGGGAAAAGGGGAGGGAAGACCTCGCCTCCTCCTCTAGGGGGGTTGGCCTTGGGATGGTTGAGGAAGAGGACCTGGTGGGTAGTGGGGGTGGTAACTACCCCGAGCCTGCCCCTTGCGACGTTATCGATTCGGACGACGAGGTGATGGAGATCGACCCCTCCAGAACCTCTGGTCCCCTTATTCCCCGGGAAAAGGGGAGGATTTATTACTTAGACAAAACCAAGTATCGTATTCCCTTGAGCACTTACCCCGACCCCAAGAATCGGGATCTGATTTTGGCGAAGAACGCCGCCAACGCGATTGAGCGTTTCTATAATTTCGGGGACGGGTATACAATTGTCATCCCCGATGAAAAGGACACCGTGTGCTGCCCTCCCGACGGGTGCATTGCGGTTTATCATAAGTGCCTGGAGTTTGGCCTTCGTTTCCCCCTTCATCCTGCTCTAGAGGAGATTTTCAGGCGGATGAATGTGGCCATCGCCCAGCTGACGGCCATGGCTGTCAGGTCGTTAATTTCGTACGTGTGGACCTCCCTGTTCCATCGCGCCGAACCTTCTGTTGACGCCCTAAGATTTATGGTTGGCCTACAAATAGTCTCTTCTGGGAGTGAGGGCTCTCCTGGGTATTGGTCCCTTCTGAGGCAAAAAGGGCATACACTGGTGTGGCCTGCTATGGACAGTCTAAGAGACTGGAAAAACAACTTTCTCTATGTCCATAGCGCCCATGGGTGGAGGATTCCTCGTCACTTCAGGAATCATGTTCACACCAGGCTTGAGACTCCTGAAGAATATCACCCTGGCGTAGGGGGTAAGGCTCTGGAGGTGAAGATGAGCAAGAAAGACAAGGACTTGGTGGACCGATTTGCTGCTAGTAATGACAAGCACGGGGTGTACGACCCTTCAGAATGGCTCCCCCATGCGGAGGTCATTGCTACTGACAGGTACCTGACCCGGGTGGGCATGAATCCGGGCTTAGACGAAGGTAGTTCAGGAGTGTTGATGATTTTTCCTTACTCGCCTTTCTTCTTTCCTTTTAACTAGTTTTTTTTAATCCGTCCGTTTACTTTGCAGACCTCGCCACTTTCCTTTGGAGAAAAGGAGAGGTGAGACGTTTGGGTTTGTCCGGGACTCTCGACGTTATTCAAGTCCGTCCCTCCCTTCCTCCTGACTTCAAGAGGGGCGAGAAAAACTTGATGAAGCATCTGAAGGGACTTTCATTCAGCAGGCCGAGGCTCCCTGCTCCCCCTAGGTCAACTCCATCCAAAACGGCAGTCTCTGAAGCCACTCCTTCTCCGGCTGCGAAAAAGGCGATTGCTTCCGAGGTCACCCCGTCCCCTGCTAGCAAACAGGGAGGTCCTCCTGCAGGGGTTCAGATTCCTCAGGGACCGCAGGCTGCTGGCTCTGAAGAGACGGGGGAAAGCACTCCCAGGGGGCTGATTAGAAAAAGGAGCAGGGGAACTCCAAGTGCAGATCACGTGGTGGATCTGGAGGCTGATACACCTGACCCTAAACGTTTTGCTCAGGGAGTTCCTAGTACCTTTTTCTCTGAGGAGAATGCTGAGTTCCATTATGCTGCAGGCGATAGCCAGGATGTCTCTGCTCTACTCTCTGATTCTGGGGCGGTTTTGGCGGATCATCTCCTCAAGACTGTCCATTCTGCTACCCATCAGGTGACCCAGTATATCCAGCGTACTGCCAGAGTCCTTCAGGCCTCTGCTGAGCTAGCGGCCCTGAGCCGTTTAAGCGACGAGGAACTGGCTAACTCCGACCGTCTGACTGCAATAGAAAGAGACGCTGCCCTTATTGCCGGCCTGAAGGATCAGCTGGCCAGAAGGGAGAGCGAGCTGGAGGAGGCCAAGAGCCAGGCGACTCACTGGAAATCTCAAAGCGAAAAGGCGGTCCGGGAGGCGTCCCGCTTGGAGGAGGAGTCGAAGGGAGCCAAGCAGGCCTTTGCGGAGCTGGAGCAGGCCAAAAAAGCTCTAGCCGAGCTGGACCAGGTTAAGGGAAAAGCTGTCGACCTAGAGGAGCGCCTTTCCAAGGCGGACTCAGCTCTTCAGGCGGCTCTTGGCGACAAAGACCGAGGAGTGGCAGAAAGAGAAGGATGCGATAATCCAGGAGGTGGAAACTGCCGTGTCAGCAGGCTTTGTCAATGGTGCCAACTCTTGCCTAGGGGTGGTCATGGAGGCTGTCAGGGAGATGTTCCCAGGCTTCGACGAAGACGCTTTTCGGGCACTTTATACCGCCAAGGACGAGGCCTAGATGCGCAGGATGGACGAAGAAGCTGCCACATCTGCCCCCGAAGCTCCCCCTGCTTAACATGGAAGGCAGTCGTCCTCAGAGGGCTCATGCTTGTCTCCAGCCGCGCTTACGCTAATATTTTGACTTCTTATCTTTTCTGCTCACCGAGCCTTTGGTGGCCGGCTGCCGTATTTGATGTAATTACTTTTGGAAAATCTTTGTTTGGTGTAACCTCTGCTACTTCGTTTCTTTTTCTAAGGAGTTTCTTGTTTGTTTTCGCCTTGACTCTGCTTGAATTTTTGTTTTGGAGCTCCTTAAGGTATGGTCTTTTCCCTGCTTGCCTGAAGGGCGAGTCATGGAGGCTCTTTGCGTTTTTATGCAAGGCTGGGGGGCCTGCCCCCAGTCTTGGTTAGTTTGACCTGTCCCTGGCTCTTGGTCAGAGTCCAGGGGGCCGACCTCCTGCCTGCCCAGAGGCTGGCAGGGTGGCATTATGCGTTTTTTATACAAGGTTGGGGGGCCTGCCCCCAGTTCTTGTTCGTTTGGCCTGTTCCTGGCTCTTGGTCAGGGTCCAGGGGGCCTGCCCCCTGCCTGCCCAGAGGCTGGCAGGGTGGCATTATGCGTTTTTTATACAAGGTTGGGGGGCCTGCCCCCAGTCCTTGTTCGTTTGGCCTGTTCGTGGCTCTTGGTCAGAGTCCAGGGGGCCTGCCCCTTGCCTGCCCAGAGGCTGGCAGGGTGGCATTATGCGTTTTTTATACAAGGTTGGGGGGCCTGCCCCCAGTCCTTGTTCGTTTGGCCTGTTCCTGGCTCTTGGTCAGAGTCCAGGGGGCCTGCCCCCTGCCTGCCCAGAGGCTGGCAGGGTGGCATTATGCGTTTTTTATACAAGGTTGGGGGGCCTGCCCCCAGTCCTTGTTCGTTTGGCCTGTTCCTGGCTCTTGGTCAGAGTCCAGGGGGCCTGCCCCTTGCCTGCAGAGAGGCGTTTGAATTTTTGTTGGGGGGGGGGGGGCTGTTTTCCTTAGTTCTGGCAACAGGGGGGCCTCCCCCTATTGCCCCCTGCTCGTTTGTGTGTGAAAACGCGAGTTTGAACAGGCAACGAGTATAGACTTTGAGGATCTTTTCATTTCTTCGTAAAAATCTATCACAAGGGTGGTCGGAGCCGTCGACATTTTTTGACCGTTCTCCGCCAATTTTTAAAGAAACGAAGGCTACTTTAAGATTCTGCTTAAACATAATATTTCTTCAGGGTGTCTGCGTTCCAGTGAGCACTCAACTCTTGGCCCTCTAGATTGGCGATTCTATATGTGCCTGGCCCTAAGATTTGAGTTACCTGGTACGGACCCTCCCAATTAGCGCTAAGCTTGCCGTGCTCTCTCGATCTTCCCACGGCCTGTGTCTTTCTGAGGACTAGATCACCCATCTGGAAGTTTCGCTGATGCACTCTTTTGTTGTACGCCTTCCTCATTCGTTGCTGGTAGGCGATGATATTGGCGGTGGCTTCCTCCCTTACCTCACTGACCAGATCTAAGGTCTCTGTCATCGTTACCTCATTCTCAGCCTGGTCGTATTGTATGGAGCGTAGGGAGGGGATCCTGGCCTCAATTGGTAGTAAAGCCTCTGCACCATATACCAGGCCGAACGGAGTCTGGCCCGTAGATTCCTTCCGGGTGGTTCGGATTGACCAGAGTATGCTGGGGAGTTCGTCGGCCCACCTGCCCTTGAGGTCATCCACCATTTTCTTTAGGCCACTCAAAATCTGCTTGTTGGCTGCCTCCGCCTGCCCGTTGGTTTGAGGGTGGCAGACGGCAGAATAAGCAACCGCAACGCCGTGACCTTCCAGCCATAATCTCAGGGGGTCATTATCGAATTGTCTTCCATGGTCAAACACCAGCATTTTGGGCAGGCCGAACCTGGTGATGATGTTGCGCCAAATCACCTTCCTGACCGCAGGCTCGGTGATGCTAGGCACTACCTCAGCTTCCACCCATTTGGTAAAGTAGTCGATGGCTACGATCAACTTTCTTCCCCCGGTGGCTACCGCGAAGGGGCCCAATATGTCCATCCCCCACTGAGCGAAGGGGATGGGAGACAGGATTGGCCTGAGCTCCTGGGCCGGAGCATGGATGGATGGGGCGAAGAGCTGGCATTTTCAGCACTTTTGGGTTAAGTCTTTCGCGTCGGCCAGCATGGTCGGCCAGTAGTATCCGGCTCTCAAGGCCTTGTGTGCTAGCGACTTCCCTCCTATGTGATGACCACATATCCCGGAGTGGATGTCATCCAACACCTCCGTCGCCTGCTCCGCCCCCAGGCACCTGAGCAGAGGGGACGAGAAAGATTTTTTGTACAAGTCTTCTCCTATTATGATGAACCATGCAGCCCTCGCTGGCATTTTTCTTTTCTGTACAGGGTCGGTCGGTAGGACTCCGCGTTTCTTGAACAGGATGATGGGGGTCCTCCAATCCTCAGGCCCTGCTTCTTCTACCGCCCCGACGGTTTGACAGGGGACGGTTGACTTCTCTTGGACGACGTCTACCCACACCGATCTCCTTATATCCTGCAGGCTGGAGCTAGCCAGTTTTGACAGGGCGTCCGCCCTGTTATTCTGGGATCGGGGGATCTGTCTGATTTCATATGATTTTAAGCCTGATAATTCTTTTTTTACCATTTCCAGGTACGCGGCCATTGTTTGGTCCCTAGCCTCATATTCTCCATTGATTTGGTTGGCGATGAGCTGGGAGTCTGTGGCCAGAACGACCCGCTCTGCGCCTGCAGCTTTGGCTAGGTTGATTCCTGCGAGTACTGCTTCATACTCGGCTTCATTATTCGAGGCGGGGAAGACAAATCTGAGCGCATGCTCAAAATCAGTCCCCTCTGGACTGGTCAACACTACCCCTGCCCCTGCTCCGTTGGCCGTGGAGGACCCGTCGGTGTATACGATCCACTCGCCGAGGGTTGGGCTATCCTCCTCAGAGTGGGAACATTCTGCTAGGAAGTCGGCCAGGGCTTGAGCCTTGATGGCTGTTCTTGACTGATATGTTATCCCTAGTCCACTTAGCTCGATTGCCCACTTTAGCAGTCTGCCCGACTTCTCAAATTTCTCTAACACCTTTTCTAGGGGCTGGTCTGTCAGCACCACGACGGGGTGTGCGTCGAAGTACGGTCTCAACTTTCTGGCCGCTATAACAACCGCGTAGGCCGCCTTTTCGACCATGGGGTAATTTTTCTCTGCTGTCCCCATGGCGTGGCTTACAAAATATATGGGCTGTTGAGCGCCTGCTTCTTCCCTTAAGATGACCGCGCTGACTGTCACGTTGGTTACGGCGATGTAAAGGAAAAGCTTTTCTCCCGCTACTGGTCTTGCCAGGGTGGGGAGTTTCTTTAAATGCTCTTTCAATTGCCCAAATGCTTCTTTTTGCTCGGCTTCCCATTTGAACTGCTTGTTGCCTTTCAGTACCTTGAAGAATGGGGTCGACTTGTCTGCTGACCTGGCGATGAACCGTGCTAGGGCGGCCATGCGGCCCGTCAGGCGTTGGATGTCCCTGATGGTCTTTGGCTCAGGAAGGTCCAGAACAGCCTGAACTTTCTCAGGGTTAGCGTCTATCCCTCGAGAGCTGACCAAAAAACCCAAGAACTTTCCAGAGCGCACCCCAAATGTACACTTCTTCGGATTGAGTTTCATTTTGTAGGCGCGCAGGGAGGAGAAAGTCTCCCGCAGGTCTGCCAAGTGCTCTTTGTCCCCCTTACTCTTTACAATGGCGTCGTCGACATAGGCTTCTATGTTCCTGCCTTTCTGGCTTTCGAACACTTTGTCGACCAGGCGCTGGTACGTAGCTCCTACATTTTTCAGTCCAAATGGCATCATCTTGTACATGTAGGTGCCTGAACTAGTGATGAACGCGCACTTAACTCTGTCTGGCTGCCATAAGTACACCTGATGGTACCCTGAGAAGGCATCCAGGAAGCTTAGCATAGTGTATCCGCTGGTGGCGTCCACCAATTGATCGATTCTGGGGAGCGGGTAACAGTCTTTCGAGCAGGCTTTGTTGAGGTTCGTAAAGTCCACGCACATCCTCCATGCGCCTGACGACTTTTTGACCATGACCACATTTGCTAACCACTCAGGGTAGTCACAGACCTCTATGAAGTCTGCCTTCAAAAGTTTTTCAATTTCTTCCTTGATTGCCAGGTCTTTTTCTGCGGACATGTTCCGCTTTTTCTGCTTCACAGGGCGGGCCTCCGTGCTTACATTCAGCCTGTGAACGATGCATGTTGGATCGACCCCTGGCATTTCATCCGCCGAGTAGGCGAATACGTCCTTGTTCTCTTTCAGTAGCTCGACCAGTTCAGCCTGGTAGGACTCCTCCAGGTCAGCCCCTACAAGGACTTGCCTCCCTGGCTCTAGGTCCACCAGCATGCTTTCTCCCCCGGGTTCCAGGTGGTTTGTTGCCTTACTACCGGCTGGAATCTCGCCTTCCCTGCTGGGGGAACTGTCGGCTTTTCGTTTCCCTTTTCTTTCGTTTTCGTGAGTCTGCAGGGCCACGGAGTAGCACTGTCTGGCCGACTCCTGGTCTCCGCGTACTTTCCCTTCTAGGCCGAAATCAGTAACATAGGCTATAATGAGAGCCCTGATTGATATGGCCGCTTCAATTTCGTCCAGGGTGACTCTGCCGATCAGGGCATTGTAAGCAGACTTTGCATCTACTACAACGAACGATGCCCTGACATTTCTGGCAGCAGCCCCCTCCCCAAATGTTACAGGTAGGTCTATGATCCCTACTGGTAATACACCTGCTCCGCTGAACCCATACAACGACCCAGGGGCAGGTCGTAAGTGCCTTTTCTCCAGACCCATTTTGTCGAAAGCGTCCTTGTACAGCAAATTCGTGTAGGCACCGGTGTCCACCATGCACCTCCGAACAATATGGTTGCTGATTACCAAGGATAGCACCAGGGGATCGCTGTGGGGGTACACCACCCGCCCTGCATCCTCGGGGGTGATGCTCAGCGTTACTCCTTTTGGGCTTCCTGCTCTTTCAGCGTAGCAGATTTGGTTTCTCAGCTCACGAATTTGCCTTTTCTGCCCTCTTCGGCTGATTGGACCCTCTGCATCCCCTGATATCACATGGATTACCAGGCGATTCTGTACCGAGCCTTCGGGCTTTTCAGGCGTCTCCTTCTGAGTTTTGTTCCTGGCTGCGTAGTTGGCCAACCAGCCGTTCCTGATCAACTTCTCAATCTCGTCTTTCAAGTGGCGACATTCTTCGGTGGTGTGGCCTACGCAGTCGTGGAAAGTGCAGAATTTCTTGGGATCCCCTCTTGGACTGCGAGGCTTGCTCGGGCGATTCCACTTAGCGGTTTCTTTTTCCAGCTCGAAGATTTCTGCCCTGGATTTGTTGAGGGCTGTGTAACTGTCGAACCTGGGCTGGTAGACAGTGCGCTCCTTTTTAGGGGTATCCCCTTCTTCAGTTCTATGCCTTCCGGGTTCGTTTCTCCCGCGTCCATCCTGCGGTCCCCCCTGCTGCCTTGCAGGGCCGGCGGGGGTCTCCGACAGGCTGTGGAACTCTTCCTGCAGCATAAACCCCTCTGCAATCTTTCTGGCTTTGGCCAGGGTCTCAGGCTGGGCCCTGATCATTTGGTTTTTCATTTCGCCGGGTAGCAGGGAGTTGGTTAGTGCATATGCTGCTGTCGGGTCGTCAATTTCTTTCACCTGCTGAAACGATAAGTCAAACCTCTTCAGATATTCCCTGACAGTTTCGCCCTTCTTTTGCTTGAGAGTCATCAGGTCAAAGCGGGTGAGACGTCGTCGTTTGTTTCCAGCATACTGGTCCAAGAACATTTCTGCCAGCTCGATGAAGAAAGAGATTGACCCCTGCGGGAGGTCCCTGAACCAACCCTGGGCTAGGCCTACCAGGGTGGTGGGGAAGATTTTACACCAGACTGCGTCGTCGGCGTCGTACATGCCCATGTGGCTTTCGTACGCAGCCAGGTGGTCTTCCGGGTCTGTAGTTCCTTCGAACTTTACAGTTGGCATCTTAATCTTCGGGATGGGATACGCCTGAACCTCAGGGTGAAGCGGGGTCTTAGTTGGCCTGCCCACCATTTTTGACCTACTCGCGTCTGAGTAGCGACCGTAGTCGTCCCTCCTGTCAGGGGTCGGTCGCCGGCTCTCAGGGGAGCGGTGCCTTGGTGGGGGCCTCGGCCTGCTTATCGCCTCATCGCCCTGGGAAGGGGAGTGGTACCGCGAGCGCTTCTTCTGGGCGGACTCGAGGTTATCACCCTGACGGTGCCTGGGCCTCATGGGCTGGCCGTTGTTGAGCCTGGATTGCATGCCCTGGGACAGCCCGGGGGGTGGCCGCAATCCCTCAACCGGTGTCAGCCTGGAGAATACATCTTGTTTCTCTCCCAGGCGCTTGGATACTGGCTCTTTGTACTTCATGCGATCCCTCAGGTCCTGGGATAGGCCTCTTCTTTCGCGAGCGGCCGTGGACTCTGTAGTATGGATGGAGAATGCGCCCTCAGGACCAGCTACCTCCTGCCGTGCAGGGGGCTCCTGACGGGCCTCTGAAATTCGCCTTTGTACTTGTGCGTATGCCTGAGCCGTCTTCCTAGCTTTTCTCTGGACGTTTCTGACGGCGGTTCGCTTTGTGCCCCCGGTTCCTTCCCCACTTTCAAAGTGGAGCAACCTGGGGGTCGTAGCGGCCCTGCCTATCAGGTCATCAGGGGTGAATTCCTGGTCCAGCATGGCGGAGAAGAAAGCCGCAGTTTGTACCATCTGGGCAGGGGTGAGGTTCAAGACCGACCTCGGCTGGCTCCCCTGTCCGGCTATGGCAGTTGTCCCTTGGCCCGGTGCCCCCTGCAGGCTTGCTCGTCCCACGCCTGGAATCGTGGCGGCAGGTGTCATTTCGGGCGGCATGCCAAACTGGGGGGCTTTGAGCGGGTTTGCCGCTGAGCTGGTGTCGAAAATTTCCGGCATGTTCGATTATGGGTGGTTAATTGTGTTTTTGGAATGGTTGATTTTGTGGGTAATCTCGTGAGCACAACCTAGATCTCCCCACAGACGGCGCCAAATTGTTCCGGTCACGGAATCAATGAATACGATTGTGAATTCGGGTTTCAAGTACTCGGATATTGCCTGCTTGATTTCCTTTGATCTCCCCTTTCTCCTCTCCTACGATCGGACCGTCCCGGCGGATTGAGTCTGCTCCCTGCACAAGTAGCGCACAGGGCCTCGGAGGTTGTCCGAGGGAACCCTCTCCGATGCCTAAGTCAGTCCGTGTATGCCTTAACGAACCTAGGTCGTGAGGAACTAGGTGGCCTTTTTAGGAGTAAGAGTCTAGAGAGAGAAAATCCAACCCTTTCTAAGTGGGAAATGGGTGAGTATTTATACCTTCCCATAAGAGAAGAAATTGGAGGGAAAAAAGAGCGGGAGAATGGGTGGATGTCAGGATTACACGTGGGCCCATTTCATCCACTCATTCCCCTTTTACCTTAGGCAGAAAGACGAAGGGGCCCCTGGCAATCCCTGCCCTGCTTGGGAGGGCTATCGCCTGGGGGCAGGTGGTTAAGAGGAGTCTGCTGGCCTCTCCCAGCTGGTCGCCTTACCCTGCTGGGCAGGCGACCCTCTTGGAGACGCCTTCACAGAGGCAAGTCCTGGTGTCTTACCTCGACGGCCTGATGGACAGACCCTTCGGTTCCTGGGTTGGGTATTTGCGGGGCCTGCCAGACGGGTGACCCGGCGCAGGCTCTTCAACCCTCATCAACTGATATATACACTAAAAAACTCATTATATACGCTATTAAACTCACTACATATATATATACAGTAAAATAGTTATTGTTATATACACTCAAATGGTTACTATGTACACCAATTAATCAACATATATACACTGAAATAATTGGCATATGTACTTAATTATTTGATATAATAGAATTGTTATATACCTTAAAACGGTTATTATGTACACTGAAATTGTTTTTATATACACCAATTTTTTTTTAAATTCCGATTTTTTTTTTCGAATTTTTTTTTTTTTTTTTTTGGAAAAAAATTTTCGGAATTTTTTTTTCGAAAGAAAAAAAAAAAATTTTGGAAAAAAATTTTCCGAAATTTTTTTTTTTCCGGAAAAAAAAAAAAAAAAAATCCGAAAAATATCGATTTTTTTCCCCGGGAAAAAAAATTTTGGAAATTTTTTTTATGTATGAGTTTTTGTTTTAATCTTAGCTTTTAATTTGATTTTAATTTAATGGTTGAGATTGTGCCTCAATGGGTGCGGCGAGTTGAGCTGCCAAAAAGGATCCTAGATCTTTATATATATATATATATATAGAGGCGGGCTCCGGTGAGGCAGGGTAACTCCTTACACCCATTGAGGCACAATCTAGGCCATTAGATTAAGATGGGACATACATCCAAATAAGTGTTATATACACTAAAAAAAATTCATCATGTACGTTATTAAACTCACTATATACACACACTTAAGAACTCAATATATACAGTAAAAAAAATGTTATATACACTTAAATAAAAAAAATGTTATATACACTCAAATAGTTATTATGTACACCAATTAATCAACAATGGAACATACATCAAAATAATTGTTATATACACTATAAAAACTCATTATATACGCTATTAAACTCACTGCATATATACACTTAAGAACTCAATATATACAGTAAAATAATTGTTATATACACCCAAATAATTAATATGTACATCAGTTAATCAACAATGGAACATACATCAAAATAACTATTATATACACTAAAAAACTCATTATATACGCTATTAAACTCACTACATATATATATATACACTTAAGAACTAAATATATACAGTAAAATAGTTATGGTTACTATGTACACCAATTAATCAACATATATACACTGAAATAATTGGCATATGTACTTAATTATTTGATATAATAGAATTGTTATATACCTTAAAACAGTTATTATGTACACTGAAATTGTTTTTATATACACAATTTTTTTTTTTAATTCCGATTTTTTTTTTTTCGGAAAAATTGTTTTTTTTGGAAAAAAATTTTCGGATTTTTTTTTTCGAAAAAAAAAAAAAAAATTTGGAAAAAAATATTTCGAATTTTTTTTCCGGGAAAAAAAAAATTTCCGAAAAATATCGATTTTTTTCCCCGGGAAAAAAAATTGGGGAAATTTTTTTTATGTATGAGTTTTTGTTTTAATCTTAGCCTTTAATTTGATTTTAATCTAATGGTTGAGATTGTGCCTCAATGGGTGCGGCGAGTTGAGCTGCCTCAAAGGATCCTAGATCTATCTATATATATATATATATATATATATATATATATATATATATATATATATATATATATATATATATATATATATATATATATATATATAGTCCGAATAGAATTTACCGTATAAAAGAATATAATTTAAATTCCAAGATATAAGTAACATGAAGCATCGTTTCTTACAATCAAAACAAATCGAAAGAATACCATTACAAATGTTTGCAAAAAAAGAGTGAAAATATCAACTCATCTTATGTTTTCTACGAAAGGTGCAACATACTTATGTTTTCAACAAAGATAAAAAAAAATATATACAAAAGTATTAAATTCTAACTAAAAAATCCGACTAATTAGCTCCCAGAAGTGAATGCGAGAATTGTTGCTTTCATCCAGAAGCACCGCCAAGAGCATTTTTCTGGTCACATGAAAGGGTGGTTAGGGCCAAGAAAGATGGTGTATATTTTCAAGAAAATAAGCGAAGTCAATGTATCTTTATATGACATCTATACACTTATAGTACCTACAGAAAACTTAGTGACAATACATCATTCAACGCAACAAAGGCAAAATAGAGGAGCATATTTACATACTACCTCATACGAAAACATGGTTTCTCCTCCTTCTACACCATATACTACTTGAATATGATGTTAACAATGAAAAGGAAATAAAGAAATTGTCGTACCCAATATCCGCTTTTGATATGTTCAAGAAACTTTGATTAGTGGAAGTATTATTTAACTGCATTGAGAAAATAAAAGGGGAGATAAACAACAACATTAGCATTAAAAATAAAGAAAATGAGAATATGACAATAAAGTAATGTAAAAACGATAACGTTCTGTCAAGGCTACACATCATAATGAGAGAAGAAGTTTTCGCTACATCGTGAAGATTCAACACCTGTTACATGTAGGAGTGATTAAAAATGCTTATAATATGTTTACATCTAAAAAAATATACTTGTAGTGAAATCATGTTTCAAAGCGTAGGTAAAATAAGGAGTCAAGCAATGTGAATAATCAGATGTACTAATGTACATCTTGTGCAAATATTGAAAATGATGGCAAAAAAATCAATTATTTTCATCACTTTTAATATACTCTACTAACCATTCTCTTCATCCTAATCTCAATCCCAATCTCAAATAATAAAAGTGGGTGGATTGGAGATTTTTTTAAGCCAAATGTTTTTGTCTTTAAAGATGTTCTCATAAATAGAAATACTATTACTACAATTACTACTACTACGAACACTAACAAATAATATTACTACTAATACTACCATTACAACCACCACCACCACTACTACTACTTGATACTTAGTAGCAACAACAACAAGAGCAACAATAACAACAACAACTACTACTATTACTACAACATTACTACTAAGCTAACCAATGCTACACTACTAACACTAACACTACAATTGTACCACTACCAATACATTACAACCAAACTACTTCTACTCCAATACTACACCACTATTACACTACTACTACTACTACATCACCAACAACAACAACAAACAACAAACAACAACAATAACGATAATATTATTACTATTACCACTATAATAATAATTACATTACAAATAATACTTCTACTACTAACATACTACAACTATTGCTAATAATACCATACTACCACTAGCTACTACTAATTCTAATACATACTACTAAACTCCCACCACTAAACCTACTTAATCCCAACTACTACTACCACAACCTCAAGAACACCACCAACAATAATAACAACACCACCAACATCAACAATAATACTAAGACTACCACCCACACTAGCATCTCCATCATTTTACTCCGTGTACTAAGCTTCATGTATTTAGGCATTTTCATTAATCATAAAAAAATTACTTCCTTTTTGCTTCAAAAGGGTGAAAATCACAACAACAACAACAACAACAACAACAACAACAACTACTACTACTACTACTACTACTACTACTACTAGAACAAGAACAACATCAATAACGACCCCTTCTTCCCACAAAACAACAACAACAACAAAACAACAACAACAACCACAACAACAACCCACAACAACAACAACAACAACAACAACCCACAACAACAACAACATATATAATAACAATAGTAACAACAAAATCCAAAAAACAATCTCAATAACAAAAATAAAAAACTAACAAAAAAAACAATAATAACACAACATGGAGGATTAGGGGAAGGGGAAAGGGAAAAGGGGGTCGCCGGAGTAAGTAGGGATGCCGGTGGTGGGGATTCGCCGGAGCTCCAACAAGGGAAAATGGAGGAGATTTGGGTTAGGATTTGGGGTCGGGGGTTATGATTTGGGGGAATTGGGGAAATGACGAAGGAGGAAATAGGTTCGTTGTCATTTTATCGTTTTTTTTTATAAATTTTTTTTTCCCCAGATTGCGTCGGACTTGCCGTGACAAAATCCGTAGCAAAAAAATTTGCGACGGAAAGTCCGCCACAATTCTGGGATTTTTTTAATTATTAAAACGCCTGGATACATGCTGGCATTGCGTCGAATTCAGAACATCTACGTCGGGTAGTCCGACGCAAACAACCTTCATGCGTCGGAGTGGCGTCGACTATTCCGACGCATAGATTGGCGAAAAATATATTTTCTTGGCGCCTTCATCTAGCGTCGACATGCGACGGGGATTCCACCGCACCATCTGTTGCGTCGAGCATTCCGACACAATCCGACGCAAGCATTATTCTTGCGTCAAATTGTTTGTCCGCCGCAAAAGTTCCGCCGCAATTTGAGCTGTTTTTTGTAGTGAGATTACGATCTGGTGGCTGTCCGGTCGGGTCGTTTTAAGTCCATTGGACTACGTGTTGAGGCTCGCCAGCCAAGGCTTAGAAGTCATACCTGACGTCTTCGCTCGCGGTTGCTTGCTTGGGCCCGGGCTGTTGCTTGTCATCTTGTTCTTGATTCTTTGTGCGCGCGCTTTGTCTTCTTCGGTTTATTTAAAGGTTTTGTTTATTTTTAAGCGCTTTCGTGTGTTAGGCGTAAATGTATTGGCACATGATTCGGGATGCTTGTGAACCCTTGATGAAATAAGGCATTCGAGGGCGTTAGTCTCCACTCGAACATTTGTCTTCGGGGATGCTCTAACCCCTAGGACAAAATAAATTGTGATAAATTACTCGAGGGCGTCAGTCTCCACTCGAGTAGCTGTCTTTCGGGATGCTTATGACCCCTAAGACAAAACAAAATGATATAAAACAATTCGAGGGCGTCAGTCTCCACTTGAATAGCTGTCTTTCGGGATGCCTCCGACCCCTAGGACAAAATTGCTGTGCCTCCGGGATAACTCTGACCCTCGGGCAGAATTGCTGTGCCTCCGGGATAACTCTGACCCTCGGGCAAAATTGTTGTGCCTCTGGGATAACTCTGACCCTCGGGAAAAATTGCTGTTGCTGTTCCTCCGAGATCTTAGATCCCTCGGGCAAAATTGTTGTGCCTCCGGGATAACTTTGACCCTCGGGCAAAATTGCTGTGCCTCCGGGATAACTCTGACCCTCGGGAAAAATTGCTGTTTGTTTCATTTGTCTTAGTTAATTTTGTTTTGTAGGTTTGTCTTATCTCGTTCAGGTTTTCTTTTGCTTGGTCTTAATTTGTTGTGTAGTTGAGTTTGCTCGATCAGAGTTTGTTTAGATTAGTTCGAATTGCTTTATTACTCGTTCAAGTGCAGTGTCTAAGTGCGGTTCTCATGTTTGTTTCGTTATCGAGAGTGTATTATTGACGTCGATTACTAATTATTTTGCTCATTGTGATTTTGTTTGTTCTAAAGGTCGCATGTTTTAAATGTATCGAATTTTGAGTTCACTTGCTTCACTTTAGTCTGTACCGGGCCATTTAGATGCACGTCTGTCTGCGGCCTAGTCTTCAAGCGCCTAGCACCCAACGAGCCAGGACTCAGGCGCGTCACCTGGGGCGGTCGGATTTTTGCGGATCGGGTATGTTTAAGTAATCGAAAATTGGGGCGATCGTTTCATTTCACACAATTCGAACGCGTCGCCCCTTTCGCCCCAAACTCTACTTCTCGACCTTTCTTGCCAAATTTCATTTTGATTTCCGCTATTTACGACAATGTCGACTCCGGGTAAGTGCTCTTTGCTTGTTTATTGTTGGTTTTGCTTGATTTGATTGATTATGAGTTGGTTTTGGTTGAAAACCCTAGAAAATCGATTTGGGTGTTTTTTATTCACTAAGTTTCGATGCTTGTGCTTAGTCTCATTGTTAAATTAAGGTCGATTAGAGCTTGTTGAAGTAGTTATAAGCTTGATGAGGATGTTCGAGGTGCGACAATGGCTCCTTATGGAAATGTGTTTGGAATGCTAGGGTTAAGGATCGTTTCCTGATTATTCCCGTATTTATTTTGCGTAATTTGGCTCAAATAGTGTTATGAGGATGTGGGTAGCTCTCTTGTCGATTCTTATGGGCTAGGATGACTTTTAGGACCCTCCGTAAGGTTTTGTGTGTCTTAAGAGGAACTAAAAGGTGTCGTAATGATGCCGGATTTTTCCGAAACCACTTCCATTGTGACCGGGATCAAAAATGCGTGCTAGCGGCCGATATCCCTATCCGAAATTTTGACCCTATTTTGACCTGTTTAAGCTGATTTTGCCTGACTAAGGCTATGTTTTTTTTTTCGTCCTTGATTTTGTTTACAGCTAGAGATGATACCGAGCGTCCTGAGGGAACTTCCTCGGTTGGTGCTAGCACTAGTGCTAGTGAGGGGGTTGTTGGGGTGAGTTCGCAGACTCCCCGAGGAATTCGCAGGAGACATCGGAGCATCTCGTCCCAGCGTCGTGATCCCGAAACTATTAATGAGGCTGAGTTTGATAGAGTGAAGAAGCGTAAGCTTCCGGAGACCGTGGCTAGGAGAGCTCATGTCCCGGTTCCTGTACCGTAGGATGAGGAGATTGTTTATGAAGATCCCGACTGGGCTCGGGACTGGGATGGTCATCAGCTGATGTTTCATCTTGACCTTCACGTTTCTAACCGCATCGTGCGGGGCCTGGTGAGTGTCCTATTCGTGCCTTTTAGTTATGACTTAGATCTTTAGCTCAGGTTAGGTTAGGTTTGCTTATCCTCGCATTGTTTTCGTTTGCAGTCCCCAGGTCCGATGAGGACTTTCTCGGGCTTTACTACGTGTCATGATATCTATTTTCAGAAGTTGACCCCCACGGTAAAGGGGATTATCGCGAGGACCGCTCTAGGTCCCGTGGTCGGGCAGTGGGTTAGGTTGGTGGGTTTCAAGACTAAATGCAACCTTATGGTGATTAGGGCGATGATAAATCGCTTTGATGATACTACTTCGACCTTCCACATGGCTTTTGGGGAGGTCGGGATGACTCTAGAGGACTTTGGGATGATTAGCGGTCTGCCCTGGGGGCCGCATAGGATTAGGTGGGCCGCCGAGGGCCCTATTCTAGACAGCGATGAGGTGCGGGACCTCATCGGGGATTGTTTGCCGCGTGAGGCATATAGTTCACCTCATGCTTTGGTGAGTTCTTACATCACCGATCGGTGTTAGAGGGTCGACAACCCAACACGCCGGAACAGGATGCCCGGTTGTGGTTGTGGTACTTCCTAGGGCCGACTCACTTCTCGGACAAGGGCGAGAGGTTTAACACTAGGATTCTGCCTTTCCTAGCTGACCTGACTCAGCTAGGACGCTACGATTGGGTGACCGCGGCTTTTGCGGAGATGACTCGCTGCCTGCAAGTCATGGTGAGGCTGTTGGTGATAGAGTCGGCCTCAGCTGTGCCCATTGTGGGTCCGGGCCTTATATTGGAGGTTAGTTACTACTCTTACTCTTGGATTTTGAGTTAACTTTGTTTTGGTTTGGGGTTGCTAAAGTTATTTCGGGATTTCATATGCTTGGATCTATTCCTACTTCCCGTGTTTGGCTCCTAAGACGGTGCGGGTGCACCCGAAGAGATTCCTGGCAGGAATCGAGTGGAGGCTGGCCCAGCCTAAGAGCACAATCAGCCACTACCCGACGGAGAATGCGCTGGTTAACAAGTTACGCCTCGAGGATGTAAGTTTTCTTCTTAGCCCCCAAGGTTTGGGATTCAATAGGATGTTGGTTCTGTTTGTGTAGTTTGTGGACCGTCCTTGGGCCAATTATGAGGGCGTGCCGGAGTATCTGGCCACGGAGCTAAGACCTCGAAGTTATAGGAGGATGCTCCTTCCTGCGTTGTTTCGCCCAGTTTGGTATCTGGGCGAGCGGTTGGTGCGTCAGTGTCTGTATGACGATTTTAGGGTACCGGTTGATCCTCCCCGGACCATGTTCAGACCACCGACCGCCGCAGAGGTCCTCGAGGATAGGGACGGAGAAGGGGGCGATACACTCTTGGTGCCTAGTGCCTTCTATCTATCTCACGTCGCCCGACGGTTAGCTTGCTATCGCCTCGTGGTAATGTTCTAATTTTGGTTCTAAGGTTTGTGTCGCGGTTTACTGTTTCTTTGCCCTCTGACTGACCAATCTGTTGTCTTTTTAGCTGGCCGACCCGGCTGACGAAATCCAGCCCCCAGATTTTCCCCTGACGCTGCTTAGGGTGGATGCGGTTGGGATACCCTTTACTAAGCCTCTCCCCCCATGTTCTGCTGAGGAGAAGGAAGGTGGGATAGAGTGGCGTGACCGGGTATCCCGGGTGAGTTTTTTGGCTCTTGTTTTCGATTTGGGTTCTAATAATGTAGGGTCGGTTTGCCTAACTTTTGTGGTTTCAATACTCAGGTTTCATCGGCTTGCCATAAGCGGTTGTGGCAGGCCGGCAACTGCTTCCAGGCCTATGCCTCGAGGGTTTCCCGTGATACTTCGGGGCCTCGATCGATGACTTTGCATGACTAAGGTGGTTTTTTAGGCTGCTCGCGTGCTTTCCTAATGTTTGAGTGTATTCACAGGATGTCCCGGATATGGTGGGACAGTTGGAGACTCGGGTGACCGAGCTCGAGGCGAGAGATGCTGAGTCGCAGCGGCTCCTGCAATCTCGGGCCGACGAGATCGCTTTCCTTAAAGAGCAGCTGGCCCGGTCTCGGGGCGAGACCTCTACACAGGGCGAGGCTAGGCATCGGATCGAGAGGGAGACTGAGGCTGAGGCTGAGGCTACGGGTGCTAACGAGAAGGTTGGAGGAATCCCCGAAACAGCTACCCTAGATATGCTGTCGGGGATGGATGGTGGTGATCGAGTCTCCTCTTATAGACTTGGAGGATCTAGACTTGGATGACAATCTTTGTGAGATCGTGATGGCCATTGGTGCGGCTTCTAGGGGTCCTCCCTAACCTCGATTCGTGTATGAATTTGTAGATTTTGTATATTTGTTTTAGATTTTTAGTATTTGAATTAGTTGGATTAGTCTTGTGTTTTTATTTGGCTAGTTGTTTAGCTAGATTGACAAGTAATCACTCTTTCGTTTGTTTGTTTGTGATTCGACCTAGTTTAGGGCGTGTTAGCGTTGCATGAGAGTATGAAAATAGTTCTTTTCGGATATAAAATATTAACATGCTTTGACCGAGTGTGCTAAGAGAAGAGCGTGGGCATTCAGAACGAGACTGAAGTTTAAAGTTCGGGCGACTTTTGAAAAAAAGTTAGACCACTTTTATTCATAAAATTGCCTTGTTATGCTACAGACGTGACTTGACGGTAACCGTTAAAAGGCTACAACACGCCTAGGTGGGGTAGCTTATCCCCCTAAAAAAAATAAAAAAACGTCTAAGTCTCATGCGTCCGGCGAGTGAATTCGCATTCCTGTAGCCCTTGCACGGGTATTTCGGTTTCCGGAACGGGTTTTAATGACTTTGGGAGGTCGTTCCCGATGTCCTTGGTATAGGATGATATCTACGGTGATAATGCAGGGTCAAAATCTCTTCCTTTGGGTTGTTCGGGATGTCGCCTGCCTGGCCACAGACGCTTGGGCTGAGGCTATTGGGTTTCGGGCCGCTTGGGCTCGGGCGGCTGGACACTCGGGCGCGTGGGCCGGTGCGGTTTGAGCCCGGGTTATGGAAATTTTCCGTCGTTTCCTAGTTCTAGTGGGATTAGGGCTGTATATACGGGTTGTGGGTGCTTGTTTTAGACATATTAGAATATCCATAGTGTCTAGTACACCTATATTTAGGGTCATGTCGGGTTTCGGGAATACCCTAACCGAGTGGGCGGGCTCTTTTAAGAAATGTGGCCCCGAGGTTAGTTCAAATGACGGTTTGTCAACGGTTGTCGCGCTAAGTCGAGTCAATGTAAAACATAATTTTTTACAGGCATGTTCTACGTTATGGGACCCGAAGCGCCATGTTTTCGCCTATCCCTGGGATAAAATTTGTCCTTTGCCCGAAGAGGTGGATGCTATAGGTGGGTGGAGCTCGGTTCGCCCTTATGTTTCTGTGGACATGACATAGGTCCACCCCGACGCGGCCACGCGCGGGTTTGGGGAGGCGAATGAATCTCCATATGAGATGATCAAATTGAAATTTAAATCGAAGTAAGAGTCTCCACCGAACTTTGTGGGAGTTCGGGCCCGTTCGAACCCACTCTATGTCGTAGTGGGCCGTGTACAAAATACGGCCCATTTCCGATGTCAGAGCTTATTGGGTTCGTCCCTTTGCATTGTGATACCGATACCGACATTATCGGATATCGTGTATTGAATGACTCTCGTTGCCAATGGATTCGGACACCCGGAAACCATGGTTCTGAGTAAAGGGTGAGGGTACGTGTTGGGAAGTTCACTAAGAACACCCAACCCCGCCCGCACTTAGCGGCCTTTACTAAGATATCGTTCGTTTTTTATGTACACGCGTTAGTTCGACGGTTGAATGATATGCAAAGAGCGTTTTGACTAAACATGTGAATTATGTTTGACTAAGTCGTTTAATGCATCTAAACTAATAACGTCAAAGTTGTTTTAGCATGTGATGTTCATTTTAGTACAATAAAACAAATAACAAAAACGATAACAGATTACAATATACGAGCGGCATACCACCCGGAATTACAATGCAACCAACGATACAATACAAACAATCGCGATAATAAAGAAGTAAACGAGTTAGAAGATGTAAATATGATATGATGAAAAAAATTGTATTTGGTTTTGGAAATCGATGATTTGGTTAAGTCGTGTAAACATATGGTGCAATTTATACTCGACTTAAATATTGATACTCGTAATATTCGATGCTTGATTATAGAATCAATATCGAATATTTAGAGTGGATTTTGAAAAAGTTGCTGAAAGATTGTGTAAAAAATTGTGACGAAAAAATTGTGACAAAAAAAAATTTGTGACAAAAAATCGTGCCAAAAAATTGTGACAAAAAATCGTGACAAAAATTTGTGACAAAAATCGTGAAAAAAATTTGTGACAAAAATCGTGACAAAAAATTGAGAAAGGGAGAAAAACGGGATTTGATTTTACACCCATAACCTACATGCTTTGTATACTCGGAACGGGGCTCGTCGGAATGTGGCTTAGGCACGGGAGCGTCGAGATGATATAGGAAGAGCTATGGTGGTTTATGATTGGGATGGGATTTGACGAGTTTTGCTCTCGGGTTTGTATATGGTTTTCCTAAAATTGCCTAGAATTCCGAGGATGGATTGTATGGGATTGTATCGCCTAGGATGTTATGAGTTGTAGATGTCTTATGAATTGTAGATGTATGATGTGTGTGATGGGAGGGTCCTATTTATAGGAGATGACTAACTTGCAAAGGAAGAAAGTCGCCGGTTGGAATGAGGTGGGATTCCGTCTAAGTATAGGAAAAGTAAGAAGTTGAAAGGGAAGAGAATTCCGTTTCTTGGTCGGAAATAAAGGAATCTCGGCTGAAATGGGGCTGCTCGGCCGAGTATTTGACGCTCAGTCGAGTGTTTGATTCGGTATCCGGATAGAATTCCTACTTGAGATCGAATTCTATCCTTAAATGGATTTGTTTAATATTTTTTGAGGCTGATTTTTGTAGTATTCGAGCCTAAACCGAACTCGTGAGATGACACGGCTGGTCCGTGTGTCTCGAAAAAATATCTTTGACCGGGTTTGACCCGGCCGCTAAAAGACGGTTTTGCCCCTGGTGCCGGATTCGACCCAAATTAGTCTTATTTGACTCGAAACGACCCACTGGGCTTTGATTTGAGGTTGGTTTTGTAAGATTTGTACTCCGTAATAAGCCCAAGCCAAATGTCCATGATTTCGAGCCCATATCCGAGTCCATTAAAGCATGTTTGCGTCCGATCATCATCGGGTGTTTGGCGGGAACTACTATAGACACCTGGCGGTCAAAATGTGGGTGTCTACAGAGCCCCCACTCTGACTGAGGCTTGGACAAGGCGAAAGTCAGAGTAGCTACCAGGCCAATCGAGGATTAAGACCTGGCAGACTTCCGATCGGGTCGTTTATATTCCATTAGACTTGCGTGAAGGGCTCGCCAGCCATAAGATAGAAATCATACCTGGGTAGATGTCAATAATGTCGCGGGGACTTTGCCTGAAAAGTCTTGGGTGTGTCTGTTTACAGACATATCCCGTCTTGAAGTTGTGTGGGAACTTGCCTTGTAAGCTCTGGGTGTATCTGCTTGTAGATACATCCCGTCTTGGAATTACGTGGGAGCTTGCCTGTAAGCTCTGGGTGTATCTGCTTGTAGATGCATCCCGTCTTGGAATTACGTGGGAGCTTGCCTGTAAGCTCTGGGTGTATCTGCCTATAGATACATCCTGATAAAAATGTTGCCTGTAAGCTCTGGGTGTATCTGCTTGTAGATGCATCCCGTCTTGGAATTACGTGGGAGCTTGCCTGTAAGCTCTGGGTGTATCTGCCTATAGATACATCCTGATAAAAATGTTGCTTGAGTCTTCCACTGGGGAGTCTTTGAGAATTCTTCGGGAGTCTTGGGTGTACCTGTATGCTGATACATAACAGATTGCATGTAATATCTAGGCAAAACACCGACTCACGCTGGAGAAGAAATGATTTTTGATTGATTTTTGGAAAGAAAATGCTGAATTTTTTTTGAAATTTTTTGGAAATAAGAATGCTTGGGATGACTTGATTCCTGATCAGATTCTGACACGGACTCCTAAAATCCTCCGGTTAGGCCTGTATGCCTAGATAAAGTATGATAAAAATTCCTATTCCCGTGGTGACTAGGAAAGGGATTTTCTCAAATGGCTAAGTTTTGCAAATTTTAAAATGAGAATTTTGAAGAGAGAGATATACCGACAGACTCGACTCTGGACGCGAGAGGACGAGTTGACAGACACGACTTTGACTCTCTAAGGGTTAGACCGTGACTCGGTAGGGAGTGAGCCACCTAAGATGACAAGACTCTTAAGTTGCGTTATTTCGTAGCCTAGGCGAGTGGCAACATGGTCAAATCCTCAGAATGAGACTGTTTCCGTATGACAGGGCTTTGTGGTAGCAATGCCGTAGACTGGTGTTCTTTTGAATTTTTTTTGGTTTCGGGGTATGTTCCCGAAGTAGGTATTTCTTCGAGTCCCCGACAAATTCTCGTCTTCAACTGAGCCAAGTACTAGGACACTCTATAGAAAGGAAGCTAGTGTTTGAAAAGTATTTGGATTTTTGTGAGTGGAAGGAAAACTTCTGCCTAAGAGAAGCCCCCAGAATGACAAAGCTAACTAATGAGAACATGACAGTGTCGTGACCGGAATGATGATGCTTTTTGAATGTGTCAATGTGGGTGGTTGTGCCTCGGTTGAAAGACTGCCTACGTATTCACGTGCGGTGAAATCAAACCAAGTCGTAGTTCAGTGGATTGGAAGATATATTATGGTGCCTAGTTTATTAGGGCTTTGTGTGTAACTAGCCATAGCAATGGTTAGGCTAGGTGTGCTGATGGGAAGGGATTCGTCACGTCCCTAGCCAACAATAATATAACCGGCTAACCTAACTAGGGTAGATAGGGTAAGTCGGGTCGAATCCACGGGGACGGTAAGAGGCGTCTAGACTAGGTCGGCCCAAATACTAGACTAAGTCAACGAGCTACACTAAAGAATGATAGAGGGGGAGAAGACTAGACTACAACTAAGGCTAAGGAGAAAGACAACAAAGGAAAACAGGCTAGGATTAGGTCGGGGTCAAAGGGGTAACGGAATGGTCAAGGGAGGATTAGAGTGAAGGAGGTAGTAGGGTAATCTAGGTTAGTCCGAGCTCTCGCATCTTAGACTCACCTAGAGGTTCCACCTAGAACCCATCTCGGCGGTACACAACACAAACGAGGTTCTAGCGCGCTATAGTCCTAGGTCGAATCCGGGCTCTCGCTACTTAGAAAGACCTAGGGGTCGTCCTCACCGGGCTCTCGCAACTTATTGAGGGGACCGAACCCACAACAAACTAACACCCACAAAAGAAAGGCAAGAAAACAAGCATTCGTACATACTTAGTCATTCAAGCAATTCCACAAACATGTGATGTGCATCAAACAAGAGGAAACCCAAATCTTCCACCAACATCTCTAACCAAACCCTTAATCACCCAATTAACACCCTAATCGCCTTCTAACCCTAGCAAGACATTACTCTAACATATCTAAAGGAAAACTAACACTAACAACATGAAACAACATAATAATCAAAACAAACATGAACAAACTAGTGAAAATGATGAACTAAGAACAAAAGATGCAAACTTTAATGAACAAACAAGATTAAGAGTAAGAAGATGAGAAGATTATACCATACTACAAAGGAAATGGAAAAGGAGAACACTTGTATATAAGAAAACCCAAATAATTCCACCAAGGTTGTCAATCTTGGATGGATTCTTCAAGAGATCCAATATTACAAGCTTAAACTAAGATTGACTACTAATTACCAACTAATCTACACTAATATAATCTAATCTAACCTAAAGTAGTCTAGGGTTTAGTCTCTAATGAAGTGTATATGCTTAACATAACAAGGGAAGAGTATATATAGGGTTACAAATGAAAAGGAGAAGAAAAGTATTGAAGGCGGGCGAGCTGGAGCTTTTCCCGGTCGGGAAAGAAATTCCCGATCGGGATTATGGGAATTCCCGATCGGGATTTTATGTTCCCGATCCGGAACAGCCCTCAGTAGATGCACTTCGTTCCTCCTTCATCCCGGACGGGATGAGGCCATACCCGTCCGGGAAGAGTCTTGTAGGCCCCCAATTTGAACTATTTGGTCCCTCCTTGGTTCTCATGGACTTCCCATCGATTCTCGGGACTCGGGATCGGGTCTCGAAGGCTCGGGATTGGGTCCCAAGGTCTCGGGGTCGATTCCAAGGCATCGAGTCATCTTTCCTTAGCTTCGTTGGCTCCAAAATGTGTATGTATTGAGTCAGAATCGCTCCTACTCTTCATGAACGGTCTCGAGAACCTGAAACGAACTAAAGGAAGCATAAGTAGCCCATAAACCGCTCCAAAGGAGCGATTCTACAAGGAAAATGGGACCAAAACACTACGAAATAGGCACTACAAATGACACTTATATATCAACTCCCCCACACTTAACCCTTACTCGCCCTCGAGTAAGCACACACTAACTACTAAACTAGCCGAATGGGTATTAGCGCACCCTACGCCCCTTCAACTCACGCGAGTGCACTTAGAGGACAAGTGCACTCCGCAAGGCAAGTTGGGTCTTGCGACAAAACTGTGGATGCAACCGGACACAAAACACACAAACAAACACATAAATGGTTGCACCCAAAACAAAACAAATACCGCTTCCCTCAAAAAGCGGTGAAAGAAACACCGGTTTAGGACTCGAGGTAAGTGACAACGTTCCCAAGCTAGCAATACAAACCAAGGTGAACTAAACCCTAATAGTATGACGATAAAGCAACAAAAACGTTGGTAACTTACCTAGGTCCTCCTAACTTTCTAAAAACGTACTACGGGACGATCGACGGAGTGGAAAGTGAAGAACCACGGTGTTAGTCGACACTGTAGGTAAGTGAGACCCCGCCCCCTTTAGCGTGAGCCAAGAGGGTCGTCCCGTGTCCAAGACCGCCTAACTAGTCCAAGTAAAAAGGTGAAAAACATGCAAAATGAGGGAAGACCGACTAATGCCGCTATCATCCTTCCTAGGGACTCGGTCCTTTGGTAGGCTCTTCACGGCAAAAGTCAGAAAAAGGCTTATTTTGAGAGGATTTCTTTTTGTGAGTCGGGTTTTCTTTTTGGCATTTTTCTTTCTTTTGCATTTTTGCCTTGTTTTGCCATGCCATTCTTTTTCTTCTTTTCTATTTTCTTTTTGGCTTTTGTGCCTTTTCTTTTTCTTCATTCTTTTCTTTCTTTCATTTTTTTCTTTCTTTTTCTTTTCTTTGCCCTTTTTGGCAAGATTTGGCATTTTGATTGTATAACAAGGAAGAGAGAATCAACAATTTGCATTTTATTTGTGTGGGAATGTGTAGAAGGTAGGTGAATGGGTAAGTCGGGGATGCGCATTCCCTTTCAAACCCACAAAAAGGGGAGAACCTGTACTAATCAAACAACCCTAAACACGGTCACCTAGGGGACGAGACTCGGTAACCAAGGCCTTTTCACACCGTGGGTGGTCATAATGGTCAAAAGTGCAAATCCCGCAGTAAATTCCTAGTAAGCTGGGTGGACTCAAGGTAAAGGACCAACGAACTCATTGATTTAAGGTCATTCTACTAGATTAAAGTCCAAGACTCGATTTACACTACTAGGAAGGGAAAGTAAGCACTCACACACTAGCCTCTGAACCGGGTTTTCGAAAACCATTTACACAAGACATAACACAACACAAACACCACCCCGATCCTCCAAACAAGTCACCAAATCACCCACCAATATGCACAAAGCTTCACCCGAGCACACAACAACACAATCTCCTCCAAACTCCATAAGAGATAAAGAAGAAAAAGGGATAAGATGTTACCGGAAGTCTTTAGAGCTTTCCAAAGTCATTGGCGATCAAAGTAACCTATAAGGACAAAGGGAGGCAAAACACGCACAAAAAAAAATATATGACACGAAGACACAAAATGAAAACACACAAAAGAAAAATCTTTTTGATTTTTATGAAATTTTTTCAAATTTTTATGGTTTTTAAAGTTTTTTTTTTCGGAAAAACTACGAAAATAAACTAACTATACTAGAATATCGCTCCCCCACACTTAAATCGAGCCATGTCCTCATGCTCGATCGTAGGGTGCGGAGAGACAAAAGAAAGAAAAAGAAACTACGAAAATAAAGCTAAAAATCAAAAAGAAAAGAGGAGAAAAGGGTAGAAGGTGTCCGGCCGGGGTGTAGTCAAGTCACCATGGGCCGAGACAAGAAAAAGATATGGATGGGGGAAGAAAGAAAAAGAAGGAAATAAAAGGAAATGGGAGGGGAGGGCTAGGTGTAATCAGGTCACCTAGCCCGGATTCCGCCTAAATCCGACTAAATCCTCAAAAAAAAGAAAGTGAAAATCTTGTAAAAATTTGGATTTTGAAATGACTCTCGATGTAGTCACGTCATCGAGAGTCGGGAGCAACAACTACCAAGGCCTTGAAGGCCACCATGACACAAATATAAGGGGAAGGGGAGTAAACAAAGGAAAACAAGCAACAACAAAAACGGAAAAAGAAAGGATAGTTGCCGTACCATAGGTTAGCAACTCACTCTCTCCATCGTCTCATAGATCAATGTAGGCACTTGCTTGTCTTCATCCTTGCTATTCCTCTTCATTCTCGATAATACCGCATGGTAGAGGTGGTAAAGGTGTGAGGGGGTGGGATTTGATGTGGATCTCGGTGTGTAAAGTGAGGTGTACGGGGCATATGATAGGAGTAAGGAGGAGTAGGGAGGTTGGGAGGGGGTATAATGGATGGGTGGAGTCAAAGGGGACCATCCCGGTCGGGATGGATGGTCCCGATCGGGTTGATAAACCCTTCCCGATCGGGAAGCTCTCGTCCCGGTCGGGAACACACTCCAGTAAGTCCGAATTTCTGCACCTTCATCCCGATCGGGATGGCTCCTTCCCGGTCGGGATTCCTCATCCTTCCCGGTCGGGAAGCCCTCTTCTCGGTCGGGATGAGTCTTCTTTGCTTCCCCAAGCCCAAAAGCTTATCATAAGCTTCAAAAACCGACTTCCTCGCTCGCAAACCAAACTCCATCATCAACTACTCCTTTCTAGGAGTCACATTCACTTCACCTATCATAATAAATTCAAAGTACACATCAAATTCGCTCCCTCACATCGCTCATCAAAATACCAAAACAATTACAAGAATATCACAAAACTTAAAAAAAATCAAGAAATAAAACACAATTACAAGCACAAGTACTCTAAAGAAGAGAGGAGGGGAATATACAACATGACGGTTCTTTTAGGAACTCCGTCAAACCTAGGATGGTGGACTCCGTTCTTCAACCGTAGCCCTCAAGGGCATGGAGGAATAAGCCGAACGCGCTACCGACATCGTAGTGAAGGCCCAAGAAGCGCTCGATCTTAACCGACCTCCACGGCCTCCAAGGAGGAGGCAAGAAGTAGGAATCCCAAGACCCGACATCATCTTCAAAGTAGTCTCTGGGGTCTCTCCATCCTACGAGCTTCATCGATCTCTCTCTCCCTAAGCATTGCCTCCAATCATTAGCAAGCTTCATCTCCAAGAATCGAGGCACAAAAAGCGGTTTTGGCCTCACTTCCTCGATGCACACCCCCACACTTTCCTCAAGTTGTGGTTCCCCATCTTCATCACTCGGCCCCACATCATCTTGGAGAGGAGAATCGAAACTTCTACCGGCGGTTTCAATCTCTTCCAAGCCATCTCCCGGTGTACAAATAAGGGGCTCTCGATGCGTAGTCTCATTCTCGGACATGGGCAACTCGAGGCTAACAATCTCACCCAACAACTCTACAAAATCCACCAAACCATCCCACTCACTATCCTCTTCCAATTCCTCACCAATGTTGCCTTCACCAAGAGTTATCTCCTCATTCGTCTCTTTTTGGGTAGACGATTGAAGTTCTTCAAATTCCCTTTGGAGCTTGGCCAAGAGTACATAATTCTTTTTCGTTTGGATGGCCATTTCTTGTCGGTCTTTTTGCATTTGAAGAATCGATTGATGCAACTCCAAGTTTAGCGATTGGTAGTCATTGGAGTCTTGTAAAGCTCCTTGAAAATCTTGATGATGCCCAAGGGGTGGAGCATCATATTGTTGGTAGCAAGGTTGGGGTGGTTGGTAGTATTGTGGGTCATAGGGTTCATATTGTGGTTGGGGTGGAGGGTAATGTTGTGGGTCTTGGGGGTATTGGCTTCCATAAGGTGGATCTTGATTGAACATGGTGGGTTCACAATCATAGCTTGAGTAATAGCCACCATGATCGTAGGAATGATAATCGTCCACTTGTTGGTAGCCGTTTTCATACTCTTGAGGATCATACCCATCTTGATTACCCCAAGAAGCTTGATAATGGTAGGGGGACGTCATGTCATGGCTTTGGTTCATGGAAGAAGAGTGGTAGCTCATATCGGCTCCCGAGTGTGTGGAGTTTAGATCAAACCCCATGCTTGCTCGAAAATCGTAGTCCATACCCGGTTGGAAACCACTCATTCTAGCAACCGTCCGTTTAAGCGGCTCTGAGTTGCAAGAAGAAGATAATCACCACCTCTAAGCACAAACTGTAGACTAAGAACAAACGTGAGAAGTCTAGTGCTTTTTGGGCACTAGACAAGAGAGAAATAAACCACACACACACAAGAAGCAAAGTAACCAAAAATAAAAAAAGAAAACACAAACACAAAGACAAAGTCAAGCAAATAGGAAAACAAAGTCCAAACTAGCACCGTCCCCGGCAACGGCGCCAAATTGATGGGAAGGGATTCGTCACGTCCCTAGCCAACAATAATATAACCGGCTAACCTAACTAGGGTAGATAGGGTAAGTCGGGTCAAATCCACGGGGACGGTAAGAGGCGTCTAGACTAGGTCGGCCCAAATACTAGACTAAGTCAACGAGCTACACTAAAGAATGATAGAGGGGGAGAAGACTAGACTACAACTAAGGCTAAGGAGAAAGAAAACAAAGGAAAACAGGCTAGGATTAGGTCGGGGTCAAAGGGGTAACGGAATGGTCAAGGGAGGATTAGAGTGAAGGAGGTAGTAGGGTAATCTAGGTTGGTCCGGGCTCTCGCATCTTAGACTCACCTAGAGGTTCCACCTAGAACCCATCTCGGCGGTACACAACACAAACGGGGTTCTAGCGCGCTATGGTCCTAGGTCGAATCCGGGCTCTCGCTACTTAGAAAGACCTAGGGGTCGTCCTCACCGGGCTCTCGCAACTTATTGAGGGGACCGAACCCACAACAAACTAACACCCACAAAAGAAAGGCAAGAAAACAAGCATTCGTACATACTTAGTCATTCAAGCAATTCCACAAACATGTGATGTGCATCAAACAAGAGGAAACCCAAATCTTCCACCAACATCTTTAACCAAACCCTTAATCACCCAATTAACACCCTAATCGCCTTACTAACCCTAGAAAGACATTACTCTAACATATCTAAAGGAAAACTAACACTAACAACATGAAACAACATAATAATCAAAACAAACATGAACAAACTAGTGAAAATGATGAACTAAGAACAAAAGATGCAAACTTTAATGAACAAACAAGATTAAGAGTAAAAAGATGAGAAGATTATACCATACTACAAAGGAAATGGAAAAGGAGAACACTTGTATATAAGAAAACCCAAATAATTCCACCAAGGTTGTCAATCTTGGATGGATTCTTCAAGAGATCCAATATTACAAGCTTAAACTAAGATTAACTACTAATTACCGACTAATCTACACTAATGTAATCTAATCTAACCTAAAGTAGTCTAGGGTTTAGTCTCTAATGAAGTGTATATGCTTAACATAACAAGGGAAGAGTATATATAGGGTTACAAATGAAAAGGAGAAGAAAAGAATTGAAGGCGGGCGAGCTGGAGCTTTTCCCGGTCGGGAAAGAAATTCCCGATCGGGATTATGGGAATTCCCGATCGGGATTTTATGTTCCCGATCCGGAACAGCCCCCAGTAGCTGCACTTCGTTCCTCCTTCATCCCGTACGGGATGAGGCCATACCCGTCCGGGAAGAGTCTTGTAGGCCTCCAATTTGAACTATTTGGTTCCTCCTTGGTTCTCATGGACTTCCCATCGATTCTCGGGACGCGGGATCGGGTCTCGAAGGCTCGGGATTGGGTTCCAAGGTCTCGGGGTCGATTCCAAGGCATCGAGTCATCTTTCCTTAGCTTCGTTGGCTCCAAAATGTGTATGTATTGAGTCGGAATCGCTCCTACTCTTCATGAACGGTCTCGGGAACCTGAAACGAACTAAAGGAAGCATAAGAAGCCCCTAAACCGCTCCCAAGGAGCGATTCTACAAGGAAAATGGGACCAAAACACTACGAAATAGGCACTACAAATGACACTTATCATGTGCTCCCAATGATGCCTTGATCAAAGGGCTAGAATAGTTAGGATGTTGATCCCGTGACTGTGAGCGTTCTCCGGAGTAGCCCCCAGAGGTGGTGTGAACTATTTGGGCATGTTCTATGCTGACCGCAAGTTGAATTCCCGTGTTTGGGGTTGGTAACTGGTTTGAATATTTTTGGAAATGTGGTGCTAGGTCGTAAGTGGCTTCGATGTTTTGACATCTGGAGCTTGATTTTGTGGAGCTAAAGCTTCGAGGGTAAGGTATTGCAATGTGGTAGGAAAGGGGGAAATCGAGTAAAAATGACTCGGACTTCGATTGGGCAGGTTGATAATGCGGGATCTGGTTTCCATGTCTGGCCCTAAAGGTTAGGGTGTATCCTATGGAGCTTGAATCCTCAAAATTCTGGGCTGTCTCTAGCCTAGGTCTCGAGAAGGTCTTGAGGGTTGTAATGTGGGAAGGCTAGAGTTAGCTGACCGACTTGATTGCTTCCCCCCTATTTGATGGTATGAGTATTGATAATTTTGAATTGACCGTTTTCACTACGGTCATGGGTTTTTGAATATTTTTTTTTTTTGGTTGAGCTCTTAGCCCGGTCATGGGATTCTTTATTTGAGTTGACCGTGTCTGGTCGAGGGATGTTGATAATTCTTTTTGATCATGGCCAGCTCTTTTGTTTTGGCCTTTTGCTTTTTCCTTGGACTTTTGATTTTTTTTGTCCAGCTTTTTTCTCTTTTTCCTGTCGGTCAGACTAACACCTAAAGTAGGGACTGGCTAGTCTTATTGAATGGGTGTTTATGGTGGGAAATGGGCTTGCCTCCCGTCTTAAACCCAAACTAGGAGACTACCTAGATTTGTCCTAGGATTCGATATCGCTCCTGCTAAGGGTGGTTATGTGGCTTTCTATGTCAGACATGGAACAGGTAAAGGAAAACACGGGTTCAGTTTCCTGCAGTCATTATAGATGGGCCTATAATAGTCACGTGCATGTGCTCACAGTGTATGACGGTATTCATCATGTTCTCGGAAACACATAAGGAAAGTATATATGGGAAATAGAATATTGAAAGATGACAGAATGCAAATGACTCTGACTCTGATTTGGAAATGAGGATGTAGGGTATCCTAGACTCGAACTCAGACTTAGACTCGGATCAAATCCGGACTTTCGGACGCTCGGTTGGTTGTTTTTTTTTTTTGGTAAGGTCTTCGACAGGTGCCATGACTCGCCTAAACTCGGTTTTGCGCAAATGAAAGAGAGGGAGTCAAACTAGACGCGACTCGGGGTGATAGAAATGACTAAAATCCTCGGATCGGGAAACCCGGACGTTGACCTAGACCAAGTCACGACCGCGAATTAGACTTAAGCTGCATAAGAGTGAATCCGAAAATGGGGCGACCGTGTTTGACTGCTCGAGTGGAGGACAGTCCCCCGAGTGAGACTAAAGACTCTGGTAGGACTCAGATGGTGTGACACCTAAGTGGCTCAAAAGTGGGGTACGTGAGACACGTGTAAGACATGACCCTTAGAGCAACCGTGATTGATCGCTCTGCTGAGGGGTAGCCCCCCAATCGGGATCAAAGACTTTGTTAAGACTTGAGTGTGTAAATGGGCTTCCCTTTGTATGGTTTCATCCTACGTAGGTGGGTCGTGCCTTGACAAATAAGGCGGACTGGGATGGGGTAGAAACTCGTGATGTAAGATCGACGGAGCTTCGACGCTTAGATTCTAACAACTTATGACAAGACCCGATACTGCTAAATACAGGAAGTCCTAAGAAGAGGAAAGCTTTGAAAATAGGATTTGGATTTGAAAACCGAGCAAAGTCGGATAGGATGGCCTGATTTTTTTGAAAATCGAAAAAAACGTTACCGGGCCGAGATTTCGAATTTTTTGAAAAGGTTTGAACAGCATACCGGCTAGAAAATAGGCTATTTTGAGTCAAAATCATAAGTCCTAAATTCGGTAGCTTTCCGGGTTTGAAAAAATGGATAATTTTCGAAAAAAGATGCAAGTTTTTGGAAACGACGGTTTTTGAAAAGACGAGACATGGATCAAGTAGCACGTAGTCACGGAAGCAGTATAATGACACCATGTATGCTCTTAGTCCAAGTCTCGGTCGGTCGAATAGGGTCTATACCAACGACGATAGCTTTCTCGCAAATCAGGACGGTCTTCCTAAGCCGAGTTGGTCTTAGAACCTGCCGTAAAACCCATGCGAGTTCCGCCATCGAAGTCTTTAGTGCGCCCATTTAGGAACGCACCGTGGTATAGTGGGACGTCGGTCACAAGTAACCGGCCCAGGAAAAATTGGGTTATGCATGAACCATTGAACTAAAACGTGTACATTACTATTCGAACAATTTCTTTTCGAGTCTCACCCTGAGGATGCCGATGGTAAGTGACTCATCAGTTGATCCCCAGCGGAGTCGCCAAATTGTGGACATGACATAGGTCCACCCCGACGCGGCCACGCGCGGGTTTGGGGAGGTGATAAGTGTCATTTGTAGTGCCTATTTCGTAGTGTTTTGGTCCCATTTTCCTTGTAGAATCGCTCCTTGGGAGCGGTTTAGGGGCTTCTTATGCTTCCTTTAGTTCGTTTCAGGTTCCCGAGACCGATTTGGAAGAGTTGGAGCGATTCCGACTCTATACATACACATTTTGGAGCCAACGAAACTGAGGAACGATGACTCGATGCCTTGGAATCGATCCCGAGACCTCGGGATCCAATCCCGAGCCTCCGAGACCCGATCTCGAGTCCCGAGAATCGACGAGAAGCCCATGAGAGGCAAGGATGGACCAAAGAGCTCTTAAGGGAGGCCTACAAAGACCCATCCCGTTCGGGATGGCCTCATCCCGTTCGGGATGAAGGGAACATGAAGCACGGCTACTGTGAGCCCATCCCGATCGGGAAGGTCCTTCTCGACCGGGAAGAATGGCCCATCCCGATCGGGACCAAGCCTTCCCGACCGGGAAGGGTCAGTTACAGCCCGCATTGTTTCCTTTCTTCTCCTTTCCACTTGTAACCCTATATATACCCCCCTCTTGTATTAAGACACCATCTTATCTTATGTTATGCCTTTCATTAGAGACTAAACCCTTGATAGATTAGCATAGATTAGTGTAGATTAGTCTTTAGATTATCGTTTATCCTAGATTAATGCTTGTAATTTGGGAATTCTTCAAGATCTTCACCAAGATTGACAACCTTGGATGTATGTTTTGGGTTCTTCCATTTATGCAAGTTTTCTTCTTCTTTTCATCTTCTAGTTTGGTATAATCTCTTTTCCTTTCTCTTGTTCCTTATTTTATCATTCAAGTTTGTATCTTTGTTGATGTTATTGATTGTAGTTCATAGTTCTTGTTAGTTTCTTCATGTTTGTTTTGATTGCTTTGTTGATTCATCTTATTAGTGTTAGTTTTAGTATAGATATGTTAGAGTAGTATTCTTGCTAGGGTTAGTAAGGTGATTAGGGTGTTAATTGGGTGATTAAGGGATTGTTGGAGATGTTGGTGGAAGATTTGGGTTTCCTCTTGGTTAGATGCATGGTACATGTTTGTTGAAATGCTTGAATGACTAAGTAGTTGTGAATGCTTGTTTTTCTTGCCTTTCTCTTGTGGGTAATAGTTGTTTGTGGGTTCGGTCCCCTCATTAAGTTGCGAGAGCCCGGTGAGGACAACCCCTAGGTCGGTCTAAGTTGCGAGAGCCCGGATTCGACCTAGGCCTATAGCGTGCTAGTAACCCCGATTGTGTTATGTATCGCCGAGTTGGGTTTTAGGTGGAACCTCTAGGTGAGTCTAAGTTGCGAGAGCCCGGGCATTACCTAGATTACCCTACTACCTCCTTCACCTCTAGCTCTTCCTCGACCATTCCGTTACCCCTTTGACCCCGACCTAATCCTAGCCCGTTTCCTTCGATAGTTCTCTTGCTTTACACCTAGCTTAGCCTTAGTCTCCCCCTCCTTAGAATAGCTTGTCTCGAACTTAGTCCTAGATCGTAGCATACCTTAGTCCGACCTCCCGTCCCTGTGGATTCGACCCGACTTACCCTAGCTACCCACTAGGTATAGCCGGTTTTGTTTGACGGTTGGGATTCACGACAAATCCCTCCCCATCAAATTGGCGCCGTTGCCGGGGACGGCGTAGTTTAGACTTTTGTTTGCTTAGTTTTGGACTTTGTTCTTGATTTTTGTGCTCTCTTCTCCTTGTGTATCTCCGTTTCTCTTCTTGTGTGTTACTCTCCCTTCCTAGTGCCTCAAAAGCACTAGGATACTAACGTTTGCTCAAGTGCTTCTAGCTCATCCTAGGTACCAAAGCAACGTTTTGGACATGGCGCGTCCAAGCTACCATCAATCATCACGGGACAACTTTGGGGCGAATTACCAAAACCCACAACTTTACCAACCATATCAACCTCATCAACAATCTTATGAACCCTCTTCTTATGGTTACCAAGAAAGTTGTCAAGGATCGTTCCCACATCCTAACAACTACCAAACACCCTCACATAACCCACAACCAAATATCCCTAACTTTGAGACTTGTCAAATGTTGGTCCAAACACAAGGGAGCCAACATGAGATGATGATGTTATTGCAAAAGGGTCAACAATTGATGTTGACTCAAATACAAGGGGTTAGGGAGGAGTTCAAGGCCCAAATAGAGGTGCAAGATGCTCGCATCAATGCACTCATGGCTCATATCACGATGTTGGCCACTCGAGCTCCACAACATGTTGAGGAAGGTTCATTTGGGCATGAAAGTCGGGTGCCTCCACAAGAAAGTCAACCCGATCGTGAAGCTACAAATGAAGAAGAGGGGGTCAATCACGAGGTCATTGTTGAGTGTTGCTTGGGCGGTGAAGATATGGGAAGAATAGAGGGAGTTGAGGCTTCAAGGGCCAACAATGAGGAGGAAAGTGAACATGATTCCCGAGATAACTCTTGGGGAGCCGATGTATTGGCGATCAAATTGGATTTGTTCGATTTTCTTCGTGATGAACCGGATGTTGACAATCCAAGGCCAAGTGAAGACATACCTCCTCTAGGCCAATTAGACAAGGTGAGTGAAAAGGAGCGCAATACTTGGGAAAAAGAAGTAGATGCCTTGGAACTTGCTTTGTATGGGAAGTTGGAGGATCCTAAAGCTTCCAATGAAGAAAACTTGATGCCTTCTCCTCCTCTACCGCACTCGATGTCTAGCCTTTTGTCTTGTGAGAAGGTTGGTGAAGAGGATCCTTGTCGGGCGGTGGAAAAGAGTTCCACTCTCGACCCCGTAGAAGAAGCGACACCCCTAGGGTGTGATCTCCCACATCATGACACCGAGCACGACTCTAGACCACTATACCTACCGGATGGTCATAAGAGTCATAGCTATGTTGGTTTGGAAGACCCGGAAGATCACGAGAACCCCGAGCATAATGAAGATGATTGCTTCTTCCCTCCGACTTGGAAACTTTTGAAAGTGGCTAGGCTTGGCCATGTGAGCTTCATTGAAGATGTTGCTAGAGCATTTGACTTACTCCTTCGAGCTCTTTGATGGTAGGGATTCGTCACGTCCCAACCGTCAATAATATAACCGGCTAACCTAACTAGGGTAGATAGGGTAAGTCGGGTCGAATCCACGGGGACGGTAATGTATAGCCTAGACTAGTTCGGCCCAAATACTAGACTAAGTCAACGAGCTAAGCTAAACTATAGAATGAAAGGAGGGGAGAAGGCTAGACTATGACTAAGGAGAACAACTAAGGAAAACGAGCTAGGATTAAGTCGGGGTCAAAGGGGTAACGGAATGGTCAAGGGAGAACTAGAGTGAAGGAGGTAGTAGGGTAATCTAGGTAATGCCCGGGCTCTCGCAACTTAGACCCTCCTAGAAGTTCCACTTAAAACCCATCTCGGCGATACACATGACAAACGGGGTTCTAACATGCTATAGTGGCCTAGGTCAAATCCGGGCTCTCGCTACTTAGACCGACCTAGGGGTCGTCCTCACCGGGCTCTCGCAACTTAGTGAGGGAACCGAACCCACAAACAAACTATCACCCGCAAGAGAAAGGCAAGAAAAACAAGCATTCGCAACTACTTAGTCATTCAAGCATTTCAACAAACATGTGATGTGCATCAAACAAGAGGAAACCCAAATCTTCCACCAAAATCTCTAACAATCCCTTAATCATCCAATTAACACCCTAATCACCTTACTAACCCTAGCAATAACACTACTCTAACATATCTAATCTAGAATTAACACTAACAAGAGGAATCATAAAAGAAACAAAACAAACATCAACAAACTAATGATAACAATGAACAATAACAAAACAATCGACTAAAGATTCAAACTTGGATGAATAAAACAAGATTAAAGAGGAGGAAAGGGGGATTATACCATACTACAGAGGAAGAAAGGAAGAAATCTTGACATTAATGAAGAAAAACCCAAAACAAGCCACCAAGGTTGTCAATCTTGGTGGAGATCTTGAAGAATTCCCTTAATACAAGTACTAATCTACGATTAACTACTAATTACCGACTAATCTACACTAATCTAATCTAATCTAACCTAAAGTAGTCTAGGGTTTAGTGTCTAATGAAGTGCATAAGCTTTACATAACAAGGGAAGGGTATATATAGGGTTTAAAAATGAAAGGAGAAGAAAGAAAGCAAAGCACGGCAGCAGCACGCCCGTCCCGGCCGAGACGGGATGGTCCCGGTCGGGACGAGGTCGGTCCCGGTCGGGACGCCACCTTCCCGATCGGGATGGGCTCACAGTAGCCGCACTTCATGCTCCCTTCATCCCGAACGGGATGAGGCTATCCCGAACGGGATGGGTCTTTGTAGGCCTTCCTTAAGAGCTCTTTGGTCCCTCCTTGATTCTCATGGGCTCCCCGTCGATTCTCGGGACTCGGGATCGGGTCTCGGAGGCTCGGGATTGGGTCCCGAGGTCTCGGGGTCGATTCCAAGGCATCGAGTCATCGTTCCTCTACTCCGTTGACTCCAAAATGTGTATGTATAGAGTCGGAATCGCTCCAACTCTTCCAAATCGATCTCGGGAACCTGAAACGAACTAAAGGAAGCATAAGAAGCCCATAAATCGCTCCCAAGGAGCGATTCCACAAGGAAAATTGGACCAAAACATAGTAAAATAGACACTACAAACTACACTTATCAACTTCCCCACACTTAACCCTTACTCGCCCTCGATTAAGCACATACTACTACTAAACTATCCGAGTGGGTATTAGCGCACCCTACGCCCGTTCAACTCACGCGAGTGCACTTAGAGGACAAGTGCACTCCGCAAGGCAAGTTGGGTCTTGCGACAAAACTGTGGATGCAACCGGACACAAAACACAAAAACAAACTAACACACAAACAAACACATAATCGGTTGCACCCAAAACAAAAGAAATATCGCTTCCCTCTAAAAGCGGTGAAAGAAGCACCGGTTTAGGACTCGAGGTAAGTGACAACGTTCCCAAGCTAGCAATACAAACCAAGGTGGACTAAACCCTAATAGTATGACGATAAAGCAACAAAAACGTTGGTAACTTACCTAGGTCCTCCTAACTTTCTAAAAACGTACTACGGGATGATCGGCGGAGTGGAAAAGTGAGGAACCACGGTGTTAGTCGACACTGTAGGTAAGTGAGACCCCGCCCCCTTTAGCGTGAGCCAAGAGGGTCGTCCCGTGTCCAAGACCGCCTAACTAGTCCAAGTAAAAAGGTGGAAAACATGCAAAATGAGGGAAGACCGACTAATGCCGCTATCATCCTTCCTCGGGACTCGGTCCTTTGGTAGGCTCTTCACGGCAAAAGTCGGAAAAAGGCTTATTTTTGTGGGGATTTCTTTTTGTGAGACGGGTTTTCTTTTGGCATTTTCTTTCTTTTCAACATTATGATTTGTTTGTTGCCATGCCATTTCTTTTTCTTCTTTTCTATTTTCTTTTTGGCTTTTGTGCCTTTTATTTTTCTTCATTCTTTTCTTTCTTTCATTTTTCTTTCTTTTCTTTTCTTTGCCCTTTTTTTGGCAAGATTTGGCTTTTTGGCATTTCTTGACAATTGAGAAAGAGAGAATTCAACAATTTGCATTTTATTTGTGTGGGTATGTGTAGGAGGTAGGTGAATGGGTAAGTCGGGGTTGCGCATTCCCTTTCAAACCCACAAAAAGTGGAAAACTTGGACTAATCAAACAATCCTAAACACGGTCACCTAAGGGACGGGACTCGGCAACCAAGGCCTTTTCACACCGTGGGAGGTCATAATGGTCAAAAGTGCAAATCCCGTAGTAAATCCATAGTAAGCTAGGTGGACACAAGGTAAAAGACCAACGAACTCACTGATTTAGGGTCATTCTACTAGGCTAAAGTCCAAAACTCGATTTATACAACTAGAAAGGAAAAATAGACACTCACACACTAGCCTCTAAACCGGGTTTTCGAAAAAATGTTTACACACAAGACACACAACACACAAAATAAAGACACGACGAAAACAAACGAAAGAAAAAGAAACAAAAGCAACAAAACAAGAACAAAACAAAACGAACACATACAAAACAAACACCACCCCGAACTTCCAAATGAGCAACCAATCATCCACAAACTTTACAAAGCTCCACCCGAGCACACCACAACACATATCTCCTCCAAACTCCACAAGAAACAAAGAGGAAAAAGGGTTGAAAAGATGTTACCGGGTGTCTTGAAAGCTCTCCAAAGCTAGCAGTGAATAAGCGACCTATAAAGAAAAAGGGAGGCAAAGCACGCACACAAACAAATATACGACACAAAGACACAAAATAAAAACACAAAAGAGAAAATCTTTTTGATTTTTGTGAAATTTTTTCAAATTTTTAGGATTTTTTTGAAGATTTTTTCGAAAAACTAAGAAAATAGACTAAACTATACTAGAATATTGCTCCCCCACACTTAAATCGAGCCATGTCCTCATGCTCGATCGTAGGGTGCGGAGAGACAAAAGAAAAAGAAAAGAAACTACGAAAATAAAGCTAAAAATCAAAGAATAAGGTGAAGAAAACGGTAGAAGGTGTCCGGCCGGGGTGTAGTCAAGTCACCATGGGCCGAGACAAGAAAAGATATGGATGGGGGAAGAAAATAAAAAGAAGGAAATAAAAGGAAATGGGAGGGGAGGGCTAGGTGTAATCAAGTCACCTAGCCCGGATTCCGTCTAAATCTGACTAAATCCAACAAAAGGGGTGAAAAACTTGTAAAATTTGGATTTTGAAATGACTCCCGATGTAATCACATCATCGAGAGTCGGGAGCAACATATATCAAGGCCCCGGGGGCCACTATAACAGAAATGATAAGGGAAGGGGAGTAAACAAAGGAAAACAAGCAATAAAAGACGGAAAAGAAAGGATAGTCGCCGTACCAATAGGATAGCAACTCACTCGCTCCATCGTCTCGTAGATCAATATAGGCACTTGCTTGTCTTCATCATTGCTATTCCGCTTCATTCTCGATAAAACTCATGGTTAAGGTAGTAATGGTGTGAGGGGTGGAAATTGATGTGAAGGTCGGTGCCAAGTGGATATAAGATGAAGTAAGGGTATGAAAATGAAGTATATGGATGGTATGATATGAGAAAGGATAAGTAGGGAGGTTGGGTGGGGGTATACAATGGTTGGGTGGGCTCAAATGTCAAAGAAGAGGCCAAAAGAGGAGAAAATAGACCATCCCGGTCGGGATGGATGGTCCCGATCGGGAAGACACACTCGTCCCGGTCGGGAAGCCACCTTCCCGGTCGGGACGGCACTCCAGCAAGCTCCAATTTTTGCACCTCCATCCCGATCGGGACGGCTTCTTCCCGGTCGGGATGGCATATCCTTCCCGGTCGGGAAGCTCCCTTCCCGCCCGGGATGGGTCTTCTTGACCTCCAAAACCCCAAAAACTTCACCGAAGCTTCAAAAATCGACTTCCAAACTCACGATCCAAACTCCATCATCAAATACTCCTTTCTAGGAGTCACCTTCACTTCACCTATCATAATAAACTCAAAGTACACATCAAATTCGCTGCCTCACATCGCTCATCAAAATACCAAAACAGATACAAGAATATCACAAAACTAATAAAATCAAGAAATAAAACACACAAATACAAGCACAAGTATTCTAAAGAAGAGGAGAGGGGAATATACAACATGACGGTTCATTTAGGAACTCCGTCAAACCTAGGATGGTGGACTCCCTTCTTCAATCGTAGCCCTCAAGGGCATGGAGGAACAAGTCGAACGCGCTACCGACATCGTAGTGAAGGCCCAAGAAGCGCTCGAGCTTAACCGACCTCCACGGCCTCCAAGGAGGAGGCAAGAAGTAGGATTCCCAAGACCCAAAATCATCTTCAAAGTTGTCTCCGGGGTCTATCCATCCTACGAGCTTCACCGACCTCTTCCTCCCTAGGCATCGCCTCCAATCACAAGCAAGCTTCGTTTCCACGAAACGAGGCACAAAAAGCGGTTTTGGCCTCATCTCCTCAATACACACCCCCACACTTGCCTCAAGTTGTGGTTCCCCATCTTCATCACTCGGCCCCACATCATCTTGGAGGAGAGGATCGAAACGTCTACCGGCGGTTTCAATCTCTTCCAACCCATCTCTCGGTGTACTAGCAAGGGGCTCATGATGCTTATCCACGTTCTCGGACAAGGGCAACTCGAGGCTAACAATCTCGCCCAACAACTCTACAAACTCCACCAAACCATCCCACTCACTATCCTCCTCCAATTCCTCACCAATGTTGCCTTCAACAAGGGTTATCTCCTCATTCATCTCTTTTTGGGTAGAAGATTGAGGTTCTTCAAAGCAAATCTCTCTATCAAAGGGAACTACATCGGCGGCTTCGTAACTAGGTTGCTCCTCTTTCTCAAGTGGGCACCCTTCATCTAAATGTGATGCTCGGGATAAAGACATTACGGTTTGAACCGATAATGCATTTAATCGAGCATCCCTCGCCTCGTTTGCCCTTCGAAGTTGGACCCATAATTCCTTTTGTTGTTTTTGAATTTGAGTGGCCATTTCTTGGTTGCTCTTTTGCAATTGAAGAAGCGATTGAAACTCCTCCATGTCGGGCAATTGGTGATCATTGGGGTCTTGTAAAGCTCCTTGATAATCTTGATGATGCCCAAGGGGTGGGGCATCATATTGTTGGTAGCAAGGTTGGGGTGATTGGTAGTATTGTGGGTCATGGGGTTCATATTGTGGTTGGGGTGGAGGGTAATATGGTGGGTCTTGGGGAAATTGGCTTCCATACGGTGAATCTAGATTGAGCATGGTGGGTTCACAATCATAGCTCGAGTAATAGCCACCATGGTCGTAGGAGTGATAATCATTCACTTGTTGGTAGCCATATCCATACTCTTGAGGATCATACCCATCTTGATTACCCCAAGAAGCTTGATAATGGTAGGGGGACGTCATGTCATGGCTTTGGTTCATGGAAGAAGAGTGGTAGCTCATATCGGCTCCCGAGTGTGTGGAGTTTAGATCAAACCCCATGCTTGCTCGAAAATCATAGCTCATACCCGGTTGGAAACCACTCATTCTAGCAACCGTCCGTTTAAGCGGCTCTGAGTTGCAAGAAGAAGATAATCACCACCTCTAAGCACAAACTGTAGACTAAGAACAAACGTGAGAAGTCTAGTGCTTTTTGGGCACTAGACAAGAGAGAAATAAACCACACACACAAGAAGCAAGGTAACAAAAAGAAAAAAAAAAGAAAAACACAAACAAAAAGACAAAGCCAAGCAAATAGGAAAACAAAGTCCAAACTAGCACCGTCCCCGGCAACGGCGCCAAATTGATGGTAGGGATTCGTCACGTCCCAACCGTCAATAATATAACCGGCTAACCTAACTAGGGTAGATAGGGTAAGTCGGGTCAAATCCACGGGGACGGTATAATGTATAGCCTAGACTAGGTCGGCCCAAAAACTAGACTAAGTCAACGAGCTAAGCTAAACTATAGAATGAAAGGAGGGGAGAAGGCTAGACTAAGACTAAGGAGAACAACTAAGGAAAACGAGCTAGGATTAGGTCGGGGTCAAAGGGGTAACTGAATGGTCAAGGGAGAACTAGAGTGAAGGAGGTAGTAGGGTAATCTAGGTAATGCCCGGGCTCTCGCAACTTAGACCCTCCTAGAGGTTCCACTTAAAACCCATCTCGGCGATACACATGACAAACGGGGTTCTAATATGCTATAGTGGCCTAGGTCAAATCCGGGATCTCGCTACTTAGACCGAACTAGGGGTCGTCCTCACCGGGCTCTCACAATTTAGTGAGGGAACCGAACCCACAAACAAACTATCACCCGCAAGAGAAAGGCAAGAAAAACAAGCATTCGCATTTACTTAGTCATTCAAGCATTTCAACAAACATGTGATGTGCATCAAACAAGAGGAAACCCAAATCTTCCACCAAAATCTCTAACAATCCCTTAATCATCCAATTAACACCCTAATCACTTTACTAACCCTAGCAATAACACTACTCTAACATATCTAATCTAGAATTAACACTAACAAGAGGAATCATAAAAGAAACAAAACAAACATCAACAAACTAATGATAACAATGAACAATAACAAAACAATCAACTAAAGATTCAAACTTGGATGAATAAAACAAGATTAAAGAGGAGGAAAAGGGGATTATACCATACTAGAGAGGAAGAAAGGAAGAAATCTTGACATTAATGAAGAAAAACCCAAATCAAGCCACGCACCAAGGTTGTCAATCTTGGTGGAGATCTTGAAGAATTCCCTTAATACAAGTACTAATCTACGATTAACTACTAATTACCGACTAATCTACACTAATCTAATCTAATCTAACCTAAAGTAGTCTAGGGTTTAGTGTCTAATGAAGTGCATAAGCTTTACATAACAAGGGAAGGGTATATATAGGGTTTAAAAATGAAAGGAGAAGAAAGAAAGCAAAGCACGGCAGCAGCACACCCGTCCCGGCCGAGACGGGATGGTCCCGGTCGGGACGAGGTCGGTCCCGGTCGGGACGCCACCTTCCCGATCGGGATGGGCTCACAGTAGCCGCACTTCATGCTCCCTTAATCCCGAACGGGATGAGGCTATCCCGAACGGGATGGGTCTTTGTAGGCCTCCCTTAAGAGCTCTTTGGTCCCTCCTTGCTTTTCATGGGCTCCCCGTCGATTCAAGGGACTCGGGATCGGGTCTCGGAGGCTCGGGATTGGGTCCCGAGGTCTCGGGGTCGATTCCAAGGCATCGAGTCATCGTTCCTCTACTGCGTTGGCTCCAAAATGTGTATGTATAGAGTCGGCATCGCTCCAACTCTTCCAAATCGGTCTCGGGAACCTGAAACGAACTAAAGGAAGCATAAGAAGCCCATAAATCGCTCCCAAGGAGCGATTCCACAAGGAAAATGGGACCAAAACATAGTAAAATAGACACTACAAACTACACTTATCACTTTTGATGGCTATGGAGGTGTAGTTGGAGAGAGTATTTTAGTGTAAATATCTTTTCCCTTTATTTTGTGCTTGTATTTGTGTTTATGCTTGGATGGTTTGGTTTCTATTATTTGTTAGCTTTTGTGGAGCTCTTGTAATTGATTTGGTATTTTGATGAGCGATGTGAGGGAGGGATTTTGATGTGTGTTTGAGCTTTGTTTGATAGGAGAAGTGAAGGCGATTCCTAGAAAGGAATGGCTAATGATAGAGCTTGGATCGTGAGTTTGGGAATCGGTTTTTGAAGCTTTGGTGAAGCTTTTGGGGTTTTGGAGGTCAAGAAGACCCATCCCGGGCGGGAAGGGAGCTTCCCGACCGGGACGAGTGTGTCATCCCGACCGGGAAGGAGCCGTCCCGATCGGGATGATGGTGCCATATTTTGAGATTTCTGGAGTGGCTTCCCGACCGGGAAGGAGGCTTCCCGATCGGGAAGGGTTTATCATCCCGATCGGGATCATCTATCCCGACCGGGATGGTCCCCTACTCCTTTTTGGTACCTCTTCTTCGACATTTAAGCCCACCCAACCATTGTATACCCCCACCCAACCTCCCTACTTATCCTTTCTCATATCATACCATCCATATACTTCATTTTCATACCCTTACTTCATCTTCTATCCACTTGGCACCGACCTTCACATCAATTTCCACCCCTCACACCATTACTACCTTAACCATGCGTACTTATCGAGTTTGAAGAGGAATAGCAATGATGAAGACTAGCTATGTGCTTACATTGATCTTTGAGACGATGGAGTGAGTGAGTTGCCAACCAATAGGTATGGCAACTATCCTTTCTTTTCCGTCTTTTTTAGCTTATCTCCCTTTGCATGTTCCCCTTCCCATTATTTTGTGTCATGGTGGCCCTCGCGGCCTTGGTATATGTTGCTCCCGACTCTCGATGATGTGACTACATCGAGAGTCATTTTCAAAATCCAAATTTTACAAGATTTTCACTTTCTTTTTCTGAGGATTTAGTCGGATTTAGGCGGAATCCGGGCTAGGTGACTTGATTACACCTAGCCCTCCCCTCCCATTTCCTTTTATTTCCTTCTTTTTATTTTTCTTCCCCCTTCCATATCTTTTTCTTGTCTCGGCCCATGGTGACTTGACTACACCCCGGCCGGACACCTTCTACCTTTTCTTCATCTTTATTTTTGATTTTTAGCTTTATTTTCGTAGTTTCTTTTTCTTTCTTTTGTCTCTCCGCACCCTACGATCGAGCATGAGGACATGGCTCGATTTAAGTGTGGGGGACCGATATTCTAGTATAGTTTAGTTTATTTTCTTAGTTTTTCCGAAAAAAGCTTTAAAAAACCCTAAAAATTTGAAAAACAAATTCACAAAAATCAAAAAGATTTTCTTTGGTGTCTTTTCCTTTTTGTGTCTTTGTGTCACATATTTGTTTTGTTGTTTGTGTTTGTCTCCCTTTTTCCTCTTAGGTCGCTTAATCGCCGCTAACTTTGGATAGCTTGCAAGACTTCCGGTAACATCTCTTCACCCCTTTTCTTCTTTATTCCTTGTGGAGTTTGGAGAAGGTTTGTGATGTTGTGTGCTCGGGCGGAGCTTTGTAAAGTTTGTGGTGGATTTGGAGGCTTGTTTGGAAGTTCGGGGTGGTGTTTGTTTTGTTTGTGTGTTTGTTCTATTTTGTTTTGTGTTGTTATCTTTTGTCTCTTTTTCTTTCATTTTCGTCGTGTCTTTGTTTTGTGTTGTGTTGTGTGTTTTGTGCGTAAACCATTTTCGAAAACCCGGTTTAGAGGCTAGTGTGCGAGTGTTTACTTTCCCTTCCTAGTTGTATAAATCGAGTCTTGGACTTTAATCTAGTAGAATGACCCTAAATCAATGGTTTCAATCGTTTCTTACCTTGAGTCCACCTAGCTTACTAGGGATTTATTACGGGATTTGCATTTTGACCATTATGACCACCCACGGTGTGAAAAGGCCTTGGTTACCGAGTCTCGTCCCTTAGGTGACCATGTTTAGGATCGTTCGATTAGTCCAAGTTTCCCCCTTTTTGTGAGTATGAAGGGAAGACGTCGTCCCGACATACCCATTCACCTACCTCCTACACATACCCACACAAATAAAATGCAATTTGTTGAAATCTCTCTTTCTTGTTACGAAGAAATACCGAAAAGCCGAATCAAGCCAAAAGGGTTAAGAAAAGAAAAAAAAAAAAAATGAAAGAAAGAAAAGAAATGAAGAAAAAGAAAAGGCACAAAAGCCAAAAAGAAAATAGAAAAGAAGAAAAAGAATGACATGGCAAAACAAAGCAAAAATGCAAAAGAAAAGAGAAAATGCCAAAAGAAAACCCGATTCACAAAAATAACCCCTACCTCTCAAAATAAGCCTTTTTCCGACTTTTTCCGTGAAGAGCCTACCAAAGGACCGAGTCCCTAGGAAGGATGATAGCGGCATTAGTCGGTCTTCCCTCATTTTGCATATTTCCATCTTTTTACTTGGACTAGTTAGGCGGTTTTAGACATGGGACGACCCTCTTGGCTCACGCTAAAGGGGGCGGGGTCTCACTTACCTACAGTGTCGACTAACACCATGGTTCTTCACTTTCCACTCCGCCGATCGTCCGTAGTACGTTCTTAGAAAGTTAGGAGGACCTAGGTAAGTTACCAACGTTTTTATTGCTTGATCGTCATACTATTAGGGTTTAGCTCACCTTGGTTTGTATTGCTAGCTTGGGAACGTTGTCACTTACCTCGAGTCCTAAACCGGTGCTTCTTTCACCGCTTTTAGAGGGAAGCGGTATTTCTTTTGTTTTGGGTGCAACCGTCTAAGTGTTTGTTTGTTTGTTTGTGTGTTTGTTTAGGTGTTTGTGTCAGGTTGCATCCACAGTTTTGTCGCAAGACCCAACTTGCCTTGCAGAGTGCACTTGTCCTCTAAGTGCACTCGCGTGAGTTGAAGGGGCGTAGGGTGCGCTAATACCCACTCGGATAGTTTAGTAGTAGTATGTGCTTACTCGAGGGCGAGTAAGGGTTAAGTGTGGGGGAGTTGATAAGTGTCATTTGTAGTGCCTATTTCGTAGTGTTTTGGTCCTATTTTCCTTGTGGAATCGCTCCTTGGGAGCGGTTTAGGGGCTTCTTATGCTTTCTTTAGTCCGTTTCAGGTTCCCGAGACCGATTTGGAAGAGTTGGAGCGATTCCGACTCTATACATACACATTTTGGAGCCAACGAAACTGAGGAACGATGACTCGATGCCTTGGAATCGATCCCGAGACCTCGGGATCCAATCCCGAGCCTCCGAGACCCGATCCCGAGTCCCGAGAATCAACGAGAAGCCCATGAGAGGCAAGGATGGACCAAAGAGCTCTTAAGGGAGGCCTACAAAGACCCATCCCGTTCGGGATGGCCTCATCCCGTTCGGGATGAAGGGAACATGAAGCACGGCTACTGTGAGCCCATCCCGACCGGGAAGGATGGCCCATCCCGATCGGGACCAAGCCTTCCCGACCGGGAAGGGTCAGTTACAGCCCGCATTGTTTCCTTTCTTCTCCTTTCCACTTGTAACCCTATATATACCCCCTCTTGTATTAAGACACCATCTTATCTTATGTTATGCCTTTCATTAGAGACTAAACCCTAGATAGATTAGCATAGATTAGTGTAGATTAGTCTTTAGATTATCATTTATCCTAGATTAATGCTTGTAATTTGGGAATTCTTCAAGATCTTCACCAAGATTGACAACCTTGGATGTATGTTTTGGGTTCTTCCATTTATGCAAGTTTTCTTCTTCTTTTCATCTTCTAGTTTGGTATAATCTCTTTTCCTTTCTCTTGTTCCTTATTTTATCATTCAAGTTTGTATCTTTGTTGATGTTATTGATTGTAGTTCATAGTTCTTGTTAGTTTCTTCATGTTTGTTTTGATTGCTTTGTTGATTCATCTTATTAGTGTTAGTTTTAGTATAGATATGTTAGAGTAGTATTCTTGCTAGGGTTAGTAAGGTGATTAGGGTGTTAATTGGGTGATTAAGGGATTGTTGGAGATGTTGGTGGAAGATTTGGGTTTCCTCTTGGTTAGATGCATGGTACATGTTTGTTGAAATGCTTGAATGACTAAGTAGTTGTGAATGCATGTTTTTCTTGCCTTTATCTTGTGGGTAATAGTTGTTTGTGGGTTCGGTCCCCTCATTAAGTTGCGAGAGCTCGGTGAGGACAACCCCTAGGTCGGTCTAAGTTGCGAGAGCCCGGATTCGACCTAGGCCTATAGCGTGCTAGTAACCCCGATTGTGTTATGTATCGCCGAGTTGGGTTTTAGGTGGAACCTCTAGGTGAGTCTAAGTTGCGAGAGCCCGGGCATTACCTAGATTACCCTACTACCTCCTTCACCTCTAGCTCTTCCTCGACCATTCCGTTACCCCTTTGACCCCGACCTAATCCTAGCCCGTTTCCTTCGATAGTTCTCTTGCTTTACACCTAGCTTAGCCTTAGTCTCCCCCTCCTTAGAATAGCTTGTCTCGAACTTAGTCCTAGATCGTAGCATACCTTAGTCCGACCTCCCGTCCCTGTGGATTCGACCCGACTTACCCTAGCTACCCACTAGGTATAGCAGGTTTTGTTTGACGGTTGGGATTCACGACAAATCCCTCCCCATCAAATTGGCGCCGTTGCCGGGGACGGCGTAGTTTAGACTTTTGTTTGCTTAGTTTTGGACTTTGTTCTTGATTTTTGTGCTCTCTTCTCCTTGTGTATCTCTGTTTCTCTTCTTGTGTGTTACTCTCCCTTCCTAGTGCCTCAAAAGCACTAGGATACTAACGTTTGCTCAAGTGCTTCTAGCTCATCCTAGGTACCAAAGCAACGTTTTGGACATGGCGCGTCCAAGCTACCATCAATCATCACGGGACAACTTTGGGGCGAATTACCAAAACCCACAACTTTACCAACCATATCAACCTCATCAACAATCTTATGAACCCTCTTCTTATGGTTACCAAGAAAGTTGTCAAGGATCGTTCCCACATCCTAACAACTACCAAACACCCTCACATAACCCACAACCAAATATCCCTAACTTTGAGACTTGTCAAATGTTGGTCCAAACACAAGGGAGCCAACATGAGATGATGATGTTATTGCAAAAGGGTCAACAATTGATGTTGACTCAAATACAAGGGGTTAGGGAGGAGTTCAAGGCCCAAATAGAGGTGCAAGATGCTCGCATCAATGCACTCATGGCTCATATCACGATGTTGGCCACTCGAGCTCCACAACATGTTGAGGAAGGTTCATTTGGGCATGAAAGTCGGGTGCCTCCACAAGAAAGTCAACCCGATCGTGAAGCTACAAATGAAGAAGAGGGGGTCAATCACGAGGTCATTGTTGAGTGTTGCTTGGGCGGTGAAGATATGGGAAGAATAGAGGGAGTTGAGGCTTCAAGGGCCAACAATGAGGAGGAAAGTGAACATGATTCCCGAGATAACTCTTGGGGAGCCGATGTATTGGCGATCAAATTGGATTTGTTCGATTTTCTTCGTGATGAACCGGATGTTGACAATCCAAGGCCAAGTGAAGACATACCTCCTCTAGGCCAATTAGACAAGGTGAGTGAAAAGGAGCGCAATACTTGGGAAAAAGAAGTAGATGCCTTGGAACTTGCTTTGTATGGGAAGTTGGAGGATCCTAAAGCTTCCAATGAAGAAAACTTGATGCCTTCTCCTCCTCTACCGCACTCGATGTCTAGCCTTTTGTCTTGTGAGAAGGTTGGTGAAGAGGATCATTGTCGGGCGGTGGAAAAGAGTTCCACTCTCGACCCCGTAGAAGAAGCGACACCCCTAGGGTGTGATCTCCCACATCATGACACCGAGCACGACTCTAGACCACTATACCTACCGGATGGTCATAAGAGTCGTAGCTATGTTGGTTTGGAAGACCCGGAAGATCACGAGAACCCCGAGCATAATGAAGATGATTGCTTCTTCCCTCCGACTTGGAAACTTTTGAAAGTGGCTAGGCTTGGCCATGTGAGCTTCATTGAAGATGTTGCTAGAGCATTTGACTTACTCCTTCGAGCTCTTTGATGGTAGGGATTCGTCACGTCCCAACCGTCAATAATATAACCGGCTAACCTAACTATGGTAGATAGGGTAAGTCGGGTCGAATCCACGGGGACGGTAATGTATAGCCTAGACTAGGTCGGCCCAAATACTAGACTAAGTCAACGAGCTAAGCTAAACTATAGAATGAAAGGAGGGGAGAAGGCTAGACTATGACTAAGGAGAACAACTAAGGAAAACGAGCTAGGATTAAGTCGGGGTCAAAGGGGTAACGGAATGGTCAAGGGAGAACTAGAGTGAAGGAGGTAGTAGGGTAATCTAGGTAATGCCCGGGCTCTCGCAACTTAGACCCTCCTAGAAGTTCCACTTAAAACCCATCTCGGCGATACACATGACAAACGGGGTTCTAACATGCTATAGTGGCCTAGATCAAATCCGGGCTCTCGCTACTTAGACCGACTTAGGGGTCGTCCTCACCGGGCTCTCGCAACTTAGTGAGGGAACCGAACCCACAAACAAACTATCACCCGCAAGAGAAAGGCAAGAAAAACAAGCATTCGCAACTACTTAGTCATTCAAGCATTTCAACAAACATGTGATGTGCATCAAACAAGAGGAAACCCAAATCTTCCACCAAAATCTCTAACAATCCCTTAATCATCCAATTAACACCCTAATCACCTTACTAACCCTAGCAATAACACTACTCTAACATATCTAATCTAGAATTAACACTAACAAGAGGAATCATAAAAGAAACAAAACAAACATCAACAAACTAATGATAACAATGAACAATAACAAAACAATCAACTAAAGATTCAAACTTGGATGAATAAAACAAGATTAAAGAGGAGGAAAAGGGGATTATACCATACTAGAGAGGAAGAAAGGAAGAAATCTTGACATTAATGAAGAAAAACCCAAAACAAGCCACGCACCAAGGTTGTCAATCTTGGTGGAGATCTTGTAGAATTCCCTTAATACAAGTACTAATCTACTATTAACTACTAATTACCGACTAATCTACACTAATCTAATCTAATCTAACCTAAAGTAGTCTAGGGTTTAGTGTCTAATGAAGTGCATAAGCTTTACATAACAAGGGAAGGGTATATATAGGGTTTAAAAATGAAAGGAGAAGAAAGAAAGCAAAGCACGGCAGCAGCACACCCGTCCCGGCCGAGACGGGATGGTCCCGGTCGGGACGAGGTCGGTCCCGGTCGGGACGCCACCTTCCCGATCGGGATGGGCTCACAGTAGCCACACTTCATGCTCCCTTAATCCCGAACGGGATGAGGCTATCCCGAACGGGATGGGTCTTTGTATGCCTCCCTTAAGAGCTCTTTGGTCCCTCCTTGCTTTTCATGGGCTCCCCGTCGATTCAAGGGACTCGGGATCGGGTCTCGGAGGCTCAGGATTGGGTCCCGAGGTCTCGGGGTCGATTCCAAGGCATCGAGTCATCGTTCCTCTACTCCGTTGGCTCCAAAATGTGTATGTATAGAGTCGGCATCGCTCCAACTCTTCCAAATCGGTCTCGGGAACCTGAAACGAACTAAAGGAAGCATAAGAAGCCCATAAATCGCTCCCAAGAAGCGATTCCACAAGGAAAATGGGACCAAAACATAGTAAAATAGACACTACAAACTACACTTATCACTCTTGATGGCTATGGAGGTGTAGTTGGAGAGAGTATTTTAGTGTAAATATCTTTTCCCTTTATTTTGTGCTTGTATTTGTGTTTATGCTTGGATGGTTTGGTTTCTATTATTTGTTAGCTTTTGTGGAGCTCTTGTAATTGATTTGGTATTTTGATGAGCGATGTGAGGGAGGGATTTTGATGTGTGTTTGAGCTTTGTTTGATAGGAGAAGTGAAGGCGATTCCTAGAAAGGAATGGCTAATGATAGAGCTTGGATCGTGAGTTTGGGAATCGGTTTTTGAAGCTTTGGTGAAGCTTTTGGGGTTTTGGAGGTCAAGAAGACCCATCCCGGGCGGGAAGGGAGCTTCCCGACCGGGACGAGTGTGTCATCCCGACCGGGAAGGAGCCGTCCCGATCGGGATGATGGTGCCATATTTTGAGATTTCTGGAGTGGCTTCCCGACCGGGAAGGAGGCTTCCCGATCGGGAAGGGTTTATCATCCCGATCGGGATCATCTATCCCGACCGGGATGGTCCCCTACTCCTTTTTGGTACCTCTTCTTCGACATTTAAGCCCACCCAACCATTGTATACCCCCACCCAACCTCCCTACTTATCCTTTCTCATATCATACCATCCATATACTTCATTTTCATACCCTTACTTCATCTTCTATCCACTTGGCACCGACCTTCACATCAATTTCCACCCCTCACACCATTACTACCTTAACCATGCGTACTTATCGAGTTTGAAGAGGAATAGCAATGATGAAGACTAGCTATGTGCTTACATTGATCTTTGAGACGATGGAGTGAGTGAGTTGCCAACCAATAGGTATGGCAACTATCCTTTCTTTTCCGTCTTTTTTAGCTTATCTCCCTTTGCATGTTCCCCTTCCCATTATTTTGTGTCATGGTGGCCCTCGCGGCCTTGGTATATGTTGCTCCCGACTCTCGATGATGTGACTACATCGAGAGTCATTTTCAAAATCCAAATTTTACAAGATTTTCACTTTCTTTTTCTGAGGATTTAGTCGGATTTAGGCGGAATCCGGGCTAGGTGACTTGATTACACCTAGCCCTCCCCTCCCATTTCCTTTTATTTCCTTCTTTTTATTTTTCTTCCCCCTTCCATATCTTTTTCTTGTCTCGGCCCATGGTGACTTGACTACACCCCGGCCGGACACCTTCTACCTTTTCTTCATCTTTATTTTTGATTTTTAGCTTTATTTTCGTAGTTTCTTTTTCTTTCTTTTGTCTCTCCGCACCCTACGATCGAGCATGAGGACATGGCTCGATTTAAGTGTGGGGGACCGATATTCTAGTATAGTTTAGTTTATTTTCTTAGTTTTTCCGAAAAAAGCTTTAAAAAACCCTAAAAATTTGAAAAACAAATTCACAAAAATCAAAAAGATTTTCTTTGGTGTCTTTTCCTTTTTGTGTCTTTGTGTCACATATTTGTTTTGTTGTTTGTGTTTGTCTCCCTTTTTCCTCTTAGGTCGCTTAATCGCCGCTAACTTTGGATAGCTTGCAAGACTTCCGGTAACATCTCTTCACCCCTTTTCTTCTTTATTCCTTGTGGAGTTTGGAGAAGGTTTGTGATGTTGTGTGCTCGGGCGGAGCTTTGTAAAGTTTGTGGTGGATTTGGAGGCTTGTTTGGAAGTTCGGGGTGGTGTTTGTTTTGTTTGTGTGTTTGTTCTATTTTGTTTTGTGTTGTTATCTTTTGTCTCTTTTTCTTTCATTTTCGTCGTGTCTTTGTTTTGTGTTGTGTTGTGTGTTTTGTGCGTAAACCATTTTCGAAAACCCGGTTTAGAGGCTAGTGTGCGAGTGTTTACTTTCCCTTCCTAGTTGTATAAATCGAGTCTTGGACTTTAATCTAGTAGAATGACCCTAAATCAATGGTTTCAATCGTTTCTTACCTTGAGTCCACCTAGCTTACTAGGGATTTATTACGGGATTTGCATTTTGACCATTATGACCACCCACGGTGTGAAAAGGCCTTGGTTACCGAGTCTCGTCCCTTAGGTGACCATGTTTAGGATCGTTCGATTAGTCCAAGTTTCCCCCTTTTTGTGAGTATGAAGGGAAGACGTCGTCCCGACATACCCATTCACCTACCTCCTACACATACCCACACAAATAAAATGCAATTTGTTGAAATCTCTCTTTCTTGTTACGAAGAAATACCGAAAAGCCGAATCAAGCCAAAAGGGTTAAGAAAAGAAAAGAAAAAAAAATGAAAGAAAGAAAAGAAATGAAGAAAAAGAAAAGGCACAAAAGCCAAAAAGAAAATAGAAAAGAAGAAAAAGAATGACATGGCAAAACAAAGCAAAAATGCAAAAGAAAAGAGAAAATGCCAAAAGAAAACCCGATTCACAAAAATAACCTCTACCTCTCAAAATAAGCCTTTTTCCGACTTTTTCCGTGAAGAGCCTACCAAAGGACCGAGTCCCTAGGAAGGATGATAGCGGCATTAGTCGGTTTTCCCTCATTTTGCATATTTCCATCTTTTTACTTGGACTAGTTAGGCGGTTTTAGACATGGGACGACCCTCTTGGCTCACGCTAAAGGGGGCGGGGTCTCACTTACCTACAGTGTCGACTAACACCATGGTTCTTCACTTTCCACTCCGCCGATCGTCCGTAGTACGTTCTTAGAAAGTTAGGAGGACCTAGGTAAGTTACCAACGTTTTTATTGCTTGATCGTCATACTATTAGGGTTTAGCTCACCTTGGTTTGTATTGCTAGCTTGGGAACGTTGTCACTTACCTCGAGTCCTAAACCGGTGCTTCTTTCACCGCTTTTAGAGGGAAGCGGTATTTCTTTTGTTTTGGGTGCAACCGTCTAAGTGTTTGTTTGTTTGTTTGTGTGTTTGTTTAGGTGTTTGTGTCCGGTTGCATCCACAGTTTTGTCGCAAGACCCAACTTGCCTTGCAGAGTGCACTTGTCCTCTAAGTGCACTCGCGTGAGTTGAAGGGGCGTAGGGTGCGCTAATACCCACTCGGATAGTTTAGTAGTAGTATGTGCTTACTCGAGGGCGAGTAAGGGTTAAGTGTGGGGGAGTTGATAAGTGTCATTTGTAGTGCCTATTTCGTAGTGTTTTGGTCCTATTTTCCTTGTGGAATCGCTCCTTGGGAGCGGTTTAGGGGATTCTTATGCTTTCTTTAGTCCGTTTCAGGTTCCCGAGACCGATTTGGAAGAGTTGGAGCGATTCCGACTCTATACATACACATTTTCGAGCCAACGTAACTGAGGAACGATGACTCGATGCCTTGGAATCGATCCCGAGACCTCGGGATCCAATCCCGAGCCTCCGAGACCCGATCCCGAGTCCCGAGAATCGACGAGAAGCCCATGAGAGGCAAGGATGGACCAAAGAGCTCTTAAGGGAGGCCTACAAAGACCCATCCCGTTCGGGATGGCCTCATCCCGTTCGGGATGAAGGGAACATGAAGCACGGCTACTGTGAGCCCATCCCGACCGGGAAGGATGGCCCATCCCGATCGGGACCAAGCCTTCCCGACCGGGAAGGGTCAGTTACAGCCCGCATTGTTTCCTTTCTTCTCCTTTCCACTTGTAACCCTATATATACCCCCTCTTGTATTAAGACACCATCTTATCTTATGTTATGCCTTTCATTAGGACTAAACCCTAGATAGATTAGCATAGATTAGTGTAGATTAGTCTTTAGATTATCGTTTATCCTAGATTAATGCTTGTAATTTGGGAATTCTTCAAGATCTTCACCAAGATTGACAACCTTGGATGTATGTTTTGGGTTCTTCCATTTATGCAAGTTTTCTTCTTCTTTTCATCTTCTAGTTTGGTATAATCTCTTTTCCTTTCTCTTGTTCCTTATTTTATCATTCAAGTTTGTATCTTTGTTGATGTTATTGATTGTAGTTCATAGTTCTTGTTAGTTTCTTCATGTTTGTTTTGATTGCTTTGTTGATTCATCTTATTAGTGTTAGTTTTAGTATAGATATGTTAGAGTAGTATTCTTGCTAGGGTTAGTAAGGTGATTAGGGTGTTAATTGGGTGATTAAGGGATTGTTGGAGATGTTGGTGGAAGATTTGGGTTTCCTCTTGGTTAGATGCATGGTACATGTTTGTTGAAATTCTTGAATGACTAAGTAGTTGTGAATGCTTGTTTTTCTTGCCTTTATCTTGTGGGTAATAGTTGTTTGTGGGTTCGGTCCCCTCGTTAAGTTGCGAGAGCCCGGTGAGTACGACCCCTAGGTCGGTCTAAGTTGCGAGAGCCCGGGTCGACCTAGGCCTATAGCGTGCTAGTAACCCCGATTGTGTTGTGTATCGCCGAGTTGGGTTTTAGGTGGAACCTCTAGGTGAGTCTAAGTTGCGAGAGCCCGGGCATTACCTAGATTACCCTACTACCTCCTTCACCTCTAGCTCTTCCTCGACCATTCTGTTACCCCTTTGACCCCGACCTAATCCTAGCCCGTTTCCTTCGATAGTTCTCTTGCTTTAGACCTAGCTTAGCCTTAGTCTCCCCCTCCTTAGAATAGCTTGTCTCGAACTTAGTCCTAGATCGTAGCATACCTTAGTCCGACCTCCCGTCCCTGTGGATTCGACCCGACTTACCCTAGCTACCCACTAGGTATAGCCGGTTTTGTTTGACGGTTGGGATTCACGACAAATCCCTCCCCATCAGGAGGCGAATGAATCTCCATATGAGATGGTCAAATTGAAATTTAAATCGAAGTAGGAGTCGCCACCGAACTTTGTGGGAGTTCGGGCCCGTTCGAACCCACTCTATGTCGTAGTGGGCAGTGTACAAAGTACGGCCCATTTCCGATGTCAGAGCTTATTGGGTTCGTCCCTTTGCATTATGATACCGATCCGACATTATCGGATATCGTGTATTGAATGACTCTCGTTGCCAATGGATTCGGACACCCGGAAACCATGGTTCTGAGTAAAGGGTGAGGGTACGTGTTGGGAAGTTCACTAAGAACACTCAATCCCGCCCGCACTTAGCGGCCTTTACTAAGATATCGTTCGTTTTTTATGTACACGCGTTAGTTCGACGGTTGAATGATATGCAAAGAGCGTTTTGACTAAACATGTGAATTATGTTTGACTAACTCGTTTAATGCATCTAAACTAATAACGTCAAAGTTGTTTTAGCATGTGATGTTCATTTTAGTACAATAAAACAAACAACAAAAACGATAATAGATTACAATATACGAGCGACATACCACCCGGAATTACAATGCAACCAACGATACAATACAAACAATCGCGATAATAAAGGAGCAAACGAGTTAGAAGATGTAAATATGATATGATGAAAAAAATTGTATTTGGTTTTGGAAATCGATGATTTGGTTAAGTCGTGTAAAAATATGTTGCAATTTATACTCGACTTAAATATTGATACTCGTAATATTCGATGCTTGATTATAGAATCAATATCGAATATTTAGAGTGGATTTTGAAAAAGTTGCTGAAAGATTGTGTAAAAAATTGTGACAAAAAAAAATTGTGACAAAAAATCGTGCCAAAAAATCGTGACAAAAATCGTGAAAAAAATTTGTGACAAAAAATTGAGAAAGGGAGAAAAACGGGATTTGATTTTACACCCTCAACCTACATGCTTTGTATAATCGGAACGGGGCTCGTCGGAATGTGGCTTAGGCACGGGAGCGTCGAGATGATATAGGAAGAGTTATGGTGGTTTATGATTGGGATGGGATTTGACGAGTTTTGCTCTCGGGTTTTTATATGGTTTTCCTAAAATTGTCTAGAATTCCGGGGATGAATTGTATGGGATTGTATCGCCTAGGATGTTATGAGTTGTAGATGTGTTATGAATTGTAGATGTATGATGTGTGTGATGGGAGGGTCCTATTTATAGGAGATGGCTAACTTGCAAAGGAAGAAAGTCACCGGTTGGAATGAGGTGGGATTCCGTCTAAGTATAGGAAAAGTAAGAAGTTGAAAGGGAAGAGAATTCCGTTTCTTGGTCGTAAAGAAAGGAATCTCGGCTGAAATGGGGCTGCTCGGCCGAGTATTTGATGCTCAGTCGAGTGTTTGATTCGGTATCCGGATAGAATTCCTACTTGAGATCGAATTCTATCCTTAAATGGATTTGTTTAATATTTTTTGAGGCTGATTTTTGTAGTATTCGAGCCTAAACCGAACTCGTGAGATGACACGGCTGGTTCGTGTGTCTCGAAAAAATATCTTTGACCGGGTTTGACCCGGCCGCTAAAAGACGGTTCTGCCCCTGGTGCCGGATTCGACCCAAATTAGTCTCATTTGACTCGAAACGACTCACTGGGCTTGGATTTGAGGTTGGTTTTGTAATATTTGTACTCCGTAATAAGCCCAAGCCAAATGTCCATGATTTCGAGCCCATATCCGAGTCCATTAAAACATGTTTGCGTCCGATCATCATCGGATGTTTGGCGGGAACTACTATAGACACCTGGCGGTCAAAATGTGGGTGTCTACAGTTCCTTATGGGGATGATGCTTACGTGGAGCGGTTTTACCAGATTTATGACCCTTCTTCATTAGAGGAGGCTAAAGGTTATTTTGGTATGGACGGTCTTAACTTAGAGTTGCTTTCTAGGACATTCTCACGGGTTGGCTCTCGTCATGTTTCGGCCTTAGCATGTAGGCGCGCTTTTCACATTGCTATTGCTTGCTATTATCTTTTTGAGGACGCACGGTCACGGGAGGGTTGGGGTAATCCTTGTGTTTTGGATGTGGTAGCGGCAATGAAACATGGTCGATCACCCTCTCTGCTTATCTTGGGTGAGCTTATTCTGGGTCTTAATGCTAGTGCCCGGTTACAGGGGACACCTTCTCGAGGCTATAGAATTATCATATAGGTGCGTCTTTTTGTTTTGTTTCTCCCTTTTCTTTTTTTTGTGTTTTGTTTTTGGGGTTTTGTTTTTGTGGTTGTGATGTTTTGTAGTGGTTTGTACAGGTTTGGTTGCAGGAGCGGCTTGGTTTGGTCGTTCCTCCCCGGTGTTTTAAAGATTATAGTTACGGGGGTTTCACGGGCCGGAAGACGGTGCAGATGTGGAGCAAAAGTCCCGAGGAAAAGGATTGGCTTTCCTATTTGGTCGGAGGAGATGTTGTCATCAGGTGGTCTGTCCCATGGTGGAATATTAGTGAGCGTACCGGGTTTCCATTTTCATCTTCGACGTGGGCTTTGTTAGTATTATCCATGAGGGATCATGTTTATGTTTACCCGGGCATGTTGTCAAATCAAATGGGTGTCCAACATTCTATCCCAAAGGATGCTAAAGTTGTTTCCAGTCCCGACCCATTGACGGAGGATTCGCTTAGGGAGTTTAGGGTGTCTTGGGAGCAGAGGTTCTTGCGTCCCATCGTTATTGAAAATGTTCGACCGACTGACAATGTTTCCATCCGGCGAAGGGTTTATGAACACCCGCCAGGACAGGGCAACTTAAAAGTTAGGAAAACGACGCCGCTAAGAGGCGAGGAGGAGACTCGAGAGATTGTCACTAAGTGCCTAACCAAAGACAGCATTACCGATCCTAGTTCTGTCAGTTCATCCGAACAGGCCAAGACTAACGAGACCCATATTGAAAATGTGGAAGAGGAAAGAAAGTGGGATTTGCTGGACTCGCGTTTGGATAGGGTGTTAGAAGCTTGCCTTCAGAAAATCGAGGATGAAGAACGCAAGCAGGCACACCCGAGTGGCAAAGAGAAGGAAAAGTTGGACCGGTAGAGCCTAGCCGTTTTGTATTATGTCTTATTAGTTGATAATATGTGGCGTATTAGTACTATTTTTTTGTGGAGTTTTGACACGTTGTTACTTTCTGGGATGTCCGGATTTCAGATGCTTGATGTAGATGCCTCGACAAAGGCTTGATTTAACCAATTTTGTTATTAATGAGAAGCACATTTTTATTTTATTTTTTTTCATATATTTTTTTTGGTGGCGGCTCACAACTCGATTCTTCATTTTACCCGGAGCGCCCTTCCGGGTTTTCACTCCGTCCTCGGCTCGTCGTTTGTGCTTCGTCATTTTAAATCACTCGCCGGCCGGGACGTGGAAGGAGTCCCGGTTTGTACATGAATCGATTAATCGATTCTGCTTGTTTGTTTATTTGTTTGGTTGTACCCGGGCTGGGGAAGGGTTGCCTACGTATCCGCGTTTAGACGGAATCAAACCATGTTCGTAGTTCTTTAAAATATGTGAGTGTTTTTTGCTTTAGACTCGTTTATGCCAATTATCGATGCGAACTTGATTAATTATTGTTGTTTTGTTTTGTTGTTTTTTTTTTGCTTTCCCCTAAGTCAGAGGATGGGATGTGTTTTCCGGGGTGTCTACGGGTAGTATCGTTTGAGTTGGTCCATGTTGGTTGGGGTTGAGAATTCTTGACCGTCTAGGTCGGTGAGGATTACGGCGCCACCGGAGAGTATTTTCTTGGCGAGGTAAGGGCCCGCCCAGTTTGGTTTGAATTTCCCTCTATGGTCGACGGGAATGAGTGCTCTAATGGATTTGATCACTAAATCTCCCTCGTGTATGTTTCGGGATTTCACTCGTTTATTAAAGGCTCGTTGGATGCGTTGCTGGTAAGCTTGTACGTTGGATAGGGCGTGTATCCTACGCTCATCTAGGAGTACTAGCTCGTCATATCGTTTTTGGTTCCATTCTTCTTCGGGAATATCGCTCTCGGCTAATATCCTTAGTGATGGTATTTCTAGCTCTACGGGTTGTACGGCTTCGGAACCTTAGGTTAGGTAATATGGTGTGGCTTCAGTGGGTGTTCTATAGGATGTTCGGTATCCCCATAAGGCGAAGGAGATCTTGTTTGGCCAATCCCAATAACTGTCTATATTCTTAAGGATTGTGGTTATGGTTTTGTTGGCTGCTTCTACGGCCCCATTTGTTTGTGGTCTATAGGGTGACGATTTGTGTCTTTGGATTTTGTATTTGTCGAGGACTTTCTGGTTGTCGGCCCTGAAGTGAGCCCCCTGGTCACTGATGATTTCATGAGGTATGCCGTAGCGGCAGATGATATTATTTTGTAAGAATTTCACTACTTGTTTTGAGGTTAGTACGGTGTAAGAGGCGGCTTTACCCATTTGGTGAAATAATCGACGGCCACTAATATAAAGCAGTGTCCGCCGGTCCCGGATGGGTGTAATTTTCCTATGATGTCTATTCCCCAAGTAGAGAAGGGCCAGGGTGTGGCTATGGTGTGTAGAGGATAAGGAGGTAGGTGTTGGACGTTAGCGAATATTTGGCAATTGTGGCAGTGTCGGACATGATGTCGACAGTCTGCCTCTAATGTAATCCAATAATAGCCCAGTCTCATTATTTTTCGGGCTAGTAGGTGTGCACTCATGTGGGGTCTGCACTCTCCGTCATGTACGTCTTCCATGACTTTCTCGGATTGGTTTTTGTTTATGCACCTAAGGAGGACTCCTTGTGGGGTTCGTTTGTACAGTAGCCCTTGATTCAGGACATAGTGGGTGGCTTGCATTCGTAGGGCTCTTTTGCTCTTGGTGTTAGTATTGGGCGGGTATGACCCGTGAGTTTTAAAGTCTGGGATTGCTTTGTACCAAGGTTTTTCGGGGGTGTCGTCGGTTTCGAGGCTATGGATGTAGGCCGATTCTTCGTTTCTCTATACGCAAATGGGCATAGAGAAAAGGTGATCGGGCATGTTTATCAGGGAGGCTAGCTTAGACAATGCATCAACGAATTGGTTTTCTTCGCGGGGTATGTGTATGAAGTCGATTTCGGTAAATTTCCGGGATATTGTTTCCACTTTGGTTTGGTATGGGGTTAGGCTTTTGCTATAAACCTTCCAGGTACCCGTGGCTTGGTTGACTACTAGGGACGAATCTCCGTGTACTATAAGGTTTTTAACTCCTAGAGATATGGCTTCTTTTAGACCTATTAGGCAGGCTTTGTATTTGGTCACGTTGGGGAAGTTTAGTTGGATGGAGGTCCGTTCGTATCATGTTTAGTGTTGTTTGGTCAGGGTCGACGATGGGCTAAGCCTAGGATCGTTGTTTCCGATTTCTTCTTTACAGTGAAGCTAAGTGGGCCGTTTGTTGTAGCCCTTGCGTTTTAGTCAGTTGTCATCGGTAATTAGCATAAAGCCGAGTTTTTAAGCGTTTAAAGTAAACTGTTAAAAGAAGATTGAGTGATTGTCGAGGCATGTTTGTAAAGGAAAAAAGTTGTTTTATTGATAATATAGTAGACGGGCTAGATGCCCGTGATTTTGTTTTGGGGGAGGCGGAGGACATGTCCCTCGCGCCTCCCTAGACTTGATAAGGAAAGAAAACAAGACATTTATTATTATTACTTAAGTCTAGGCCTTAAGATGAACTAGACTCTGACTCGGGTGCAGACTTGCTGGCCTCGGTAGGCATCTTAGTGCCCTCGTATTCAGGGTACGCCCCGAATTTTTCTTCCTGAATGAGGCGGCGAACTTGTTGCCTAAATTCACGACATTCGCTAATGTCGTGTCCTCGGCCTTGGTGGTACCGGCACCATTTGTCACCACTCCAATGTGATGACCTCTTGTCGGTAGATGGGTTAGGTGTCGGACTCAAGGGATAGAGTAGCCCGTTAGATATTAGCATGGTTAGGGCTTGATCATGGGATAACCCAAGGTGTTCTAGTAGCCGGAGACCCCTTTCCTCGGAGTTATCCGTTAAGAAACGAGTGGGTCTTTTCGTTAGTAGTGCGGTTTTTACTACCCTCGTTTTTATCAACCCCTCGATTTTATCTTTTAACAACGTACAAGATTCCGTATCATGGCCGTTGCCCCTGTGGTAGTGGCAGTATTTCCCTTTGGACCAGTGACAGGATCTATGCTTAAGTGGGGGATCGGCCATTGGCCCCATGGGTCGTAAAAGGCGAACGGAGGCTAATCTTTGGAGTGCAACCGCGTAGCTGACCCTGATTTGGGTGAACTTCTTCTTGGGTTCGATAGTTTCGGGTGAACCTATGTCCTCCCCTTTGATCGTCCCGTTACATGGGGAAATGGGGTGTTTAGGAGGTTCCTGGAGCCTTTCCTCGATACGGGCTATCCTAGTCTCAATCCTTGAGAGTATGGGGTGCATTTGTGACACTAGGAGCGTTAGGCTCTCGATAGTCATTGCGAGGTCGAGGAATACAGGCTCTGGCTGAGTGTCTGGTTCATCCTCGATGTTCAGGACCTCTTCTCCTAGGGGGACAAGGTGGGAGCAGTCAATAGTGTCATCGAAGATGGCGTGGACACTAAAGGGGTTCGTAGTATTATTGGGTTTCTCAGGTTGGGGGAAGAGGGATTGTCCCGTTTTCTATCATGTCTTGTATATAGTATGCCTGAGCCGAAAACAGGATTCTGTGTCGTGGCCCTTACCACGGTGGTATTGGCAGTACTTATTGGCGTCCCACGATTTTTCCCTTTTGTCTGCGGGCGGGTTCGTAGTAGGACCTATCAGTTCGAGCTTCCCTTGCTCGGTCAGTCTTTTTAAGGCTTCGGTGTATGTGATGCCTAGCTTAGAAAATGTTCTAGGGGTGAAATTTGTTCTTCCCCGGGTAGTTGGTTCAACTAGGTGCACTTCCTCGGTTTTGTTATTCCCGTAAGATCGGGTTCCCGTAGAAGTGGTCGGTCCTTTATAGCCTTTCCCCATTATTTTGGAGAATACCCCTTTTTTCATATCATCCTCTAGGCGTATTCCTAAAGTGGATAACTCCTTAAAGGTGTGGATATTTTGATATCTAAGATGGGAGGCGTAGGCGGGTCTAAGGTTATTGACGAATTTTTCCACTAAAGTGGCTTTGTCTGGGCGGTTTATTAGTTGGGTGCTGACCTTCCTCCATCTAGTCAGAAATTCTGAGAAGCCTTCCTTCTCATTCTGGGAGAGGACCTCGAGGCTCCTAATGGTGACTTGCGTTTCGGCGTTATCCACGTACTATTTTGCGAATTTTATGGAGATATCGTCCCAGGTGGAGACCTTCTTAGGATCCAGTTAATAGAACCACGATCGTAGCGTGTCTTCCAGGGATGAGGAGAATATCCTAGTGAAGAGGCTAGGCTTGACTCCTTTAATGGCCATGTAATCCTTAAAGGCTCGGATGTGGTTAAGGGGGTCCTCAGTTCCTTTGAACTTAGGTATGTCGGCTAGGGAGAAGTTCTCAGGTAATTGGTCGTTCACCATTTCGAATTTCCTATGGTTTTCGAGGTGGACGTTGTTTCCTTGGTTCAGGCGCATCTGATTTTCGAGGAAATCTATACGGTTCATGGAGGATTGGAGGATGTCATCTTGAGGTAGGATGATGGGATCGCTCGGGAGGAGGCCCACGGGTGCCCCACCTAACAGGGTAGAATTTAAAAGGGCCTCGTTGAGGACCCGGGTGTGGTGTTCATCTGAGGCCTTGTCTTCCAAATGGCCTAAGCGGGAGTCTATGCTGTTTACGGATGCGTTTACCGTGATAACAGTGGCTTGTAAGTCTCGGATTAGGTCAGCTAATGCCTCTATGGTGTTGTCTGCGGATTGCTCGGCATTGTCCCCACTGCGATTTCTTGCGTCCACGCTTGAATCCCTCTTCATGACTGTGGAAAGGTGGTTTTGGTGAGAGTGAGTTTTGCTAGATGTTCTAGGGACTCGAGGAATGCCCGTAGTTGAGCGTCATGGAAACGAGACCTTGGACTCGCGGGTGCGCGCGGTCACTGGTTTAGGGACTCAGGTGCTTTGGACTCTTGGTTTATTTGGCGAGACACCTGACGACTTTTAAATCTCTGCAACGAGACGATTTGACACAAGCCTCGGAGATGAGGTTTAAAGAGGACTTCTCGAAATAAGACGACCCGAAATGTAAGACCTCGAGTAGAGGTGATCCTAGTAACTAACACAGACAGTTAATCACACGGTTGTACGACGTAAGAGATTGATCGCGATCCCGGCTCAGGATCAAAGAATTTTGATATCTTTTCGAAAACGACCGATACTCGCGGAGGAAAGTCTTCTCTTCTTTTTTTTTGAAAAAATGATTTTGTAAAATTAGGGTGACGATGGTGTGGTGACATTGTTTGTGATGTGAAAGGTGTGTTGCTATGTGTGTGTGTGTCGGGAATCCGACGATAGCAAAGTTGTAAAAAGTTTCTGAAAGGAACGTGGTTCTTAGGGGAACCGATTTTGAAAATGATAACGCTATGCTTTTATCGAAAATACTATTAATTAGCTAGTTCGATACTTGTAGTGGGTGTGTGTAGTGTTTTAAAGGTGTGAAACTAAACTCTTATTTAAAGAACTTAGGTGGTGAATAGTGTTTTTAGAAAAAAAAAACTTTTAAAACGAGTGACCCACGTTCGTTGGTTAGCATTTGACGGTGGGTACTAATGTATTGCGGAAAACGTTTTGAGAATGCAACCGTTTTGGATTCCTTGACTTCATTAATTGAAGTTTCGGTTGTATTAACGGTGTGCGTGTAAAAACTTTTTTTTTTTGAAAATAAAATGTAACCGTTTGGTGTGCCTTGATCCCATTAATTGGTAGTCTCGGTAGTAGTAACGGCATTTGTTGTTTGACGGGTTTTACTTTAGCCACGTGATGACGTTTGAAAATATGTTTCGTTTGAAAATGTCGAGTGTAAAATTTGCCATGACAACGGCATTTGAAAATGTTTTTCCCTTTTTAGAAATCATGACTTGACCGGAGTATCGGCGTTTTAAGAGGTTGTTTTGAAAAGATGAGATTTTTCGAAAACGGAATTGGGTGCGGTTGATTATGTTGGCGTGGTTGAATCCGGATTTTTTGTGTTTTATTTGGGTTGGATTGTTCAAACACGCTACACGTAACTAGGAATGCATACACTCATGCAGGATGCAGACACGGGTAGGTTAGGGTAGGCTACCGCCCATGAATAGTCTTTACTTAGGCATTGACAATGATCTGGGGAGACGAGTGTCATACCGTCCGTTCGGAACTATCCGCTTATTATTCCCGCGGGGTACGCGTTAGGCGGCCGGAGCGTCAATCGAGGATCTCTCCGCGTATCCCTAAAGATCTTACCGCGAAGAGTCGATTGGTCCTAATATCGGTTAGGGTGGACTTTTTAGAGCCAAAACCAATAGTGACCACAACTAGGAACTAAGAAATGAGCTTCAACGACCTCGTTCAAGTTACACCACCACTGGAAAATTGTTTCCAAATCCCCAGCGGAGTCGCCAAACTGTGGACGTCCGTCCGCACCGCCCGGCGCCCCGCGCGGGACCGACCCGGTTTTTCAACGTGTGGCGGCGGCCACCCACGCGGTCCCCTCCCTGCCGGGGGCCGGTCCGATCTCACATACGGGGCGATGTTTCGGACCTCGATTCGAATGACGATCCAGACTTGTACTAGACGGGTGGGGGCACCCGTGTTTCCGTTTGGGAATCGATCGAGTCGTGGTTGTAAATGTTTAAAGGCCGTTTTGTTTGGTAAGGCGACCTTTTTAGTGAACTGAAGTTGTTGCCAATTTGTGGAGTCGCCACCGAGTCAATTATGGGGACTCGGAAACCGTTCAAGTCAACTTTGATCCCTTGCCGGCTCAAAGTTGAGTGGCACGGGACCTAAAGATAAAGACTTGTACCCTTAAGCACTCCATGCCTGGAATGACTCTCATTGCCAATGGTTTCGGACATCCGAAAACCGCCGATTCTGAGTAAGGGGTGAGGGTACGTATTGGGAAGCCAACATCCGATAGATGTCAACACCCAATCCCGCCCGCACTATAGCGGCCTCTACTAATCAATCGGTGGGCTGATATCCTAGTTCTTTTGTTGTGGTGGAAGTACTGTAACATCCGTTGTTTTAACCCTATTCCTTTTGCTACGTCGGTTGTTTAAGGACAAGTAAGCTTTGTCGTCAAAGTAGTTGTGTTTACATTCTTTGCATGCGATTTCACGTGACAAGCAGGCCATGAAAAGATGCACGTAGGAGAGTAGAGAGTACTAGTATTATACGTATTAGCAAATCAGTTTTAACGCAATAAAACGGATATTAGTCGTTCTCGTGATATACCTTACCTGGTATTCTGCTTAAGATGCGTCGGCTCGGTATTAGTAGAGATGCATCGAACCTAATAAGGTGAGCAGCGGGACTAGTACGGAACCCGACCATCACTTTGTTCAATTTTAGTTGTTTTACGTTTTGAATTTCGTGGTAGGTGATTTAGCATGCGATTATAAGGTCATAAAAGCAAATCATGTAGTGAGGAGTTGCACCCTTTGAGTATACACTAAACGGGACTCGATACATAGATAGTTTGAGAGCGAATCTCGGAATTACTCGGGTCTATTTAGTGTGTTTTAGTGTTTGTGGTTGAAGTAGGGACGTTACGTATTTTAGTAGATGTTTGTGGGCCTAGTGTCCACATCTAGTGTTATCATAGTGCATAATAATAGAAAGTGCGAATATGGAAAGTTTTGTTAGATGGCAATCTAGTGACGATTCGATCAACAGGCGGATCCTCCTAGCTTGACCAGTGATTCCAGCAGAGCTCCGTTACCGGTTTGACTCTTTCTGCGGCTACTCTGGCAGAACTTCGTTACTATGGGCTGGTTCTGCGGCTAATCCAGCAGAGCTTCGCTACTAGACTTGAGCTAGTCGAACATAGGCACCTCGGTATTGAGTGGGGTGCTCGAAGGTGAGGAGTAGCGTCGACGTCGCTTTTTTATCGGAACTACGATCGAGTGGATCGTTTGCCTCGGGTGTCGGAGTGCGAGCCCTTAGGAGAGAGGGAGAAGAGAAGATGAGAATTGTGTCGAAATGAGGGCGTGAAGGGGGGTATTTATAGGTGTTTTCGGCCCTCGTCACCCATGTAGGCGCCTGAGCTGAGGCGCACCAAGACTCAGGCGCCTGGGCTTAGGCGTGAGGAGACCAAGGTGCGTGAGGTAGGGCGGTCGGAGTTTTGAAGATACGATTTTGATACTTTCTAAAACCGTGGGACGGGTGTATAATATGTATCTTGGGGGTTAAGGTTTCCCTTCCTTGACCTAGCGCCGTGAATGTAATCCCCTAGAAATTCTAACGCAATACAGTGGCGGAAACACTGTAGAGTGGGATTAAAACACACTGATGTTCTATATTTTAATAAAAGAACGGTCAGTCAATACAGAGGCCACTTTTTATAAAAGGGCTAAAATCAATATTCTCCAAACAGGGTTACAAAAATCCATAAATAAGCATGAATGAAGAAAGAGTAGGATCCATGCTACTCGCTAGCTCACACCCAAAACCCAGCAGCAATTACCTGTCATGTTATAAACATAACAGCCACGTCAGTGGGGAGTAACTCGGACGTTCTCCCAGCCAAATTATATCATATGGAAAAATAATAGTATTATTATATCAAAATACTTAAAACGGAAAACATTAAATGATATAATAAAAATAAGCTTTTGTAGAAAACTTAAAATATTGGGATAATAAAATCAGAACAAGTTTTCAGAAGGAAACTTCAAATATTTGCCAACCTGCAAACCAAAATGTATCGATAATAATAAAAATATTCAAAAAGGCGTTATGGATAGGATTAGTGTAGAAGGTCAGACTTTCACCAGGAGAATACTAAAATCTAGCTTCGAGAACCTAGTTCAAACAAATCAAACTTCGGTCTCTAACTAGGCTACTCAACCATAATAGGACAGCGACTTATAAATGCGTGTCCCTAGTTTAAGACAATGCACACCCCTCCTGGAATTACCTGTCACCCAGTTCAACTTATGACAGCGACTTACTGCGAGACCTAAGCTTAAGGTCAAAATGTACACAACTCCCGGGATACCTGTCACCCGGTTCAACAACCAATGTACCGATTCCTGATACACCAGCCTCATAGTTGATGGCAAAAACGTAGACCCTAGAATATATTACTCTAAACCTCACACTTGTCCTTATCCCATAACTCCAAAACAGCCATTATCGATATATATACAAGAGATATAATCAATATAAATAATATGAGGATAAAAAAAAATTATATATAAAAAGGGAAACTTTCTATAAATAGAAAGTTACTAATTTTAGAAACTTACTTAAAATAGAAAGTCTTATAGAAAATACGTAAGTTAAAATAAGTGAAATGTATAAAAATAGCATTCCTAACGAAATTAACATTTTATTATTAACGTCGTTATCGTAACTTTAATATATTTCTAAATTTGTTACTGAAAATATAAATAAAATATAACACGTCAATATATAGTATTTTATAAAAATTTAGGAAATCGAGTTAAAACTATATATTTTAGAGAAGGAATACTTTAAGAAAAACGATATCAAAATTAATTGAGTCAACGAGTTTTATAAATGAAACGAATTTTATAAAGGTTTCAAATTATTTTTAAGAAATAGCTTTGATTTATAAATAATACAAATTTTATTAAAAATAGTCAATCGGAAACAAATAGAAAATTATTAGTGAAAATAGTCTCGACTAAAATGTATTTAAAACTAAATCGACTATTTTCTCATTTATTAGTATAAATCGTAAAACGAAAATTAATTTATTAAACAAGTATACAAATTTTGATTATAATATAAAAATACGATTTTGAGTTAAAATTATAAATTAACGGAATCTGAAAAAAATATGAAATCGTTATTATTTAGTTACTAGTGTCACGATAACCAACAAAATATTATAGCGATCGTAAATAATTAAATTACGAACGATTTATAAAATGATATCGAAAGTTATAAAAATATTGATAAGGCAAACGATTTAAAAACAATATTTAGCAAATAATACATAGCTAAAATTAGAAAACCGAAATTAAAAATATTTACTACATACTACTACTCAAACATACGATATAAAATCGAGTAACGTCCTAAAGTTACCTTATCCGATACCAGGGCGATCACATACTTGTCTTTCTTGATCAGACCAAGCTCGAACCATAGAATTTGAAAGCCGACTCAATAAATTTCCGAGGCCTTCACGAAACGAAAAGGAATGAGAATGGGATAATGCTAAACGGGAAAGAAGGAGGAGGAGATAAGGGGAATCGTAAACGGCAGGAAAGGATCAACAGCAGTAGCATTAAAGAGCAGAAACGAAACCAAAATCAATTGAAAATCGTGATCTAAGACCCACAACGATAAGAAGATGAAGAAAGAACAAAGCGAGGCAGAAGACATGGATGGAAATAACAGCAGCAGCACCACAAAATGAAGAAGAGAAGAGGAAGAAGAAGAAGAAGAAGAAGAAGAAGAAAGGAAAGCAGCAGGAGTAGAATAAGACGCATCAGCAGCGGCGGTAGAACAAAGCAGACTACACAGTACCAACAACAATGCACAAGTAACAGTAGGCAGCAGCGACAATCAACATCAATGCACAAGTACAGCAATCATCGACAGTAGCAGGAGCGCATCATAGCAGACAGAATAGCAACCGAAAAGAAGAAGTAGCAGCGCACAATAACAGTACCAATCAGACGTGACAAAGAAGACGAAATAGCAGCCGCGAAACCATTTAAAAAGTAGGGGAAAGAAGAAAAAGAAAAGAACAAAAATAGTGAAAATGAGAGAACAACGAGCAGCAGCAGATGTACAACGATATATATATTTAATAGAAACAAGAAGAGAAGAATAGAAGCAAAACGACATAACGTTAATAGCAGCAGCAACATCGACCAAACAAGGCATAACGAAGAAGAAGAAGAAGAAGGGAGAAGAAGAACGAGAAGGAGTACAACAGCAGCGACAAAAACAACGGACGAAAAGAAGAATGAAAGAGAAGAAGAAGAAATACTAACGGCAGCAGCGGTACGCAGTAGCAACAGTACGCAGCAGCAGCAATAGCGAACTGCAGCAGCATCGTACAGCAGAGGAAGGAGGAAACAGAACACGGCAGGGGTTCGAGACAACAACAAGCAGAGGACAGCAACATAAATAGAAAAACATTCCGACCAAAACGGCAGCAAACGAGTAGAGATCGAAGAAGAAAGTAACGAAGAATGAAGGGGAGACGAATGGTGCGAAAAGATGGTGATTCAGGCAAGAAAGGAGAACAAAGAATGAACATGGTGAACACGGGGGGCGTAATAAGAGAGCGGAGGAAAAGTAAACAAGAGTAAGGAAGAGGAGGAGATGGATCGGATATGAAACGGAGGAAACAAGGAGGCTGAACACGAGAAAATGGAGAGGCAGGGGATAAGAATTAACAAAAAAAATTTAAAGGGGGAACGTTAAACAAGAGGGAAGCGGTGGACAAAGAGTAGCAAAAGGGAGGTGTATACAATAAGTAGGAAAGGGGAAAAGAATCGGCTCATTAAATGAATCGGGTTAGTAATACTAATTAAACGAATTCCGAAATGATAAGTTGACTGATCCAAGAATCGAATTAAAACGAGTTAATAAAATTAATAAATAATCGGTCCGTCTAATAAAATGAGTAAATAAATTATTCGGGATGAAATCGAAGTTGACAGAAATAAATAATAAGACGATCAAATAGTATTTCCCGATAGATAATAAATTTTGATAAAGTGAATTAAATTGATTTCTCGAGAAAAGAAAATAAATATTTTGACGAAATTTACAATAAATGAGCTTCGAGCCGAAAAATAGAAAATTCAAGCTTAAATATAAATAAATAAAAGAAATTAGAATTTAAATCGTCGAAATATATTTTCGATAAGAATCAAATTAAATGTATAAAATGATTCGAAACAGAAATAAAAATATGTTTTAAATATAAGAAGAGTTTTCGAGACAAATATAGTTTTATGAGTTTGAAACGATTAAACGATAAATTCGTTTTATAATAATTTTAAGAATTACGAGTTAAATCGTAAAAATAAAAATACAAACAAAATTTTAATTTAATTTAAATTTATAAAAATCAGGGGTGTTACAGTGAACTTGGTGGGCCTCGGGTGTGCATCCCGAGGTTCACTTGGCGCGGTGTTGACTCGGCTCGAGTTTCGGGACCGACTCGGGGTCCCGGTGTCAAAATTGACACTAATTAGTGTCTATGCGATCGTAACGACACGACTAAGGCTGCCATCATGTTAGTTTAATTTGCCCGACTAATTATTCGATCCGTTCTATAGAAAAACTACCTGAAACATCGCGAACCCGCGTCGCGTTGCAGTCCTATCGTCATCGGGTGTTTGTTGGGCACTTCTGGAGCCACCAGGTCCTAATCTGGGTGTCTACAAGAAGAATTATGCAACTAGACTTCTTCATTAGAGATGAAACTCGATCTCTAAGGAGTTTTCCACCCGGCTAGACCCACTCGATCGAGTGGACCAGCTTACTCAATCGAGTGGGCTCATAAAATCAGCCAAACCCGGGGTCAAACCGGGCACTCGATCGAGTGCCATACACCACTCGATCGAGTGGCCCCTTTTTTCCAGCTCAAACCGGGTTCCTTCCCTATTCAAAGTCGGAATCCTATTCCATCCACACCGCTTGTTTTCTTCCACCTTAAGCAAGCTTTTCCTATCCGAAACAAGAGTTTCTTCCCATCCAAGTCAGGAAACCTCCCCTATAAATACACCCTCCTACACAACACAATGAACACATTCAATTCATACATAGAATTCCCGATACAACACACATTCATAACATCCCGACATCAATCACAACCCGAATCTCTAGCAACCTTAGGCAAACTATACCGGAATACCGTCCCGATCTTCCCTAGAAATGCTATAGGAAAACCAAGTCAAAAACAAAACACCACACTCCTATATCCTCGTTACTCCTACGCAAGCGCCGTTACTACGAGTCCGTGATCGAGGTCGAAATTAGCATGTAGGTTGAGGGTGTTACAAATCACGATCTCTCTATTTCTTCTCTTCCTTCTCGTTTTTTCCGTCGTCAAGCGTCGTCGTCGTTTTTTTCCCTTATCGTTTCTAATATCGTTATTAATATTACTACTATCGTAATTAGCAATAGAGTGTCTTCCCTAAGATTCGATATCGACTCTATAGTCGAATATCGGATCTAAAGGAATCAATCATTAAATCATATATTAAGCATAATCCCGTTGAAGCCGAGTAATGATCAATTGGTCCGAAAAGACTAAATACGACACTACAACGCGGAGGAATTATTTCGTCTTAAAAACATAAAAAAAAAAAAAAAACGATTTATAAAACGTATTTTTCAAAATCCACTCTAAATGTTCGATATTGATTCTATAGTCAAATATCGAATACGACGAGTATCGAAAATTGAATCGAGTATAAATCATATTATATTTTCACGCGATCCAATAAAATCATCGATTTTTCAAAAATAAAAATAACTGGACAGCACTCCGTACAGGGAGCACTCGATCGAGTGTCTAGCCCACTCGATCGAGTGGCATCCCATAACCCGGGCAGAATGTTTTTTTCAAGACCACTCGATCGAGTGGCCCCTGGTACGTCAAAACCGTGAGCTTTTCAGCTACTTTCAAGTCTTGATAAAATTATCGTAACGACTTCGGTCGTCACGTGTCAAGCCTATCACGTGTTCGCCTTTTCAAACTGTGCCTCGTGTCATGTTCTAACTCGTTCCTTTTCGCTATTATCGCAATATTTGTATCGCTTGTCGCATTGTATTCCCGGGTGGTATGCCACCCGTATATTGTAATCTGTTGTCGCACTTTTTCTTATTTTATTGTTTGTTTTATTGTACTAAAATGAACATCGCATGCTAAAAACAACTTTGACGTTAATTTAGATGCATTAAACGACGTAGTTAAACATAATTCACATGTTTAGTCAAAACGCTGTTTGCATATCATTCAACCGTCAAACTAACCCGCGTACACCAAAAACGAACGATATCTTAGTAAAAGGCCGCTAAGTGCGGGCGGGGTTGGGTGTTCTTTGTGAGTTTCTCAACACATACCCTCACCTTTTACTCAGAACCATGGTTTCCGGACGTCCAAAACCATTGGCATACGAGAGTCATTCAATACACGATTACCGATAATGTCGGTATCGGTATCGCAATGCAGAGGGACGAACCCCATAAACTCTGAAATCGGAATGGGCCGTACTTTGTGCACGGCCCACTACGACATAGAGTGGGTTCGAACGGGCCCGAACTCCCACAAAGTTCGGTGGCGACTCCAACTTCGATTTAAATTTCAATTCGATCCATATCACATGAGATTTATTCGCCGCCCCAAACCCGCGCGTGACCGCGTCGGGGTGGACCTATGTCATGTCCACAATGTGGAGTATATATAGTAGTGTAGATTAGTAGTAGTGCGTAGTGTAGATTAGTAGTAGGAACGATATGTGTAGAAATATTAGGTGAGGTGTAGGTTAGTACTAGTAATAGGTAATAATAGTAGTGTAGTGTAATGTATAATGTGTGTGGTAGTGTGTAGGACGTGGGAGATCAATAGGAGACTCAAGTTTCCCGAGTTTCGGTCCGTTTCTCATTCAAATGTCTTTCTTTCTTTCTTAAAAAGTTGAAATATAAGATTACGGAATTAAAATAATGGAAACCCTAAAATTTATTAGGAATTTGTGAGACGGTAAGTAAAATAAATGATAAATATTATTACGAGAAAATATTTATAAGTAATCATTATTTTAAGAATTTGATAAATTATTTCTAAATTTTTACCAGACAAGAAAATGTCAAAACGACAGGTCATTATTAAAAATATTTTCGAGTTTAAACTTTATTTAACGAAAGCTAAAAACTTTAATAATTCGATAAATAAATTCCCTTGTTTTTAATACAGAATAATTTTTAATTTAATGAAAATAAAATATTTTATTCACGAAAATAATTTTTAAAACTTTAAACTTAGTTTAAATAAATGTATAAAGTTTTAACATTGTTTGAACAATACAGGGTGTTACATAATTGTTTTTCCTGTACCCCAAAAACCATACCCAAACAAAATGGCACTTCTTTTTGCTGAAACGACATTACTAATTTCATCGTGTACAGAGCGTTGATCGGTAGTCAACATAAGCAGGGCCATTTCAAATCCATGCCGCAAAGCATCCCTATCATACGATAATTCATCTCGGACCTGTAACACCCGCCATTTTCCTAGTGCTTTTATCTTTTCCGTTATGACTTCGTCATAACTTTATCACGTTTTGGCCTTCTGTTTCATCATTTATCCAAGCTTTATTTTTATTTTCGAGTCAAATAATATTTATTTTTATTTTTAAAGACGTTAGTTCTTTTAAACCTATTTATTTGATTTTCATCGTAAACTATTTATTTATTCGCGAGGAATTCCATTTTTCTACAAACTATCCTTTTAAGCTTGGAATTGAGTTATTTATTTTCCTAAAAATGTCCAAACAAGTTTATTTAATATTTTCGACTAAGAAATATTTAATTTTGAAAATTTACCATTTAAAGATTTTTTTAAGAAGTTTCGTAAATAATTATTTTCTATCGCGAGGTTTACTCGATCGTTTCGAAATACCTTTAATAATTTTACGATCCTTCTTTTTAGCAACCTACAATTATTTTGGGACTCATTTATACTCAATTGGACCATGACACACCCATGTCCCATTTTACGCTACAACTTTACATTTTATTTTACAAATAAAGTAAGCCTTAGTTATTTTCTTTCTTCTTATTTATTGTGATGAATTTACCAAAATATTCATACTCCACATTCACCTCATTTGGCTGGTTCCCCTTGTGTATTTGGTCTTGTTTTTATCCACTTTTGAGTATCATTCATGAATGAAAAGCCTTTCATTTTGTATTCCTTCATTTATACAAAATAATCAAAGCAAATTCTCTCCAAATCCTCTCTTATTTCAGTCCTAAAAGTCCTGAAAGTCGTGCTCAAGAATCCATTTCGGTCTCTTATTTTTCTCTTGTGTCGATCTTCTTTCCGTCTCCTTCGTTAAGGTATTAATCGATTTCATTTCCAATCGTTGTCACCTTGATTTTTCAGCGATACTATAGTATTTTCATACCATGGAATTCATGTTTTTTTAGGCTTCCGAAGCGATCCCGCAGAAGACAAATATATCGTATATTCGGACTTGGATTAGAGGTAACGTTGATGTTACTCGGTATTGCATGATTTTATTTGTGTAATGACATGTATATAATTATAATCTTATTTTTGAGAACACAAAAACTCGTATGAGACGGTCTCACAATAAAGTTATTGTGAAACCCCTCATATCAGGGTAGTTACTTTCTATTTTTTTTTTGTTTTATTTTTTTGGTGGTTATTAGGGTCATCTAGTTAAGTCTCGCACTAACTTTGTGTGAGACGGTCTCACAAGAGACTAATTGTATAATCTGTAAAAATAATGTTTTTGATGATTTTTGATAATTTGGTATTTTTATGATATTTTACGCATCGATTATTGAATTATTTACCGGTTTCGGACAAAAACGATTAAAAGTCGATTTTTAGTTCTAGCACTTAATCATTTTATTTTAATCTGAAATTTGGTGTGGAAATTCTTTCTGGTGAAAAAAAACTTTCTGAATTTTTTCATAATTTTTCGGAATTTTTAAGTGAGTGAATTAATTAATCACTTTAAATCGTCGTTTATCGTTAAAACCGTGTTTGTCATTTTAATTCCCGATTTCTGATTCTTGTTTTGAATCTGGAAAAAAAATTCCTGATAGTTCTTGATAAAAAAAATGTATTTTTATAATTATTAGTTCTTTAATAAATTATTAGGAACGACAAGTTTTATTAAGAGAATCATTAATTGTGGAAACGGGTTTTAAAAGACGGTTTTGTTCGAATTTTTGAAATCCGGAAAAAATTATAGTTTCTGGAAAATCAAAAATTTTAGGAGTAATAATAATTTTTGGATATTAATACTCAAATCGTTTTGTAATTACTATTCTTATTAATCGTTATTGCCGAGATTAGACGATTAACGAGAAAATCCTTTAAAAATCGAGTTTAAAGATGCTGGAAAATTTATTTTTCTGGATAGAATATCCAAATATGTGTTTTAATGTTTTACATAATTATTGTACTCTTTATAAAAGTCTTTAAATGATAGTATTGATTTTTGGACAAAATTACGATTTATCGTTAAAATGCTCCGTTTCAGTTAAATGAATTATTTTTCCAGCAACTTTGAAAATATTGAAATCTGAAACTTTAAGAGTTAAATCACCCATTATCATATTCTAAATTTTCTTAATGGTTTAATGAAATAAAAGACGTTAAATGATTTATTTTGACATTCACCGTAAAATCCTATTTATGCTTGTTTTGTCAAAATTATTAATAATTAAGGAATTTAGTTTTATAAATTTTGGAAACACCCTAATTAGTAGTATTAAAATATTTAAGACATTTTTAATCATTTTATAAACACTTGTGTGGTAATTCAATAAATTCATCAACCCATTTAACCTTAATTTAGAAATTAATATCGTTAAGACCGAAAGTATTAGTTTTATAAATCTATATTGTTTACAAAAAAATGTTGTATTAGTATGAACTAATATTTTCGATATTTTGATATGATGCTCTTTATAGTAAATTTTCTAAAAATAGAAGCTTCCTAAAATAGAAAGTTTTCTCTTTTGGAACGTGATTCCTTTTACCTTTTGTTCTCATATTATATATAATGATTACCACTTTTAATATCGATAATGACTTGTTTTGGAGTTATGAAATAAGAACAAGTGTGAGGTTAGAGTAATACAATCTAGGATGTACATTTTGCCATCAACTGTAAGGCTGGTGTGTCTTTATGGGGCACATTGGTTGTTGAACTGAGAATTGTTTGTGTTCAGGAGAGTGTATGTTGACCTTAAACTTAGATATTGCACCGTTTATGTCACGTCGGGTTGAACTGGACATGGTTTGTGTCCAGGAGGGGTGTGCACTACTTAAACCAGGACCTCGCTACACGTAGTCCTGTTATGGTTGAGTTGCCTAGTTAGAGATTGAAGTCCGATATGTGTTAAGACTGAAGTTCTCAAAGCTAGTTTTAGCATTCTTCTGGTGAAAATCTAGCATTCATCACTAATCCTATCCATAACGCCATTTTGAATATTTTATTATTATCGATATAACTTGGTTTGCAGGTTGGCAAATGTTTTATGTTTTCTCCGGAAAACTCATTTTTTTTTTCGATACGTGAAGTTTTTCACTAAAAGCTTATTTTTTTATGAATAATGTTTTACTGTTATTCATTTTTACTATTTTTCTATAATAGTAATTACATTTTTAAAATTCTGTTATATGTGCCCGTCACTGATTGTGGCTGTTATGTTTTTAACATGACAGTTATATGTGTTTTCCTTCAGATGGGCTAGTGAGTAGTTACGGATCTTGGTTCGCTGATTAATAATTTGAACTATGGATTGTTATAACCCTTTTTATGGATTTTATTTTTATTTTATTTTGTAGCCATTTTTATTTTATGGCTTATGTATTGACTTACCATTTTTATTTAATCAAAACATAGATACAGTGTGTTACAATCTCATATCTATAGTGTTTCTGCCACCGTATTGCGTTAGAATTTCTAGGGGATTGCAGACCAACGTTTTACCTAAGCAGGAAACTATTGATCCATCAGGAATGAGCATGCCTTTAAATCTAGCCAAACTGCTGCCATTGCTTTGCAGTGAATCTTTAATCTCGAGTAGGGCTAAGTTCTGCATCTCTTCATCTAACAACTCCAAATCTAAGACAAGATATAAATAACGTGAACATGTATAAAAATAATGATTGCTGAGAATATAAAGGGAATGCATTTCGCAACCTTGGGAACTAAAAATATATACTGCAACATAAAAAGATAACAGCTGAATTGAACTTACCGCGATTCGATAGAAGCCTCTGTTGCCTGAAGAGGATATCATCGGATAACAGATCCCATGTTTCCTTCCACACAGTGTAAGACATAGACATAGAATCGGATAACATCAATAACGTGAATAGATGCCTACAATACACTAGTAGAAAAAGGTTGAATTGCGTCTTCTCATTTGAGGCGTTTTAGGTAAACAGATACAATTTATTTTTTGTTTAAGAAAAAATACTTTGGAGAGTCATTTTTAAGGGTACATTGCAATAAATAGTAAATAAAATAAAATGAGGTTGCGTCGTCCAATATTGACGCCTCTCTATATTTGAAAAAGAGTGTTGGTACGACGTCCACTTGACGCCTCCCTAGCCTTTGTTATTTTAATTTATCAAAAAAAAAAGAATTAATTAACCAAGCCTCTTCCTCACGGGGTCTCTCTTCGAGACCCGTTCCTAATCCTCATCGCCACCCGAGCCAGTCTCAGCCAGTTGCTTACGGTTGCTCCAATGCCTCTTACGAGCACCTCTAGAACAAGAAGTGTCGACCTCTGTACTTAGACCAAACCCTCGGGATCCAAATCTACCTCCCAAGCTAGAATATCATCACCGGCTGAGTATTGCAATTATAATTCAATCAAGCAAAGTCAATTCAGAAGGTCAAAAGGCCTCAAAATTCAACAACTGTAGACACCCGCTATTTGGCCGCTAGTGTCTATAGCAGTTTCCGACAAAACACCCAATGATGATCGGACGTAAACATGACTTGATACGCTCTAATACGGACTCGGAATCAATAGAATCCGATGTGGGCACTTAGCAGAGTACAAATATCTCAACACCGACCTCAAATTCAGGCCCAGTGGGTCATTTCCAATAAAATATGACTAACTTGAGCCAAAACGACACCGGAATTAAAATCACCTTTTTACAACCCAAAACCCGGTCCAAGTGAAAATCGACCTTGCAAAGCTTCTAGAAACAAGAGCCAACCAACAAATTCAAATTTAAAAAAGAGTCAAAATATCTCCCTACAAACACTTTACCCGTCTGAGGGCACTTGATCGAGTGCCATAGGGCCACTCGATCGAGTGACCCTCCAAAGCTGAGCAGATGCCTTTTCTTAAGTCACTCGATCGAGTGCATCTAGAGCCACTCGATCAAGTGATCCCTAGACGGGACAAATTCTATAAATACTCCCTACATTCACAACATTTACCACCTCTCAATTTCAGATTTCCCCCCACACATTCAACACATTTTGCATACATTTCAATCCTACACACTACTCTTCATCCCGAGAGAACCCTACACACACATTCCGAAACTAAAACCTCCCAAAAATTGAGAAAACCGTCTCTGCAAACACAAACACCATAACTCTTCCTACATTGTCGACACTCCCGCGCACACCCCGCTACTAGACGAGTTCGTTTCCGAGATCAATTAAGCACGTAGGTTGAGGGTGTCATCAAACCCCGTTTCTTCTTCTTTCATCTCTTTCTCCACTCTTTTTTCGATTATACACACATACACTCACACACACACTATTTATTATTAGTATTACTAATTGCTAACACTTTCATTTTATTATCGTTTTTTTATTTATTATTATCATCATTAACATTAAATACCGAGTGTGTGTGTGTGTGTGTCTGTGTGTGTGTGTGTGTATATATATATATATATATATATATATATATATATATATATATATATATATATATATATATATATATATATATATAACAAAACCATTTTCGGATCAAATACGTTTAATTACTGTTTCCGTTTCAAGTTCGTTTAATCCCTTTACAAGTTGTAATAGAAGTGGCACCCTTTCGAGGAGCGCCGCCCTAAACACTTAAGGGCATAACGCGATCGCGGTAACACGTAGTTAAACATGTCCGATGCCATTTTTGAGATTAGTACGAAACTCATTGACACGAAATCGAACATCACGTAATCCGTAAGGATTAATAACGATGTCATGACGCGGAGGGAATCGATTTTCGTTCTAATTAAATTAATAACGATTTCGTAACACTTTTTCCAAATTCCCGATACTGGTCTCATAACCGTACAACGCACGTTATGAGCATTGAAAACCGAGTAAAGTTTAAATTACATAATATTTTTACGTAACTCGGCTAGCTATCGATTTAAAATCAATAAAATACAAAATTGTCACCTTTTCGAAATGAGCAGTAGCTCGTACATGGGGAACTCAATCGAGTGTCATGACTCACTCGATCGAGTGACCACCCAAAAGCCGGGCAGGGGCTCCTTATGAAGGGTACTTGATCGAGTCTCCTCCTTGACTCGATCGAGTAACCTTCATAACCCTCCAACATGAGTTTCTTAGCGACATGCAATCACGTTAAAACATTTTTTTACGACTTCTAGTCATCACGTGTCTAGTCAATCACGTGCTTATTCTTTCAAAGTCATGCATGTATCATTTTCTAACCGTCTAATCTATTTGCATTATCGTTACTATTTCGATTATTTCAATTTTGTTTGTCGTATTCTATAGTCGGGTTGTATTTCCGCCCGTGTACTTTGTATCCATTTATGGTTTTTTCATTTTCGATGTTTTTATTCATCCAAACGAACCTCGCATGCTAAATCACTTTGACATAAGACAAGATGCATTAAAATGACGTAGTTTTGAACATAATTCACATGCCTAGCTAACATCCTTTGCATAACATTTAATCGTCCCACTAACGCGCGTACACGAAAATGAAGGGTATCTTAGTAGAGGCTGTAATCCCCTAGAAAATCTAACGCAATACAATGGCGGAAACACTGTAGAGTTGGGATTAAAACACACTGACAAACTATATCTTATTAAAAGAATTGGTAAGTCAATACAAAGATCTCTTTTTACAAAAGGGCTAAAAGTAAAATCTCCAAATGGGTTTATACAAATCCATAAATTACAAGAATGAAGAAAGAGTAGGATCTACGCTACTTGCTAGCTCACACCCAAAACCCAGCAGCAAATACCTGTCATGTTATAAACATAACAGCCACGTTAATGAGGAGTAACTCGGACCTTCTCCCAGCTATATTATATCATATGGGAAATAATAGTATTACTATATCAAAATAATTAAAATAGAAAACATTAAATGATATAATAAAAATAAGCTTTCGTAGAAAACTTCAAATATTTGCCAACCTACAAATCAAAACAAATTGACAATAAAAATATCCAAAAATGGTGTAATGGAAATTCGGTCAGTGTGCACAAGGCTAGACTTTCACTAGGATAATACTGGAAACTAGCTTCGAGAACAGTAGACTTAACTCATAACAGAATCCAGTCTCTAACTAGGCAACTCAACTATAACAGGACTGCGTGCAGCGAGGTCCTGGTTTAAGTAGTATACACCCCTTCTGGATACAAACCATATCCAGTTCAACCCGACGCGACTTACACGATGCGATATCTAAGTTTAAGAGCACAATGCACACTCTCCTGAACACAAACCATGCTCAGTTCAACAACCAATGTGCCTCATAAAGACACACCAGCCTTACAGTTGATGGCAAAAACGTACATCCCAAACTATATTACTCTAACCTCACACTTGACTTTATTCCATAACTCCAAAACAACCATTATCGATATTGAAAATAAATAATCATCGTAAATAATATGTAAATAAAAGAAATAAACCTTTTGTATTAAAAGGGAAACTTTCTAATTTTAGAAACTTACTTAAAATAGAATTTTGATATAGAAAATACGTAAGTGATTAAAATAAATGAAATGTACAGAAATAGCATTTCTAACAGAATTAACGTTTTATTATTATCATCGTTATCGTAACTTTAATATATTTCTAAATTCGTTACTCAAAATATAAATAAAATATAATAAATCGATATATAGTATTTAATAAATAATTAGGAAATCGAGTTAAAACTATAAATTTTAGAAAAGAGACGTTTTAAGAAAAACGATATCAAAATTTATTAGAGTCGACGAGTTTTATAAATGAAATGAATTTTACAAAGGTTTCAAATTATTTTTAGCAAATCGCTTTTATTAATAAATAACACGGATTTTACTAAAAATAGTCAATTGTAAACAAATAAGAAATTATTAGTGAAAATAGTCTCGACCTAAAATATATTTAAAACAAAATCGACTATTTTCTCATTTATTGGAATAAATCGTAAAACAAAAATTAATTTACTAAACAAGTATACAAACCTCGATTATAATATAAAAATAAGATTTTGAGTTAAAATTATAAATTAATGAAATATGAAGAAAATATGAAATCGTTATTATTTAGTTACTAGTGTCACGATAACGAACAAAATATTATAACGATCGTAAATAATTAAATTAATAACGATTTATTAAACGATATCGAAGATTGTAAAATATTTTTAAGGTACGCAATTTAAAATAATATTTTTAGCAAATAATAAATAGCTAAAATTAGAAAACCGAAGATAAAATATTTACTACATACTACTACTCAAACATACGATATAAAACCGAGTAACATCCTGAAATTACCTTGAGTCGATAACCAAAATGTCGTCCCTCTTGGCCAATCCAAGCTCCAAACTTCAATAGTGACACCTTTAGGCTCCAAGTTGTAGAATCAATAGTCTTCTAAACATGGTCCACCACGAAAATCGAGAAGACAAAACAATGGAATGAGACAAGGGTATTTGACACAAGACGGAAAGGGAAAGGATGTGTCAAATAGAAACCCGAAGGCTGAACTTAATAGAGTCGAATACGACAAAGTAAAGATGAGAATCGTTAAGAAAGTGATGCACAAAGAGGAAATGGGTAGTAACATCAAATATACAACGAACCAAAAATAAGAACGAAGGGATGTAATGAAGCAAGAAGAATTCGAAATAAGCAATGTCGGAAACGACAAAACAGTTGCATCAATCATCAGCAGTGACAGGAGTACGTCGAAAAGAAAACAGAGAAGATAACAAGTGTGGGATAAAACAAAAGAGTGGATTGATAAATTCTAAGGTTTGTGTGATGAATTAATTCCTTCTCATTACTACAAACTTTGATACATGATAACATATATATATATTACTAGGAATTTCCATATCTTTGAATTTCCTAATTGGAAACAACTACCATACAAGTGAACAATCCTAATTGGAAACACCTACCATACAAGTAAATAATATCTCCAAGAAATATAGTCTGAATATAATATATTCTAACACTCCCCCTCAAGTTGGCGCACTCGGTAAACCGAGTCCTAACTTGATCTTCAGATGATCAAATAATTCACCTCCTAATGCTTTGGTGAATAAGTCGGCTATTTGTTCTTTACTCCTTACATGAAACAAACTGATCGTTTTCTCACTTATATGCTGACTAACAAAATGACAGTCAATTTCAATGTGTTTTGTTCGATCATGAAACACAGGATTTCGAGCAATATGTATGGCTGCTTCATTGTCACAATACAACTTCATCGAATCGGTGTGAAAAACTCCTAACGATGCCAAGAATGACTTCAACCATAATAACTCACTCGTGGCCAAACCTATGGCTCGATATTCTGCTTCTGCGGATGATCGGGATACAGTTACTTGCTTCTTAGCCTTCCACGAAATCGGTGAACCACCTAATGACACAAAATATCCACTCAACGGTTTTCGAGTCACAGGGCACCGTGCGTGATCAGAATCACAATATCCACAAAGTTTCAAATCCCCCATCTTTTTAAAACTTATTCCTTTGCTTGGATTTCTTTTAAGATAACGAACCACTCTCAAAGCCGCTTCCCAATGCTCCTTTCTTGGTTCATTCACAAATTGTGAGAGTACATGTACCGCATAAACTAGGTCCGGCCTCGTTATGGTCAAATACACGAGCCGACCTACTAAACGCCGGTATTTCATTACGTCCTTAAGGACGTACCCAGTTGCCATGGCTAACCTGTGGTCCGGTTGTATCGGTGTGCATGCCGTCTTTGCACCTTGCATCCCTACTTCTTCAATTATTCCCATTGCATATTTTCTTTGATTTAGAAATAATCCACCTTTATTGTGTGCTACTTCTATTCCTAGGAAATATTTAATTTTTCCCAAGTCCTTAACTCCAAAACTTTTATCTAGGAAATTTTTGAATTTTCGGGACGCTTCACTATTGTTGCTAGCTGTAATCATATCATCAACATAAATCAGCACTCCAATGAAAATCCCGTCTTTGTTGTAAGTAAATAATGAATAATCAGCAAGTGACTGGACAAACCCATATTTCTTCATTGAAACGGTCAATTTTGAAAACCAATTTCGGGAAGCTTGCTTCAAACCATAAATAGATTTGAGTAACCTACAAACCTTGTTATCTTGTCCTTTGCCAAATCCTTGCGGTATCTTCATATATACTTCCTCGTCAAGATCTCCATGTAAGAAAGCGTTTTTCATATCTAATTGTTCTATGAACCAACCTTTTTGCACTGCAACGGCAAACATGCATCTAACACTAGTCATTTTTGCGACTGGGGCATAAGTTTCGTGATAGTCGATACCTTCTACTTGTGTGAATCTTTGTGCCATAAGTCTTGCCTTGTATCGCTCTACCGTCCCATCGGCTCGGTATTTAATTTTGTATACCCACTTACATCCGATCGGTTTCTTGCCTTGAGGCAAACTTACCAATTTCCATCTCTTGTTCTTCTCCAAAGCATCTATCTCGTTTCTCATGGCTTGTTGCCAATTTCGGTCGGTTGCGGCCTCTCGGTAATTACCGGGTTCACGGCCCTTATCAAGCTTCGCCATGAAAGATCTGTGAGACAATGAAAAACAATCGATGCTAACGTAATTAATTAAAGGGTAACGAGTACCTGACCGTGAGGAAGTATCAAGGGCGAGATGATCATTCGAGCCGGGGTTTACTAGTCTTGTCGATTTGCATACATAGTCCTTTTCCCATCGTGGTTCAAAGCGATTTCGGGCACCACGCCCCATCCTTGGTTCATCACTACTCCCGACGATATTTTCCTTCTCTATCTCACCCTTTCGTTCCGCCGCACCTGGGTCACCCGTGTTCCCTACGTCATGACTCACATGTACATCATCATAGGGAAAGGAAATTTCAATGGGGGGTGTGAGGTTGGTGTCACTAGATGGTGTGGACGTAATGGAGGTGGAATAAGGATAGGTATGTTCAAAAAATTGGACATCACGAGACACAAATACTCGTTTTTCTTTCAAATCATATACCTTCCAACCTTTCTTACTACGTGGGTATCCAATAAATATGCACCGTTTCCCTTGTTCTCCAAACTTATCCTTGGGCTTGTCTTTGTTATGGGCATAACAAAGACAACCTAGAACCCGCAAATGATCTAATTTCGGTTTTCTTTTATACAAAAGCTCATACAGGGTTTTACCATCTAACAAGGGAGTGGGGGTGCGATTTATTAAATAAGCGGCCGTCAAAATACATTCTCCTTGGAAACGAAGTGCTCGAGCCTTCTCGAGAATATGTCGATGTTTTCTCTCAACTCGACCATTTTGTTGAGGGGTATCAACATTACTAGTTTGGAATAAAATTCCGTTTTCTGCATAATAATTTTCCATCTCCCCTGACAACAATTCGGTTCCATTATCACTTTGAATGATTTTAACTTTTTTTTCAAATTGATTTTTCGTCATTTGACAAAACTCTTTGTGTAAGTTTCCCGCTTCACTTTTTTCTTTCATAAGGTAAACCCATACCGATCTACTATGGTCGTCAACTATGGTCAGAAAGTAGTGTCCCCGGGTCAAACTTGCTACCTTATATGGTCCCCAAATATCACAATGAATAATTCCGAACAAAGAATTGCATCGTTTATTATTAAACTGAAATTTAGTGCGAGTTTGTTTTGCCCTACAACAGGAATCACAAGCTACTTCTGAACCCCAATGCAAATTGCAACCTACTAAAGTAGTAAAACGAAAAAAAATACTCTTAGACAGATGTCCGAGTCTTCTATGCCAAAGTTGACTTTTCTTCGAAACGGTCACATGCCCTGCTATTTCGCTTTCTTTGGGCTTGTAATAGTAAACCCCTTGTCGATGCTCACCCAGTCCAATCGCTATCCTCGAAGTCTGGTCCTGTATTACACAATAATCAGAATAAAACGTTATCACACAATTGCTCTCACTGATTAATTGTTGGACGGAAATAAGATCACAAGTAAGATTGGGCACATAGAGAACATCTTTTAAAACGAAACCGTCATCTAATTCGATCTCACCATGTATCGAGGCTTTCACCTCTCTACCGTCCGGTAGTCCGACGGTAGATTCTTTCTCGTCCTGAATATTTTCCAAAAGTTCTTGCTTTCCTATCATATGATGTGACGCTCCACTATCTATCAACCATTCAGCTTTTGGAAAAAATTTCATACCTTGTAACTTATCATTACCCTCGGGACTAGCACCAAGCAAAGTACGAAGTCGATCCATCTCTTCTGCAGTAAAAGCGGCGTTCTTATGCCCGGACTGATTTGTTGCTGCATTCGCGACATGGCTGCTGCGGCCTCTTCCCCTGCCACGGCCCCCACGTCCGCCACCTCTTCCGCGTCGACCTCGCCCTCTTTCTCTTGCCTGCACTTCCTCATATCCGTGTTTGTCCCAACAATTTTCTTCGGTGTGGTATAATTTTCCACAATGAGTACATGAAGGCGGCGAATCTTCATCGCTTCCTGGCTTGGTCATCATGCCTGTTTCTCGGCCTCTTCCGGCCACACGCGTGGCCATTGCTGCGTCGTGGCATTCTTCTTTTCCTTTCGTCATGGAGACGTGTCGCTCTTCTCTCAAGATACTTGAATATGCTCGAGATAGAGAGATGATTGGTTCTTCCATTAGGAGGTTGGTTCTGACATGCGCATACAGCTTCGAATCCAATCCCATAAGAAATTGATGTACCTTCTCCTCTTCTCGTTCTTTCGCGATTGAGGCCGCTGCTCCACAGGTACATGGTTTAATTTTACTGTAATTTGCAAGCTCATCCCAGATTATCTTCAGCCTTGTATAATCTTCCACCACGGTGTCTCGTCCTTGTTTACACTCGTTCAGGTCACTTTTCAATTGGTGAACGCGGGGAGCATTCCCCTCTAAATATCTATCACGTAACTCGTCCCAGACGTCTTGGATGGGCTAAGAAAAACTGATACTTGGGTGTAATTTAGGATCGATCACGTTTCTTAACCATGCTCGTAGCATAGCGTTGCATTGTCGCCATGCTACGAGTTCCAGATTATCTTCTTCATTATCTCCCTCAGGCTTCTTCTCTTTTCCTTCGATAAACGCCAATTTATTTTTCGCGGCTAGTCCGTTTTTGACTGCATCTGCCCACATATCGTAATTACTTCCATTGAAGATGATTTGTGTGACATTGAGACTCGGATTATCGGAAGGATGTAAGTAGAGCGGAGATGTCGCTGGAATTATCTTAATTCCGTTGTCCTTTTGTTGATTGTCACCACCTGCCATGTCTTGGTACGTTGGTTTTTTTTTTTTTTTTTTTTTTTGTGTGTGTGTGTGGATTGGTACGTTGGTTTTTTCTTTTTTTTCTTTTTTCTTTTTGTGGATTACTCAATAAAGCTCTGATACCATGATAAATTCTAAGGTTTGTGTGATGAATTAATTTCTTCTCATTACTACAAACTTTGATACATGATAACATATATATATATATATATATATATATATATATATATATATATATATATATATATATATATATTACTAGGAATTTCCATATCTCTGAATTTCCTAATTGAAAACAACTACCATACAAGTGAACAATCCTAATTGGAAACACCTACCATACAAGTAAATAATATCTCCAAGAAATATACTCCGAATATAATATATTCTAACATCGAGAAGATAACCGACACCTGCTGTAATACCCCGTATTTTTCGAATAGAGTTAAAATTATAAACATGTATTTAAACCAAGTTTAACGTTTGAAAAAAAAATCGTGAATAAAATTATTTTATTTTCGTTAAATAAAAAAATTATTCCGTTATAAAAACAGGAGAATTTATTTATCAAATTTGAAAAATTTTATCTTTCGTTAAATAAAGTTTAAAACTCGGAAATATGTTTTAATATTGACCTGTCGTTTTAACGTTTTCTCGTCTCGTAAAAATTTAGAAATAATTTATCGAATTTTTAAAATAATAATTTCTTATAAACTATTGTCTCGTAAAACTATTTACCGTCTATTTTACTCGTTTTTAAAAATATATTTTACGGTTTCCATTATTTTTAAATTCCATCATTTTATATTTCAACCTTTTAAGAAAGAAAGAAGGACGTTTGTACGAGAAGAGGACTAGAATTCGGTAATTTCTACTAGCCGCCCACGTACCGTACTCGGTAAATATTAATCACTACTCTTCCTAACCAACACCTACACCTAACCTTTACACCCACCTAACCTACATATACCACAAAATGACACCTATATCTACTTAAAACTTACTACTCACTATATATACTACATAACTAGTGTACGTACTAATACTACTTGCCATTATATACTTACACTACTCCACTACACACATACACACGTTACTAGTCCTACTCCTACTTCTTGTAACTAACCACGTACTCCTACTACTATATACGTAGTACCAGTGTACCACTATTATTACATACTCTCCGTACTACCATATATTACTACTCCTACGGTACTAGCTATTCGTACTACTTCTACTTATTATACGGAGCATCGGGAATGAGGAGCTGCCCAGTATTTGACGGAATCACTTTTCTAGTACCGTATTTGGGTCAATTCATTTCGACCTTCTATTCTTAATAACGTTAATAAATAGTAGCTTATTAAGGTAACCAAACTTTTCTTCTAACAACATTTCTTATATATAAGTATATTATATTAATAATTTAATAAATTGTTTATTTAAATATTTAGGCCTCTTTGTACTATATATATAAAAATGTTACGTGATATTTTATTTGTGTTATATATTTATTTATGACTAAATTCAACTCGACTTAATTATCACTTGTTTAATTTATTTATCACATTTACATTTTTGTCTATATGAAAAAAAAAACGAGAAAATTAATAAAAGAACTTAAATTAATAAAATTTACTTATATCATTTTCATTATATTTTATTTTATTTACTTCTATTTTCTATGTATGTTTATTCTATATACTATATATTTTGTATGTATTTTATATAATTGTAATTTTAGTCGTATTTAATTTTCTTTAGTACTTTTACATTTGTTTATATATTATAAAAATGGAGTAGATTAGTAACTTGTAAAATGTTTTATTTTAATAAAAATTTTACTTATTATATTTAATTTAGTTAAAAATTTATAAATTTCATTTTTCTAAAATAAATGAATTTATTCCATTCCAAAAATTTTACACGACATTTATAAATATTAAAAAAAATTGATTTTACGTCAAATTTTGTAAATCGATTAAAAATGACTTAAATTATATTTTTCATAAACTATAAATTTTAAAACAATATTTTATTATACCTAAATTTTATTTTTATAAAACTTCATTTAAAGGATTTACTATTTTAAAAATGTTATACGATATTTGGGATATAATATTTCGGGTGACACTTGAGGATTAAAGTATAACGTTGTCACACTGAAAGTAAGTATTTGAGGATTTGACTGTTTCAAATGAGTCCGACCAATTATTGAAGGTCACCAAATAAAGTACTACTTGTTCACGGGCGACTTTTATATAAAGTTTACGATGCGAGTCTGGGACGAATAGCTTGTGTTGGATTCTACCATGCGTGATGTTTCGACTGCACTTATAATGAAAAGCAGACTTGGAGGCTGCGGTCCGAGAGTCGACCTAGTGTTTAAGGTAGTCGTCCTACAGCAGTGAGTTCTGCGGTTCAAGAGTCTGCGTAGGGTATGTGGCGCACATATAGACAAGTACTTGATCAATATTACCACCTAGGTAGCGGGGGTAGAACAGGATTCTGAAAACTGCGGGTTCCCTCTTGGTGATGCAGAGAATGTAATCATCAGCTTTCATTTCAGCCCAGAGTCCCGTTTGAATAAACGTATAATATAATAGAAGTTCGGGCCCAATTGAGCTTTATGGGTGAGATGTAAACCTCATAAGATCGGTTCGGTCTACGAGTCGGTAACACGGTTACTTCTATTGGTGAGATGCAAGTCAATATAGAGTAGCGGTGTTACTAGGAGCCACGACTCGTGTGTTTATTCTCTGTTTACGTGAAAAATGATTTTAAAATCAAATGGCTGCCAATGTCCCATCTTTTAAACTTTACCGTTTTCATCACCTCACATGTTGGTTAATTGAAGTAAAGGAAACTATCTGTTACGTGATATCCTTTAATATTTTTTATAAGCATATTATTTGTTAGTCACATGATTGTCTTATATGTTTGAGGTGATATTAGATGAACGGTTTGGTTGCTATCCCGCTAAACGGTCTCTCTACTCTATATATTTGTGCAGGTATGGGGCGATGGGAAAGGATCGAGCGAGAGAGATTTAATAATATGTTTATATAAAATAAAATATATATTCTGTACTAAGTGAATCAAGACTATGTAAGTAATAGTCGTTTGTTGTAAGGATCCGTAGCGATCCGGATTTATTTACACTCTGATATAATTTTAATTAAATGACTTAGATAACTTTCTGTATTATCTATTATTTTAAGTCATCGAAAATCCGGGTTGTTGCACCTGCTCAAAACCGGACAGAAACAACGACAACACCAGGTGCATACGCAAGTAGAACAAGGGACGAACACTGTCGTGCACGACACGAATTAGAGCACTAGAAGTACATCGATAACCAACAGCAGCAACAATAGATGGAAACAACAATAGAAATGAAAATGTGTAGCAGGTTCACGCAATACCCGAACAAAGAAGAGAAGAAGCATGAAATAAGAAGAGGAAGAAGAAGAAAACAGCAGCAGAAGAAGCACAACAACAACACGAAATGGCAGCAACAGAAAAAAACGCAGCAGCAACAACCAATGATGAGAAAGAAGAAGAAATGAAGAACGAGAAGGAACTAAGAGGGAAAGGAACGGAAATTACCTTTCGACGAGTCCGGGTTGAAGAACGCACACGCTCGAACCAACAGCTCAGCGTAACAGCAGCAGCATCAGCGTAACAGCAGCATCAACGTAGCAGCAGCATTAGCGTAACAGCAGCATCAGCGTAGCAACAACATCAGCGTACAACAAACACGATCAAGATGGAATCACCAACAAGACGCACAAAACATGAACACGAACAGAGGAAAGAAGTGAGTCGAAACGGAAAAAAAATGAACCTGAACTAAATGGAAACTGAAGACGAAAACCAGGGACGAAAGTAGCAGAATAAGAAGAGAGGTTAAACGGGAGATTGATGAAGAAGAAGAAGAAGGAAAACTGAAGAAGGGGAAAGGAAGAGGTGAAGCGGTGGAGTGAAAAACAAGGAATAGGGGAAGTGGATCAAATAAGGAGAAAACAAGGGAAAAGGGAGTGTACGTTGAACATTTGGGAAATACAAGAGGTCAGGTCCCACGATTAAAAAAAAGGTGATGGAAAAACGGATTAAACGAATAGATAAGTAGGACACGGTCATGAGACAATAAGTTAACTGAACCCGAAATCGAATGAAAATTAGATCAATAAAATTAATAATTGGACCGTCTAATAAAATGAGTAAATTAATTATACGAGACGAAAACAAAGTTTATAGAAATAAATAATTAGACGATGAAATAGTATTTTCCGATAAATAATAAATCTTTGATAAAGTGAATTAAATTGATTTCTCGAGGAAAGGAAATAAATATTTTGACGAAACTTAAAATAAATGAGTTTTGAGCCGAAAAATAGAAAATTCGAGCTTAAATATAAATAAATAAATAAAATTTAGAATTTAAATCGCCGAAATAGACTTTCGATAAGAATTAAATTAAATGTATAAAATGAATCAAAACAGAAATAAAAATATGTTTGAAATGTAAGAAAAGTTTCCGAGACAAACAAAATTTTAGGAGTTTGAAACGATTAAACGATAAATTCGTTTGTAATAATTTTAAGAATTACGAGTTAAATCGTAAAAATAGAAATACGAACAAAATTTTAATTTAATCAAATTTATAAAATCAGGGGTGTTACAATCTTCCCCACTAAAAGAAGTTTCGTCCTCGAAACTAACAAAAACATAATAATAGAATGGAAAACAAGGTTATATCACTTGAACTTAAGGAGAATGCTTAACTCGCATCACAATCTCGGTTTAAAATTTTTTACAACTTCAAACATGATATGAAATCGATATCGAAGACAAAATTTTATTTCAAGATGAGTTGGGTTCAGTTCCTAAAGTTTAAAATCATTTAAATTAATAAAATCGCAACTTAAAAATTATTGGATAAAATAATGACGTTAAATAATATTTGTAAACGAACTCGTGGGGGAGTATCCAAATATTTTCAAAGAAACAGTAAAACATTTTGATTAAAAAATTCGGCAATATTTTGTTTTAAGACAAAACAAAATTTAGTTTGAGAAAGCAAATTTTGTAGTTCGTAAAATCAAATCAGTCGTTAGACGTTTTTCAATGACAGGTTCAAAAGTCCACTGACCACAAAATGAAAACTTAGATATACCAAATCTTTCGAAATGTTAAATCATTTTACATAATAATCTTTTAAAAATTAAAATATTAGCGATTATGAAAATTTTCGTAAAATTCAAACGCTTGAAAATAGAAATTTGAAACAATTTCGAAATAATTTAAAATAAATTATTAAGGTATTTTGAAACAAGACTAAATATATGTTTTCAACCAAAAACAAAAACGAAGTACAAAGGTTTGAAATTTATAACTCAAAATGTTAAATTGCTCAAAGTTTTTGCAAAACGGAGAGTTTTAAAATTTGAAATCATGCTTCAAAATGTTAAAAATTTCATGAAAATCAATTTTTTTTTTCAATTAGTCAAACTTTTCATAAAATAGGTTCGGGAAAAAGGTAAACAGATAAATAGAGTCAAAGTCAACGACAAATCTAAACAGAAATTTTCAAATCCGATAAAGAAGTCAAAGGGATTAGCCGAAGAAGAAGTAGTAGGATTTAAGAAAAGCTATAGGGAGGAACGAAATTGAGAGTCAAACGGAGCTCTCAAGAAATTACAGAAGAAGTTAACCATCTCGAGATTCTCGGTACGACTCCCACAACACAGGTTCCTAATTTCCAACATATACGTTAAGTCCAATATTAGGCGCTAGGTGGTACTACTCAGTCACAATCTCCAAAAATGTCTTACGTGATTATCCAATCGTTCAATCGACACGATACTAATCCACAATTGTTTTACAATCTAATCTCATCAATTAAAATTCCAACGATGAACAGACAAACCCAAACTCACAATCGATAAGGTTTCTAAATCCAAAACTCATAAAGTTTGAACTCGAGGTACACCCCAAATTTCTCGAGTAAGGAACACTAAACAAGTTCAACCAATTTAACAATGTTCGGGCACAAAATTCAAAAAACAATGATCACCAACATATTTATAATGCCACAAGTACAGAAGTTGGGAGAAGTACAATAAATCCTCGAACACGCTCAAACCTATAGGTAATGGCGTAAACACTCACATCTTCAAACACGTCATTGGGCTAAGGTTTCTGAAAATTTCATCAAATTTCATATTGCCTCAACGAAACCACCAAAATATTTATTAACTCAATGAAGCCACAATCTCGTTGGTCTAAGGGTTCTGAACTATAAATCCATCAAGATGATTCGCATTAAGTATTCCTCAAAACAACGCGATAAATCCAACCTTTAATTGTGCAATATGTTTCTCTTCTTCAAGGTTAACAACAATTTATCCAAGTTAGATCACTCAACTCCAAAGTTCATAGGTCACAACCTTAGACAACGATAATTAACGATCTAATCCTTAAGAAACACGGAAATCTATGTCCACCAAAAGTTCTAACGACATTAATGAAAACCTTTAGTGGTACCACAACACTCAGGTTAACACTTTAAACAATACTCCATGATCCCGAATATTCATGATGCATCCATCAAATAAACATTAGGTAAGAATCCCAAAGTGATATTATCAGTTACACTTAGTTCGATTCTAGGTTAGATAGTAGGTATCCATCAAATATGACATACTCTTACTACTCCAAGATATATTCAACTCTAAGTACTCCAAAATAGTCAAAGTAACCTATAACTCAAGGTTCAGTGTCCAGGGTATCATCCTAATCCCATTAATCAACAATTTGTCATTCAAATCAATCCTTAAGAATTTCTTACTTGCTTAGAAGATAGGGTAGACTCACAATCCTCAAACCAGATAACGAGGGTTTACTAAATCTCAAACATTTATAACTTTTCATAGGGTTCACTAAGACGGAATTCGGTCAAACCAAAGAATCTCAAGAGGAAAGACGGTAAAGTAGGAGAATTAATCGAAGATTTATCACAAGAATGAAGACGAGAATTTATAAGAGAAGAGTTGGAGGACGTAGAGGCAGAAAAAAAAAGAATCAATGATCCGAGATAACTAAGACCTTAAACGAGAAGAGAATCTTCGGACCTCTAAGGTTCCACAAAGGAAATCGCGGGATATCTTCATCACCTTGTGGGGATACGAGCACACTAGTATTGGGTCGCTCCATCAGGATCCAAAGTGATTTCACATCTGAGTCTATTACACCGTCACGGAACTAGAAGCTAGATCATCTGGCCTGTAGCTTAAGCAAACTGAACCGGAGCTGAAAAGTCACCATCGACATCTTTCTTGGAGCACCAAGTTGTCCACTATAGTCAGCAGACGTTGAGAGTTCTAAGCAGGTCTTGTCCCGATCTGGAGCAGCATCTTACCAACATCTTGTTCATTCATCTTCTTCTCGACAAAAGAAATAAATATTCAATGCTAGTCATTGAGTTACAAAAACATGTAAGCCTAACAATTAAATCCTTACTTTGTTTCTACCCATCTCTCACTCATATTTCTTTAATATTCAAATCATTTACTGATATTTTTCCTAGAATCAAGTGTAAGCGTTGGGAGCAGTGATGCTCTGATACCAACTGTAACCCCCTAGAAAATCTAACGCAATACAGTAGCGGAAACACTGTAGAGTTGGGATTAAAATACACTGACAAGAAATGGTAAGTCAATACAAAGGCGTCTTTTTACAAAAGGGCTAAAAGTAAAATCTCCAAACGGGTTTATACAAATCCATAAATTACAAGAATTAAGGAAGAGTAGGATCTACGCTACTCGCTAGCTCACACCCAAAACCCAGCAGCAAATACCTGTCATGTTATAAACATAACAGCCACGTCAGTGGGGAGTAACTCGGACGTTCTCCCAGCCATATTATATCATATGGGAAATAATAGTATTACTATATCAAAATAATTAAAATAGAAAACATTAAATGATATAATAAAAATAAGCTTTTGGAGAAAAACTTAAAATATTTGCCAACCTACAAATCAAAACAAATCGATAATAAAAATATCCAAAAATGGCGTTACGGAAATTCGGGCAGTGTGCACAAGACTAGACTTTCACTAGGATAATACTGGAAACTAGCTTCGAGAACTGTAGACTTAACTCATAACAGAATCCAGTCTCTAACTAGGCAACTCAACTATAACAGGACTGCGTGAAGCGAGGTCCTGGTTTAAGTAGTATACACCCTTTTTGGATACAAACCATATCCAGTTCAACCCGACGCGACTTACACGATGCGATATCTAAGTTTAAGGGCAAAATGCACACTCTCCTGAACACAAACCACGCTCAGTTCAACAACCAATGTGCCCCATAAAGACACCAGCCTTACAGTTGATGGCAAAAATGTAAATCCCAAACTATATTACTCTAACCACACACTTGACTTTATTCCATAACTCCAAAACAACCATTATCGATATTGAAAATAAATAATCATCGTAAATAATATGTAAATAAAAGAAATAAACCTTTTGTATTAAAAGGGAAACTTTCTAATTTTAGAAACTTACTTAAAATAGAAATATTGATATAGAAAATATGTAAGTGATTAAAATAAGTGAAATGTATAGAAATAGCATTTCTAACGGAATTAACATTTTATTATTATCATCGTTATCCTAACTTTAATATATTTCTAAATTCGTTACTCAAAATATAAATAAAATATAATAAGTCAATATATAGTATTTAATAAATAATTAGGAAATCGAGTTAAAACTATAAATTTTAGAAAAGCGACGTTTTAAGAAAAATGATATCAAAATTTATTTGAGTCGACGAGTTTTATAAATGAAATGAATTTTACAAAGATTTCAAATTATTTTTAGCAAATAGCTATTATTAATAAATAATACGGATTTTACTAAAAATAGTCAATTGTAAGCAAATAAGAAATTATTACTGAAAATAGTCTCGACCTAAAATATATTTAAAACAAAATCGACTATTTTCTTATTTATTAGAATAAATCGTAAAACGAAAATTAATTTATCAAACAAGTATAAAAACGTCGATTATAATATAAAAATACGATTTTGAGTTAAAATTATAAATTAACGAAATATGAAGAGAATATGAAATCGTTATTATTTAGTTACTAGTGTCACGATAACCAACAAAATATTTTAATGATCGTAAATAATTAAATTACTAATGATTTATAAAACGATATCGAAGCTTGTAAAATATTTATAAGGTACGCAATTTAAAATAATATTTTTAGCAAATAATAAATAGCTAAAATTAGAAAACCGAAGTTAAAATATTTACTACATACTACTACTCAAACATACGATATAAAACCGGGTAACGTCCTAAAGTTACCTTGAGTCGATTACCAGAATGTCGTCCCTCTTGACCGATCCAAGCTCCAAACTTCAATAGTGACACCTTTAGGCTCCAAGTTGTAGAATCGATAGTCTTCTGAACATGCTCCACCACGAAAATCAAGAAGACAAAACAATGGAATGAGACAAGGGTATTTGACACAAGACAGAAAGGGAAATGATGTGTCAAATAGAAACCCAAAGGCTGAACTTAATAGAGTCGAATACGACAAAGTAAAGATGTGAATCGTCACGAAAGTGAGGCACAAAGAGGAAATGGGTAGTAACATCAAATATACAACGAACCAAAAATAAGAACGAAGGGATGAAATGAAGCAAGAAGAATTCGAAATAAGCAATATCGGAAACGACAAAACAGTTGCATCAATCATCTAGCAGTGAAAGGAGTACATCGAAAACAAAACAGAGAAGATAACAAGTGTGGGATAAAACAAAAGAGTGGATCGAGAAGATAACCGACACCTGCTCAAAACCGGACAGAAACAACAACAACACCAGGTGCATACGCAAGCAGAACAAGGGACGAACATTGTCGTGAACGACACGAATTAGAGCACTAGCAGTACAGTGATGACCAACAGCAGCAACAATAGACCGAAATAACAATAGAAATTACAATGTGTAGCAGGTTCACGCAATACCCGAACAAAGAAGAGAAGAAGCGGGAAATGAGAAGAGGAAGAAGAAGAAAACAACAGCAGAAGAAGCACAACAACAACGACAACAACACAAAATGGCAACAACACAAAACAGTTGCATAAATCTTCGATAAAGTGAATTAAATAGATTTCTCGAGGAAAGAAAATAAATATTTTGATGAAACTTAAAATAAATGAGCTTCGAGCCGAAAAATAGAAAATTTGAGCTTAAATTTAAATAAATAAATAAAAAGAATTTAGAATTTAAATCGTCGAAATAAATAGACTTTCGATAAGAATTAAATTAAATGTATAAAATGAATCGAAACATAAATAAAAATATGTTTGAAATGTAAGAAAAGTTTCCGAGACAAACAGAATTTTAGGAGTTTGAAACGATTAAACGATATATTCGTTTTATAATAATTTTAAGAATTACGAGTTAAATCGTAAAAATAAAAATACGAACACAATTTTAATTTAATCTAATTTATAAAATTAGGGGTGTTACAGAGGCCGCCAAGAGCGGGCGGGGTTGGGTGTCCTTTGTGGGCGTCCCAACACGTACCCTCACCTCTTACTCAGAACCATGGTTTCCGAATGTCCGAAACCGTTGGCGCACGAGAGTCATTCGATGCACGATACCCGATAACTCGGCGTCGGTATCGTAATGCAAAGGGACGAACCCATAAGCTCTAGCACTAAAAGCGGGCCATGCTTTGTGCACGATACGCCTAAGTGTAGAGTGGCTTCGAACGGGTCCGAATTCCCACAAAGTTCGGTGGCGACTCCTATTTCGATTTAAATTTTGACCCAAGATCAATCTTACCACGAGATTTATTCGCCTACCCAAACCCGCGTGTGGCCGCGTCGAGGTGGACCTATGTCATGTCCACAATTTGGCGACTCCATTGGGGATACCTGATCTACTACTCGTCATCGGGATTCCTGGGGTGAGACTCGAAAAGAAATCGTTCGATTAATAATGTACGCGTTTTAGTTCGATGGTTCATGCATAACCCATTTTACCCAGGCCGGTTACTTGTGACCGACGTCCGACTATACACATCGATGCATTCCTAAATGGGTGCGGTAGAGACATCTATGGCCGAACTCGTATGGGTTTCGCGGCATGTTCTAAGACTAAATCGGCTTAAGAAGTATGTCCTGATTTACGAGAGAGCCATCGGTGTTGGTATAGACCTGATTTCGACCGACCGAGACTTAGCGTAAAAGTATACGTGGTGTCATTATATTGCTTTCGTGACTACATGCTACTTGGTTTCCGTGTCATTTTTCAAAAACCATCATTTCAAAAAATGCATCTTTTCAAAATATCCAATTTTCAAAAAAAAAAACTTGGGATGCTACGAAATTTGGACTTACGATTTGACTCAAAATATCTTATTTTCTAGCCGACATACTACTCATTTTAACTTTCGAATTTCCGATCCCACTTTGATTTTCGAACTTTTTTTAAAAAAAAAATGTTTCGATTTTTTTAAAAATTTTCGAGACGTCATTTTTTCTCTCGATCTTCAAATTTTCGGAAATTCATTTTCAATATTCGAATTTTCAAGATTTCAAACATTCAGCTTTTTGGAAACTTTCCTTATTATAGGGCCTACCGTTATCCATGTGTTGGGTCTTTTCATAGTATGTCGAAGGTTTGTAGCATCGAAACTTTGTCGATCTTACATCACGGGTTTCCTCCTCATCCTAAGTCCGCCTTGTCTTAAAGGCATGACCAACCCGAGTAGGGCATACCCCTACAAAGGAAAGTCCGTCCATACACTCGAGTCAAAAGTCTGGGGAAAATCTCACGTGGTCCTTCCTTCGAACGGGACTCGACCCACATAGCCGAATCCTAAGAAAGTCACACCACCCACGAGTCACCCGTCTATGTGTCTTTTTCGAGTCATTTTCTCGTTCAGTCTTCTCCTTTCTTGGGATGTACTATTTTGATTCCAAGGTCAGGGTTCGGTTTCTGATTACGCGGTGTTCTTACAGATAGGCCACCGTCAACCAGGCATATAATGGAGCAAGCTTTGAACAACCTGAAAACCTCAATGGACACTATGGTCACCAAGCAGAGTGAGATCGAGACCCACCTGGAAGCAATGAGGGCCGATCAAGCGGCCTTCAATGCTCGTGTGACTGTGGTGGAGACTAGAGCCACTGAGCTTTTAGCAGAACTAGTTAGCGCAGTGCGGCGACTAGAGGAACAGGTTCACTTATCGGGGAGTAACAACATCCATTAGGAGAATAGCCGTGAGTACACCCCATTGAATGACAAATTACCCGCGAACCTGAACCTCACGGGTTTGCCGATGTTTGAGGGAGCCGAAGACCCGTTACTACATGTGTGGGCCTTCAAGGAATTCATGGCTATCAAGGAGGTGGATTCTTCAATGTTTAAGAATCTTTTTGTTGCGTCCCTTGAGAAGCACCCACGGGCTTATTACTATAGGCTAGACCCAAAACAATACCCTACTTGGGATGACGTGGCAATAGAATTTGCTCGGAACTATGCTGATAACACCGAGATCCAAACCACCAAGTGCTTCCTGGAGGTTATGGCCCAGGAGCCCAAAGCAGGTTTCATCAAATACCTTCAACGCTGGAGGGCCAAAAGCGTGAAACTGGTCAACAATCCCAGTGAGAAAACCTTAGTGGAGGCCTTTGTCAAGAACCTCCTCCCCTCCTACCGGGTCCATCTCCGGTACGCTATCATACCCAATTTCACCACCCTTACTAAAATGGGTATGAGGATCAAAGATGATTTAAGGCTAGAGGGCCTTACTAAGGCCTCTAGCAAGGAATACTAAGGGGCTTCCTCTTCCTCTGCTAAGCCCCAAGCTGCAACCCACAACATTTTTGATGCGGTCAATCTACAAGATGCCTCGTCCAAGAAAAATAGCCCACCTCGGATATTCACCAATATAGGTTCTACCTATACATACGCCTTACATAGGTTACCTCCAAGGGCCTAATCCAACCGATAGGCCCAACTCTTGAAGTTCCGGTCGAATGACACTCCAAGAACTATAACGCCCGGGCCTATTGCCAATACCACAGAGGCAATGGGCACGATACTGAAAAATGTTGGAAGCTGAAGCACCTGATCCAGGACCTGATTGAGAGTGGTAAGATCCCGTTGCCCGGGGACAAACCGAGTAACAAGGACAATCCCTTCAGCTCCCATGCCATCCTTGTCGGGGAGGTGATTGACTGTTCCCATCTTATCTCACTCCGTTTATCCCGCAAGTGAACGGAATCTGGTTCGACGACGAAGACGATGTCTACCTCGTCAAAGGGGAAGCTGTCCTCATTACCCCCGAGGAGATCCGAATGGCTAAGTCCAAAGTCTTAGCCAGTAACCACCTTGGTCGTCCCTGTCAAGCTACTAGCTCTAGAGACACCCCTATCCCGACAACCGTCACTGAGGCACTTACTAAGACCCTCGATCAGATTAAGATTGACCCCCTGGCTAACCCTGCTGAAATGGGAGCCACGGTCCTTCCCAACTTAAAGAGCCACTAAACCTATTAAAACCACCCGTAGCCTGATTCCCCATCACCATTGTTTCCCCTTCCTTCTTTCCTTCTTTCTTTCTTTCTTACTTTTACTCTGCCGCATACCCTCCCTTCCTCTGTTTTCTTTTAATCACATGATCGTTGTCGGGAAATTGGTTCTTTATCTTCGCTTACACCAACACGATTTTACATTCTTCTTCATCAAATTGTAAGTCTCGACTTATTTATTTATTTTTATTATTGTAGAAAAATCAATTCTTTTCCTTTTACTCTATAAACCGAGTCTTGTAAGTGATTTTTATAGGTTACTAATTTTACGGGGATTGTTTGAATAGTACTTGGGAGTGAGTTTATTTTCCTTAATTATCAATTTGTGATGGAAAGAATGAGCATATCGGTTGATATTTGAGTTTCTATGACGGGTTTGTGGAATTTCCTTTTTCTAGGGTTGCTAATGTCTTCATTATATTTTTTGGTTGGTTTGTCTATGGTTCGTAACTCAATCTTGTAGATAATTCAAGTATTGGATGTTAGGTGGATGATGGTTTTCTGGGAAATATAAAAAAAATGAATGAGAAGATGAAGTACTGCGTAACATTGAATTGAATTAAATTTTGTTGTGGGTGTTAAGGAGTTGTGTACAGTAGGTATTCAGATTTGAATAAATTATTAAGTAGAGTGCTTTAGTTCCTAATTACGTTTAAGGTTTTATATGAGAGTAAGTTTTGTTTTAATATTGAACCATTTATATTATTGTAGCTTCTGGGTTCGAGGAGAAAGAATTCTTGGACTAATAATAGCTGAGTTTGTCTGTCTCGAGAGGTAAGGACGTTATACCCTTTTCACTTAAAGTAAAGAGCATGTTCGGATCAAATTATATTTTTATGACGGTTTTGTAAAATATTTCATCGATGGTTAATTTTTATATATATTACTCCATAATGTTTGGATATTAATCTTCACATTGGTACTGTTTTGGTCAAAATTTTGGTAACTTATAACTCTGGGAGCTCTGTTGGTCTAGACGGTTTTAAGGTGCGTCTAACACGTTCCTGGGACCTCGGCCCGAAACTATTTTTGAGTGAGGATTGTCCGGCCCTCACTCGGTAGGGAGTTAGACTTTCTCCTTGGCAGTTTCATCCTACTGACTGTCCAAATGTGAGAGGTGCGCACTATTATGAGTCTAGCTAAGCACAGGTGGTTACCTCTAGATCGTGCAAGGGTAGGACCTTGGCACACAGGTTGCGAAAAATATATATTTTAGTTGGTTTGGGTTTGACTATTCTTTTTTATGATATTCTGGTATTTAAACGATGATTTTAACTCTGATTTCAATTTGTTATTGTTGTTATTATTATTATTATTATTATTATTATTATTTCACGATTTATTATATTATTATACTTTTACTCAGCTTTGCACGTCCTTTTGTTTTGGGTCGTTCCCCCGCTGGAACCTGTACCTATTCGTGTTTTTGGGTATAGCTGATAGGTACACTTGATTTGCTGCATGGGTGCATTTTGGTGTCGGGTTATCCTGAGCGAGGAAGGGCTTTCATAATTTAACTTTCACTACAAACTGTTTACATTATTATTGGATTTATTGGTTTGCTATTGTTTTAAACCGTTTTGGATTTTGTGAGACTTAAAACTTCCGCTGCAACATTTCCATTTAATTAGCTATCAAATTTCTATTTTATTTATTTGTTATTTATCATTTTCCTTGCACTTGGCTCGATAAGCTAAGTGTGGAGTAACAGCTTTGAGTTTTTTGTTTTCGATTTATTATTTTGGTTGCGAAAATTTAGGGCTGTTACACCTCCACCCTCCACCGAAAAATTATGTTGCCCCTACACGATAGTGTTATTACCTTGGAGGCAACCCCTATGACCGTGGCTAGCTGCAACGCCACGGGACGCACGGACCTTTGGGGGATCGATTTCGTACGGATGATCGAGGAGAAATACCTCTTCAGGCCTTACTTCACCACTAGCATCGACACGATGCTACAAAATTTAGGGCATTTTCCGGGGGCTACCTCCAGGCCTTATCTTCTAGCTGGGAAGATTATCGAGGTCCTTAAGGATGAAGACTCTCACTTCGGCCTCAGTTATTCTAGAACTCCGGGCAACGTTGTCTGAGCAGGTATCGAAAAGATCGGCAACATCATTAAGGGTATCTACTTGATCCCTTATAGTCCATGGCTGACTAACTACTTTGTCACACCAGTATTTGGGGATGTCCAGGTTGGTTTATACCAACCCAATGCTCTACACCTTGGGACCCAATTGGCCCAGAACTGCAACTACATCCCGGATGATGTGTTCACCCTCATCCAGTCTGAAGACGCCAACAATGTTGAGCCCGTGCTGGGGCTACATTTTGGGGAAAACAGAATAGCCCCGACCCAAAGGAAGACCTGGTGAACCTTATTCTCCGCAGCAATAGGTTTGACCCGACAAAGTTGATCTCGGATGTTGGCTCCGAGACGGTGAACATGGCCTGAAGGAAGACTGTCAAATGGACTGACAGTCAAGGAAGGATCTACAAGCTGGTCACTGGAGAGAAGGAGACATGCCTGAGTCTGAGTCTGAGTCCGAGTCGGAGTTTGAGTCTGCATGTGAGGTCGAGTCTAGGGGGTCCGGTGCTAAAGTCACTCATGTAACCTCTCTCCTTTTAGTTACTCTTGTTGGTGTTTCGTGGTCTGTCCCGAGTGCCTTACCTATCCCGCCACTGACTAATGATCAGATGGCTGCTCTTTTCGAGCTGTTTTCCAAATTTTCAATCAATAATAACAACCGTTTTGCTTACGACCTGTCCCTTTTTAATTCTGGTTTCAAAAATTTTTTATGCAATGACATTGAGAAACCTGACGAACAGGTACCCCTACCTCCACATCTGATCGAGCAAAGGGAATCTCGAAATCCGGTGATCGAGGAAGCCAAATCCATTAATGTGGGAACAACCTTAGACCCTTAGATGCTTAAGATAGGTTTATCCCTAGATCCCGAGGAGCGACAACAGTTCACAAGCCTCCTCCAGGAATTAATTTTGAAAAGTTTATCAAAATCGTTTTTTTACATAAACTTTCAAAAAGCAGGTCAATAAGCTAGAATTATTTATTCTACTGTTGTAACATCTTGAAGTAATAGTCTTAGTGTATTTCGAGATTGCAAAAATTCGGGAAATTGCAAAAATTAAAAAAAAAATCAAAAACAAAGCACACGGCACCATAAATAAATAATAGTAATACTTTAATAATAAAAACTAAGGACTCGGCATTCAGGGCATCTTGCCCTTTCCCTTGTCCTTGGGCTCTTTGGTCATCCACTGGCAACGACGCGGAGGCGAGCGCTCCCAAATCACCACGGGAACCTCCTTGGCTCGGACTCGTTTCTTCGAACTCGAGTCCTCAATCACTTCAATTGGCTCAAGTCGGGCCCTTACAGGTTCAGGCAACCGGTCACGCGGGCCCAACTGGTCTCTGGTCGCCAGTCTGGGCCCGAGCCTCCTCTCTAAGTCAATCTAGGGGGCTCAGCCGCCCCCGCACGCCTCTAGCATCGGCATCCCTAGTTCGACTTTTAGTTTGTAACTTAAGACCCGACTCTAATCGGACCAAAGTAGCAAAAGTCTCTCCTTCGTCGAAGAAACCCCTGTTGTCCTTCGCCGTCTCTCGGCGAACCAATTCGAAGGCCTCATTGACCTTCAAGGCTTTACGGGCCTCCTCCGACTCCTCGGAAGTCCATTTCCAATAGGACTCGGAAACCCAAGCGAAATGGCAGGGGTTGGGTATGGTCCAGATGGCACGGGTGTACCACCGTTGTAACCATGTGTCACACATAGCGTCCGTCAATTGGAGAGAAACGCTAATAATGGCCTCAGTCTCGAGAATCCGCTGAGACGAACCAAACTGCCTCAGAATGCAGTCCAGGTAGATATGGGCAGTCCAGTCAAGTGACAGGACCACCATGTATCGGGCTTGATCTCTCTTGGCCAGCCCCATCAATTTCGAGAGGAGCCACCAAGCAACGGTCCACCAGATCAAGGGACCACCGTGAAATACTAGCTCCTCATCCCAATAAGCTCGTTTTATGTGGTAACTCGAGCTTATCCGTCGTCTCCTCGAGCTAACATGACTGCTACGATAATTGGGTATACTCATGGGAGGCGCCATGATCGACAGACGCTCGTACAGCCAAATCTGGCAGGAGAAAACATACGTGCAATTTATATATGATTATTCCGTCTTTTACGCACGCATTTCCATGCATATCGAGTAGCATTGTCTACTATTTTCCCCTGAATTTGATACTTTGTGGTCATATTGCATCTTATGCTGGTTTGAACCCGTGGACGCATAAAAAAGGCAAAAATCGTGCTTAAAGATGAAATCTTTTGCAAAATAAGAAAAGAGAATGATCGTTTCCAAATGGGTCTTCTTAAATCGTGAATATCTTGAGTTTTACAACTTCAATTAAGCTGATTTTAGTTGTGTTAAAAAGCTCTTTCTCTTAGATTTCCAACAGTATATTATACGCCTGATTTGAAGAAGTAACGAAGAAATGACAAGCGTTTGAAGTTGAGCACGCAGTGCTGAGAACGGAAACAGGTCAATAATAGTCGACCGACTATTCTCGAGACTGGACGAAGACCGAGACTTTCCTAATTTGATGTTTAGTGTTAATAAGACTTTTGGACTTTTGTTTTAACTTAGTATTTAAGAAACTATTAGAGTAGAATTCTACTACCTCTTCTTTTATGCTTCTAATTCTCTTTAGACTTTTCTTTAGACTAATCTCTTTAGATTTCTCTCTACCCTAAAATTTTAGATCTAGATATATGAATTATTTTTCTACTCTTCCTTTAAACTCGGTAATCTAATTCTTTCTTTGTTCTTTCTTATTCTCTTTGTTCTTAATTATTTCTCTCTTAATCTTATTAATTCTTTTATTCTTAATTTCTCTTTAGATCTATTCGCTATGCTTAAGTTATTTATCATCTTTATTATTGTTGTCGTAAATGTTTCTATGAGTAGCTAATTTTCCTTGCTAGGGTTTAGGGGATCCATGAATTGAATACGATTGTTAATTAGTTTACAGATCTGTCAATGATATTGTGTCTATGTTGTTAATTGTAGCATTTAATTGAGATTAATTAATTAAGTCGATGTAATTGATTAATTGAATTGGTGAACTTGAACCTAAGATCGGAAGCCTGGTAAAAGTTAGACCTGCTACAACACATTAGTTTGCTCTAATAAGATCGGAAGCCTTTAGACGCATGCTAGGGTGAATAGCGGACCGGAAGGACCTTTTCACTACCCCTTAGACCAATATCTATGATAGACCTTTGACCTAGACTGTGACCGTACGAAATTCATGGTGAACCGACAATCCTAGTTTTCTTTCCATATAAGTTCGTCTTAATTGATCCTATTTATTTTAGTTATTTCTTCTCCTTTAATTTTCTTTCCTTCACTACTTTAGTTTAGTTAACCCAATTACAAACCCCCCGATTTGGTTACTTAGATAGACTTTAATTGCGAGTTGAATTTATTTGTCTCCTTGTGGATACGATCCTGAATTCCCTAGCTATATTTTTAGTTAGACCTAAGTTGGTTATCTTTGATAGGTATACAGCTAACTTATCAAATTTTGGCGTCGTTGTCGGGGAGACGGTTAATTTTACTTGTCGTTTTAGTTTATCTTTTTTTTTTTTTTTTTTGGTAAATGGTAAGTATATATATATATAAAGAATGTGTAACCAATTACAAAAACTCTAAATGACTACATCAATTTATGTAGCCATCTAGCATCTTTCGGAAGAATAGGATATTTGATCATACACATTACTCTATAAACTACATCCTTCTTGATCATTTTCGCCAAAACTCGTGGAAGAATTACATGGCCCTCGATCCGACAAATATTTCGTTGTCTCCAAATATGATAAATTGCCGCATTAATCATAGCCCGGATTACCTTGCATTGAAGTTTAGATCCTCTTACCTGATTTGCCCAATGTAACCCTCCATTTCTCGGAATATTCCTCGAAATTCAATCCCCCAGAATTTGCATAACCCTCGTGCTCCAGGTACAAGCGAAGAACAAGTGTTCTATGGTCTCCTCATGCGCCTCACACAAAAGGCACACATTCGATTCCACTACGCCCCACCTCTCTAGCTTCACTCTTGTATTCAAAGCCCCTCGAAACACGAGCCATGCAATGAAACTATGCTTCGGTTCATTCCACTTGTTCCATACCAACCTCCACCACGTCACGTCCCCTCTATGAATTCGCAATTCATCATATGCCTTAGCAATCGAATAACTATCCGAACCATGCCAAAGATCATTCACATACATATGCTTAATCCTCTCCTTAGCCTGACATATCTTCCTCCAAGCCCACGTGACATCAGCATGAGGCTGAAAATCACGCCATGAGGAACCCTTAAGGTACACACAATTCACCCAACGAACCCATAATCTATCAGGCTGATCAAATACCCAAGCAGCTAGTTTAGCCACCGCGGCCTCATTCCAAGTAACCAAATCTCTCAACCCCAACCCTCCCTCAGCCTTGGGACAACAAATTTTCTCCCAACTCACAAGAGCTCGGTTAGTGCCTTCCACTCCTCCATCCCAAAGAAAATTCCGACAAAGGGATCCAATTCTAGCCATCACATACTTAGGTATAATAAATACCATCGCCCAGTAATTGTGTAGCTGAGATAACACAGACTGAACTAAAGTTAATCTACCTGCATATGACAGCTTACGGGCTCCAATACCTGTAATCCTCGCAGTAATACGTGCCAATAATTTTTCACAATCAATCTTACCCAATTTGGTGCTTTGAATAGGAAATCCCAAATACCGAAACGGCAAGGACCCCTCCACACACCCCGAGAATTGCAAAATTGCAGCTTTCCTATCCTCGTCAACACCTGCAAAATAAGCATGGGATTTACCCACACTAATACACAGGCCTGAAGCCTTACTAAACGTGGCAAAGGCTCTCCATAATAACTCCATCGAATCCGGATCCCCTTTGCAAAAGAGGAGTAGATCGTCAGCAAAGAGTAAATGACTGAGCTTCATCCCACCACATTTCGGGTGAAACTTAAACTTCTTCTCCATAGCCACATAATCCATAATACGAGTAAAATACTCCATACAGATTGTGAAAAGCAACGGTGACATAGGGTCTCCTTGCCTCAACCCCCTTTTCCCTCGAAAGAATCCAAAATTATCCCCATTAACTCTCAAAGAATACGAAACAGTCTCGACACATTCCATAATTAACATGCGAAAATGATCCGGAAACTCTAAGGCCCGTAACATCTGATCCACAAACCTCCATTCAACACTATCATACGCTTTATGAATGTCCACCTTAAACAGGCATCTTGGAGAAATTCTTCCCCTATTGTACATACGGACCAAATCCTGACAAAGCAGCACATTTTCAACAATGCTCCTACCCTCAATAAAACCCCCTTGTGTCGGGCTAATCAGACGAGGGAAAACCCGAGCTAATCTCTTACAAATGATTTTAGAAATACATTTGTATATAACGTTGCAGCACGCAATCGGTCTAAATTCTTTCACGGACTGGGGACGATTAACCTTCGGAATTAAGGTAATATTTGCACAATTTAATTGTTTAAGCATTTTACCTGACACAAAAAAATCCAGAATAGCTTTCGAGAAATCCTCCCCAATAATGTCCCAAGCATCGATGAAGAATTGACTCGAGAATCCATCTGGACCCGGAGCTTTGTCTCTAGGAATGCTAAACAAAGCCTGCTTGATTTCATCCGCTGTAACAGGCTGCTCCAGCACCTGTTTCATGTCCTCAGTACACAACTTCCCCCTTCGTATCACACTCACATTAACATCTTCCACATTTCGAGAATCGCCCAAAAGAGCTTTATAATATCGCAAGAAAGCATCTTCAATTTCAGGCTTGGTCCTGCATTCAGCCCCTTCCTCGTCTGTCAGCTGAACCACCGCATTTCGAGCCCTTCTTGCTCTCATTAGTCCATGAAAGTAAGCCGAGTTGACATCCCCTTCACGCACCCACTTTTGTTTCGACTTTTGTGACCAAAAATCAGCTCTTGCAGCCTGCAAATAGCGCACCTGATCACTCTGTTCAGCCTCCGACTGCAGCAGTTCAGCTCGCCTGTCAGACGGCATCAATACCTGAATATTTTCAAGTTTCAATTCTGCCTGCAAGCATCGATTTTCAATGTCCGAAAAACAATTAGCATTCAAGTCTTTTAGAGGTTTTTTCAATCTTCGAAGTTTCGACACTAATTGGTACATCAAGGTTCCCCTAATCACTCCCCTCCACACATTTGTAACACAGCTCAGAAAATTAGGAGCTTTACTCCACATGTTCATGTAATTAAAACTCCGGTTCTTCCTCACCGGAGGGTGTTCCAATTGAACTATACAAGGACAATGATCGAACGTTCCCTCCGGTAAAAAATTCGCACCACCATTCGAAAATAGTCTCATTAACTCGTCATTCACCAAACAACGATCAATACGACTATAAACCCTCGTTTCAACCTCTCGATGTTTATTATTCCACGTGTACCAAGACCCACTAGCCTTAATATCACCCAACTCACAATTCTCCAGACACACTCGAAATTGACTCATCTCATCCTCCGAGGAGGATCCTCCCAGTCGTTCCCGAGCATCCACAACACAATTGAAGTCACCCATCACCAACCAAGGCCCTCTTCCAGCATAGCTCTCCAATCTCCGCCAAAGCTCAACTCTCCCCGACGCGGCATTAAAGGCATACACAATGGTAAGCCAATACTCCTTACCCGAGCTAGTTGTAACTTTAACGTGAATACTCTGATTACTATACTCCAAAATAGTCAAATTTACCCTCTCATGTTTCCATAAGAGCCACACCCGTCCACCTTCATGACAGTTATTATTCGTCGTAATGCTCCACTCATAGAAAATGTTCTGATGAACTTTCGCATACGCTTTATTCTTAATCTTAGTCTCAAGTAGACCGAAAATATCTATCTGCTACTTCCTAATGAACTCACAAATCGCACGCTGCTTATTTATATTACACATGCCGCGTACGTTCCAGAATCCAATATTATGTACCTCCATGTAAAACCAATTCCAAACCAACCCCATCCTTTTCCTCGACCCCCTAGTTTCGATGAACCCCTTTTCGCCATTTCGACGAACGACAAACCGGTATTAACCAGATTCTTCGCCTCTGAGCTTGGGTTCACCACGTTCATTTTTGACGAATTAGCCACTGTTGTCACATTTAGTAATTTAACAGGCTGCTTACCAGCCTGCTGCACTACTTTCCCAGCCCGCTGCACACCAGCCTGTTGCACTACAGCCTGCTGTTTTCCAACTCTTCCCTGCACACCTTCATCCCTTCTTTTTTGCTTTGTTTCTTGTCGGATTTTCCTCAACTCCTCTTTCCTGCAGTCCACACCCTCATGCCCATACCCATTACATTTGCTGCAACATATGGGCTTCCATTCGTATTTCACAAAAATTTCAACAATGCACCCATACTCATCCAGAAACTTAACAGAGTTCCTGAATTTCTGCCCAACTTTCGCCAAGACCAAGACCCTAGCATATCCCAATCTAGTTCGCTCTTCAGTAGCTAGATCGGATTTCACATATGGCCCTACTAAGGCTGCTATTTTCGGTAGACAACGACCCCAGAATTTTAAAGGCAAATCATGCAGTTGGATCCAAATGGGCACCTCTTGCACATCATTTTTGTCTAGTTTAGCATCCGGTGTCCATTCTTTCACTATAAGCGGCTTATTATCAAACATAAAAAGTCCATGATTCAGAATTTTTACCTTCGCTTCCTTTTCCTTGAACCGAACTACAAAGATACCATTTGGGAGGAACGAAATTTTATCAATCCCGTGATCCTTCCATATTCTTTTGACATATCCTTCAATTACTTCCCACGGAGGGTTTGCCCCCATGATGAAGCAATACACGGCGCTACTCCAGTATTCAATTTCATCCTCCATATCATCTTCTGAAAAACTCAGAAGTTCTTCTTCTTCCTCTACATCCACAATCTTCTTTCCATCCCGTTGTTTCCAACCACTATTCTCAGGATTATCAGCCTTAACAATAGTGTTCGTCTCAGGAACAAAATCAGAGTCCGAATCATCGTTGGAATCTGATTCAAAATTGAGTCCAGGCACATCGTTGATATTAGACGTAGAAGAAGAAACTTCCGTCTCAGGGATCTTCTGTTCAGCGTCCAAATTCAAATTACGTAGCAAAGTTTCCTTAGCCTTCCTCGTGACCGGTTTAGGGCCATTAGGAATAGCCTTCGATTTCTTCTTCATTAAACACCAATGACACGCAGGAAATCTCTGTCAAGTTCAGAGAAAACCCACGCACGAGCAGCCGGAGATCACCAGAATTCGCCAGAAATCGCCAGCCTAGAGAGAGAAATTTGATTTCTTGATGCTTTGTAACGATTTTGAAGGTTTTAGTTTATCTTTTGTCTCGGGGAACTTTCAGTTTCTTTGGACGATTATTTTAATTATTATTTTTATTTATTATTATTATCATTATTAATTTTTTCTCTAAGTTTTATTTTTCTTAGTTTATTATTATTATTATTATTATTATAGTCATTTTTATTTATTTATTTATTTTCATCATTATGACTATTTTCTACTTCCCTCAATTTGAACATGAACCACTGCATATTTATTTTGATAGACTTGACTCTTTTATTACTCAAAATGGTTATCATGTGAGTGTGTGGGAGGTGAGTCATATGATTTATGATGGTGTCGACGACGCGACACGAGCTTATATTGAGGGAAACTGTGAAGGCATGTTTAAATACATGTCTTATGTGAAACGATGGACGCTACTCCAATATTTAATCCGAAACAGTTTGGAGTCAGAGATAAAGAGGAAGGCTGAGATATCAGAGCTTAAGGCGATGATGCAACAACTTATAGATATGCTAACTTTAAAGGAAAACGAGCATGATACTCCATGTAAGTTAGATACTAGAGTTAATTTCTCACATTCCACTGACTATGTTACGACTGAATCTGTTGCTTCTATTAGACAGGACATATGTCCATTTGAAGAGGATGATGATGATGTGTATAGTGTTCAATCTCACCTCGTTCTCCAAACCCCTATTATTTCTAACTTGATGCATGATGACGACTTGCATTCCATGGATACTTGTGAACCACTTTATTCTCCTTCAGAGCAACTTTCACACCCTTTAGTCAGACCCGCTTCTCATTTTGTGAATGTTGTTGTGGCAAACAACGATTGTGAGATGGAAAGTGTGAGATTTGAGGAAAATATGTGTTTTGATGCTTTGAATGATATTTCTTGTGAGGATAACATTGAGTATTTTGGTTCATGTGAATTTAAGAGTGTGTCATTTGATGTCAATTTTGAGGTTTTGGAAAGAGGGTTGAACAATAGAGAAGCCCGTGAGCGTGAGAGAAAAGATCAAACGAAGGAGAGTCGGGAAGAGAATGCACTTTTGAATGATACTTTGAGTGAAGAGAGTTTCAGCATTGAGGATACTTGGGATTGCGAATCTGATTTCTTTGAAAAACATATTTTAGAGAACTTTGACTTTTTCCATTGTTTTGAAGAGGAATCTCCTTTACCCATTGATTATCTTGATCTAGATTCCTTTACACCTTTACTTGAGCCTATGATTATGGATGATGATTGTGAGACTCTTTTAGAAGAGGTTGTTTTCGCTCTTTGTTTCTCGTTTGATGGTTGTTTGCTTAATAACATTGAAGATGACGACCATAAAAACTCTTTTGAAGAAGGTGAAAAATGTAAGTTTGATGCTTTGAGTAGTTTTGAGTTAGTTGACCCTCCTCTCATGCAATTTGTGTCAAATAGTAAGACTTGGGCTAATTTTGAGATATTTGGTTTGTATGTCTTTTCTCATAAACTGCTCACTACTCTTCTTACTTATCATACTTATTATTGGTCATGCTTGTTAATGTTGATTCCTTATGACCACTTTGCTGCTGATTGGTCTAGCTTGTTTGACAAGCTAATGCGATCATTGACCTATTTTTTAGGCGATTCAGATAAGTTACTAAGATGTGTTTTATATATTTTTTTTGCTTCTCTTGTGTTTTTTTGTTGTTTTGTTGTTTTTTTGTGTGAAGGTACCGTTTTTGCAACGGAGACATCGACAATTCCGATTATGAAGAGGATGCTTCGATGCGGTTTGGGGATGTCTCTTTTATATGTATCTTGTGAGTAGTCTCATTTTTTTTCCTTTTACACTTTCATCGTCTTTCATATCTTTCCCTATATTTTTTTTATTCCTCTTATTATTTGCTGTACACAATGAGGGCATTGTGTGATTTGGTTTGGGGAGAGTATGCATCTGTTGTTTTCATCCATCTGCATATTTCTTGCATTTCCGTTAGAAAAAAATTAATAATAAAAAAACAAAAATATGTTTTTGCATTTAGTCGAGTCTTAGTTGAGTCGGAATGCTATGTAACGATGATGATAATGCTTTTATGTCTTCATTTAGTTGCTTATGCTAGTGCGCCGTTAGAATTTTTGTATATAGTTACATGTGGCATTCCTGCATCTTTGGTTAACGGTACTTAACGAATAAACTTGACTCATTGTTGGCAAACTACTCAGATTTGTAAGGAATTAGAGCCTTTAAACTGATGACATTCATGATCAATTTCATTTAGGTTGAGAGTAGTACTCTTTATGAGGCATGTAATATCAAACTGCATAAACATGACATTCGTCTCTTAGGTACCTGTACGTTTTTGACTCGTGGTTTTGACATGTGCGAAAAAGGCAAATCCTTTCTTTTAATTAATTCTCTTGAGCCTCACATAGCCAAATTGACATGTTTGACCCGTTTATTAACTACATGCCATATATTGCCTACCCTAGTCAAGCTAGTAGATTAGTTGGACGAAATTGTTTTTTTTTCGGGTTAATTTTGGTACCATGATGATTGGAAAAGAAAAAATAAAGGAATTAAGAAAAATGAAAAGAAAAAAATTCAATGAAAGAAAAAAAAATTGAATGGAAAAAAAGAAGAAAAGAAAGGAAAGAAGAAGAAGAGAAGAAAAAATTGAATGGAAAACATATTCTTCTTCTAGTTTCACTTCATTTTTTTTTTATTTTTTTTTCCTTCAACAAAAAAAAGAAGAAAAGAAATAAAATGAAGTGAAACTAGAAGAAGAATGTGTTTTTGCTATGAGAAAAGAATTGATCTCTAATTTCATAGTTGTTAGTGGGAAGCAATTTTGATAAGGTGCTTGTTGCTATGCCTAATTTCTTCGACTAGAGTTTGGTGAGAACGAAATGTTTACTATTGATGGGTGTCAGGAATACTAGCTTGGCTTTTACCTCCTCATATCCATATCGTTTTGCCCCTTCTTACCCGATTAGCCTCACTTTATACCATATGTAAGTCCTTGGCACGTGTCTTTTGCCGATAGAATGCGTATGTACGGTTAGTAGAGATTGATTTCATGTTAGATTGCATGCATGTTCTTGTAGGTCGCAGTTTAGGTGAGGGCTTTGTCTTTCCGTTTTTACATGAACTCACAATATCACCCCTTTTGTGTGATGAGCGATCCGTGAGAGTTCGACATAGACGAGTCTTGCGGTTCAGTATTGTTGTCATTGGTCAAGCTAGTTATATGTGGTTGTTTACATTAATTTTAATCGTTGTGCATTGGTTTGGGTAACTTTGAAGCATACCCCGCTATGAGTTATATACATTCCATTAGGTTTGAGTTCGTCGTTTTGTGCTTGCTTGAGGACAAGCAAGGGTTTGGTTTGGGGAGATTTGATGCGTGTAATTTATATATGATTATTCCGTCTTTTACGCACGCATTCCCATGCATATCGAGTAGCATTGTCTACTATTTTCCCCCAAATTTGATACTTTGTGGTCATGTTGCATCTTATGCAGGTTTGAACCCGTGGACGCATAAAAAAGGCAAAAATCGTGCTTAAAGATGAAATCTTTTGCGAAAAAAGAAAAGAAAATGATCGTTTCCAAACGGGTCTTATTAAAACGTGAATATCTTGAATTTTACAACTTCAATTAAGCTGATTCCAGTTGCGTTAAAAAGCTCTTTCTCTTAGATTTCCAACGGTATATTATAGGCGTGATTTGAAGAAGTAACGAAGAAATGACAAGCGTTTAAAATTGAGCACGCAGTGCTGAGAATGGAAACAGGTCAATAATAATCGACCGACTATTCTCGAGACTGGACGAAGACCGAGACTTTCCTATATTGATGTTTAGTGTTAATAAGACTTTTGGGCTTTTGTTTTGACTTAGTATTTAAGAAACTATTATAGTACAATTCTACTACCTCTTCTTTTATGCTTTTACCACTTCTTTTATGCTTCTAATTCTCTTTAGACTTTTCTTTAGACTAATCTCTTTAGATTTCTATCTACCCTAAACTTTTAGATCTAGATTTATGAATTTTTTTTCTACTCTTCCTTTAAACTCGGTAATCTAATTCTTTCTTTGTTCTTTCTTATTCTCTTTGTTCTTAATTATTTCTCTCTTAATCTTATTAATTCTTTTATTCTTAATTTCTCTTTAGATCTATTCGCTATGCTTAATTTATTTATCATCTTTATTACTATTATCGTAAATTTTTCTATGAGTAGCTAATTTTCCTTGTTAGGGTTTAGGAGATCCATGAATTGAATACGATTGTTAATTAGTTTACAGATCTGTCAATGATATTGTGTCTATCTTGTTAATTGTAGCATTTAATTGGGATTAATTGATTAAGTCGACGTAATTGATTAATTGAATTGGTGATCTTGAACCTAAGATCGGAAGCCTGGTAAAAGTTAGACCTGCTACAACACATTAGTTTGCCCTAATAAGATTGGAAGCCTTTAGACGCATGCTAGGGCGAATAGCGGACCAGAAGGACCTTTTCACTACCCCTTAGACCAATATCTATGATAGACATGTGACCTAGACTGTGATCGTAGGAAATTCATGGTTAACCGACAATCCTAGTTTTCTTTCCATATAAATTCGTCTTAATTCATCTTATTTATTTTAGTTATTTCTTCTCCTTTAATTTTCTTTTCTTGCCCTTCGCGAGAGCTTCCTTTCCCTCTTTAGTAGAGCCAGTAAACACTACTCTAGTTTAGTTAACCCAATTACAAACCCCCCGATTTGGTTACTTAGATAGGCTTTAATTGCGAGTAGAATTTATTTGTCTCCTTGTGGATATGATCCTGACTTCCCTAGCTATATTTTTAGTTAGACCTAAGTTGGTTATCTTTGATAGGTATACGACTAACTTATCACATACTAATTTTCGTAATCACATATGTGGTTCGCCAGAGGCACTCGATCGAGTATCGTAGCTGACTCGATCGAGTGGCCCTTCAAAAACAGGCAGGCATTTTTTAACGAAGTCACTTGATCGAGTGACTCGAATAAGTCTGAATTTCGCGACAAAAAAAAACGCATACCTGCAAAAGACGGATACTACCCGTCAATTGACGGTCCGGGTCGAGTCTCCTAGCGTTAAGACCATTAATAATTTCTCCCGTTATCAGCCAAGCCGGGCTGTGACCCATCTCCATCTAATCAACTATGCCAATCAGCCTAATCTGACCCAAGCACGAGTCAACCTCCATACATCCCTCGAAGGCGTATCGGTGCAGCATGCAAAAGGCAAAAGCCCTACGCCTGTGAGAAGCAGCAGTTCTCACGTCCCTGGTGTTCATGAACTTTTCTGTTAGGTCGGAAAGGGAAACGGAATTTCCCCGCACTGTCTTGTCTATCTCAGCATGAGAAAGACCTAGAAAATCCCTCAACCTCCTCCTCGGATCAGGATAGAACGGAGGAATAGCAGGACAAGCATTAGGGCACCAATCGCCCACAACTGCGATCTCTTCAGAAAGAGGGCATACCTCTCCTCGGGGGAACGCAAAAACGTGATGGGTAGTGTCCCAAAACGTTAGGCAAGCGTCCAAGAAGTGCGAGTCTATCCTAAGACGTTGTATTGGGAATAAAGCAGAAATTCCCATTTGACTCAGTTGAACCTTTTCTTCGTCCCGAAAATACTGGGACCATGCCAAAAGCATCGCAATCAATTGTTCGATACCCATGGGAGATACTTGAATATTTTTTTTGAAAGTCTAAAAGATTTTAAGAAGAGAAGAAGGGAATTTGAGTTGAGATGCAGAAAGATGAAGCAGAAGGTCTTGTATTTATAATAGGAAACCCTGACAGAAAACCCTGACAGCATCCACAAGTGTCATTCCTCTTTAGCCTGCGCGGGCCTACGCACGCAGGCCCGATCCCAGTCTTCAAGCCTTTTCAGAGCCTGATATAGGAATCGAGTCATTCCGAGCATTCCTATTTCATAAAAGTCCAAAACTTTCAAAATTTTCGAAAAATCAATTTTTTTATTTATTTCCCCAGCTTGAGTCAGTGTTTCACCTAAATGTTACATACGAATTGTTATGTGTCAGCATACAGGTACACCCAAGACTTCAGAAGCAAGTCCCCGCGCAGCTCCTTTACTCCCCACGGAGCTATCATCATCAGACAGGTATGACCCTCTGCTTATGACTGGCGAGCCCTTCACGCGAGTCTAATGGACTATAAACGACCCGACCGGAAGGCTGACTGGTCGTAATCCTTGACTGGCCTGGTAGCTACTCTGACTTTCGCCTTGTTCAAGTCTCAGTCAGAGTGGGGGCTCTGTAAACACCCGCATTTTGCCTGCTAGTGTCTATAGCAGTTTCCGACAAAACACCCGATGATGATCGGACGTAAACTTGACTTGATACGCTCGAATACGGACTCAGAATCAATAGTATCCGACGTGGGCACTTAGCGGAGTACAAATCTCTCAAAACTGACCTCAAATTCAGGACCACTGGGTCATTTCCAATAAAATAAGACTAATTTATGCCAAAACCGACACCGGAATTAAAATCATCTTTTTACAACCCAAAACCCGGCCAAATCAAAATCGACCTTGCAAAGCTTCTAGAAACAAGAGCCAACCAACAAATTCAAATTTAAAAAAGAATCAAAAGATCTCCCTACAAACACTTTACTCGTCTGAGGGTACTAGATCGAGTGCCATAGGGCCACTCGATCGAGTGACCCTCCAAAGCTGAGCAGACGCCTTTTCTTAAGTCACTTGATTGAGTGCATCTAGGGCCACTCGATCTAGTGACCCCTAAACAGGACAAATTCTATAAATACTCCCTTACATTCACAACATTTACCACCTTTCAATTTCAGATTTTTCCCCACACATTCAGCACATTTTGCATACATTTCAATCCTACGCACTACTCTTCATCCCGAGAGAACCCTACACACACATCCCAAGACTAAAACCACCCAAAAACCAAGAAAACCGTCTCTACAAACACAGACACCATAACTCCTCCTACGTTTTCGATAATAAAACGAAACGATAATAAAATGTTAGTGTTAGCGATTAGTAATACTATCGTTTTTTATTTATCATTATCGTCATTAACGTTAATAGTGTGTGTGTGTGTGTGTGTGTATTTAACAAAACCGTTTTCGGATCGAATACATTTGATTCCGAGTGTGTGTATAGTACGAAACTTTTTGACGCAAAATCGAACATCACGTAATCCGTAAGGATTAATAACGATGTCATGACGCGGAGGGAATCGATTTTCGTTCTAATTAAATTAATAATGATTTCATAACACGTTTTCCAAATTCCCGATAACGGTCTCATAACCGTACAACGCACGTTATGAGCATCGAAAACCGAGTAAAGTTTAAATTACATAATATTTTTACGTAACTCAGCTAGCTATCGATTTAAAATCAATAAAATACGAAATTGTCACCTTTTCAAAATGAGCAGTAACTCGTATAGGGGGCACTCGATCGAGTGTCATGTCTCACTCGATCGAGTGACCCCCCCAAAAAGCTGGGCAGGGGGTCCTTATGAAGGGTACTCGATCGAGTCCCCTCCTTGACTCGATCGAGTAACCTTCATAACCCGCCAACGTGAGATTCTTAGCGACACATGCAATCACGTTAAAACTTTTTTTACGACTTCTAGTCGTCACGTGTCAAGTCAATCACGTGCTTATTCTTTCAAAATCATGCATCGTATCATTTTCTAACCGTCTAATCTATTTGCATTATCGTTACCATTTCGATCATTCAATTTTGTTTGTCGTATTGTATAGCTGGGTTGTATTTCCGCCCGTGTACTTTGTATCCATTTACATTTTTTCATTTTCAGTGTTTTTATTCATCCAAACGAACCTCGCATGCTAATTCACTTTGACATAAGACAAGATGCATTAAAATGGCGTAATTTTGAACATAATTCACATGCCTAGCTAAAACGTCGTTTGCATAACATTTAATTGTCCCACTATTGCGCGTACACCAAAACGAACGGTATCTTAGTAGAGGCCGCCAAGAGCGGGCGAGGTTGGGTGTCCTTTGTGGGCTTCCCAACACGTACCCTCACCCCTTACTTAGAACCATGGTTTCCGAATGTCCGAAACCGTTGGCGCACGAGAGTTATTCGATGCACGATACCCAATAACTCGGCGTCGGTATCGTAATGCAAAGGGACGAACCCATAAGCTCTAGCACTAAAAGCGGGTCGTGCTTTGTACACGATACGCCTAAGTGTAGAGTGGGTTCGAACGGGTCCGAACTCCCACAAAGTTCGGTGGCGACTTCTATTTCGAATTAAATTTCTACCCGAGATCAATCTTACCACGAGATTCATTCGCTTACCAAAACCCGCGCGTGGCCGCTTCGGGGTGGACCGATGTCATGTCCACAACAACGAAGCATCGGTTATGCTATGAAACTAACGAGATTATCCTAAACTCTAATTTCGGACCACGATCACGTTCAAAGCAGTTTCGAGAAAATCCAACATTGTGCCTTATTTTCTCGATTTTTCGTACCTAAAGAAGGTCTTAAACGGCTCTACAACGTATTCCGAGCATTCAAATTTGACCAACAAGCTACCCACATCGATATACATGCTACGTTAGCACGTACACATGAATAAATGACAGAGAAAACACGAAAATCGGCCCCACATATCTAAGCGCATGATTTCGACCTCAACGAGGCCATTAAAGGGTCATTCAAGCTTCAAACTAAGCTCCTACTTAATCCCACATGTAACATACTACTCTAATTTCTAATTAGAACAAGAATCAAGCACTAATTTGGGTTGAAAACGAAACCCTCAATCCGATTTTCCAGGGTTACAAATAAATTTTCAACCCTAAATCGACAAATTAAGCTCCAAAGTGCAGAACACTTACTTGGGCTCGACATTGTTAGAATGAACAAGAACCAAGCTTCAAATTCCGGGTTTAAATTGAAAATGGCGAAGTCAGCGAAGGAAGAAGACAAAGAAGTCAGGTTTGTTTTTGTGAAATGATCTGAAGAAAGTGAACCAGACTTCACGACTTTATTTTGAATCCAAAACACGGCTACTTAATCTCCCCACATATATGAGGCGTCTTTGTTTCAGAACGCACCGCATGAGGCGCCTCAATCTCAAAATGCCCCATCCAATATTACCACCGGAACAATCCAAACATTCAAACTTCTCCCCAGTAATGATAGACGATTTAAAATCCAAATTAAAGCCAGGAAAAATCAATTCAAATCCCCCCCAAGCGGAACCTATACACCAAAATTCCCCACGGAGTTCTCCTATCGGACTCTTCGAACCTCCATGACCAGTCCAATTAAACCAATCGTCGTCTAGGAGAAGGAATGACCAAGTCATTTTCAAAAAATATGAAAACCAGTTATTCTGTAGTCCCAAAGAGGAACTTTGAACAATCCTTGTTGGAATTTATTTAGTGGTTTGCCAAGAACTTTATTTTGTCCCATAGAGGGAATTTGAGCAATCCCAAAGAGAGACTTTGAACAATCCTTGTTGCAATTTGTTGATCAGTTCACCAAGAACATTTTCCAATCCCACAGGCAGGACTTTCAGATCCCAAGGGTCTTATTCGAGAAGAACACTCCGGTTAAAGAGTGGACTTCACCCATATTGATGTTTCGAGAAGAATACTTCGATCAAAGAGTGGACTTTACCCGTAATGATGTTTTACGAAGAACATATACTCCGATCAAAGAATGGACTTCGCCCATATTAATGTTTTCCGAAGAGCTCTCTAGTCAAAGAGTGTCCTTCAGCCTTATGATTATTGTTGCTATTGTTCCCCGAAGAAAGTTCTGGTCTAAGGACAAGCGTCATTCTATCTATCCCTGGCTCCATAAATATTTACATCCTGATCATTGATATCAGAGAAGGTTGTCAATCAAGATCTAGTTACCTAAAGCAGACTCCAGTCACAGAGGATTTTCACCTTAGTAATGATTTTACCCACGGCATGCATCAAAGACAAGTGCGCGCTCCGCCTTGTCTCCACTCTGGAAGCTATCTCAGGTAACAAAGGTTAAGTATGATTTCAATTTTGTGGCTGGCGAGCCCTGCATGCAAAGTCTAATGCACTATAGACGACATGTCCGGATAGCCATCAGGTAGTAATCCTCGATTGACCTAGGGGCAGCTACACTTTGACTTTCGCATTGTCCAAGCCTCATTCAAAATGAGGGTTTCTATATGACAACGTGATTTGTTCCAAGAATCTATTTGATTCGCTGGCCAACACCCGATGATGATCGGACTACAACACACAACGATGTTACGATGTTTCAAATGATTTTCCTACAGGTCATTTCGAAACGCTGCTACTCGGAAATATTAACTCAACATCTAGACTGTCTTAGCCCAGTCGTTACGGTCGCAACGCAACTAAGTAGATTCAATTCCATGTCCGGGACCCCAAATCTGCTCCGAAATGCAAAGTCCAACCAAAGTCAAGCCTCGAAAATTGAGCTCATCAACCTAAACCCTAAACCTAGCCGGGCTATGTGATATCACGAAAAATCATGTCGACATCCATGATATCACGTATCTCATTGTCTAGGAAAGTTTTGCGAGTTACAGCACACAATAATTCGATCGCCTCGTGTCAGGCGCCATAAGCCTGGGTCGCCGAGACACAGGCGCCTCAACCTTTGGTCGCCTATGCCAAATGCTTTTGCCCATATTTTGAACAAAAACTCACTATAAATACATCAGTTTCCTCGACAAATCACTACTACAAATGAGCACTTGGGCCATGGCTGAATTCGTGGTAAAAGTGCTACATTTTTGTGACTAAAGTACTTTGCCACGGAAAGATCATCCGTGGCGCAAGTGGCCGTGGCAAACAATAGCCACGGGAAAAAAAACGTGCGAAGTTTTGATTTTATTGCCACGGAGTCTCCCGTGGCTAGAATTAATTTTTTGCCACGTTATAGTTGTTAACTTTTATATTAGGATCGTTATAAATCATGCAACTCCCTTTTATTTGGTTCGAGTGTAAAGTAAAAAAAAATGGTGGTACGGAGTGGATTGAGCCCTAAGAAAATAAAAACGAGAACATAAATAAAACTAGAAAGCACGTAAAGGGACCAAGCACTAGTAGAAAAATGTTGAATTGCTGCTCCTCATTTGAGGCGTTTTTGGTAATTAGCTGCTAATAAATTATTATTTTTTTTAAGAAAAATGCTTGGGTGAGTCGATTTTAGGGATAAATTGCAAAAAAAAATAAAAAATTATAGGTGCTGGGTTTTGGTTGACGCCTCTCCCATTATCTAATTTAATTTTTTTTAAAAATTGAAATGAAGCCCATTACCCCTTAGGGCCCTTACCCAGTTATTATTTGTCAAACCCTAAAAAAAAACCAAACCCCTCTCCCCATCCCCGACAACAGCCCCATAACTCCCAAACCGAACTCCATGGCTGTCACACCAGAACGCCGTCGCTGGTCGCTGGTCGCTGCTCCGGTCGCTGTCGCTGCTCTCCGGTCTTCTGCTTTCCGGTCTTCTGCTCACTGCTCGGTAATTTCATCGGGATTCGAACTTTAATTTGATCTGATGACGAGTTTTTCTTTGGAATGTCTGTTTTTATGATAAAGTTTCTATATTTGTGTATGATTATGCTGAAATCACTATTTTTTCATTTCATTTTTCATGATTTGGATGCTGAAATCACCATTTTCATCTCGTTTTTTATGATTCGGATGCTGAAATCACCATTTTTTTACCGTTTCTATAAAGTTTGGATGCGATAAAGTTTCTATGAAGTTTGTTTTGTTGCGGTGTTTTGACTTACGTGAAAATTGTTAGACTTGGGTTTTGGAATTCTCAATTGTGGTTAGCTGATGGAATTTTAGTATGTTTGTTTGTAATTTTACCCTAATTTCGACTCAATTTATGTGAATTCTACTCTTCTCTCATTAATCTTGGTACTACAATCTGCAAAATTTCCATGATTTTACGAGTTCCTTTAATTTTATAGTTAATTAATCAAATTTGTTGCGATTTATCGTGAACTTATCGTGTAGACTTGGTGGGTTTGGAATTTTCGATTGTGGTTAGTTAATGGAATTTATAGTATGTTTGTTTGTTTGTAATTTTATCCTAATTTCGATTCGATTTCTGCCAATTCTAGCTACTCTTTCTCGGGGATTACAGTACTCCAATTGCTCAATTTCGATGATAATGCTTCGAATTTTCGTCTCAATTTTGCGAATGGGGTTAACTAATTAGTTTGAGTAAATTAGTTTTGCGAATGGGCTAAGCGGTATGAGCACGGTTAAGACTCATCAAGGAGAGCTTTGGCGCCCTTAACCTAAATTTGAGTAAATTAGTGAACTAATTTACTTAATCAGCTCACTAATTTAGTGCAGAACAAAACTTTTCACTTTCAATTGAGCTAACAAGGCATTTTTCTTTTGTTTGAAGATTAATAAAGTAAATACAGAGTAGTCTACTAAATCTCATATTTTAGTCACATGAGTGTCAACATATTTAAGATAATGGGTCAACATGCATTTTAGTCCACTAGTGTGAGCAAATGATGTGCCTGAGAATGGTTTCCTCCCGTAATACATCAAATACGGACAAAACAATACTTAGTACACCGTCTGATAGTAGCTCAATTTGTCTGATAGTACACCGTCTCCTCAATTACAAATCCAGGATTAATAATATTTAGATTTATTATTATGTACGAGTATTAAATAATGTTGTGAGAAGAGGAGTAAAGTATTTAGCTATACTTGATAATTTTTTTTACATATCATTAAGAATAATATTCTGTAGAAGTAAAGAATGTCGTCACACCTGAGAGTTCTCAGTTTTACCCACTTAATCATAATTCTTCAGTAAAAGCAAGTAGCTTGAATCGGAGAGCTCTGGGATGCTAAATACATCCTCAAACATCTTGAGACATTTCAGCACATTAACCTGGAAGAGCGGTACACATAGCTAGCCGTGATTCGTCAGAATAAAATAGGTAAAGCGGTGCAAATTCAGCCATGAACTTTGATGTGTTTGTTATCACATGAATAAAGATACTTATCATCCACCTACAAGTCCTACAACAATGTGAATTTGCACCGCTTTACCTATTTTATTCTGGCAAATCACGGCTAGCTATGTGTACCGCTCTTACGAGTACTTACTGACCACATACATGTACTATTACCCTAAGAGACACCTAGGATCAAATTTGATAATGTTCGTGATCTTTGGTTGAAAAATGTTGCGAGCAACAGATCACTCTCTTGCAAAAGTGAATTCAAAGTTGATCTGATATAATTCAAACACATAAAAATACAGTATGTATTATACGAAGTAATAAATATGGATGAATTGTCAATTGGAACCACAAAATCGATAAATCCAAAGGATCCACTGAATATGTGAGAACTCTCTGGTAGTTTCCTTATACCAAATAGTCTCATGTTCAAGTCTCTCTTATTTCTTTTCCTTACCTTACAATTATCAACCATCACACTGTATAAACTAAGGGGAAAATGGAATTAAGCCAAAGGCAATTATATACACTTCCCTAAAACACCAAAATTAAGGTTATACACATATATCAAGACCTACATCAATCATATCTCAAATCAAGACCTACTAAATCATTAAATTAATTGAATAAAATAGAATTGGAATTCAAAAACAAAGTGGATCAAGAGATGAAAGTAAAGAGGAAGAATGAGTAAGGAATTCGTGGAATCAAGAGATGAAAAAAACAGAATACATACTAAGTTTTCATATAGTCTTGAAAAAACAAAACAAAATATAACTGCAGTGAATGTTGGAAAGACATATTGGTAATTTTGCCGGAAAATTGCATTGATGGAGCAAGGGTCATCGTTAAATGCCCTGACCTGGTGGAGGCAAGGTCGGTCACATACACTAGAACAGTGGTGGACATAATTTATGGTGGAAGTGAAGAAGGAGTAAGCTTTCCTACCAAAAGATTTTGATGTTGAAGTAATTAGAGTCAGCTTTATTTTGTTCAGGAATTCTTGCTGTTCGAGAGGGAATACTCGATCTGCTTGATGGAGCTTCAAGAGAACAGTCCGCTGGTGCAGATCAATTGTTGAATTAGTGTAAATGGTACTCAGTACAAGAATTATCTCTAGAAATAGCAATCAAAAGTTAATCAAACGACGACAATTTTTTTGGGTTAACGAGGTTTAGCCGTCATTCCCAGTTGCGGTACTCTTCTCTCCTTTATTCCTCCTTTCTCCTGCTTTCATTTTTTTAGGCTCTGCTATACAGCATGTATGTCATCATTTGTGCCTTTGGGATGTTGTGTTGTGTTGTGTGTATACTATATAGTATAGTTTGGTTTGGGTGCTTTGTATTATGGGGGACCTGACTGCATTGCTTTGAAAATACATCAATGCCACATGACTGATTTAATAAGCAATTCAATCCCGTAGGATCTGCTCAAGACCCAGCCAGCGGTGAAGTTAATCCGGATGTAATTTCTAATAGCAGAAAACTACTGCTGTTTTACGGGAATGATTACTTCGGATTGAGTGCACATCCAACTATTAGAATGTCAGTAGCAAAGGTGTTTTTTGCTTAAAAAAATTAATTTGATTCTGCTGCTGTCATCGCGATTTGTCCTCAAACTTTCACTATTTATTTGTTTGACCCAATGACTCTCAAAGATGGTAGAAATTTACGTGTGAAGATGGTCATTGATTGGTAAGTAAAGTAAAAACTTTTACTTTGTTTCAACAAAGTTTTAAAAGTAATTAAAATAATCAACATTCAACATGATATCTTGTTTAGGTCCTTAAAGAAGTTCAAGACGAGTGGTGGTCATATGAAGATGAAAAGATATAAGCCATTATGGAAATCTATGAAAGTAATTAACTAAAAGACTACATTATTTTTCTCAATTTTTGTTTACACTTTAATTCTTACAATCCGCAAATTTTTGAAATTATGAATATTTTTTGTTCCGTGGTAGTGTCCTCAACAAAGTGGAAGTGTGGACGATGGTTTGTTCGTGATGCGGTTCATGTACGATATAGTTAATCGTTGCTTAGTTGCAAGTGACTTTGAAAAGGTAAGCAATTGGTCAGTTAATCATTCTAAGTTTTCTTTTAATCGTTCTTGCTTAACTCCATGATCCTTTCACAAATAATCTCATCATTGCCAATTTATTTGTTTATCCGGGTTGAGCCATTGTTACAAGGTAATTTTATAACATTGAAGGCACTTCAAAAGCAACCCTCCAACCTCCACAAATTAATCAATTTTATACGGTAGGTTGATGCGGAGGAGATGTCATTGAGTATATGTTGGGATATATAGTACAAAAGATGGTTTCTTTGTAATGGTCAAATTAGGTTTAATTTGTAGGCATTCTTTGTAGTAAAATTGGAGTTTGTAGTGGTAAAATTAGGTTAAATTTGAAGGCATTCTTTGTAGTAACATTGAAGGCATTGTTTGTAGTAGTAAATAAAATTTGTGAGGTGGGTGTTTGTTTAATTAGTTCATTGCAACCTCGTTGATATTATAAGCTACCTATAATAAACTACATACGACATTTGTACATGAATATATGACTTTATTATCATATTTATGTGTTCAATCGATAATAATTCGTCGTTCTTGTGTGTTTTTAAGGTTTGGATCTTACAAAATGAGCAACCCTACACCTACAGTGAAGATGAGATGAATGAATTACGGGACAAGTGGGCTACGTACTTTACGAATCGTTGTTGTACTTGAAGTAGACTAGTTAATTGGACCATTTTGGCATGACTTGTGTGGTTTATTTGAGGTTGGATTGTATCCATGCCACTTTTTGGACATGTGAATGTTTGTATGTAGGTTTGGATGGATAATGTAAGAATTTTATTTGGTTTATTGAAATGCAAATGGTTGCTGTCGAAATTATTAAAAAATTATATATTTTTTAAATGAAATAAATAATGCTTGCGACATTTATTTGGAATAGACGCTTCTAATGATCTAATTAAATATATAAAATATGGTGATATTTGTGGCGTCGAATTGTAAATGGTGCATCCAATTTTGACTCTATTTGAGGCGTCATATACCAAAAGACGCCGCGAAAATGGTGCCATTAGAGGCGTTTTATCCTCAAAAGCAGCAAAAATTTCAGAGTATTTGAGGCGTCATTTCTTTAAAACGCCGCAAATAGTCCACTATTTAAGGCGTCACTTTTATAAAACGCCGCAAATAGTCAACTATTTGAGGCTTCTAAAAAACGCCGCACCTTAATTTTCAATGTGCGACCCCCCCGTATGAGGCATCATAAAAGATGCCTCTAATGGGGGGTTTTATGGAGCCTCAAATCCAAGTTTTTCTACTAGTGAAGCGAGGCCATGAGATTCCTCCCATGTCCGAATGTAGTAGCTCAAACAAGGGGGCCGGGATGTCCATCGGCTCCATTATGGTGAGTTGTTCCTGCTGACGAACTCCTCAGTTAGCTAACCAATCAACACAACTATTATCTTCTCGATATTCATGTTGAATGTTCATCGTCCAGTTGATCTGAGATGAGAGACTTACATAGTTGTATCATATGGGCGTGTGTCATCGGGTACAGTGTTTGCTTGATTAGGCTTATAATGACCAATGAGTTTGATTGGATAATATTTTCTTGTAATTCCTCTTCCGTACTAAAAGGAGTCCTCGTCGGAGTGCCATGGGGCACTTAACTGTTGCTGATAAGTGTAGTTTGTAGTGCCTAATTTATTGTGTTTTGGTCCCATTTTCCTTGTGGAATCGCTCCTTGAAAGTGGTTTATGGGTTACTTATGCTTCCTTTAGTTCATTTTAGGTTCCCGAGACCATTCATGAAGAATTGGAACAATTCCGACACGTTTTATACGCTTTTGGAGCCAACGAAGTGAAGGAACGATCACTCGATGCCTTGGATTCGATCCCGAGACCTTGGGACCCATTCCCGAGCCCCTTAGGCTCGATCCCGAGTCCCGAGAATCGATGAGAAACCCATGAGAGGCAAAGAGAGACCTTAAAGATCATATTGGAGGCCTACAAGACTCATCCCCGACGGGAAGGACCTCATCCCGTCCGGGATGAAGTGCACAAAAGAGAGGGCTGCTGTTTTGGGTCCATCCCGACCGGGATGAGTTCATCCCGACCGGTACCGACACCTCATCCCGACCGGGACCATCCATCCCGACCGGGATGAGCCCAGTTCAGGCCCGCGCTTCATTGTTTCTTTTCATTTCCTCTTGTAACCCTATTTATACCCTTCCTCTTGTAATCTTATGGATAGGAGACATTACCCACTAAAACCTAGACTACTTTAGCATAGATTAGCTTATATTAGAGTAGATTAGTCGTTAATTAGTCCTTAATCTAGTTAGCTAATCTTGTATTAAGGGATCTGTTGAAGAATCCATCCAATCTTGACAACATTGGTGGATGTTTTGGGTGTTCTTTATATACAAGTTCTCATCTTTTCATTCTCTTGTTAGTTGGTATAATCTTCTCATCCTTTTAATCTTAATCTTTGTTTTATTATTCAAGTTTCAATCTTTAGATCTTGTTTATTGTTTTGTTCATCATCCTTGTTAGTTTTACATATGTATGCTCTTGTTCTTGTTTTGATTCCTCTTGTTAGTGTTAGTTTTAGCATAGTTATGTTTGAGTAGACTCTTGCTAGGGTTATTAGGGTGATTGGTTGTGATTGTGGATGATTAGGGTGAGATGGGTGGTACTAGATGTTGTTTTTGTTGTTTCCCATTTACCTTGCACTCCACATGTTTGATGAAATGCTTGTGAGATTAGAGACAATCAATCCTTGTTTTTCTTGCATATTCTCTTGTATGTCTGTGTTTGGTTGGTTGGTTTGGTTCCCTCATTACATAGCGAGAGCCCGGTGAGGATGACCCCTAGGCCGATTACGTAGCGAGAGCCCGATCGGCGGTACCTAGGCTACGAAAGCATGCTAGTAACCCTGTTTTTCCCCTTTTTGTCTCCTTTGCATCCATGAACCCGACCTAACCCTAGTTTTCCTTCTTATTGTTATCCTTGCTTCCCTTAGTCGTTAGTCACTCATTTTGTCTTCCTTTTCCGTGTTTTAGACCTAGTTTAGTCATTAGCCATCACCCTAACTTAGCTTGTCTTGAACCTAGTCTTAGACCGTAGCACCCATTAGTCTAAACGCATTTCCGTCCCTGTGGATCGACCCGACTTACCCTAGATACCCTAGTTAGGTTAGTTGGTTATTATTTGGTGTCGGGATCCACGACAAATCCCTCCCATCAAATTGGCGTCGTTGCCGGGGACGGCGAAGTTTAGACTTTTGTTTGCTTAGTTTTCGACTTTGTTCTTGATTTTTGTGTTTTCTTCTCCTTGTGTATCTCCGTTTTTCTTCTTGTGTGCTATTCTCTCCTCCTAGTACCTCAAAAGCACTAGGATACTAACGTTTTCTTAAGTGCTTCTAGTTCATCCTAGGTATCAAAGCAACGTTATGGAAATGGCACGTCCTAGCTTCCATCAATCATCACGGAGCAACTATGGGGCAAATTGCCAAGTCCCAAAATTTCACCAACCATATCAACCTCATCAACAATCTTACGAACGCCCTCCATATGGTTACCATGAAAGTTGTCAAGGATCATTCCAACATCCTAACAACTACCAAATACCCCCACATGACCCACAACCAAAAATCCCCAATTTTGAGACTTGTCAAATGATGATTCAATTGCTAAAAGGTCAACAAGAGGCGATAACTCTAATGCAAAAGAGTCAACAAGAGATGATGATTCAATTACAAGAGGTTAGGGAGGAGTTTAGGGCCCAAAAAGCGGTGCAAGATGCTCGAATCGATGCACTCATGGCTCATATCACGATGTTGGCCACTCGAGCTCCACAAATTGTTGGGGAAGGTTCATTTGGGCAGGAAGGTCGATTGACTCCACATGGAAGTCAACCCGATCATGAAGCTACAAATGAAGAAGAGAGAGAGAATCAACAGATCATTGTTGAGTGTTGCTTGGATGGTGAAGATATGGGAACAATATAGGAAGTTGAAGCTTCAAGGGTCGACAATGAGGAGGGGTGTGAACATGATTCTCAAGGTAACTCTTGGGTGGCCAATGTATTGGCTATGAAATTGGATTTGTTCGATTTTCTTCGTGATGAACCGGATCTTGACAATCCAAGGCCAAGTGAAGAGATAACCCCTCAAGACCAAATTTGCAAGGCGAGTGAAAAGGAACGTAATACTTGGGAGAAAGAAGTAGATGCCTTAGAACTCGCCTTGAATGGGAAATTGGAGGAGCCAATTGCCTCCAATGAAGAAAACTTGATGCCTTCTCCTCCTCTATCGCACTCGATTTCTAGCCCCTTGTCTTGTGAGACGGTTGATGAAGAGAATCCTTGTCGGGCGTTGGAAACGAGTTCTACTCTCGACCCAGTAGAAGAAGCAATCCCCTTAGGGTGTGATCTCCCACATCATAACACCGAGCATGACTCTAGACCACTATACCTACCGGATGGTCATAAGAGTCGTTGCTATCATGGTTCGGAAGACCCGGAAGATCACGAGAACCCCGAGCATAATGAAGATGATCGCTTCTTGCCTCCGACTTGGAAGCTCTTGAAAGTAGCTAGGCTCGGCCATGTGAGCTTCAATGAAGATGTTGCTAAGGCATTTGACTTACTTCTTCGAGCCCTTGATGGCTATGGAGGAGTAAATGGTGAGAGTATCATGTAAATATCTTTTTTTTTCCTTTTCTTTTGTTTTCGTTTTTGTTTATGTTTGTTTGGATATTTTGGTTTTTAGGATTGTTAGTTTTTGTGGAAATCTTGTAATTTTGTATTTCGATGAGTGATGTGAGGGAGGGATCTTGATGAACGTTATTTGAGTTTATTTGGTAGGTCTTAGTGAAGATGAAGTCTCGAGGAGAGAAGATGATGATAGAAGCTTGGATTTGGGCATGGGAGTCGGTTTTTGAAGCTTTTGACAAGCTTTTGGGGACGAGATTCTATGTCTCGATGTATTGGTGGCCATGTGGGTGAAGCTATCAAGATTAGGAAGGGCTAGAAGACTCCTCCCGACCGGGAAGGAAGCATCCCGACCGGGAAGGATATCATCCCGATCGGGATGAGTGTGCCAAAAAGTGGGCTTTCTGGAGTGTCATCCCGACCGAGAAAGAAGCTTCCCGACTGGGACGGGTGTGTCATCCCGACCGGGACCAACCATCCCGACCGGGATGGTCCCCTGCTCCACATTTTGCCTCTTTTTCGACATTCGAGCCCACCCAACCATTTTATACCCCCTCCCAACCTCCCTACCTACCCTTGCACCTATCATATGACCTTACACTTCAGATGCATACTCTCACCTCACCTTATCTTCACTACTTACCGAGCCTAACATCAAATCCCACTCCCTTCTACCATTGCAAGCTTAATACTTCAACCATGCGGGCTTATCAAGATTGAAGAGGAATAGCGATGACGAAGACAAGCTATGTGCTGATATTGAACTATGAGACGATGGAGCGAGTGAGTTGCTAACCGATGGGTACGGCAACTATCCTTTCTTTTCCGTCTTTTATCGCTTGTCTTCCTTTGTTTGTCCCCTTCCCCTTATACACTTTTGTGTCATGGTGGCCCTCGAGGCCTTGGTAGTTATTACTCCCGACTCTCGATGACGTGACTACGTCGAGAGTCATTTCAAAATCCAAATTTACAAGCCTTTTCACTTTATTCTTCACTTTTTAGGATTTAGTCGGATTTAGGCGGAATCCGGGCTAGGTGACTTGATTACACCTAGTCCTCCCCGCCCATTTCCTTTTATTTCCTTCTTTTTATTTCTTCCCCCATCCATATCTTTTCTCGTCTCGGCCCATGGTGACTTGACCACACCCCGGCCGGACACATTCTACCCTTTCTTCACTTTTCTTTTTGATTTTTAGCTTTATTTTCGTAGTTTCTTTTCTTTTCTTTTGTGTCTCCATACACTACGATCGAGCATGAGGACATTGCTCGGTTTAAGTGTGGGGGAGCGATATTCTAGTATAGCTTAGTTTATTTTAGTAGTCTTTTCGAAAAATCTTTAAAAACCCTAAAAATTTGAAAAATTTCACAAAAATCAAAAAGATTTTCTTTTGTGTCTTTTCCTTTTTGTGTCGTTATGTCGTGCTTTTGTTGTGTTGTGTGTGTTTGCCTCCCTTTTCCTTGTAGGTCGCTTAATTACCGTTAGCTGATAAGTGTCATTTGTAGTTTCTATTTCGTAGTGTTTTGGTCCCATTTTCCTTGTAGAATCGCTCCTTGGGAGCGGTTTAGGGGCTTCTTATGCTTCCTTTAGTTCGTTTCAGGTTCCCGAGACCGATTTGGAAGAGTTGGAGCGATTCCGACTCTTTACATACACATTTTGGAGCCAACGGAGTAGAGGAACGATGACTCGATGCCTTGGAATCGACCCCGAGACCTCGGGACCCAATCCCAAGCCTCCGAGACCCGATCCCGAGTCCTGAGAATCGACGGGGAGCCCATGAGAAGCAAGGAGGGACCAAAGAGCTCTTAAGGGAGGCCTACAAAGACCCTCCCGTTCGGGATGGCCTCATCCCGTTCGGGATGAAGGGAGCATGAAGTGCGGCTACTGTGAGCCTATCCCGATCGGGAAGGTGGCGTCCCGACCGGGACCGACCTCGTCCCGACCGGGACCACCCCGTCTCGGCCGGGACGGGCCTGCTGCTGCACGCCTTGCTTTCTTTTCTTCTCCTTTCATTCTTAAACCCTATATATACCCTTCCCTTGTTATGTAAAGCTTATGCACTTCATTAGACACTAAACCCTAGACTACTTTAGGTTAGATTAGATTAGATTAGTGTAGATTAGTCGGTAATTAGTACTTAATCCTAGATTAGCCTTGTATTAAGGGAATTCTTCAAGATCCATTCAAGATTGACAACCTTGGGTGTTTGTTTTGGGTTTTCTTCATTAATGCAAGTTTTGTTCTTTCTTCTCCTCCAGTATGGTATAATCCTTTTCTCTTCTCTTAATCTTTGTTTATGTTATTCAAGTTTCAATCTTTAGTTCTAGATTATTGTTTTGTTCTTCACACTTGCTAGTTTGTTTATGTTTGTTTTGATGTTTGTGTTAATCCATCTTGTTCTTGTTAGTATTAGTTTGATTATGTTAGAGTAGTGTTCTTGCTAGGGTTAGTAGGGTGATTAGGGTGTTAATTGGGTGATTAAGGGTTTGTTAGAGATTTTGGTGGAAGATTTGGGTTTCCTCTTGGTTTGATGCATATCACATGTTTGTTGAAATGCTTGATTGACTAGTAGTTGCAAACACTTGTTCTTCTTGCCTTTCTCTTGTGGGTGATAGTTTGTTTGTGGGTTCGGTTCACTCACTAAGTTGCGAGAGCCCGGTGAGGACGACCCCTAGGTCGGTCTAAGTAGCGAGAGCCCGGATGCGACCTAGGCCACAATAGCACGCTAGAACCCCGTTTGTCATGTGTATCGCCGAGATGGGTTTTAGGTGAAACCTCTAGGTGGGTCTAAGTTGCGAGAGCCCGGACCAACCTAGATTACCCTACTACCTCCTTCACTCTAGTTCTTTCTTGACCATTCCGTTGCCCCTTTGACCCCGACCTAATCCTAGCCCGTTTTCCTTTGTTGTTTTCTCTGGCGCCTTAGTCTTAGTCTAGTTTTCTCCCCTCCTTATCATTCTCTAGTTTAGCTCGTTGACTTAGTCTAGTATTTGGGCCGACCTAGTCTAGGCTATACATTACCGTCCCCATGGATTCGACCCGACTTGCCCTATCTACCATAGGAATAGCCGGTTTATTATTGACGGTTGGGATTCCACGACAAATCCCTTACCATCAATTTGGCGCCGTTGCCGGGGACGGTGCTAGTTTGGACTTTGTTTTCCTAGTTACTTGACTTAGTCTTTTTGTTTGTGTTTTCTTTTTTCTTTTTGTTACTTTGCTTCTTGTGTGTGTGTGGTTTATTTCTCTCTTGTCTAGTGCCCAAAAAGCACTAGACTTCTCACGTTTGTTCTTAGTCTACAGTTTGTGCTTAGAGGTGGTGATTATATTCTTCTTGCAACTCAGAGCCGCTTTAACGGACGGTTGCTAGAATGAGTGGTTTCCAACCGGGTATGAGCTACGATTTTCGAGCGAGCATGGGGTTTGATCTAAACTCCACACACTCGGGAGCCGATATGAGCTACCACTCTTCTTCCATGAACCAAGGGTATGACATGACGTCCCCCTACCATAATCAAGCTTCTTGGGGTAATCAGGACGGGTATGATCTTCAAGATTATGGAAATGGCTACCAACAAGTGAATGACTATCACTCCTACGATCATGGTGGCTATTACTCAAGCTATGATTGTGAACCCACCATGTACAATCAAGATTCACCTTATGGAAGCCAATACCCCCAAAACCCACCATATCACCCTCCACCCCAACCACAATATGAACCCCATGACCCACAATACTACCAATCACCTCAACCTCACTACCAACAATATGATGCCCCACCCCTTGGGCATCATCAAGATTATCAAGGAGCTTTACAAGACCCCAATGACCACCAATTGCCGAACTTGGAGTTGTGTCATTCGATTCTTCAATTGCAAAGGAGCACACAAGAAATGGCCATTCAAATGCAAAAAGAGCAAGATGAATTCATGGCCCGATTTCGAAGGGAAAACGAGGCGAGGGATGCTCGATTAAATGCAATAGCGGTTAAAACCGTAATGCTTTTATCCCGAACGTCATATTTAGATGGAGGGTTCCCACTTGAGAGAGAGGAGCAACCTAATTACGAAGCCGCCGATGTAGTCCCCTTTGGAGGAGAAATTTGCTTTGAAGAACCTCAATCGTCTACCCAAAAAGAGACGAATGAGGAGATGACCCTTAGTGAAGGCAATATTGGTGAGGAATTGGAGGAAGATAGTGAGTTGGATGGTTTGGTGGAGTTTGTGAGGATGTTGGGTGAGATTGTTAGCCTCGAGTTGCCCTTGTGCGATAATTTGGACAAGCATCAAAAGCCCCTTGCTAGTACACCGAGAGATGACTTGGAAGAGATTGAAACCGCCGGTAGAAGTTTCGATTCTCCTCTCCAAGATGATGTGGGGCCGAGTGATGAAGATGGGGAACCACAACTTGAGGCAAGTGTGGGGGTGTGCATTGAGGAGATGAGGCCAAAACCGCTTTTTGTGCCTCGTTTCTTGTAAACGAAGCTTGCTTGTGATTGGAGGCGATGCTTAGGGAGGAAGAGGTAGGTGGAGCTCGTAGGATGGAGAGACACCGGAGACTACTTTGAAGATGATGTCGGGTCTTGGGATTCCTACTTCTTGCCTCCTCCTTGGAGGCCTCGGAGGTCGGTTAAGCTCGAGCGCTTCTTGGGCCTTCACTATGATGTCGGTAGCGCGTTCGACTTGCTCCTCCATGCCCTTGAGGGCTATGGTTGAAGAATGGAGTCCACCATCCTCGGTTTGACGGAGTTCCTAAAGAACCGTCATGTTGTATATTCCCCTCCTCTCCTCTTTAGAGTACTTGTGATTGTATTTGTGTGATTTTTTCTCTTGATTTTTGTTGTTTTGTGAAACTCTTGTAATTGTTTTGGTATTTTGATGAGCGATGTGAGGGAGCGAATTTGATGTGTACTTTTATTATGATAGGTGAAGTGAAGGTGACTCCTAGAAAGGAGTAGTTGATGATGGAGTTTGGTTTGCGAGCGAGGAAGTCGGTTTTTGAAGCTTATGATAAGCTTTTGGGCTTGGGGAAAGCAAAGAAGGCTCATCCCCACCGGGAAGGATGAGGAATCCCGACCGGGAAGGAGCTATCCCGATCGGGATGAAGGTGCAGAAAATCGGACTCACTGGAGTGCGTTCCTGGCCGGGACGAGAGCTTCCCGATCAGGAAGGGTTTATCAACCTGATCGGGACCATTCATCCCGACCGGGATGGTCCCCTTTGACTCCACCCATCCATTTACCCCCTCCCAACCTCCCTACTCCTTCTTACTCCTATCATATCACCCGTACACCTCACTTTACACCGAGATCCACATCAAATCCCACCCCCCCTCACACCATTACTACCTTTACCATGCGGTTTTATCAAGCTTGAAGCGGGATAACAACAAAGACGACAAGCAACGTGCCTACATTGATCTATGAGACAATGGAGCGAGTGAGTTCCTAGCCGATTGGTTTAGGTAACTATCCTTACTTTTCCGTCTTTTATTGCTTGTTTTCCTTTGTTTATTCCCTTCCCCTTGAGTCATGGTATCTTAGTGGCCTTCGAGGCCTTAGTAGTGGTTGCTCCCGACTCTCGATGATGTGACTACATCGAGAGTCATTTCAAAATCAAATTTTTACAAGTTTTTCACTCTTTCTTTTTTGAGGATTTAGTCGGATTTAGGCGGAATCCGGGCTAGGTGACTTGATTACACCTAGCCCTCCCCTCCCATTTCCTTTTATTTCCTTCTTTTTATTTTCTTCCCCCATCCATATCTTTTCTTGTCTCGTACCATGGTGACTTGACTACACCCCGGCCGGACACCTTCTACCCTTTTCTCCACTTTTCTTTTTGATTTTTTTTAGCTTTATTTTCGTAGTTTCTTTTCTTTTTCTTTTGTCTCTCCGCACACTACGATTGAGCATATGAGGACATTGCTCGGTTTAAGTGTGGGGGAGCGATATTCTAGTATAGTTAGTTTTATTTTCGTAGTTTTTCGAAAAAATCTTTAAAAACCCTAAAAATTTGAAAAAAAATTCACAAAAATCAAAAAGATTTTTCTTTTTTGTATTTTCCTTTTATGTCTTTGTGTCGTGTATTTGTTTTGTTTTGTGTGTTTGCCCTCTTTTCCTTATAGGTTGCTTAAATCGCGATAATTTTGGAGAGCTTTCATGATGTCCGGTAACATCTTCTATCCCTTTTTCCCTCTTTATTCCTTGTGAAGTTGGAGAAGATTGTGTTGAGGTGTGCTCGGGTGGAGCTTGTACATACTTGTGGTGTATTTGATAACTTGTTTGGAAATTCGGGGTGGTGTGTGTGTTTTGTTTGTGTTCATTTTGTGTTGTTTTTGTTTCGTTGCCTTTACTTCTTTTTCTTTCGTTTTCGTTGAGTCTTTGTTTTGTGTTTTGTTGTGTGTCTTGTGTGTGTAAACCGTTTTCGAAAACCCGGTTTAGAGGCTAGTGTGTGAGTGTGAACTTTCCCTTTTTAGTAGTGTAAATCGAGTCTTGGACTTTAGCCTAGTAGAATGACCCTAAATCAATGAGTTCGTTGGTCCTTTACCTTGAGTCCACCTAGCTTACTAGGGATTTACTGCGGGATTTGCACTTTTGACCATTATTACCAACCACGGTGTGAAAAGGCCTTGGTTACCGAGTCTCGTCCCTTAGGTGACCGTGTTTAAGATCGTTTGATTAGTCCAAGTTCTCCACTTTTTGTGGGTTTGAAAGGGAATGCGCAACCCCGACTTACCCATTCACCTACCTCCTACACATTCCACTCAAATAAAATGCAATTTGATGATTTCTACCTTTCTTGTCATACAATGAAAATGCCAAAAAGACAAATCTTGCCAAAAAGGGCAAAGAAAAGAAAAGAAAGAAAAGAAAGAAAAGAAAGAAAAGAAATGAAGAAAAAGAAAAGGCACAAAAGCCAAAAAGAAAATAGAAAAGAAGAAAAAGAAATGGCATGGCAACAAACAAATCAAAATGTCGAAAAGAAAGATAATGCCAAAAGAAAACCCGTCTCACAAAAAGAAATCTCCACAAAAATAAGCCTTTTTCCGACTTTTGCCGTGAAGAGCCTACCAAAGGACCGAGTCCCGAGGAAGGATGATAGTGGCATTAGTCGGTCTTCCCTCATTTTGCATTATTTCCACCTTTTTACTTGGACTAGTTAGGCGGTTTTAGATACGGGACGACCCTCTTGGCTCACCCTAAAGGGGGCGGGGTCTCACTTACCTACAGTGTCGACTAACACCGTGGTTCTTCACTTTTCCATTCCGCCGATCGTCCCGCAGTACGTTTTTAGAAAGTTAGGAGGACCTAAGTAAGTTACCAACGTTTTTGTTGCTTTATCGTCATACTATTAGGGTCTAGTCCACCTTGGTTTGTATTTCTAGCTTGGGAACGTTGTCACTTACCTCGAGTCCTAAACCGGTGTTTCATTCACCGCTTTTAGAGGGAAGCGGTATTTCTTTTGTTTTGGGTGCAACCGATTACGTGTTTGTTTGTGTGTTTGTTTATTTGTGTGTTTGGTGTCCGGTTGCATCCGTAGTTTTGTCGCAAGACCCAACTTGCCTTGTGGGGTGCACTTCTCCTCTAAGTGTACTCGCGTGAGTTGAAGGGGCGTAGGGTGCGCTAATACCCACTCGGATAGTTTAGTAGTAGTTTGTGCTTACTCGAGGGCGAGTAAGGGTTAAGTGTGGGAGAGTTGATAAGTGTCATTTGTAGTGTCTATTTCATAGTGTTTTGGTCCCATTTTCCTTGTAGAATCGCTCCTTGGGAGCGGTTTAGGGGCTTCTTATGCTTCCATTAGTTCGTTTCAGGTTCCCGAGACCGATTTGGAAGAGTTGGAGCGATTCCGACTCTTTACATACACATTTTGGAGCCAACGGAGTAGAGGAACGATGACTCGATGCCTTGGAATTGACCCCGAGACCTCGGGACCCAATCCCGAGCCTCCGAGACCCGATCCCGAGTCCCGAGAATCGACGGGGAGCCTATGAAAAGCAAGGAGGGACCAAAGAGCTCTTAAGGGAGGCCTACAAAGACCCATCCCGTTCGGGATGGCCTCATCCCGTTCGGGATGAAGGGAGCATGAAGTGCGGCTACTGTGAGCCCATCCCGATCGGGAAGGTGGCGTCCCGACCGGGACCGACCTCATCCCGACCGGGACCGACCTCTTCCCGACCGGGACCACCCCGTCTCGGCCGGGACGGGCCTGCTGCTGCACGCCTTGCTTTCTTTTCTTCTCCTTTCATTCTTAAACCCTATATATACCCTTCCCTTGTTATGTAAAGCTTATGCACTTCATTAGACACTAAACCCTAGACTACTTTAGGTTAGATTAGATTAGATTAGTGTAGATTAGTCGGTAATTAGTAGTTAATCCTAGATTAGCCTTGTATTAAGGGAATTCTTCAAGATCCATTCAAGATTGACAACCTTGGGTGTTTGTTTTGGGTTTTCTTCATTAATGCAAGTTTTGTTCTTTCTTCTCCTCTAGTATGGTATAATCCTTTTCTCTTCTCTTAATCTTTGTTTATGTTATTCAAGTTTCAATCTTTAGTTCTAGATTATTGTTTTGTTCTTCACACTTGCTAGTTTGTTTATGTTTGTTTTGATGTTTGTGTTAATCCATCTTGTTCTTGTTAGTATTAGTTTGATTATATGTTAGAGTAGTGTTCTTGCTAGGGTTAGTAGGGTGATTAGGGTGTTAATTGGGTGATTAAGGGTTTGTTAGAGATTTTGGTGGAAGATTTGGGTTTCCTCTTGGTTTGATGCATATCACATGTTTGTTGAAATGCTTGATTGACTAGTAGTTGCAAACACTTGTTCTTCTTGCCTTTCTCTTGTGGGTGATAGTTTGTTTGTGGGTTCGGTTCACTCACTAAGTTGCGAGAGCCCGGTGAGAATGACCCCTAGGTCGGTCTAAGTAGCGAGAGCCCGGATGCGACCTAGGCCACAATAGCACGCTAGAACCCCGTTTGTCATGTGTATCGCCGAGATGGGTTTTAGGTGAAACCTCTAGGTGGGTCTAAGTTGCGAGAGCCCGGACCAACCTAGATTACCCTACTACCTCCTTCACTCTAGTTCTCCCTTGACCATTCCGTTGCCCCTTTGACCCCGACCTAATCCTAGCCCGTTTTCCTTTGTTGTTTTCTCCGGCGCCTTAGTCTTAGTCTAGTTTTCTCCCCTCCTTATCATTCTTTAGTTTAGCTCGTTGACTTAGTCTAGTATTTGGGCCGACCTAGTCTAGGCTATACATTACCGTCCCCGTGGATTCGACCCGACTTGCCCTATCTACCGTAGGAATAGCCGGTTTATTATTGACGGTTGGGATTCCACGAAAAATCCCTTACCATCATTAGCTTTGTAAAGCATTCAAGACATCCGGTATTGCCCTTTTATCCCTTCCTCCTCTTTATCTCTTGTAATGTTTGGAGGAGATTTGTGATGAGGTGTGCTCGGGTGGAGCTTTGTAGAGTTTGTGGTTGATTTGGTGACTTGTTTGGAAGTTCGGGGTGGTGTTTGATTTGTTTATGTGTTTGTTTTATCTTGTTTTGTTTTGTTGCCTTTTGTCTCTTTTTCTTTCGTTCTTGTCGAGTCTTTGTTTTGTGTGTGTAGTTGTGTCTAGTGTGTAAAAAGGTTTTCGAAAACTCGGTTTTGAGGCTAGTGTGCAAGTGTTTACTTTCCCTTTCTAGTAGTATGAATCGAGTCTTGGACTTTAGTCTAGTAGAATGACCCTAAATCAATAGTTTCGTTGGTCCTTTACCTTGAGTCCACCTAGCTTACTAGGGATTTACTACAGGATTTGCATTTTGACCATTATGACCACCCACGGTGTGAAAAGGCCTTGGTGGTCGAGTCCCGTCCCTTAGGTGACCGTGTTTGAAATTGTTCGTTTAGTCCAAGTTCTCCATCTTTTTGTGGGTTTGAAGGGAAATCGCGACCCCTTGCTTACCCATTCCCCTACCTCCTACACATATCACAAAATAATTTTGCAATTTGTTGAAATCTCTCTTTCTTAGTTACAAAAAGAAATACCTACAACTCAAATCAAGCCAAAAGGGCAAAGAAAAGAAAAAGAAAGAAAATGAAAGAAAGAAAAGATTTGAAGAAAAAGAAAAAAGGCACAAAAGCCAAAAAGAAAATAGAAAAGAAGAAAAAAGAAATGGCATGGCAACAAACGAAGCAAAAATTCAAAAACAAAGAAAAATGCCAAAAGAAAACCGTCCCACAGAAAGAGTCCCCGCATCTCAAAAATAAGCCTTTTACCGACTATTACCGTGAAGAGCCTACCAAAGGACCGAGTCCCTAGGAAGGATGATAGCGGTAGTGGTCGGTCTTCCCTCATTTTGCAAAAATATTCACCTTTTTACTTGGACTAGTTAAGTGGTTTTGGACATGGGATGACCCTCTTGGCTCATCGCTAAAGGGGGCGGGGTCTCATTTACCTACAGTGTCGACTAACACCGTGGTTCATCCCTTTTCCATCCCGCCGATCGTCCCGTAGTACGTTCTTAGAAGGCTAGGAGGACCTAGGTAAGTTAGCAACGTTTTTATTACTTTGTCGTCATACTATTAGAGTTTAGTCCAATTCGATTTGTATTATTAGCGTGGGAACGTTGTCACTTGCCTTGAGTCCTAAACCGGTGCTTCTTTCACCGCTATTTAGAGGGAAGCGGTATTTGTTTCTTTTTGGGTGCAACCTTGTGTTTGTTTGTTGTATGCTTGCTTGTTTATGTGTTTGTGTCCGGTTGCATCCACAGTTTTGTCGCAAGACCCCACTTGCCTTGCGAAGTGCACTTTTCCTCTAAGTGTACTCCCGTGAGTTGAAAGGGCGTAGGGTGCGCTAATACCCACTCGGCTAGTTTAGTAGTTAGTATGTGCTTACTCGAGGGCGAGTAAGGGTTAAGTGTGGGGGAGTTGATAAGTGTAGTTTGTAGTGCCTAATTTATTGTGTTTTGGTCCCGTTTTCCTTGTGGAATCGCTCCTTGGGAGCGGTTTATGGGTTACTTATGCTTCCTTTAGTTCGTTTTAGGTTCCCGAGACCATTCATGAAGAATTGGAACGATTCTGACTCGTTTCATACGCTTTTGGAGCCAACGAAGTGAAGGAACGATCACTCGATGCCTTGGATTCGATCCCGAGACCTTGGGACCCATTCCCGAGCTCCTTAGGCTCGATCCCGAGTCCCGAGAATCAATGAGAAACCCATGAGAGGCAAGGAGGGACCTTAAAGATCATATTGGAGGCCTACAAGACTCATCCCCGACGGGAAGGACCTCATCCCGTCCGGGATGAAGTGCACAAAATAGAGGGCTGCTGTTTTGGGTCCATCCCGACCGGGATGAGTTCATCCCGACCGGGACCGACACCTCATCCCGACCGGGACCATCCATCCCGACCGGGATGAGCCCAGTTCAGGCCCGCACTTCATTGTTTCTTCTCCTTTCCTCTTGTAACCCTATTTATACCCTTTCTCTTGTAATCTTATGGATAGGAGACATTACCCACTAAAACCTAGACTAATTTAGCATAGATTAGCTTAGATTAGAGTAGATTAGTCGTTAATTAGTCCTTAATCTAGTTAGCTAATCTTGTATTAAGGGATCTCTTGAAGAATCCATCCAATCTTGACAACATTGGTGGATGTTTTGGGTGTTCTTTATATACAAGTTCTCATCTTTTCATTCTCTTGTTAGTTGGTATAATCTTCTCATCCTTTTACTCTTAATCTTTGTTTTATTATTCAAGTTTCAATCTTTAGATATTGTTTATTGTTTTGTTCATCATCCTTGTTAGTTTTACATATGTATGCTCTTGTTCTTGTTTTGATTCCTCTTGTTAGTGTTAGTTTTAGCATAGTTATGTTTGAGTAGACTTTTGCTAGGGTTATTAGGGTGATTGGTTGTGATTGTGGATAATTAGGGTGAGATGGGTGGTACTAGATGTTGTTTTTGTTGTTTCCCATTTACCTTGCACTCCACATGTTTGATGAAATGCTTGTGAGATTAGAGACGATCAATCCTTGTTTTTCTTGCATATTCTCTTGTATGTCTGTGTTTGGTTGGTTGGTTTGGTTCCCTCATTACGTAGCGAGAGCCCGGTGAGAACGACCCCTAGGCCGATTACGTAGCGAGAGCCCGATCGGCGGTACCTAGGCTACGAAAGCATGCTAGTAACTCCGTTTTTCCCCCTTTTGTCTCCTTTGCATCCATGAACCCGACCTAACCCTAGTTTTCCTTCTTATTGTTATCCTTGCTTCCCTTAGTCGTTAGTTACTCATTTTGTCTTCCTTTTCCGTGTTTTAGACCTAGTTTAGTCATTAGCCATCACCCTAACTTAGCTTGTCTTGAACCTAATCTTAGACCGTAGCACCCATTAGTCTAAACGCATTTCCGTCCCTGTGGATCGATCCGACTTGCCCTAGCTACCCTAGTTAGGTTAGTTGGTTATTATTTGGTGGCGGGATCCACGACAAATCCCTCCCATCAGTTGCTAATCCTAAATGTTCACTAAAAGTACAAATGAGTTGACCTGTGGGGTCACGGGATAGGCCCCTCGCACCCGATACGCACCCGGGTGGCCTTTAAACGCCCCACCGATATTAAGAGTAAGCCTACCCACGGGTGGGGAAACTCATTTAACAAGAATTTCTTCCGAGCCATTTCTAGTACTCGGGTCCATCAATTCCCCCGACTCTCTCGTTTTTTTAACTTCCAAAACTTTCTAATAAAGTAGAGCCAACTTGTCCCTCGGAATATCTTCCAATTTCCTGAACACTCGAGTATTTCTCCATTTCCATATCCACCGGACACTAACGGAAAAGATTGTGGCCTAATCCTTCAAATCTGGTTCCTTCTGGTTAGTAAGATTGATAGTTACCCAAGTTGCTGTAGAAGAATAGGCATCAAGGTTGCAGGGGTCCGAAAGTTGGACAAACCGCTTGAGCTACTAGATAGTCTCGTAGTAGATGGATCAAAGTCTCCTCAGCTATATGGCATTCACTACAAAACGGATCATCAGTTAGGCCCCGAAGAGTTGAAGCTTCCACCCCATATCCGAGTCCTACATTTCATCCACGATTCCTTTCCACACATTATAACTATTAGTCCGATCGCCAAACATGTCCATGTCACATCGACCTTAGCTTTACATTATTTATTACGTAAGACTCGGACCCAAAGTGTGTTTGGCTCCGAAAGTAGCCGTCAACCGAGTTTATCCATAAAGGTCGTGTTCACTTGTCTCATGGACCTGAGTCTGACCCGCCCATTTCCTTGTTGTTTGTCATTGTGTCCCACTACACCAAATGGACTCGTTCTCTTATCAACCGACCCACTCTAGAGGAATAATTGGGATGTTTTATCCAGACCATCGCAAACCAAGCGGGCTAATCTCGACGTTTGCATAGGATACGAGGGTATTGTCAAGAAGATTGATTGAAGGAGCGTGGTGCGACCTCAAAAGAGGGCTGTCTAGCTAGCCTTCCAACCCGAAAGTCTCTTGTTTACTTTATTAGCAATAAACTCAAAGTTGGCTTTCGTGACTCAGCCATTTAAAGTGGGCATACCAAGGTACATACCAAGGTCGTCCGTACAATCTTTAGCCAAGGACAAGGTTATTGCTTGTTGGACCGCCGCATCAGTGTTACTCGAGAAGAACACTTTCAATTTCGGATGGCTGACTTTGAGGCCCAACTCATTACGGAAGGCATCGAGACATTCTTTAATGGTGGTTGCCTGGTCGAGATGAGTGGCTTCCCCGAAGAGGATAAGATCGTCCGCGAAGAATAAGTTAATAGTGGGTGGGCCTCCTCGACTCATTTGAATGCCGGCCCATTTGTTTTCCTCATGGCCTTGAACAATGAGTTGGCTGAGTTTTTCCATGCACATCGTGAATATATAAGGAGATAGCGGGTCTCCTTGACGAATGCCTCGGTTTAAAGTGAAAGTCTCAATTCATTCTCCATTCCAGAGTACGTTGAGATTAGTTGACCGGATGCACAACATTATCCTTTATGAACACTGGTTGAAGTGATAATTCTGAAACGGAAGGAATCCAAAGTTCTAAAAGTACTCACTCCCCACTGTGAAGGGAGAAGGTATACGGAGCAACTGGTTAACAACTTTCAGTCTTTCATACCGTTGTAACAATAAATGAGCCTTCACTTCGCTACAAGGTTGACATGCACATGACGAAAGGCAATAATTTGGTCCAGCAAAGAGGTCTCTGAAATCATATGCTTTAAGTTACCACTTCCTATCTCCATCTCCATTCCCTAAGGAATTTATACAGGGTGACAACCAAGCAATCTTTAATTACAAAGCAAAACTTAATGATTATAATCTTTCTCAAAAGCCAAAAAAAGAGGATAAGGAAAAAAAACAATATTCCTCACTTTTGCATAAAGAAAGAAATAGGTTAGCTTAACAAAAGAATTAGACTGCTGGTAACAGCTGATGAAATTAAGCATGTTCAAGGCGAAATTAAGCCAAGATGCGAGTCGAGAGTCTAGCCCGGATAGTGTTACGTGTTACAAACCTGTTCTGTTGGGTAGACATTACCCTTTCGAATTCCTAGTTCAGCAGATGTTGCAAGGATCTAATCAAATTGGGTTACACAGATAGACCAAACCCAGGCACCCATATATATAAACACATCGGAAAAAAAAAAGTCGGAATTAAATTACACCACACAAACCTAAATTATCTATGAACAAGTAACCACGTTTAGTTGTTTCAGCGAAGTGATTCAATACTCTTGCTCAACTCGTCCAGTTTCTTCATCCTCAACCTCTCGCTCTCGCCGACCAACTGCTCATAAAAAAAACAGCGATAAAAGAAGTCAGTAGATGTATAGCACAGTAAAACCAACCTAAATTTGACTCCATACAGATCATACCCAGCCCCAACTTTCTTGGACCCACTATTGACTATTATGGAATCAATTCAACAAAAGCTTTAAGGCGATGGTTGAGGCTCATTTATATTCTATTACGTCCCCTCGCTCGAATGCCCATCGGGCTTGAAGATTGGTTATTGACCCAATCCAAAATGGATGACCAACCGGAAAATGACCCCCGTTGCAAATGCCCCAAAAGGCCTAACTTTGTGTACCCATAACCATTTACTAGAAAAATGACCCGACTTGAATTTGAGTCATGAGAGATGAACCAATAGCACGCGTAAAACCCAAAATGCCCCTAAAGAACTAAATCTTGAAGTAGCACCTAACTTTACCACACAGGTGTGGTAAAGTTAGGTGCAACTTCAAAATTTAATCAGCATGACGCACCTAACTTTACCACACAGGTTTGATAAAACCTGTGTGGTAAAGTTAGGTGCAACTTCAAAATTTAATCAGCATGACCCAAACTGACCTCCAACCTGATTGACCCGATATCTAAGTATGTAACTTTGAACCTAAAACGATCTCACTTGAACTCACCCATACCAATATGAACCAATGACAGCAAATTGACCCAAAAGGTACTCTATTTAGTACCTTTCATACTCCAACCTAAAGTGTCCTAGATTCGCAGAATTGACCCAAACTGCTTGAATTAACTGTTCAAGGGAAATAGTCCGTAACGTTGAACCAACTTGTCTATGAGAAGATAATTACCTCAACTAGTTTGTTTATGAGCTGTACTTTCTCTTTGTTTTTTTCATTGAATACATCAAGGGCTTCTTTGTACTCTCTTTCCTGTAAAACAGAAATTTAGTGTGGTAAAGGAGATCAGTTACAACGTAGACAAGAATGTGTCCCAACACATTCTTAAAAGTAGAATTCATAATAGATGGGCAAATGTTGTACTGTCAAGGATTTGGAGTATGAAAGGTACTAAATAGAGTACCTTCTTTTGAACTGTTGTCCCGAGAGGTTTTAGCTCTTTGTTTATTACGTCAATCCTTTTACGAACTTGAGTAACATCCTTCCTCATTGGATCGGCCAATGACTCAAGCTCCTAAATATTTCGCGGCAAGGAAACAAAAATTAGAGAAGTTTCAGATGATAATTGAAGTCATGTATCAGGCGACCAAGTTATAAGAGTAGGTAAAACAGCATATTCCAAGGCAAGAATAATTGTTTCAATAACAATCTCATGGGAAAGGTTTTTTTAGCCCTTCAAGTAACGAGGTACAAGGATAAGCACAAGTAAAGGTAAAAAAAAGGTGCTACCATAACGGTTCAAGCATACCGCTACTGAAATCCTAGTTGAGTTTCTTTCACAACGTGTGGCACTCAAGCCAACATGAAGCTTTCTAAAATGCCTTACCAATTGATCCCTAAACATGTCTCTTCTCACTAAAATATCATAAAATTGCATGTATTATATCTAAATATCAACGACAAATAACAATTGGTTGCAATGTGTAATAGAAGGGCATTACACTAGGTGATTAACAAACTAGGTCACTTGCAAACCATGTGTAATGAACTCACTTCCCTTCAAGTAACGAGGTACAAGGATAAGCACAAGTAAAGGTAAAAAAAAAGGTGCTACCATAACGGTTCAAGCATACCGCTACTGAAATTCTAGTTGAGTTTCTTTCACAACGTGTGGCACTCAAGCCAACATGAAGCTTTCTAAAATGCCTTACCAATTGATCCCTAAACATGTCTCTTCTCACTAAAATATCATAAAATTGCATGTATTATATCTAAATATCAACGACAAATAACAATTGGTTGCAATGTGTAATAGAAGGGCATTACACTAGGTGATTAACAAACTAGGTCACTTGCAAACCATGTGTAATGAGCTATGTCCTCTAATAAGGGAGGACACAAAGGTGGATGGTCAAGGACTTGGAAGTATCATGAAAATATGAAATCATTTGTCCAACAAGCATGTACTGAACACGGCATGCCATTTACTGATAATTGAGAGAGAATGAGTAGTCGCCAATTGTTTCACAACTCAGGGAACCCCATCAAACAGACAACAACACAATCCACTTCTCTTAAGGAACTACCAAAAAAAGGAAGAAACAACTTCTTGTTGCTTGTCAATTTCACCAAATTTGTCAATGGCCAACTTCATCTAACTTTTGACGAATAGAAGACACATATATAGCTAAAAAGGAAATTCCCAAATTAATAGGTCAGGTGATCCTCTTCAACTAACCAAATCCCCTTTTCCTCAAGGCAATACCAACTCAAAGTTGGAAGTTATTAAACAACATGAGTATAAGTTTGAAGCCTTAATACCACAGATCGAGCAGATGAAGCGCAAAATAGGGGAATCTAAAGTGTATACATGGCTGATGGCTTACTAGTTACTACTTTTGTCCTTTAATCATGGATTTTTCCCAACTAACAAACACCAACCACCCAACAAACAAACACCAACAGATAGCGTTTCGTTCCTAGAATTACAATATAAAAAAGAATCGGTTTTGTTAGAGACAGTCTTTCGCTAAGTTAGTGAGAGAATTAGGTAGAAAAATAAAAACAAAATTAGTAGGACACACTGTTAGGTGAGAAGTCTCCCTTGAGTTTTTGGAGAACTCTCTCTTCCAAATTTTGGGGCATTAAAAAATGGAGTATTAATGAATGAATAGGTATGACAAAAAAAAAACACAAAGTATTCCAAAATATTCACTTCAAAAAAACAAATCAGTACCGTAATACTAGAATTTTGCTACAAAAAACCATATAAAAAAAAAAGAGGGTTTTGGAGAAAAAGAAAACCCACATTTTTATCTTTGTAAGTTAAAGATCACTATAATTTAAACATATCAAATAATCAGCATAAATGCAAGCTTTATACTGAAAAAAAGGATGAACCTTATACCGAAATTCTTGATCTTTAAGGAACCAAAGTAGCACCAGTTAAGATTTTCTTAACATAATTCCCAGATTAAACCCAAAAAAATCCCAGATCAAGAACATTTAAACCCCGGGTAGAGAATTTAACCACACATGAGCATGTCTGGACTCAAAATCATAAAAAAATAAAAAAAAACTCGCAGAAATTAAACAATATAAACCAATAAAAAAAATAATACTAATAATAAAAGAAGGGTGTGAACAAAGATAAAAAAAAAAAAAAAAAAGGAAAAATACCCCACGGATCAAGGCTAAGCGTTTGGTTTCTTCTTCGACGCGACCAAGTTGAGCTTGAACTCGCTCACGAACTTCCATCTTTTTCCTCTCGATCTCCTCTTCTTTAGCTCTGAAAGTGGAAAGAGCCGACTTTGAGAGCTCCTCATCAGTTGTGTCTCCGCCATTAAAGCTGAAGCTTCCTGAATCTGCGACTCCGGCCGCCATTTCCGCCTTCTGGGATGCTGTCTGCATACTTTTTCTCTCTCCTCAACGGCTCTTTTTCTTCAGTTTTGTTGCTTCTCTCTCTAAAACAGGGTATACAGAGTAGTGTGTTAGTTTGTTTTTGGGGAGTCTAGCTTTATTGTATTTTGTTTGTTTGTTTTTAGAAGGGGGACTACTTTTGTTTTTGCTTTTTAGCTGGGGAATTGTTTGGTTTGGTGAGTGTATCCGTTGGCTGAGAATAGTGGAGTGTTTTAGTGTGTGGCCTTGTGGGTTGGAACGGGAGTGCTTTGTGGAATTGTGGGTGCCTATATGATTAGGAACTATGTAAGGAAAATGAGGTGCATTATATTATGACAGGAGAACACCTTCTAATAATAAGATCAAGACGGATCAATTACATCTTATATAAAGGTATATCTGTAATCACTACAACAAATTGTCCCTCGCGTCATGAGTTATGTCAAGGTAATTTGTTATTCGTAGCTAATTTTTACCTAGTCACGGAAAAATTTTGATTCACTACCCTAGAAAAAAATATATCACGGGACAATTTTTTCCCGTGCCTAAAATTCACTTGCGCCACGAATTTTATTAAAGTCGTGGCCAATAATCACTCTTGTCACGAAAGTTGTCACACCCGTGGCAAAAATATATTTAGCCACGAATTTGTTCTGTGGCAAATATTTTTTAGCTACAATGTACTCCCTCCGAGTTTCTAATATTGCCCCATTTTTCTTTTTGAGCTGAGTTCAATCTTTTACCCACTTTCCATTTCAGACCATAAATGTGTGGTTCACATTCACTCACCCATTTATCTCTCTTCCTTCTTCTTTTTTTAACCAATCATTTTTACTTCCTTATTTTCCACCTCATAAAGAAACGGGACAATCATAGGAACTCGGAGGGAGTAATTAACTTCCATCGTAAAATTATTTTTTAGCTACTGATGCAATAAACGCATGTGGCTAATGTGGTTGTTCAAACTTTAATAAATTGCTTTCAAGTTAAGCCAAATGTCAAATTTTATTCTTACAAAATTCATTAAAATTTAAAGTTATAAATAATATGAAAGTAAAGAAAATTATTAAATTTGAAAATATTTTATTACTCAAAACAAAAATGTTATTATTTTATTTAGTTTTAAAAAAAATTGATTTTTTGTAAAACAAAATAAAAGTAAAGAAAACTTTGGTTGTCTAATTAGTTGATTTTCAACTAATCATAATTTTTGAAGTTATTGATTTCTCTTAATTTGACCATATGTTTAATTAAAATTATATAATCTTAAGTATGACTTTGGAAAGACTAGATGACATTTAAATAATGTAAAATATGCTAGCTAATATGCGGCGCACATAGCATATCAAGTAAAAATAAGTATGTGATTTATCATCCATTGTCGACTTGTCTAATATTATTTGAGTCTCTTTCAGTTGTACCGCTTAATTAATTATTTAATTAATTTTTTCACATGTATTAAACCTCTTTTGAAGACAAAAAAAACTTAAAAGAAAGTGATTGAGCATGACTCATAACCGCAACTTTCGAGCGTTGTATTATTTTTTTTTCAAATTATTGATTTATTTTCTTACAATATTTTCAGTGTGAAAAAATCATTTTTTAAACTCGTATATAAGAATTCTAATCGATCAATATTTTTTTTATGGAATTAACTTTGACTTCAAAAGTAATGATTATGTTTGTAAATTAATAGTTTTCAAGTTGTTTGGTTTGGAAGAAAAATTAATGTTTTGAAAAGTCATACCTAAGTTTAATAATCAATCAAAATTATTTTTCAAAAAAAGAGAGGTATAATTGAGAAAAACAAATAATTAACAAATACGAAAATACAATAATTAAGGAGTACTAGTGAGAAAATAAAAAATTAATTTATCGTTAACTGTCTAATTTAATAACTATTCTGTAATATTACTTGGAAGATATTTTAAAAAATGAATATAAAAAAAATAATCTAATGAAAAATAAAATTCGTTTAAAACTTAAAGTACAAAAGAGGAAACTTGATGAGAATAAAAACTGATGAAATAAAATAACGACCGATAGTTCAAAGTAAATAAAATATCTAATTAAGCCAATAACGAAAAGAAAAAACATATCGAAAGAATTAGCAATAAAAGAACGTGAAAAATAGAAATTAAAATACTAATATTGATAAATTAATGAAATCATGAGTACGAAAGTCAATTTCGAAACTTGTTTTTTTTTCCGAAACAAATTTTTTAATCATAAATAGTAAATCATTGGGGAGGAAACAATTAATTACTCAAAAGTAAATGTAGTTTGTGGAAAAAAAAATCATTTTAAAGGAATTCAAACAATGATTATGTCAACAAAGTTCAAATTCAATTCTGGTAGCTGGATATAAGAACTCGTGCTTGAGTGAGAGCAGTGTTAAGATGGGTGACCTCTTAAGAAGAGAGTAGTGTTAAGATGGGTGACCTCTTGGGAAAAGAGTAGTGTTAAGATGGGTGACCTCTTAGAAAGGCTCTTCGATGCGTGCGCCTGGTGAAATTAAATGATATTGAAATGACTCAGCTATAAAGCTAGTAACCGTTTCAAATATGACTACTCTGGGGTAGAGAATTCTTACGGTTATTAATTAATTAATTTATTATATATTTTTCCCGGAATAAATGTTTCGTCACAAGCGTAATTAGCCACGGGATAACCCATGGCAAAAAGTTAATTCTAGCCACGAGAGACTCTATGGCAATAAAATCAATACTTGCCACAGTTTTTTTTTCCGTGGCTATTTGTTTGCCACGGCCACTTGCGCCGCGTATGGTTTTTCCGTGACAAAGTACTTTAGCCACGTAAATTTAGCACTTTTGCTACGAATTCAGCCGTGGCCCAAGTGCTCATTTGTATTAGTGAATCTAGTACTCCGTCCCATTTACAAATGAGTCCTTTATTAAGAATAGTAGTATAAAAGTAGATGTTTATAAAAATAACATATTCTCTCACCCATGTGTTGGTACTTGGTAATATGATGAAGGTAAAAAAGACTTTTTTTGTCACTTTTAGAATGGTAGAAATTGAATGAATAGGCCGAAAAAGGAAAAATGTAGCTTTCCAATGAATGGGAGGAAGTATTAAATATACTATAGACTGGAGTATATTACATACTAACTCCGTTCCACTAAGATTGTCACGTTTCATAAATACTCTTCACATATAATCTTTTAGGGACAGAGGGAGTACTATGAACAACTCTAGCGGATTGTTTGCTTCATGACCTAGGTTACCAAAGAAATGTGTTCACTTGGCAACAAGGGAGGTGGCCAGGACACAATTTGTACGTGATAGATTGGACCAGGTGATGATGAGTGGATTGACTAGTTGTAGTAGGCAAGGCTAATCATACAGACACATTTATAATCACAAAACATGCACAAAAACAACTATAAAGTAGAAATGTCAAGTAGCGGGGTCGAACCACAAGGATGGACGTAAATTCTAGGAAACAAGATTCTAGAGAACAAAACTAGCAAAGCAAAAAACTTCAATTCTAATCCAAGGAAGAACTAGGATGAACAAGAGAAGAAATTAACTAATCTAAACATTGAATGTGGGGTTTTGTAAGTTGGTTTTGGTGACAAACAAGCAAATGATGATAATAACGAAATCAATGATAAACAAGTATACCGATGCAAATCAATAGCACAACGATATAAATCAACCCCAAATGCAAAACAACCAATCTCAATATTAACTATCTTCCTTAATTCACAATTCCATGTTCAACAACATTACAAATGGAATATTCATCCGTCCACACAAAGTCTAGCAAACAACATCAACATGTGTCTAGGATTTAGATCATCAAGGAGAGAAACTAATGACTTATGCTAACACAATCACCACATCTTCGACATGCATATTCGTTTATCAAAGCAATCGATTGACGACAAACACACTTTAATCTATGCCAAGAATCCTACTTGGGAGTGTAGATAGGTGTAACAACTTCTCTAACGCACAAGCATGAAGTGTACATACATAACTAGTTAGCCACTTTGATAAAATCAAAGACATAATATATGAAAAATCACACTTAACAATAAGGAATATGAATAACATAAGATAGATTAAAACAAGTTTTATAAAATAGGAAGATTTACATCATTGGGTAGATTCACACCAAGAAATGAGAGGATTAGCCCCTCATGATACAATAACAACCCAAAATAAGCATAAGGATGCAACCTTTTCTTCCATGCTACACTAATTGCAAACTAGATCTAGAATTGGTTAAAACCCTAATCTTCCTCCTTCTACAAAGTGTCTAATGCAACCTTAAATACCCAGGATAACACAAGGATGCAAAATTAGAAGCCCACAAACAAGCCCGTAATAAGGGGAATGAGAAAACGAAAATCTACGTTTTAATTAAGTGGATTCTGGCGGTCTGCGCAGGCGCGGTGCAGGCTGTTCCCGCAGACTACGCTGAAATGCGCGGTCTGTGCTTGCTGCCCTGCTTAACAACTCCGTCTTCTTTCTTCCTCTTGTTTTTTTCCTTTTATTTTCTTGCAAGCTTTATCTTCTTTATTCCCCACGCCCACTTCAAGGTTATGCTACTCGAATAAGATGCTTCTGGACTCCCTTGGTTCACAAGTGTCTGGTTCGAAGACCGAGTTCTCCATGGCTCTCATTCTTCGGCAAATGATGTTATCTTGAGTGAACGAGTACAAGCCAAGCAATGCACAACATCGGTTGCAAAATACAAATAAATAGCCAAAACGGGGGCAAACATAACAATACTTTAAATATTAGCATTTAACAGTGAAACCACTCGAATTGTTACCAAAAAGACCTTAAAAAGAGGGTCTAAAATGTGCCAATCACCAGGCCGCAACTAACTCGTGTTGGAAGTCATTGTACCCGGATACTTGTGTCCATCACTTCCTTATCTACTCTTCTGATCATGCCCCGACCCTCATAACAAAGAACCAGGAGACAGAACTTCTGTATTAAACCTATGTGGCCCTCTGAGACAAGTTTTACAACGGTTGTTCAGGAGGCTTAAGGGGGCGAAGAGGGGAACTCTATTGTGGCAAAACTGAATCGGTGTTCATTTGTCTAGCTAGGCACTAACCACCTCTAGGGATATAAAACGTATGTCCTGGGATAGAGAAGGAGATTGAGAACCGGCAAAAATAGACCCCTTCAACGGAGATGATCTAAAATTGTACGAGGGTGGTTCTCAAGCCAGAGAAAGCAAGAGGGAACTTATTGGCACACAAGAGCAAGATCTTTTAAGTTATAGACTTATAGGATGGGGATAAAAATACTAAGTATTTCATCACAAAGAGAGTCGGAGGCGAAGATGGAACGAAATTAAAGGGCTTCAGAAGGAGGATGGAAGATGGTGCATGAGGGAGCATGAAATTACGGGCATCACTATGGACTACTTTAGGGAGTTGTTTTCTTTGAAGGGTCTTCGGTACTTAGAGGCCCCACACCATATGCTTTAAGATTGAAGCGCTTGGTACAAGGCAGTTAAGCTCGTGTAGAGACCAACCCACAAACAAGTGAGGTTTCATCCTAAAACCAATTGGTGATAGGTGTAGCCCACTAGTTTATCAACTAGTCTCCCCTCTAATTCTACCAATGTGGGACAATTCTCATTACACACATGGGAAGATACCTCAACAAAGGATAAGTGTAATGAGAATTGTCTAAAAGTGATCGTCTAAAACCATGTACTTGGACATTTTTATTGCGTTTCGGGTATTTTGGCTTTGACCGGGTATGACTTGCATGGTAAAAGATGACTTTTGCCCCGGGGAGCAGTTTTGGCTTATAATACTTTTATTATATCAAAAATCGCTCAAGGATTCTGATGTTGAGGTTTGTTTTGTGAGTTTTATACTCCGTGATTTTTCTAACTAAGATAACATCAATTGTGAGCCATGTTTCGAGCGTTTAGAAGCATGTTGTTGTCCGATCATCATCGGGTGTTGATACCCTACGAGTCGATAAGTCATCAGGGGACCCATTTCAAAGAAGAAACAACCACACTGTTAGCCAAGTACAAAATTCAAAGACACATCTTGTCACCTTAACGTCCCCAAACAAATGGCGCGGTAGAGGCTCCCAACAAAACAATCGTCACCATATCCAAAAAGATGGCTGATAATTATTGGGAATAGCCGGACAAAATACCATTTGCATTATGGGGGTATAAAAGGTCAATTAGTACCGCAATAGGTGCAACACCTTATTATCTCACCTACGGCATGGAAGCAATCCAACTAGTCGAGCTGGAGGTACCTTCACCTCGCATCATCCTAGAAAGCCAAGTACTCGAAGCTGACTGAGTCAAGGCATGCTACGACTCTCTGGTCCTATTGGATGAACGACGGGTCAACGCTCTCAATAATGTACGGACTACAAATATATGAGAAAATGATTCAAAGAGCATGAAACAAAAGTGTTAAGGCCAAGGCACATTCGAGAAGGAGACCTCGTTCTCAAATCAGTAAGAACTTCGAGAATCAAAATGGATCATGTGTATCGTGAAGCCAACAAATACGCAGATTGGTTGGCAAATAAATGTGTATTCCAAGTTGATCATGTCCACGTACCGGAGGAAGAGGCCTCGCTGACAACCTTATTTGACTTGCTACAACATAATTTAAGAGGTGTCGTGTGACCCTGTAGGATGCCATTTAATTTTATGCTTTCTAATTGTACGCTGTATTGGGGACTTAGTTTTTGGGCCATTGTTCTCTTCGATGTTAAACAAAAAAAAGAGTATAGTTCATTTTTTCACGCCAATTTTTCATTTTAGTTTGTTTTTACGCAAAATATGAACTGAAACTAAATTTTTTAATTCTAATTAAAAAGGAGTTTTTTCTTTTTGAAAACGATTGAAAGGGTCTTTTTCCTTAACACGATATCAATTGTCGCCTCAATGGGTTGTATGCAAAACAATTTTAATAGAAGTTATACAAGATACCAACTATCAAATTTGTGTGGAACCAATAATTGAGAACGATTGTTGAACCAGATATTTGGTATTGGGGATTAGAAAAAGATGGATTATACTCCGTCAAGTCTGCGTACAAAATGATCGCGGGGGATGATGACACCCACATGGCTCCTTTGGATTGGCCTAAGGAGAATTGATTTTGGAATCGACTATGGAAAGTTCCAGTATGGCCCCGTATGTTCTTTTTATAGCAAATGTGCAGGGAGGCGCGCCCAACTAAGGTAAACTTTCCTTCTCGTGTCAGTAGTGAGCATATCCTTTGTCCTGTTTGCAATTCCACTAGTGAATCTAGCCTCCATTTATTTAAAAACTGTCATATTGCTAACAGGGTTTGGGATAGGAAAGGATGGATGAGCATACGGGGGGAGTGAGGGATTGGGTGGATGCGCTATGGAAGGACCGATACGACATTGAGCATGCCACTTTCATGATTGGTTACTGGGGATTTGGGAGAACCTTAATCGGATTGTCTTTGACGGGGAGGATAAGAGGGTGGACGGAGTGGTTTGGGGAGAGTTCAGGATATTTTGGTGGAAATGGAGGAGACCGAGGGAGCGGGGGGAGAAAAGGTGAAGGAAGACGGTGGGCAAAGAGGGTTGGGTATGAAGGGGTGGGGTAAACCAGGTGGTGGGACGGTCAAGATTAATGTGGATACAGGAGTGAAAGCGGGGCCCAAGGTCGGAATAGAAGAGGATTGTCGGGATGAGCACAATTAGTGATTTGCGGCTTCACAAATAACCAGAAGTGGTTGCGGTTCTAGAAGGATTACGAGAGGCACGGGTAGCGGAACACCAAAGAATTGAACTGGTGAGTGATTGTTTTCCGGTGATTGAAGCGGTGAGGACGAACAATAGTGCGAAGCATTTTCCACTCGATTCTCAACAAAATAGTAATATTAATATGGGTTTTAAGTCAATTATGTGGTCTTTTGTTCCACGCTCTTGTAATATGCTCATATTCCGTCTTGTGGTTTGGGTCGTACACTGTGGTTGGTTTATCTCCGACCGTCGATGTGTAACGCTACTTAGGCTGATTTATCATCTATGCTATAGTACCCATTTATGGGTTTCAGAAAAAAATATTTGAGAGCCTATATAGCCTCGTTAGAATAGAAGTTATGCCAGGTTAATCTACGGAAATAAATTTAGGATAGTTTTATAAGAAAAAAGCCCTTACACAAGAAATATGTTAGTCTATTACCTTCTACATCAATTTCAGTTTCCTAATCACCGGTTTTACACAACATAATCATGGCATGGAGAAAATTGGTAACAAGATTCAGAATGTAAGCAAAAAATAATATGATGGGTGCTCAGTCGGAGTGCTCTTTTCCAAATCTCCAAACCATATAAAGTTTTAGGCACTTGAACAAAATCTACCTCCAAAACCATAATGCGAAATATTATTTAAATGTAAGAAAAGCAAAGATAAAAGGTAGAATTAACATTCTAAAACAGGCCATCTAGGACGTTGAACAAAGACTGAGCTTAGTACTCGTAGTCCTTGACATGGAGATCCTCCTCCGACGCCCCTGCATCACCGTACTTTACGAGAGTTGCCTCAGATTTACTTTTTGCTCTAGCAAGGAACACTTCCCGAGCCTTTCCAACATTCTTCTCTTTGCCCCGCCAAGCCTTAAGGGTACTTGATTAAAGGGCACATCCATAAAAGAACGAGAGGGTCCAAGGCTTCTTGGTCTGGAGCTGTTCATGGGGTTAAGGTTTAGGATAGTCTCTTCCTCGTTCTGTCCACCAGATAAGAACATAACTCCAGCCACCTCTAAGGGGACTGGCCTCTGCAAGGTTCAGTCTATGTATGCAGCAATTACCTTTGGGACCACCTTTTTGCTCTCGGATCCCGGGGTAACCATGTTAGGCTTCAAAAGAATACCTTTGAGAAGAATATGATGGTCATTAAGGGCCTTTTAGCAAGAAGCGAGCACCCGTTCAGTGACCTTAGCCCACATGTCAATGTCATGGGGTCCATCCACCAAAATCTTGGGCTCCACTATTAGCTAACCCATTTTCCTGGCAGATGATGGCATAGCGAGCAAGCCCATTAGTATTCTCCAAGTTTGTGTGTCGTTCTATTTTCCTTTTCGTTGTTCTTCGTTTACTAATAACGTCATCATATCGATAATTCGTAACTATAGGCCGATCATTTTAACCCGCTACCAACACGATAACCCGGTAAATTTTTACCAAAACACTCGTTATCTGTTCGAATTCCATCTCACAAACAAACGAGCAGGGGCAATAGAGGGGAGCCCTTGTTGCAAAGATCAAGTAATAATGGATACCCCAACAAAGTCTCTCTACCTACCTCCAGGCAGGCAGGGGGCATGGCCCCTGGACTTCGACCAGAAGCCAAGAACAAGTCGGGCGGCAAAGCCGAATCAACAAGGCCTAATGAATACTTGGCCTTGTATAAAAAACAGTCCCACTGCCTACAGGCAAGCAGAGGCATAGTCAAGTACAAAATAAAGTGAACACAAGGAGTAAATGAAACATTCATACTAATACCCGTAGACACCCAGATTTGGACCTGGTGGCTGTAGGAGTGTCCGACAAACACCCGATGACGATCGGACTACAACACGACGCGAGATTACGATGTTTTAGATAGTTTTTCTATAGAACGGATCAAATAATTACTCAGAAAAATTAATTTAGCATCAAGACAGCCTTAGTCGTGTCATTATGGTCGCGTCGACACTAATTAGAGTCAATTCCGACACTGGGGCCCCGAATCGGTCCCAAAATATGCAAAGTCAAACCCTAGTCAACGCATCGGGTCGAGCAAACCTCGAGACACGTGCTCGAGGCCCACCCGGTGCTCGACGTGCTAGGGTTAGCAGGAGGCCTTAATCTCGAAGAAAGCCTAAGATACGCATATTCTCCATTTTGGAAAGTTTCGAAATCGGATCTCCAAAAATTCAATTGCTTCGCACCAGGCTTCCCAAAACAGAACTGCCTCACACCAGGCATCCGAGTTCTGAGTCGCTGGACACCAAGCATCCGAATAGTCGATTTGAACTGCGCAAACAACTATAAATACGCCCCTCATTTCATTCATTTCGACACACAATAATTCATTCTCTTCTCCCTCTTACTCTTTACGAGTTTCCCTCTCTAACTTAGGTCGCACTCCGACACTAAGTAATGATCCACTTGATCGTTTAGAAAATCGACGCTACTCCTCACTCTCGAGCACCCCACTCAACCCCAAGGAACCTGTGTTCGACTAGCCAACCCCGGGTCTAGCAACAGAGCTCTCCCGGACTAACCGCAGAACTAGCTATAGTAAAGAAACTCTGCCAGAATCACCGCAGGACGAGCTAGGAGGATCCTCCTCGAAGTCGAACCATCACTAGGTTGTCCTCTAAACAAAACTTTACATTTCTGTACTTTTATTATGCACTTCGATAATGTCAAACGCGGACACTACGTCCATGGCACGTTATAAATATACCTAATGTCCCTAACTTCAACCATAAGCACTAAAACACCCTAACTAAACCCGAGTAGTTTCGAGATCCGTTCTCAACTATCTATGCATCGTGTCTCGTTTAGTGTACACTCCGAGGGTGCCTTCTCACTATGTGATTTACTTACATTTTGCATTTACCGCTTTTCTATGATTTACCGCTTTTATAACCTTATAATCGCATGCTAAATCACCTAACACGAAACTCAAAACGTAAACAAGCTAAAACTGAACAAAGCGATGGTCAGGTTCCATATTAGTCCCGATGATCACCACCCGTGGTTCGACGCATCCCGATTAATACCAAGCCGATGCATCTTAAGTAGAATACCAGGTAAGTTATACCACGAGAACGATTAATATCCGTATTATCACGTTAAAACAGATTTGCTAATACGTATAATATTTAGTACCCTCAACTCTCCTAAGTGCATCTTTTCATGGCTTGCTTGTCACGAGAAATCGCATGCAAAGAATATAAACGCAACTACTTCAACGATAAAGCTTACTTGTCCTTAAACAACCGACATAGCAAAGACGAAGGGTTAAAACAATGGATGTTACCATACTTCAGCCAGAACAAAAGAACAAAGTTATCAGACCACCGATTGATTAGTAGAGGCCGCTATGTGCGGGCGAGATTGGGTATCGATGTCTAGCGGATGTTGGCTTCCCAATATGTACCCTCACCTCTTACTCAGAATCAACGGTTTCCGGATGTCCGAAACCCTTGGCAATGAGAGTCATTCCAGACATGGAGTGCTTAAGGGTACAAGTCTTTATCTTTAGGTCCCATACCACTCAACTTTGACCCGGCTAAGAATCAAAGTTAACTTGAACGGTTTCCGAGTCCCCATAATTGACTCGGTGGCGACTCCAAAAATCGGCAACGAATTCGGTTCACTAAAAATGTCACCTTACCAAACATATCGGCCTTTAAATATTTAAAACCACGACTCGATCGATTCTCACGGAAACACGGGTGCCCGCACCCGTCTAGTACTATTCTGAATCGTCATCCGAATCGAGGTCCGACACATCGCCCCGAACGCGAGATCGGACCGGCCCCCGACCGGGAGGGGGCCGCGTGGGTAGTCGCCGCGATGAAACTGGGTCGGTTCCGCGTGGGGCGCCGGGCGGTGCGGACGGACATCCATAGTTTGGCGACTCCTCTGGGATTTGGAAACAAGTTTCTAGCGATGGTGTAACTCGAACGAGGTCGGTGAAGGTCATTTCCTAGTTCCTTGTTGTTGTCAATACAAGTTTTGGCCATAAAAAGCCCACCCTAACCAATATTAGGACCAATCGACCTCTTCATGGTAAGATCCTTTCGGATACGCGGAGAGACCCTCGGTTGACGCTCCGACCGTCCAAGGTAGCCACGCATTCCGTGGGTATACCAATAGAGTAGCTCCAAGCAGACAGTATGACACTCACCTCCCCGGGTGACCTGTCGTCACCTAAACAAAGACTACTCGTGGGCGGTAGCCTACCCTAACCTACCCGCGTTTGCATCCTGCATGAGTGCACGCATTCCTAGTTATGTGTGTAGCGTGTTTAAACAACCCATATAAAACACTAAACTCTGGATTTAACCACGACAATATATTCAACTGCACCCAACTCCGTTTTCAAAAAAGGACGTCTCCATTTCAAAACCGCCTTTTAAACACCGATTCTCCAGCCAAATCAAAATCATTTTCAAAAACACTTTGGGCACTGTCACCATGGCCAATTTTACATTCATCACTTTCAAAAATCACTTTTGAACGCGGTTACTCTGGCCGAAATAAAACTCGTCATTTCCGAACAGCAACGACATACCGTTATTATTACCAAAATCCCAACTAATGGGGTCAAGGTACCTTATACGGTTACATATTTCTTTCAAAACATTCACGCACGTAAACACCATTGTTACCGCCTAATTCCCGACCAATGGGACCAAGCCGAGTAAAACGGTTGCTTTTTATTCTTGAAAACATTTTTTGCACATACCGTTAACATACCGAAACTTCAATTAATGAAGTCAAGGAACCCGAAACGGTTATACCCACAGAACCCCTTTACACACACCGTCACCAGCATCGAAATTCCAATCAATGGAATCTACAAATACGGTCGCACGTTTTTCTAAAAAACAAAATAATTTCACCACCTAAATTCTGTAATAAGGATTTGGTCAAACCTTCAAAGCACTGTCACAGGAAACACCACGTTCTCTCACGAACACCGTCTACACCGCGAACTTCGAACTACTAATTAATAGTGGTCTCGATAAAAATGCAACGTCACAATTTTCAAAACCGGTTCTTCTACAACCGCGCTTCTTTTATAAAATCACAACTGATACTTTTGCTATCGTCGGATCCTCGACGCTCACGTAGCAACACTTTTTGACACACCACAAGCGATGTCACTAAACCATCGTAGTACCAATTTTACAAAAATTCACACTTTCGAGAAGAAAAGGTTTTATTTTGAAAATCCATTCGTTTTCAAAAACATCAAAACTCTTTGATTCTGAGCCGGGATCGAGATCAATTCCTTACATACAACCGTGTGATTAACTGTCTATGTTAGTTACTAAGGTCACCTCCGTTCGAGGTTTTACATTTTGGGTCGTCTCGTATCGAGAAGTCCGCTTCCTTAAAATCTCACTCCCGAGATTTATGTCAAATCGTCTCGTTCTATAGATACAAGTCTATTAGGTGCTTCGCCGAACACACCGAGAGTCTAAAGCACCTGAGTCCCTAATTCGATGACCGCAAACACGCGCAAATCTAGGGCCTCACTTCCATGTCGCTCAAATAGGAGCATTCCTCGAGTCTTTAAGTCGTCTAGTGGATCCGCCCTCACTAGTACCACCTTTTCCGCAGTCATGTCAGGAGACTCAAACATATACGCAAGTAACCATAGTGGGAACGACGCAGGACAATCCGGGGATAACACTGTAGGAACCTTAGCCAATATGATCCGGGACTTACAGGCCACCATCACTACCATGAACGCATCCGTAAACAACATCGATTCCCGCCTAGGCCACTTGGAAGATAAGGCCTCAGACGAACATCATAACCGGATCCTCAATGAGGTCCTTTTAACTACCACGCCACTAGACGGTGCTTCTGCCGGAGTCACCCCTAATGACCTCATTACACCCCCTCAGGACGACATCCTACAGTCCGTCGTGAGTTGCATAGACTTCCTTGAAAACCAAATGTGCCTAAACCAAAGCAACAATGTCCACCTCAAAAACCACAGAAAGTTTGAGATGGTAAACAACCAACTACCAGAAAACTTTTCCCTAGCCGACATACCCAAGTTCAAAGAAACTAAGGATCCCTCAACCACATCCGGGCCTTTAAGGATTACATGGCCATTAAAGGGGTCAAACCTAGTCTTTTCACTAGGATATTCCCGTCCTCCCTCCACCAAATAATACCGAGTAACCTAACTAGGGTAGCTAGGGCAAGTCGGGTCGAATTCACAGGGACGGAAATGCGTTCGGACTAATGGGTGCTACGGTCTTGGACTAGGTTCGAGACGAGCTAATCTAGGGGGTTGGCTAGGTACTAGGCTAAGGTCTAAAACATGAAAAGGGGAGACAAAACAAGTAACTAGTGACTAATGGAAGCTAAGATAACGATAAGAATGAAAACTAGGGTTAGGTCGGGTTCATGGATGCAAAGAAGACAAGAAGGGGAAGAACGAGGTTACTAGCATGCTTTCGTGGCCTAGGTAACGCCGATCGGGCTCTCGCTACGTAATCGGCCTAGGGGTCGTCCTCATCGGGCTCTCGCTACGTAATGAGGGAACCAAACCAACCCACCAAACACACACATACAAGAGAATATGCAAGAAAAACAAGGATTGATCGTCTCTAGTCTCACAAGCGTTTCATCGAACATGTGAAGTGCAAGGTAAATGGGAAACAACAAAAACAACATCTAGTACCACACATCTCACCCTAATCACCCACAATCACAACCAATCACCCTAATAACCCTAGCAAGAGTCTACTCAAACATATCTAATCTAAAACTAACACTAACAAGAGAAACCAACATAAAAACCAAAACAGTCATAATGAAACTAGTGAGAACAATGACCTATGAACAATACAATGAACAAAGATTAAAACTTGGATGAATAAACAAGATTAAGAGAGAGGATTCAGAAGATTATACCTACTAACAAGAGGATGAAAGATTGAAACTTGCATTAATAAGAAAAACCCAAAACAATCACCCAAGGTTGTCAATCTTGGTGGAGATCTTGAAAAATTCCCTTAATACAAGGATTAAACTAAGATTAATGATTAATTACCGACTAATCTACACTAATCTATGCTAATCTATGCTAAACTATGCTAGGGTTTATGGGTAATGTCTAACCTTCAGAACCTTACAAGAGGAAGGGTATTTATAGGGTTACAAGAGAAAAGGAGAAGAAAGAAAGAAGCGCGGGGCTGCAGGTGGGCCTTCCCGGCCGGGAAGAGGTGGTCCCGGTCGGGAAGTGGTCGGTCCCGGCCGGGAAGCCACCTCCCCGGTCGGGAAGGGCTCAAGTCAGCAGAACTTGTTTTTGCACCTTCCTTCCCGGTCGGGAAGGCATTATCCCGCCTGGGAAGGACCTTGTAGGCCTCTTTTAAGATCTTTTTGGTCCCTCCTTGCTTCTCATGGGCTTCCCATTGATTCTCGGGACTCGGGATTGAGCCTAAGTGGCTCGGGAATGGGTCCCAAGGTCTCAGGATCGAATCCAAGCCACCGAGTGATCGTTCCTTCACTTCGTTGGCTCCAAAAAGTGTATGTATCAAGTCGGAATCGTTCCAACTCTTCATGAATGGTCTCAAGAACCTGAAACGAACTAAAGGAAGCATGAGTAGCCCATAAACCGCTCCCAAGGAGCGATTCCACAAGGAAAATGGGACCAAAATACAACAAAATAGGCACTACAAACTACACTTATCACCTCTCTAGGTGACACACCGCGATACTGGTTTTATTTACTCGACTCTAAAAAGATATCAACCTAGGACGACATCTCCATAGAATTCGCAAAACAATATGCGGATAATTCTGAAACACAAGTCACCATTAGAAGCCTAGAAGTCCTTTCCGAAACGAGAAGGAAGGCTTCTCCGAATTTCTGACTAGGTGGAGAAAGGTCAGCACCCAATTAGTAAACCGCCCTGACGAAGCCACCTTAGTAGAAAAGTTCGTCAATAGCCTCAGGCCCACTTACGCCTCCCACCTTAGATACCAAAACATCCACACCTAAGGAATTGTCTACCTCAGGAATACGCCTAGAAGACGATATGAAGAAGGGAGTGTTCTCCAAGATAATAGGGAAGGGTTATCAAGGACCAACCACGTCCACAGGAACCCGCTCTTATGGGTCATCCGGGAATAACAAAACCGAAGAAGTACACCTAGTCGAACCAACCACTCGGGGAAGAACAAATTTCACCCCTAGAACCTTCTCCAAATTAGGCATCACCTACACCGAAGCTCTAAAAAGGCTAACCGAGCAATGGAAGCTCGAACCCATAGGCCCTACTCTAGAACCGTCCGCGGATAGAAAAGGGAAGTCGTGGGATGCCAATAAATATTGCCATTACCACCATGGCAATGGGCATGATACCGAATCTTGCTTACGACTCAAACATGTCATACAAGACATGATCGAAAACGGGACGATCCCTCTCCCCTCACCCGAGAACCAAACAATACCACAAACCCCTTTAGCGTTCATGCTATCTTTGACAACACCATCGATTGTTCCCACCTCGACCCTATAGAGGAGAATGTCCTGAATATCGAGAAAGATCCCGACAACCCACGAGCACCCATCAAGACAATCAAATCCGTGTTCGAGTCAGAGTCTAGTTCGTCTTAGGGCCTAGACTTAAGTATTATAATAAATGCTGTTTTTTTATATATCAAGTCAAGAGGTATGAAGGGACCTGTCCTCCACCTCCCCAAAAACAATGTCTCTGGCACATAGCCAGCTTATTACTATCAATAAAGAGATAAACTTTTCTTCTTTACAATGCGCCTCGACAATCGCTTAATTTAAAATAACGCACTTTCTCGCTTAAAATTCGACACTATGCCATTTATCAATAACAATCAAACATACCTCAAAACAACGAGGAATTACAAGAACCAAGATTCCGTGTTCCTTTTTTACCTATTCCATGTCTGGTATAGAAAGACACAAACTATTCCTTAGAACAAGCATTCCCGAATCCTATAACAAACCTAGATAGTCTCTTAGCTTGTGATCAAAGATGGAAGGCAAACCCATTTCCCAAAATAAACATCCCTCGAATAAAGACCGACCAATCCCCACCATAGGTGCTAGTCTGACAAAAAAAAGTCTACAATGGCAAAAAGGAGCCAAAGGAAAAAGTGAAACCAAGGGCAAATCAAACCAGCCCTATTCAATGATCAAGACCGAACTGAATGGTCAAAATGAAACCCCCAATCATTCAACTCGACTTCAAATGCAAAGTCCGAACAAAAAACAAAAAAAATGAACAGACCAGTCAACTAACACCCAAATACTAGTCTCCCTGCATTACAACCCTTAAGACCTTCTCGAGACACTTGTTAGGAGATAGTCTAGAATTTTGAGGATTCAGGCTCAGTAGGATAATCCCAACCGTAAGGGCCATACATGGAAATCATATCCCACACACGTAATTTACATCCCACCCGATTGAAGTTTGAGTCATTTTTACTCAGCTTCCCCCTTTCCTACCACATTACGAAACCTTAGCCCATGGCCCTAACTCCACAGATATCAAGCTCCAGATTTTGATTCATCAAAGCCACTCATTACCTAGCTCCACATTCCAAAACCATCCAAGCCAATCGCGCTGACCTAAACGCAACATCTCAGTAATTGTCACTTTCAAGGGGTCACACCCGGTCACTTCATCTGAGTTCTTAAAATAGGGTGAAAACCCATGCAATACACCCTAAACATCTCACATCGATAATTGGCATAACGAGTCTAAAGCAAAATCACTCACATTATGAACTACGAACATGGTTTGATTCCGTCTAAACACGGATACGTAGGCAACCCTTCCAAGGCTACAACCAACAAAAAACGACAAAATCGATTACTCGATTCACATGAAAATCGGGACCTCCCTTGTGTTCCGATTAACGGGTGATTTCAATTACGAAGCACAAAAGACGAGCTGAGGACGGGGTGAAAACCCGAAAGGGCACTCCGGGTAAAATGAAGAATCGAGTTGCGAGCTGTAAGAAAAAAGAAAAAAAAGAGACAAAACAAAAGGTGAGCCGAGGATGAAGTGAAAACCCGAAAGGGCGCTCTGGCAAAATGAAGAATCGAGTTGCGAGCCACCACAAAAAATAATAATAAAAAATGATAAAAAAAATGTGCTTCTCATTAATAAAAAAAATCAGTTAAATCGAGCCTTTGTCGAGGCCCTTTACATCGAGCATTTAATACCCGGCTACCCTGAAAAATGACAACATGTCAAACAACCCTACAAAAAACTAGTAATATGCCACATAAAATCAATTAATAAAACATAGTACTAAACGGTTGGGCTCTACCGGTCCAACTTTCCCTTTCCCTTACCGTTCGGATACAGTTGTTCGGGTCTCTCACCATGGACCCTCTGAACACAAGTCTCCGTCATCTCAGCCAAAGACGAGTCCATCCGATCCCATTTCCCCTCCTCACTCACATTTTCAATATGGATCTTGTCAGTCTCGGCCCGTTTAGATGAACTCACGAATACTAGCATCGGTAACGCCGTCTTCGGTCGGGCGCTTAGCAACATTAGCCCACATAGCTTCCTTATTCTGTAGTACAGTCATGTCCACAATCCTTAACCTTTCTTTCACATCCGACAACCCCGGACGTCAGGAACGACCTCCTGAAGTCGCTAAACCCCTTTCCAAGAGTCGAAATGCCCGCGCAAGAGTAATAGGTCCACACGGACGGTACATTTCATCCATCGGGTCCACCAAACTTACACTTTTTTTTAATTTTATTTTTAGGGGGATAAGCTACCCCACCTAGGCGTGTTGTAGCCCCGAAAAACATCGTCAATTCGCGTTTGTAGCCCAGTACAGCATTTTCACTAAGATATAAAAAGTGGTCTAACTTTTTTTTTCTTTTTAGCCTCATTTTAAACATGAATGTCGAGACAGTAACACTTGTCCCCCAACACCGAACATGCACTCAGTCGAAACACTTTAGTTACAAGAGTATTTCTTACATTTTGCACGTCTCAAGTCAAACATTTTAACCGACGTACCGCTTGATCCAACTTTCGGCTCAAACTAACGCATTTCGAAAATCCGAAAGTCATTTTTGTACTCTCATGCAATTCTAAGGCATCTAAAACGCCCTAAACCACGACGAAATCGCAAACAAACCGAACTTGAAGTGATTACTTGTCAATCTAAGTCAACATTTCATAAGCAAAACAAAAATGCAAGACTAAACCAATCAATCAAAATACAAAACATTTAAAATATACAAATTATAAAAATCCAATCATAAACCGAGTTCATAAAATACGGAGGACCCTTAGAGGCTGCACCTATAGCAATCACGAGCTCACCGATATTGTCATCCAAACCTAGATCCTCCAGATCCAGGAGAGGAGACTCACTACCATCCATCCCCGACAGCATATCTAGAGTGATTGTCTCGGGAATCCCTCTGACGTCCTCAGTAGCACCCATGGCATGATCCTCAACCTTAGCCTCAGCCTCGAGCCCCCTTTCCACCTCACCTTCTAGCCTAGTCGTACCCTGAGCCGAGGTCTCGCCGTGAGTCCGAGCCAACCGCTCCTTAAGCCGATCAATCTCATCATCTCTGGATCGCAAGAGTTGCAGCAACTTGGCCTCTTCCGTCTCAAGCTCACTCACCCGGGTCTCTAGCTGCCTCACCATATCCGGAACATCCTACTAATGCACCTATACTTTAGGAAAAAGCACAACCAACCTAGAAAATCAGCCCTAGGAAAAACATACTTACCGATCGAAGTCCCGAAGTATCATGGGAAGAGGCAGCAACCACCCTCGACGCGTAGGCCCGGAAACAGTTGGCGGCTTGCAACAACCGCTGATGGGAGGCTGAAGAAACCTAAGAGAGAAAACCAAACAAATTAGTTAAACTAAATCTAACCCTCAGAGCCAAATTCGAGACAAAATCCTGAAACTTACTCGGTATACCCGGTCAGGCAACTCCATCTCGGCTCCATCTCCTCAGCGAAACACGGGGGAAGAGGCTCTGTAAAGGCTAACCCAGCCGCGTCGATCCTAAGCAGCGTCGAGGGGAAGTCTGAGGGCTGAACAGCATCAGTCGGGTCGGCCAGCTAAAGGAAAAGCGAACCAATGTAAGCATATACTAAACCATAGAATAAAACAAGCCATAAAAAAAAACCGAGCACTCACCACGAGATGGTGGCGAGCTAGCCGCTGGTAGACGTGAGACAAATAGGAGGCACCAGGCACCAGTAGTGCATCACCTCCTTCTCCATCCCTACCCTCGCGGACCTTTGCGGCAGTCGGTGGTCTAAACATAGTCCGGGGAGGATCAACCGACACCCTGAACTCATCATATAAGCATTGACGCACCAACCTTTCGCCCAGATACCACACCGGGCGAATCAACGCAGGAAGAAGCACCCTCCTGCAGCTCCCAGGCCTCAACTCCACCCCCACATATTCGAGCAGACTCTCATAGTCGGCCCAAGGACGCGAACTGCACAAACAAACCGAGATTTCAATAACCCTAATCTTGGGGGCTAATAAGCAAAACAAACCGTAAGAAGGAAACTTACATCTTCGATGCGCACCCAGTTCACCAGCACATTCTCCTACGAGTAGTGACTCGTCGTACTCTTGGCTGAGCCAATCTCCACTCAATCCCCGCCGGAAACCTAGGCGGACGAGCACGTACCATTCCATGTGCCAATCGAGGGAAATAAGAATAAATCTAAGCCTAGAAAAACCCAAAAACATCATTAGCAAAACCAAACCGAATTAGGTGAAACCCTAAAACCTAATATAGGGGCAATAACTAACCTCCAGCACAAGACTTGAACCCACGATTGGTAAAGCCGAGCGTGAATCCACCTTCAGTGGCCTCACCATGACCTGTAGGCAACAGGTCATCTCCGCGAAAGTCGCGGTCATCCAATCAAAACGTCCCAGCAGATCTAGATCAGCCAGGAAAGGTAAAATCCTAGTACTAAACCTCTCACCCTTATCCGAGAAGTGGGTCGACCCTCGGAAGTACCACAACCACAGACGGGCATCCTGCTCCGGCGTGTTGGGCATTCGACCCTCTAACACCGCCACCCTCTCAAAGTGGTTGGTAATGTACGAGCTCACCAGAGCATGGGGTGCACTGTATGCCTCACACTCTAAACAGTACCCGATCCAGCCCTTGACCTCGTCACTATCTAACCTAGGGCCCTCGAGAGCCACCTAATCATCTCAGGACCCGCGCCTGATCATTCGACCTAAAGCAAAGACGAAAATAACTTGGACAGAATACCTAGTAGTCGCAAGATGTACCCTCCTATACTAAGCAAAATATGCAAGAACGGGATAGTTTACTACCCCAACCGATAAAGCAAGCCTCAAAACCACCTCTAAACGAAATTGACCCCCAGCAATAAACGAACACGAAAACCTCTAGCTAACGAGTCTACTCATACCGAAACGCATGACAGTCCAAGCATATTGTCTGAACAAAAGAAACTCAAACGAATCCCAAAGAATTCTGAAGGTAATTCAACTTAATTTATTTCAAACCAAGGAGCCCGCTCAAAACCAATTTTAAACAAGTCCCTAGTAGCACTTAGTTTAATTCAACGAGTCCTTGGTAGCACTCGATTCAATTCAATTTTAAATGAGTCCCTGGTAGCATTCCATTTAATTCAAAACCAATTTTAAACGAGTCCCTAGTAGCACTTAGTTTAATTCAACGAGTCCCTGGTAGCACTCGATTCAATTCAATTTTAAATGAGTCCCTGGTAGCACTCAATTTAATTCAAAACCAATTTTAAAGCACTCAGTTTAATTCAATGAGTCCTTGGTAGCACTTGATTCAATTCAATTTTAAATAAGTCCATGGTAGCACTCAATTTAATTCAAAACCAATTTTAAACAAGTCCGTAGTAGCACTCAGTTTAATTCGACGAGCCCCTGGTAGCGCTCAAAATCCGATTTTGGATGAGTCCCTGGTAACACTCAATCCAATTCAAGTCAAGTCAAGTCAATCCAATGAGCCCCTGGTAGCACTTAAAATTCCGATTTTGGATGAGTCCCTGGTAGCACTCAATCCAATTTCAATTCAAGTCAATTTAATTCAATTCAATGAACCCCTAGTAGCGCTCAATTCAATTCAATTTTAAATGAGTCCCTAGTAGCACTCAGAACAATCAAATGAACCCGAAACGAGTCCCTAAGCATTCAATTCACGCCCCTCCGAGGAATAACTAAGCCAAAGCATAATCAACAACCATCCGCCAAGGATATTAAAACCACGACTAAATTGCTAGTAAAATACTTAACCAAAAGGTCCATGTCAAAGACCGACACTACTAAAACAACAAACCCAAGACGAGATAGCAAGCACGGACCCAAGCTCCGATAAGCGACCGCAGGCATGGATGTCAAGTATAATTTCTAAGACTTGGCTGACGAGCGTCTAATACGTAGTTCAACGGACATAAAACGACCTGACCGGACAGCCACCAGGTTGTAATCCTCGATTGACCTGGGCGGCTATACTTTGACTTTTGCCTTATCCAAGCGTCAGTCAAAGTGGGGGACTTCTATAGACACCCAGATTCGAACCTGGTGGCTACAGGAGTGCCCGACAACCACCCGATGACGATCAAACTGCAACACGATGCGAGATTACGATGGTTTAGATAGTTTTTCAATAGAACAGATCAAATAATTACTCGGAAAAATTAATTTAACATCAAGACAGCCGTAGTCGTGTCATTACGATCGCGTTGACACTAATTACAGTCAATTCCGACACTGGGACCCCGAATCGGTCCCAAATATGCAAAAACAAACCCGAGTCAACGCGTCGGGCCGAGCAAACCTCGAGACACGTGCCCGAGGCCCACCCGACGCTCGACGCGCTAGGGTTAGCGGGAAGCCTTAATCTCCAAGAAAGCCTAAGATACACATATTCTCCGTTTTGGAAAGTTTCGAAATCGGATCTTCAAAAATTCAATCGCCTCACACCAGGCTTCCCAAAACTGAACTGCCTCACACCAGGCGTCCGAGTTCTGAGTCGTTGGACACCAAGCATCTAAATAGTCGATTTGAACTGCGCGAACAACTATAATACTCCCCTCATTTCATTCATTTCGACACACAATAATTCATTCTCTTCTCCCTCGTACTCTTTACGAGTTTTCCTCTCTAACTTAGGCCGCACTCCGACACTAAATAACGATCCACTCGATCGTTTAGCGAATCGATGCTACTCCTCACTCTCGAGCACCCCACTCAACCCCGAGGAGCCTGTGTTTGGCTAGCCAACCCTGGGTCTAGCAACAGAGCTCTGCCGGACTAACCGCATAACTAGCTATAGTAACAAAACTCTGCCGGAATCACCGCAGGACGAGCTAGGAGGATCCGCCTCGAAGTCGAACCGTCACTAGGTTGTCGTCTAAACAAAACTTTACATTTTTCTACTTTTATTATGCACTTCGATAATGTCAAACGTGGACACTACGTCCATGGCACGTTATAAACATACCTAACGTCTCCAACTTCAACCATAAACACTAAAACACCCTAACTAAACCGGAGTAGTACCGAGATCTGTTCTGAACTATCTATGCATCGTGTCTCGTTTAGTGTACACTCCGAGGGTGCAACTCCTCACTATGTGATTTACTTACATTTTGCATTTAACGCTTTCGTATGATTTACCGCTTTTATGACCTTATAATCGCATGCTAAATCACCTAACATAAAATTCAAAACGTAAACAAGCTAAAACTGAACAAAGCGATGGTCGGGTTCCATATTAGTCCCGATGCTCACCACCCGTGGTTCGACGCATCCGATTAATACCGAGCCAACACATCTTAAGCAGAATACCAGGTAAGGTATACCACGAGAATGACTAATATCTGTATTATCACGTTAAACTGATTTGCTAATGCGTATAATATTTAGTACACTCCACTCTCCTAAGTGCATCTTTTTGATGGGAGGACATGTCGTGGGTCCTACCGATCAAGTTATACCAACTAGACCTAACTAGTAGCTAGGGAAGTCGGGTCGATATCCACAGAGACGGTTATAAGGTGTCTAGACTATGGTCTACTCAAAAACAAGGCTAAGTCACTAAAACAACACAAAGAGAAGGATAATTGACTAACTATGATGATGGAAAGGGGTGAAACTAGACTAACAATGAACTAGGTATAACAAGGACTAAAAGGTGATAAGTGTAGTTTTTAGTGCCTAATTTGTTGTGTTTTGGACCCATTTTCCTTGTGGAATCGCTCCTTGGGAGCGGTTTATGGGTTACTTATGCTTCTTCTAGTTCGTTTTAGGTTCCCGAGACCATTCATGAAGAAGTGGAATGATTCCGACTCGTTTCATACGCTTTTGGAGCAAACGAAGAGAAGGAACGATCACTCGATGCCTTGGATTCGATCCTGAGACCTTGGGACCCATTCCCGAGCCCCTTAGGCTCGATTCTGAGTCCCGATATTCGATGAGAAACCCATGAGAGACAAGGAGGGACCTTTATGATCATATTGGAGGCCTACAAGACCCTTTCCGGGCGGGAAGAGTAGCCTTCCCGGTCGGGAAGGAGTGCATGAATGAAGAGGCTACTGATCTGGCCATCCCGACCGGGAAGAGAGCTTTCCGACCGGGAAGGATGGCCCATCCCGACCGGGACCATTCCTTCCCGACCGGGAAGAAGTGCTGTAGCCGCGTGACTCTTCTTTTCTTCTCCTTCACTCTTGTAACCCTATAAATACCCCCCCTCTTGTAATCTTATGGAAGATTAGACATTACCCACTAAACCCTAGACTACTTTAGCATAGATTAGCATAGATTAGTGTAGATTAGTTCTTAATTAACCATTAATCTTAGTTTACCCTTGTATTAATTGAATTTTTGAAGATCTCCACCAAGATTGACAACCTTGGAAGATTGTTTTGGGTTTTCTCTTTTATACAAGTTTTCATTCTTGCTTTCATCTTCTAGTATGGTATAATCTCTTTTCCTTTCTCTTAATCTTTGCTTTATTATTCAATTTTCAATCTTTAGATCTTGTTTATTGTTTTGTTCATCATCCTTGTTAGTTTTACATATGTATGCTCTTGTTCTTGTTTTGATTCCTCTTGTTAGTGTTAGTTTTAGCATAGTTATGTTTTAGTAGACTCTTGCTAGGGTTATTAGGGTGATTGGTTGTGATTGTGGATGATTAGGGTGAGATGGGTGGTACTAGATGTTGTTTTTGTTGTTTCCCATTTACCTTGCACTCCACATGTTCGATGAAACGCTTGTGAGACTAGAGACGATCAATCCTTGTTTTTCTTGCATATTCTCTTGTATGTGTGTGTTTGGTTGGTTGGTTTGGTTCCCTCATTACGTAGCGAGAGCCCGATGAGGACGACCCCTAGGCCGATTACGTAGCAAGAGCCCGATCGGCGGTACCTAGGCTACGAGAGCATGCTAATAACCCCGTTTTTCCCCTTTTTGCCTCCTTTGCATCCATGAACCCGACCTAACCCTAGTTTTCCTTCTTATTGTTATCCTCGCTTCCCTTAGTCTTTAGTTACTTGTTTGTCTTCCTTTTTCATGTTTTAGACCTTAGCCTAGTCCTTAGCCATCCCCCTATATTAGCTTGTCTCGAACCTAGTCCTAGACCGTAGCACCTATTAGTCCAAACGCATTTTCCGTCCCTGTGGATTCGACCTGACTTGCCCTAGCTACTCTAGTTAGGTTAGTTGGTTATTATTTGACGGCGGGATTCGCGACAAATCTCGCCCATCGAATTGGTGCCGTTGCCGGGGACGGCGTAGTTTAGACTTTTGTGTGCTTTGTTTTGGACTTTGTTCTTGATATTTATATTTCCTTCTCCTTGTGTATCTCCGTCCTACTTCTTGTGTGCTATTCTCTCTTCCTAGTGTCTCAAAAGCACTAGGATACTAACGTTTGCTCAAGTGCTTCTAGTTCATCCTAGGTATCAAAGCAACGTTATGGAAATGGCACGTCCTAGCTTCCATCAATCGTCACGGGACAACTACGGGGCAAATTTCCAAGTCCCAAAATTTCACCAACCATATCAACCTCATCAACAATCTTACGAACGCCCTCCGTATGGTTATCATGAAAGTTGTCAAGGATCACTCCAACATCCTAACAACTACCAAATACCCCTACGTGACCCACAACCAAAAATCCCCAATTTTGAAACTTGTCAAATGATGATTCAATTGCTAAAGGGTCAACAAGAGGCGATAACTCTAATGCAAAAGAGTCAACAAGAGATGATGGTTAAATTACATGGGGTTAGGGAGGAGTTTAGGGCCCAAAAAGCGGTGCAAGATGCTCGAATCGATGCACTTATGGCTAATATCACGATGTTGGCCACTCTAGCTCCACAAATTGTTGGGGAAGGTTCATTTAGGCAAGAAGGTCGGGTGTCTCCACAAGAAATTCAACCCGATCATGAAGCTACAAATGAGGAAGAGAGGGTCAATCAAGAGATCATTGTTGAGTGTTGCTTGGATGGTGAAGATATGGGAAGAATAGAGGAAGTTGAAGAATGAGGAGGGAAGTGAACATGATTCTCAAGGTAACTCTTGGGGAGCCAATGTATTGGCTATCAAATTGGATTTGTATGATTTTCTTCGTGAAGAACCGAATGTTGACAATCCAAACCCAAGTGAAGAGATGACCCCTCAAGACCAAATTGACAAGGCGAGTGAAAAGGAGCATAATACTTGGGAAAAAGAGGTAGATGCCTTAGAACTCGCCTTGAATGGGAAATTGGAGGATTCTAAAGCCTCCAATGAAGAAAACTTGATGCCTTCTCCTCCTCTATCGAACTCGATTTCTAGTCCTTTGTCTTGTGAGACGGTTGATGAAGAGTATCCTTGTCGGGCGGTGGAAGAGAATCCTACTCTCGACCCCGTAGAAGAAGCAACACCCCTAGGGTGTGATCTCCCACATCATAACACCGAGCATGACTCTAGACCACTATACCTACCGGATGGTCATAAGAGTCGTTGCTATCATGGTTCGGAAGACCCGGAAGATCACGAGAACCCCGAGCATAATGAAGATGATTGCTTCTTGCCTCCGACTTGGAAGTTCTTGAAAGTAGCTAGACTCGGCCATGTGAGCCTCAATGAAGATGTTGCTAGGGCATTTGACTTACTCCTCCGAGCTCTTGATGGCTATGGAAGTGTAGTTGGTGAAAGTAGCTTAGTGTAAATATCTTTTCCCTTTTCTTTTGTGCTTGTATTTGTGTATATGTTTGTTTGGATATTTTGGATTTTAGGATTGTTAGTTTTTGTGGAAGTCTTGTAATTTGGTATTTTGATGAGTGATGTGAGGGAGGGATCTTGATGAATGTTATTTGAGTTTATTTGGTAGGTCTTAGTGAAGATGAAGTCTCGAGGAGAGTAGATGATGATAGAAGCTTGGTTTTGAGCAAGGGAGTCGGTTTTTGAAGCTTTTGACAAGCTTTTGGGGACGAGATTCTATGTCTCGATTTATTGGTGGCCATGTGGGTGAAGCTATCAAGATTAGGAAGGGCTAGAAGACTCCTCCCGACCGGGAAGGAAGCGTCCCGACCGGGAAGGATGAGCCATCCCGACCGGGAAGGATATCATCCCGATCGGGATGAGTGTGCCAAAAAGTGGGCTTTCTGGAGTGTCATCCCGACCGGGAAGGGAGCTTCCAGACCGGGACGGGTGTGTCATCCCGACCGGAACCATCCATCCCGACCGGGATGGTCCCCTACTCCACATTTTGCCTCTTCTTCGACATTCGAGCTCACCCAACCATTTTATACCCCCTCCCAACCTCCCTACCTACCCTTGCACCTATCATATGACCTTACACTTCATATGCATAGCCTCACCTCATCTTACCTTCACTACTTACCGAGCCTAGCATCAAATCCCACCCCCCTTCTACCATTGCAAGCTTAATACTTCAACCATGCGGGCCTATCAAGATTGAAGAGGAATAGCAATGACGAAGACAAGCTATGTACCGATATTGAACTATGAGACGATGGAGCGAGTGAGTTGCTAACCGATGGGTACGGCAACTATCCTTTCTTTTCCGTCTTTTATCGCTTGTTTTCCTTTGTTTGTCCCCTTCCCCTTATACACTTTCGTGTCATGGTGGCCCTCGGGGCCTTGGTAGTTATTGCTCCCGACTCTCGATGACGTGACTACATCGAGAGTCATTTCAAAATCCAAATTTACAAGCCTTTTCACTTTATTTTTCACTTTTTGGGATTTAGTCGGATTTAGGCGGAATCCGAGCTAGGTGACTTGATTACACCTAGTCCTCCCCTCCCATTTCCTTTTATTTCCTTCTTTTTATTTCTTCCCCCATCCATATCTTTTCTTGTCTCGGCCCATGGTGACTTGACTACACCCCGGCCGGACACGTTCTACCCTTTTCTCCACTTTATTTTTGATTTTTATCTTTATTTTTGTAGTTTCTTTTCTTTTCTTTAGTGTCTCCACACACTACGATCGAGCATGAGGACATTGCTCGGTTTAAGTGTGGGGGAGCGATATTCTATCATAGTTAGTTTTATTTTCGTAGTTTTTTCGAAAAATCTTTAAAAATCCCTAAAAATTTGAAATTTTTTCACAAAAATTAAAAAGATTTTCTTTTATGTGTTTTCCTTTTGTGTCGTTGTGTCGTATTTTTTTGTTTTGTGTGCCGTGTTTCGCCTCCCTTTTTCCTTATAGGTTGCTTAATCACCGATAGCTTTGGAGAGCTTTCAAGACTTCCGGTAACATCTCTTCACCCCTTTTTCCTCTTTTTTCCTTGTGGAGTTTGGAGGAGATGTGTGTTGTGGTGTGCTCGCGTGGAGCTTTGTAAAGTTTGTAGTTGATTTAGTGACTTATTTGGAAGTTCGGGGTGGTGTTTGTTTTGTTTATGTGTTCGTTTTGTTTGTTTTTGTTTTGTTGCTTTTGTCTCTTTTTCTTTCGTTTTCGTCGAGTCTTTGTTTTGTGTGTGTAGTTGTGTCTAGTGAGTAATCGGTTTTCGAAAACCCGGTTTAGAGGCTAGTGTGCAAGCGTTTACTTTCCCTTTCTAGTAGTATGAATCGAGTCTTGGACTTTAGTCTAGTAGAATGACCTTAAATCAATGATTTCGTTGGTCCTTTACCTTGAGTCCACCTAGCTTACTAGGGATTTACTACGGGATTTGCATTTTGACCATTATGACCACCCACGGTGTGAAAAGGCCTTGGTTGCCGAGTCCCGTCCCTTAGGTGACCGTGTTTGGGATTGTTTGACTAGTCCAAGTTCTCCCCTTTTTGTGAGTATGAAGGGAAGACGTCATCCCGACATACCCATTCCCCTACCTCCTACACATATCTACAAAATAATTTTGCAATTTGTTGAAATCTCTCTTTCTTAGTTGCAAAAAGAAATGCCTACAACTCAAATCAAGCCAAAAGGACAAAGAAAAGAAAAAAAAAGAAATAAAACGAAAGAAAGAAAAGATTGAAGAAAAAGAAAAGGGCACAAAAACCAAAAAGAAAATAGAAAAAAAGAAAAAGAAATGGCATAGCAACACGTAAAGCAAAAATGCAAAAGAAAGAAAAATGCCAAAAGAAAACCGTCTCACAAAAAGAATTCCCACATCTCAAAAATAAGCCTTTTACCGACTATTACCGTGAATAGCCTACCAAAGGACCGAGTCCCTAGGAAGGATGATAGCGGTAATGGTCGGTCTTCCCTCATTTTGCAATAATATCCACCTTTTTACTTGGACTAGTTGAGCGGTTTAGAACATGGAACGACCCTCTTGGCTCATCGCTAAAGGGGGCGGGGTCTCACTTACCTACAGTGTCGACTAACGCCGTGGTTCATTCCTTTTCCATCCCGCCGATCGTCCCGTAGTACGTTCTTAGAAGGTTAGGAGGACCTAGGTAAGTTACCAACGTTTTTATTGCTTTGTTGTCATACTATTAGGGTTTAGTTCATTTCGGTTTGTATAATTAGCTTGGGAACGTTGTCACTTTCCTCGAGTCCTAAACCGGTGCTTCTTTCACCGCTTGTTTGAGGGAAGCGGTATTTGTTTTTCTTTGGGTGCAACCTTTTGCTCGTTTGTTTGTATGCATGTTTGTTTATGTGTTTTGTGTCCTGTTGCATCCACAGTTTTGTCGCAAGACCTTACTTGCCTTGCGGAGTGCACTCTTCCTCTAAGTGTACTCGCGTGAGTTGATAGGGCGTAGGGTGCGCTAATACCCACTCGGCTAGTTTAGTAGTTAGTTTGTGCTTACTCGAGGGCGAGTAAGGGTTAAGTGTGGGGGAGTTGATAAGTGTAGTTTGTAGTGCCTAATTTGTTGTGTTTTGGCCCCATTTTCCTTGTGGAATCGCTCCTTGGGAGCGGTTTATGGGTTACTTATGCTTCTTCTAGTTTGTTTTAGGTTCCCGAGACCATTCATGAAGAATTGGAACGATTCCGACTCGTTTCATACACTTTTGGAGCCAACGAAGAGAAGGAACGATCACTCGATGCCTTGGATTCGATCCCGAGACCTTGGGACCCATTCCCGAGCTCCTTAGGCTCGATCCCGAGTCCCGAGAATCGATGAGAAACCCATGAGAGGCAAGGAGGGACCTTTATGATCATATTGGATGCCTACAAGACCCTTCCCGGGCGGGAAGAGTAGCCTTCCCGGTCGGGAAGGAGTGCATGAATGAAGAGGCTACTAATCTGGCCGTCCGGACTGGGAAGAGCAATAACACCGCCTGGTGTTATGGATAACACAGTCCGGTGTTATGCTTGATCCCGACCGGGAAGAGAGCTTCCCGACCGGGAAGGATGGCCCATCCCGACCGGGACAATTCCTTGCCGACCGGGAAGAAGTGTTGTTGCCGCGTGACTCTTCTTTTCTTCTCCTTCACTCTTGTAACCCTATAAATACCCCCCGTCTTGTAATCTTATGAAAGATTAGACATTATCCACTAAACCCTAGACTACTTTAGCATAGATTAGCATAGATTAGTGTAGATTAGTTCTTAATTAACCGTTAATCTTAGTTTACCCTTGAAATAATTGAATTCTTGAAGATCTCCACCAAGATTGACAACCTTGGAAGATTGTTTTGGGTTTTCTCTTTTATACAAGTTTTCATTCTTGCTTTCATCTTCTAGTATGATATAATCTCTTTTCCTTTCTCTTAATCTTTGCTTTATTATTCAAGTTTCAATCTTTAGATCTTGTTTATTGTTTTGTTCATCATCCTTGTTAGTTTTACATATGTATGCTCTTGTTCTTGTTTTGATTCCTCTTGTTAGTGTTAGTTTTAGCATAGTTATGTTTTAGTAGACTCTTGCTAGGGTTATTAGGGTGATTGGTTGTGATTGTGGATGATTAGGGTGAGATGGGTGGTACTAGATGTTGTTTTTGATGTTTCCCATTTACCTTGCACTCCACATGTTTGATGAAATGCTTGTGAGATTAGAGACGATCAATCCTGTTTTTTCTTGCATATTCTCTTGCATGTGTGTGTTTGGTTGGTTGGTTTGGTTCCCTCATTACGTAGCGAGAGCCCGATGAGGACGACCCCTAGGCCGATTACGTAGCGAGAGCCCGATCGGCGGTACCTAGGCTACGAGAGCATGCTACTAACCCCGTTTTTCCCCTTTTGCCTCCTTTGCATCCATGAACCCGACCTAACCCTAGTTTTCCTTCTTATTGTTATCCTCGCTTCCCTTAGTCTTTAGTTACTTGTTTGTCTTCCTTTTTCATGTTTTAGACCTTAGCCTAGTCCTTAGCCATCCCCCTAGATTAGCTTGTCTCGAACCTAGTCCTAGACCGTAGCACCCATTAGTCCAAACGCATTTTACGTCCCTGTGGATTTGACCCGACTTGCCCTAGCTACCCTAGTTAGGTTAGTTGGTTATTATTTGACGGCGGGATCCGCGACAAATCCCGCCCATCAAAAGGATTAACTAAAACTAAATAGAAACAATGAACTAGAAGAATGATTGCTAATGAAGATGGAGAAATCAAATATGGGAAGGAGTAGGGTTAGTTTGGGTTCATAAGTGTAGTAGGATAGTTGGGAGGTCAAGGGTGTAGGTTTCACCTAGCTACTAAGGTCGGTCCGCGCTCTCGCGTCAAAGCCAAAGTCCGCACTCTTGTGTCAAAGACTAATCTCGAATACTCATGCAAGATATTACCCAATACACAAGAATTCAACCACAAATCAATCACACAATGAGAAGATGAAAACAAGTATAAGAAGCATGGCCACTACAACTCAAACAAGCAATTCAACAAACACATAGAGTGCTCAACATGTGACTAGTAACAAAGGATTCATCTTTACCCTTAATCAAACCCTAATTACTCATAATCCACACTTAATCCTCCTACTAACCCCACAAAGAGTCTACTCACTCATAATCAAACTAATACTAACAATAATAAGAGGAAACAACACAAACATCCAAACATCCATAATGAAACTATCAAGAACAAGAACAATAATCAAAGATTAAAACTTGAAAGATTAAACAAAGATTAAGAGTAAAGAGAATAAGAAGATTATACCTACTAACAAGAAGATGAAAAGATAAGAACTTGTATTAATAAGAAAAACCCAAATAAATACAAGACCTTGGGAGATTTATTTGGATGAGTCTTCAAGAATAAATCATTCATTCTCTTCGTTGGCTCCAAATGTGCAGGAAACGAGTCGGAATCGTTCCAATTCTCCATGAATGGTCTTGGGAACCTAAAACGAACTAGAAGAATCATAAGTAGCCCAGAAACCGCTCCAAAGAGCAATTTCACAAGAGAAACCGGGACCAAACACAACAAATAGGCACTACAAACTACACTTATCACTTTTCATGGCCTGCTTTTCACGTGAAATTGCATGCAAAGAATGTAAACACAACTACCTCGACGATAAAGCTTACTTGTCCTTAAACAACCCACATAGCAAAGACGTAGGGCTAAAAGAATGGATGTTACCATACTTCTGCCACAACAAAGGAACAAAGTTATCAGCCCACCGATTGATTAGTAGAGGCCGCTATGTGCGGGCGGGATTGGGTGTCGATGTCTAGCGGATGTTGGCTTCCCAATACGTACCCTCACCTCTTACTCAGAATCAACGGTTTTCGGATGTCCAAAACCATTGGCATTGAGAGTCATTCCAGGCATGGAGTGCTTAAGGGTACAAGTCCTTATCTTTAGGTCCCGTGCCACTCAACTTTGACCCGGCTAAGGATCAAAGTTGACTTGAACGGTTTTCGAGTTCCCATAATTGACTCGGTGGCAAATCCACAAATCGGCAACGAATTGGGTTCACTAAAAAGGTCACCTTACCAAACATACCGGCCTTTAAAGATTTACAACCACAACTCGATCGATTCTCATAGAAACACGGGTGCCCGCACCCTTCTAGTACTATTCAGAATCGTCATCTGAATCGAGGTCCGACACATCGCCCCGAATGCGAGATCGGACCGGCCCCCAACCGGGAGTGGGCTGCGTGGGTGGCTGCCGCGATGAAACTGGGTCGATTCCGCGCGGGGCGCCGGACGGTGCGGACGGACATCAACAATACCTAATGAAGAAGTTCACAAAATTCAATAAGTACCAAAGAAGGAAAGCAAATTACACAAGCCGGAAGCCGGCCACATCTGGGCTTGACGTGCACAAAAAAGTTAGATTAAAAATAGGAAAATATAAGGGGCGCTGAAAATAGACACAAGGCCATAACCACTGAGACGAGAGATAGCAATATCTAGACGCTCAGAGGGGTTGGGACATGAGCCTTGAGAGGACAAACGCCCTAAATCTTATGCCTGAGGGACCTCAGCAGGGGCCTCCTGGACAAGACCCGACGCTTCATTAGGCGCGTCCTAAGATGCTGCTCCAGCCCTGGCCTCGTCCATCTCAGCATACTTATCATTAAACGCAGCCTCATCAAAGTTTGGCATCATCGCCTTCACGACCTCCACACAAAAGTCACCAGCTGTAACAGCCCCATCGTTGAAGGCCTGCCTCACCTTTTCATCGGCCTCAGTCAGAATACCTATTTCTCTTTTAGCAGCGCCTCCAGCTGCGCCTCCAGGTCTTGGCACTTGCCACGAGTCCCCAACAGCTCCGACTCCACTCTAGAAATCCGACCCTCCAAGCTCTTGAGCTGCCCTTCCAGATTTGAGGAGCGCTGGTTCACCCGGACCATCTCCTTCTTTGTCTCTCCCAGCTCGGCCTCCAACTGTGACACTTCATGCATGGCCTTCTCACCCTACTCCTTTCATTCCGCCGACTGGCGCGGAGCCTCCTCAAGTTCGCGGTCTTGACTTGCCAGCTTGGACCTTAGGGTAGCAACTATCGAGGCATCCCTCTCGACTGCAGATAGTCGGTCAGAAAGGGGAGCTCCGGAATGGAGAGCCAACTCCTCGTCGCTTAGACGGTTGATGACTCCCAGCTCGGCAGAGGCCTGGAAAACCATTGAGCAACGGTAGAAGAGTTGCTGAGTCTGGACACACGCCTTCCTCAGCACCGTTAAAGGCTTGTCCAAAGTAATAGTTCGAGAGTCGGAGATCAGGGCAGAGGCGTCGACGCTCTCAAAGTTGAAGTTCCAATCCATGGCAATCTGCCCCAGCAGCGAGTTAGCCTGGGCGGGGACGTGGCATTTAGGCGCAGGCGTGCTGACCTCAGCCATCAAATCAATCAACTGCTCGGCTCCTATAGGCTCCTTATCTTCCCTCTTCCTGACAAGAGAGGAGACCTGATCGTTCGTTGGTTCGACCGGCAGGATAACAAAGGCAGCAATAACCGAAGGTTGGCCAACTAGAGGGGGGCCACACACTCGGCGAGCTTTAAACGGGTAGAACAGGAACCTTCGCCCCTCCCGCAGGCAACCCCAGCAGCGGGATTTGATTCAGTAGTTCGGTCAGTCGACCTCCGGGGAGGTAACCTTGTCTTCCCAGGCGCCAAAGACTTCACAAAAGACATGAGGCCCTCTTTCTTCTTGTCTTGGGGAGTGACAGGACAGTTGGTTGAAGGAGTGAAGTTCTTCTTTAAGCCAATATTATTCATCTTCCGACGGGTGAACCCTGGGCCGTAGGTATCTGCAAAAGCAAAACATACATAAAGTAAATGTATATACATATCAGAAGAATAACACACATAAGCAGACAAGAATAACACGGAGCCCCCAACTATCTCGAGGGCACGAAGGGTTCAGTCCAAGGAGAGTCAGGTACTTGTCGACCGCTATGAGGTCCGCAGGTGGGAGCCACACTTCTGAGCCCCAACCGCTTCCGTGTTTGACACATTTGAAGAGAACAACTATCTTTTTTTCCTTAGGAGTTAGCTTCACCTCGAGCCTCTTTAGAGGATAGGCGTGGTGGTACTTCTCGTCCGTTTCCATTCGAGTACGGACATTGTTCCGAAACCAACAGGGAATTGACCAACCTCTATCACGACGGTCATAAAGGAACATGTTTTTCTAATTTTTGACACTTGGCAACACCAGCCAAACCGGAGAATAACCTTTCATCCGGCCAACAGACCAGTAGTCGGAGGGACCTTCCGCAGTTATGCCTATTGCCAGGCCCATCATGAACCTGAGAGCATTAATAGAGGGTTGAAATCCCTCGAACAAACATACCCAGGCGTAGGCCACCAGGGTGCGAACCGACACAGCTGTCAGTGAGGCAATAGCAACGTTTATGCGCTTGAAGACCTCCTCGAAGTAGGGGTTCAAGGGGAAGCGCAGCCCGTACTACATGCACTTGTGATACACCGCTATGCACTCTTTCGGCGGGTTAAAGATTGTATCCTTCTCCTCGGGCACAACGATCAAATACCCCATACCGAAATCGTAGTAGTTGGCAATCTCTTCCGCGGTATTGGCAATTAGAATCTCTTCGCGTGCTGCCGTGTCAGTGTACTGGTGAAGGGGGACTTTGTATTTGACCTTGTCAAGTCAGAAAGAGTACTCACCCCCCTCCCCTCCCCCGGAGGGACCGGCCACAAAGACCGGGGCAGCCTCGAGTCTAAGTCTGATACATCATAAGGGGCAGGTTCGAGAGCTCGCTCCTCAACTTTTGTCTATACCTAGACGCGCCGAAGCCGCCACAGAGGCAGATGTATGAGCCACAGTGACCCCCCTGGCCCACAGAAGTCGATGGGTGAGGGGCACAAGTCTTCTCTCCCCCACTATCTCCCAAAGCGTTGGGAGAGAGGGTGCGGTATGATAGTGATTTTTGATGAGACCGTCTCATCTTTTCAGATTCTCTCTCATATCAGAAGAAAGAAAAGAGAAAAAGGGGCAGAGAAAAAGAGCAAAAAAATAAAAAGAAGATCGAGGTCCCTAACCTATTAAAGGCTCCAGAAATCGCTCAGGAAGAACACTTGGACAGCAAAGGTGGACATACGCTCCAAAGATGAAGAAGAGCAAAGAAAGAGATGAAGATTGGTAAGGTTTTTATAAAAGCGAAGGGGGGAGTGAATGGGAGAGGGAGTATATATAAAGAGAGAAGGCGAAAAGCCGTTAACTACCTAAAACTCCCTACACGTGTTGCTTTCTGAACGACCTACCCATCTCATCCCAAGGAATCAAAATTCAAAAAGGTAGAAGATGAAGAGGCAAGTTTGTACGTCATAAAAAAGAAGCGCGAAAAAAAGAGGTTAAAATCCAAACATCTTTTCATTAATTAAGCGACCCCTCAGGGTCGGAGTTCAAGGCAACTACGTAGGTCGGTAGACAACATATGCAAAATAAAAGGAAAAGAAGCTAAGTCACATTCTTGGCATGGCTCGGTTGAAGAGGAGGAGAGAAGAGCCTCAATCCTTGACTCCACTGCTTCCCACATCGAAGTCGGGAGGGGATATAACCTAGGACTGCCCGGACCTTCAACATCAGGCCCCCAGCCCCAGTCATCCGGGATATCCATGGGGTCATACACCTACTTCTCATCACTTCCACTCTCCTAGTCCTCCTCCTCAGCCTCATCATCACCATCGTCCCCTCCACCCTCGTCGCCCGAGGCATCATCAAGATCGGCGATCACTAGGCCCTGACGGTAGTCAACGTCGTCCCTCATCTCCCGGAAAAGGCCAGCAACTCATTCACATCAGCGTGGGAAAGCTCCGCCGGGGGAGAGCGGGCATGAGACTTGTAAGGGCTCCACTGATCACCCTCAACCCGAGGAGTGGCAGAGGTCGAAGGAAAGGACCTAGAATCTGGAATATCAGGATCGACATTCTTTGGCCTCAACCAGGGAAAGCATCGGCGACACCACTTATAGTCATACCACCCGGTCTGGGTGCAAGGATCGAGCCTCGACCTCATAAATAAGGAAGGTTTCCTGGGATGGCGGATGGCCAAAGGAAGTTCATTGGAGCCTGGGGCAAAGTATGACCTGCGAGCTATCATCTTGCACCCATCGACAATCCTTCGGACCGTTCAGGGGTATGGGAACTTGAGACGAGGGCCAACATACTTCGTAACCTCAGTGTTAACACCCCTCATAAAAATTCTGTCAATACCACCCAAGTCATAGCTACTAGAAAGAAAGGGATGCAAAGATGTGAAAGTATCCCAAGGAAGTTGGGAAGCTCTTGCACAGTGGTCCTCCTTTTATACCCAGGCAAAAGGAGTTCGAGACATTAAATTGCCTCAACCACCCTTGGAACAGACACCACGCGTCATGATGATGCATATCCCCAAGGGATTTTCTGAAAAGACATAACTGCGAAGAGAATATTCTGACGCCTTGAGCACACCAAAAATATGGGGCAATGGCTTTGGAAACCAGCACGGCATTTAATGAGGAGAAACGATAGGGCAACCCCCCATCGGGCAACAACCTAGATTTCCCGACACCGCCTGCTGCCAACCGAATGTTCATAGCTGACAGGAGACTTGCGCCTCTCAGCTGCCGAGGGGCAATTGATGGGGTCGGTAATCCACCGACCGCTATCCGCAAACCCAGACCCGGATTAACCCCACTTGGGGGGAGGTCTCAAAGCCTTCAGGGCTGATGTCGGGGTCTCAGGCCGGACCCTTCTGGCCAATCTTCAGAAGTGCGTCAATAGAGAACTCCAAGACCCTCAGCTCGGCCTCGAGGCCTGACCTATGATCGGACCAGCCGACCCCTAGCCTGTCCTAGCCATGGGCGTACCAAGACTCTCGGTCGTCTCGACCCCGAGGTAGGCCCTCAGACCCTTGCCTAAGGTAAGAAACGCGTCCATCTCACGTTCTTTCTCTCTCTCTCTCATGGAAACCTATAAATACCCGTTAATGTCCACTCATTAAAGGGTAATGAATTTCTCTCACTAAGTTCTCTCTTTAGAAAATGCCACCTTATTCCTCACGAATATGGTTCATCAAGTGCATAAAGGACTAACTTAGGCATCGTAGAGGGTCCCCTCGGATACCCTCGAGGCTCTCTTTGCTTCCTGTGCAGGCAAGGCAGGTCTGCTCCTCCAAGGAAGTCCACAAGCTAGAGAAGGGAAGAAGTGAACTGTTTGGATAAGAGCCAAGATCCAAATCAGTGTAGCTTAAAGAACTAAATCTGGTTTAGATCTGATTGTTTCATATCGAAACATTATAGATACCAGTTCTAAAAGTATATCACATAGGATTTTGTAATCAAATTTTTAAAAGAATTGGTTCTAGGAATGGTTATTTTCTCTCTCCTACAGGACGACTGGCATTAATCCACTCGGTTCTCGCTAACCTATCCAGTTTCTTTCTATCGGTTTTTTCAATTCCGATAACTGTGGCTAAGAAATTTAATGCTTTATTAGCACATTTTCGGTGGGATGGAAATAAATTGGAAAGAACGTTAAATTGGAGATCGATCAAGTTTCTCAACCTTCCAAAACACTTAGGAGGTTTAGGAATCAGAACATAACCTAAACTAATCAGGCACTCTTAGCCAAAAATGCATGGAGAATTAGTCCGAGTAAAGAGTCGCTTCCCAGTAAAGTCTTTATTGGGAAGTATGGTCATATCAGAAATTGTGAAGAATATCGATCATGTAAAAATAGGGGACCTAAATCAAGAGCAAGAAGGGGAATTATTGAGGGGAGGGAAGGTTGGGATGGAAGGTGGGGAGCGTTGAGATGATTGATGATAATGCCATAAATATCTTTCAGGATAAATGGGTAAATGGGTGTATTCCGGTTATTAAAACTTGAGTCGATATTGATGACCCATATTTTGGGGCAGCGAAATGGAAGATTCAATATTTTATAATGGGTGGAAGTGTAGACACTCAGATTCTGACCAGGTGGCTGCAGGAGTGCCCGACGAACACCCGATGATGATCGAACTGCAACACGACGCGGTTTTATGATGTTTTAGATGGTTTTTCTATAGAACGAATCAAATAATTACTCGGAAAAGTTAATTCAACATCAAGACCGTCTTATTCGTGTCATTACGGTCGCGTCAACATAAATTAGAGTCAATTCTGACACCGGGGTTCCGAATCGGTCCCGAAATACGCAGAGTCAAACCCGAGTCAGCGCGTTAGGCCGAGCGAGCCTTGAGACGCGCGCCCGAGGTCCATTGGCGCGCGACGCGCTAGGTCAAGAGAGAAGTCTTAATACCCAAGCAAGCATAATATTACGTATATCTCCTCTTTGGAAAGTTTTGAAATCGGATCTTAAAAATTCAAATCGCCTCACCCCAGGCGCCTTAATACCGCACGGAACCAACTTAGGCGCCCTAATCTTCGGTCGCAGGCCACCAGGTGCCTGAGATCTCGATTTGAGCTACGAGAAAAACTATAAATACCCCCCCCCCCCTCTCCGCTCATTTCACATTCAACTTCTCCTCCTCTTCTCCACGAGCTCCTTGCTCTTCCTTAGCATCGCACTCCGACAATAAGTACGACCCACTCGATTGTTTTCTTTTCGATACGCGAATCGGCACTACTCCTCGTAGTTCCTCGAGTCCTTGGCTCGATCCGAACGAAAAGGGGTGCCCGTGTTCGACTAGCCAACTAAGCCACCGTAGCGAAGCTCTGCCAGATTTGCCGCAGGAAAGCTAGGAGGATCCGCCTTAAGAAGTTGTATCGTCATTAGGTTGTCCTCTAAACACAACTTTACATTTCGTACTTTTAATTATGCACTGAGATAAGTCGAATCCATCTCATATGGATACTAGATCCATGACTCGTCGTAAACATATGTAACGTCCACAACTTCAACCATAAACACTAAAACACCCTAAACCAAACCCGAGTAGTCATGAGATCCGTTCTCGACCATCTATGCACCGTGTCTCGTTTAGTGTACACTCTGAGGATGCAACTCCTCCCAATGTGATTTACTTACAATTCGTATTTACCACTATCGTATGATTTACCGCTTTTATGACCATAATCGCATGCTAAATCACCTAACACGGAATTCGAAATGTAAACGAGCTAAAACTGAACAAGTGGTGGTTGAGTTCCATATTAATCTCGATGCTCACCCCTCACACGTGGTTCGACACATCCTTATTAATATTGAATCGATGCATCTTAAGTAGAATACCAGGTAAGGTATACCACGAGAATGACTAATACCCGTATTATCAAGTTAAAACTGATTTGCTAATACGTATAATATCTGGTACTCTCTACTCTTCTATGTGCATCTTTTCATGGCCTGCTTGTCACGTGAAATCGCATGCAAAGAATGTAAAAACAATTACTTCAACGACAAAAAACTTACTTGTCCTAAAACAACCGACATAGCAAATACATAGGGTTTAAAACAAAGGATGTTATTGTACTTCCGCCACAATTGCGGAACAAAGTTATCAGCCTACCGATTGATTAGAAGAGGCCGCTACGTGCGGGCTGGATTGGGTGTTGTTGTCTATCGAACGTTGGCTTCCCAATACGTACCTTCACCCCTTACTCAGAATTTACAGTTTCCGGATGTCCGAAACCATTGGCAATGAGAGTCATTCTAGGCATGGAATGCTTAAGGGTACAAGTCTTTATCTTTAGGTCTCCATGTCACTCAGCTTTGAGCCGGCTAAAGATTAAAGTTAACTTGAATGGTTTTCGAGTTCCCAAAATTAATCGGTGGCGACTCCATCGGCAACGAATTCGTTTCACTAAAAAGGTTATCTTGCTAAACATATCGGCCTTTAAAGATTTACAACCACATCTCGATCGATTCTAACGAAAACACGGATGTCCCCACATCCCTCTAGTACAATTCAAATTATCAGCTAAATCAAGGTCCGACGCGTCACCCCATACGCGAGATTGGATTGGCCCCCGACGACGGCCCTCGTGGGTGGCCGCCGCGACCGGGTCCCGTGCGGGTGCACCCAGGGGGAGCAGTGTGGGCGAGCGTCCACAGTTTGGCGACTCCGCTGGGGATTTGGAAACAAGTTTCCAGTGGTGGTGTAACTCGAACGAGGTCGGTGAAGCACATTTCTTAGTTCCTTTTTTGTGGTCACCATAGGTTTTGGCCCTAAAAAGCCCACCTTAGCCAATTTTAGGACCAATCGACCTTTTCGCGGTAAGATCCTTAACGGACTCACGGAGAGACCCTCAATTGACGTTCCGGCCGTCCAAGGTAGTCACGCATTCTGTGAATATGCCAAGCGAACTGCACTGAGCGAACGGGACAACACTCACCTCCTCCGGTGACCCGTCGCCGCCTAAGCAAAGATTATTCGTGGACGGTAGCCTACCCTAGCCTACCCGTGTTTGCATCCTGCATGAGTGTATGCATTCCTAGTTATGTGTAGCGTGTTGTGACAACCCGAATAAAACATTAAAATCCGGATTTAACCACGATAACATATTCAACTACACCCAATGTAATCCCCTAGAACTTCTAACGCAATAAAGTGGCGAAAACACTGTAGATATGGGATTGTAACACACTGTAACTATTTCTTGATTAAATAAAAACGGTAAGTCAATACATAAGCCATAAAATAAAAATGGCTACAAAATAAAATAAAATAAAATCCATAAAACGGGTTATAACAATCCATAGTTCAAATTATTAATCAACGAAGCAGAATCCGTAACTACTAGCTCGCTAGCCCACCCGAAGGGAAACACATATACCTGTCATGTTAAAAAAATAACAACCATAATCAGTGAGTAGCAACGACAACGTTCTCCCAGCCATATTACAAGATTTTAAAACTGTAATTGCTACTATTTTATGAAAATAGTAAAAACAGAAAACATTGAAACATCATAATAAAAATAAGCTTTCGGTGAAAAACTTCACGAATCGAAACAATAGAATAAAAATGAGTTTTCCGAAGAAAACATAAAACATTTGCTAATTTGCAAACCAAATAATATCGATAATAATAAAATTACTCAAACTGGCGTTATGGATAGAATTAGTGTAGAATCTAGACTTTTACTAGAAAAAAAACTAGAAACTAGCTTTGAGAATTGTAGCCTTAACACATAACAGGCTTCAGTCTCTAACTAGGCAACTCAACTATAACAGGACTACGTGCAACAAGGTCCTGGTTTAAGTGGTGCACACACCTCCTAGACAACAATTATGTCTAGTTCAGCTGACGGAGACTAACATGATGCCCATACTCTCTTCTGGGCGAAACTACGCGCAGTTCAACGACCAAATGTACCCCAAATAGACACACCGGCTTTATAGTTGATGGCAAAAACGTACATCCCAGACTATATTACTGTAAACCCCACATTTGTTCTTATTCCATAACTCCAAAACAAAGTCACTATCGATATTCAAATGAAACAATCATTGTAAATGATATGGAGATAAAAGGAAAAATCATTACATTCTAAAACAGGAAACTTTCTATTTTAGGAAACTTTTATTTTTAGAAACTTTACTAAAAATAGCATTATATCAAAATATCTAAAATACTTGTTCATACTAATACAACATTTTTTTGTAAAAAATGTAGATTTATACAACTAATACTTTCGGCCTTAACGATATTGGTTTCTAAAATAAGGATAAATGGGTAAATGAAATTATTGAATATCAAACAAGTGTTTGTTAAATTATTAAAATATGTAAAACACCTTATTACTACTAATTAGAGTGTTTCCAAAACTTATAAAACTAAAATTTCTTAATTATTAACAATTTTGACAAAACAAACATAAATGAGATTTTACAGCAAATGTCAAAATAAATCATTTAACGTCTTTCATTTCATTAAACCATTAAACAAATTTAGAATATGATAAGGGGTGATTTAACTTATAAAGTTTCAGATTTCAATATTTTCAAAATTGCAGGAAAAGTAATTCATTTAGCTGAAACGGCGTATTTTAATAATAAATCGTAATTTTATCTAAAAATCAATACTATCATTTTAAGCCTTCAATAAATAGTATAAAAATTATTTAAAATAGTTAAAATACATTTTTGGATATTCTGTCCAGAAAAATAAATTTTCTAGAATCTGGAAAATCGGTTTTTAAAGAGTTTTCTCGTTAATCATCTAATCTCGACAATAACGATTAATAAAAATAGTAATTACAAAGCGGTTTAAATTTCAATACCCAAAAATTGTTATTAAACCTACAAATTGATATTTCCAGAAACTTACAATTTTCCCAAAACGTCAAAATTCCAGAATTCATAAATTAGGTAGAATCGACTTTTAAGCCCGTTTTCACAACTAACGATCTTTTTAATAAAAGTGTCGTTCCTAATTTTTTTATTAAAACACTAAAATCATTCAAATACATATTTCATAAGGAAATGTCAGGAACATTTTTTTCCAGATGCAAAACAAAATCAAAAATTGGGAATTAAAATGAGAAACATGGTTTTAACGATAAACGACGATTTAAAGAGATTAATTAATTCACCCACTTAAAAATTCTGAAAAATTATGAAAATATTCAGAAAATTCTTTTTCGCCAGAATGGTCAACCATGACGAATTTAGACTGGAATAAAATATTTACGTACAAGAACTAAAAATCAGTTTTTAATCGTTTTTGTCCGAAAGCGGTAATAATTCGATAATCAATGCTTAAAATATCAGAAAAATACAAAATTATCAAAAATCATCAAAAATATCATTTTTACAAAATATATTCATATTTTACATGTTTAGGCCGAATATTACGTTTTTACAAAACAATACATCAATTTAATGGTTAATCTTGTAAAAGCGATAAAAATACCGAAATATGCAAATTTACGACTTTTAAAAAATTTCCAGAATATGAGACATACATATATTTTCAAAAACAAAATTATAATTATATACTTGCAATTACACAAATAAAATCATGCAATACTGAGTAACATCGACGTTACCTTCATTCCAAATCCGAGTCTACGATAAATTCGTCGGCTTCGGGATCGTCCAAGAATCCTACATTGCACGACATACGTGGTACAAAAACACCATGAGAAAACTAAAAGAATCAAGGTAAATAACAATCGAAAATAACATCGATTATTACCTTAATGAAGGAGACAGAAAGGGGGTCGAAATAAGAGGAAAATAAGAGACGGAAAAGGATGATCAAGGACTCGATTTTAGACCAAAAATGTTGCACTTGGATGCTGTTCAGAGGTGACAAATGAAGAGGGAAATGGAGAGTTTTGCCTTGATTAATTTGGTGTATGAATGAATAAAAATGTGAAGGGTTTATAGCATGCATGTAGGCATGTAGCCTTTTAAAATTGATAAAAGCAAGGCCAAATGTACATGAAAATCTTGGCCAAAGTGGATGAATAATGGGAATAAAATGTTTATATGAGTCATAAGATTAAATGTGAGGAAGAAAATATCTAAAACCTTAAACTATATGTTTATAAAATGAAATGTTATAAAAATGTAGAGGTGGTGTGTGTATATGTGTGTGACATGGTCATGGACCAAATGAGTAAACATGAGTCCCAAAATAATTTTAGGTTGATAAAAATAAGGATCGTAAAATTATTAAAGGCATTTCAAAGCAATTCGAGTAAATCTCGCGTTAGAAACTAATGATTTACCAAACTTCGTAATAAAATCATTAAAGGTTAAACTTTCATAAATAAATAAAAAATATTTCTTAGTTGAAAATATTATATAAATGTGTTTGGACATTTTGAAGAAAAATAAATAACTCAAATCGGAGTTCAAAACATTAGTTCGTTGAAAAGTACAATTCTTCACGAAAAAATAAATAGTTTGCGATGAAAATTTTATAAATAGCGTTATGATAGGAAAATAAAATATTTAAAATCTTTTAATGAAATTAAATAATATTGGACTCGAAAATATTATGAAGCTTGAAAAAGAAGAAAACTGAAGGCAGAAAAATAATAGAGTCATGACGGAGTCACAACAGAATAAATAACAGCGCTGGGAAAATAGCGGGTGTTACACCCAAACACCGTTTTCGTAAAGGACATCTTTTTCAAAACTATCTTTTAGCATCGTTACTCGGCCAAAATCAAATTTATTTTCAAAAAGACACCCTAGCGCCATCACCCTGGCTAAGTTCACACTTATCGTTTTCGAAAATCATCTTTGGCGCCATTTACTTTGGCCAAAATGAAACTCGTCATTTTCAAAAAAAAAAAAAAAAAAAACAAGCAACGATATATCGTTATTATCACCAAACTCCCAACCAATGGGATTAAGGTATCTAATCAGTTACATTTCGTTTTCAAAACATTTTCGCATATACCGTTACTATCACCAAACTCCCAACCAATGAGCCGGGATTAAGGTATCTAATACGGTTACATTTTTTTTCAAAACATTTTCACATATACCGTTACTATCACCGAACTCCCAACCGATGGGATCAAGGTATCTAATACGGTTACATTTTGTTTTCAAAACATTTTTGCACATACCTTTAGCATCGCCGAAATTTCAATTAATGAAGTTAAGGAATTTAGCACGATTACACTCACGAAATATTTTTACACATACCGTCATTATCGTCGAAATCCTAATAAGTAGGATGGAATCAACAAGTACGGTCACACGTTCACTCGTTTTCTAAAACCACTATCACCGCCTTAATCCCGTAATAGGAATTTGGCCATACTTTCAGAGCACCGTTACGGAACCGTGCTTTCTCAAAAACACCTTTTACACCGCCAACGTCGAACTCCTAACTAATAGGAGTCTCGATAATAATGCGACATCACAATTTTCATATATCTTCAAAACCGGTTCTTTTACAAACCATATTTTTTGCAAAATCACAACTCACACTTTTGCTATCGTCGAACCCTTGACACCCACGTAGCAATACTTTCCGACATATCACAAGCGATGTCACTAAACCATCGTAACGTCGACTTCAAATTTCCATTTTCAAAGACTCGTTTTCCGAAAAACATCTTTTTCTAAAAACACCAAAATTCTTTGATTCCGAGCTGGGATCAAGATCAACTTCTTATGTCGTACAACCGTGCGATTAACTGCCTGTGTTAGTTATTATGGTTGCCTCCGTTCGAGGTTTTACATTTTAGGTCGTCTCATCTCGAGAGTCCTCCTTAAATCTCACCTAGAGATTTATGTCAAATCGTCTCGTTCTCGAGATTCGAGTCTATTAGGCGTTTCGTCAAATACACCAAATGTCTAAATTAAAGCACCCAGTCCCTAATCCGATGACCGCAAACACGCGCGAATCAAGGGTCTCATTCCCATGTCGCTCGCTTATGAGCATCCCTCGAGTCTTTACGTTGTCCGGTGAGTCTGTGCTAATCTCCAACATTGTCCAGCAGAATCATACTCCAACATGTCCGTAGATTCAAACGCCCTCAAAGGCATCTGCAACAATGTTAACACCCTAAACGGATTAGTGTGTAATGTCCATGCTTCGGTAACCCGTTTGACTTCCTCCGTTCGCTAAATTAATAGCCGCCTCCCTTTCCTAGAAAGTAGAGACACTAAGAGCGAAACAAATGCCAATTCGGGTGATCACGATGTCCGAGAACTTACCCCGAGTAGGTCATTCCAATGTTCTGCACGGTCAAAACCTCCTAATGTCCATACGGAGATAACCTCAAGACCTCACAAAACCATATCTAACGAAGTAAGAATGTCGCGGAAAAAGTTTACCAAAATCAACTCATCCTATACCGAGGCCCTCAAACACCTAGTCGATCAAGAGCTACTCTTGCCCATGGATCCCACTCCGGACCCACCAATCAACAAACGAAACAAAAAGTGGAGTCCTAATGACTACTGCCTATTTCATCAAGGTAATGGGCATGGTACCGAGATATGCTTTACACTAAAGCACGTCATCCAAAACATGATCGAGGAAGGAATGTTCCCTCACTCGAAATGGCAAAATGCAGACTTTACTTTCAGGAACACCGAGGGAGAGATAGTGACATCGGTAGTTGTCACAAGTTATTTCAAACCCCTCGACAGTCCGCCTACAGAAACCAGTCCAGACCACCCATCAAGGGTTGCGTCTCCAGAAGACTACATAGGCTCTCAAACCAAGAAGACAGTTACGATCCCCAGACCATGTCAATGTCATAATAGGGTCGAGTCATAGTATTTTTATTTCATTTCTAGCATCATTTATCACATCGAGTCGGAGGTCCAGAGGGGGTCTGTCCTCGCCTCCCAAAAGAGTCATGTCACGATCACATCGTCCTCATATTAATATTTATAAATAGAAATGAACTTTTCTTCTTTACTATGCGCCTCGACAATCGCTTGATTTAAAATGATACAGTATTTTGCTTACAACTCGATACTATGCCATTTATCGATAGCAATAAATCAAACATAAGGGCTCCAACAAACAGCCCACCTTATTTCACCCCAATTGAGATCAAAGAAACCATCCTAGACTCTCAACCCAAACCCGAAGCCGATTTCCTAGCCAAAAGCCCGATAGAGGAGACTCACACAACCGACACCTGATCCGAAACGGACACACCCATATTAGTCAAACTAGACTTCCTAATAATCAACAACGCGGCCGAATACGAGGCCTGCCTAATAGGGATAAAAGCCGCAGTAACACCAAAGATTAAAAACCTTAGAGTCCACAGAGATTCATCCTTAGTAGTAAACCAAGCCACGGGCATTTGGAAGGTTTATAATGTAATCCTAGCTCCATACCAAACCAAAATCGAGACAATTTCCTGATAGTTCACCGAAATAGACTTTATACACATACCCCGTGAGAAAAATAAATTCGCGGATGCCCTGTCCAAATTAGCCTCACTAATAAACATGCCCGACAACCTCTTCTCTAGATCTATGCCTAACTGTGTAGAAAGAAGTAAACAACCCACCTATATCCACAACATCGAAACCGATTTACACCTCCGAAAAACCCTGGTACAAAACAATCCTAGACTTTAAAACCAACGGATCATACCCACCCAATACAAGTGCCAAAAACAAACGAGCCTTAAGAATACAAGCCACCCACTACGTCCTAGACCAAGGACTATTATACAAACGAACCCCACAAGGAGTACTCCTTAGGTGCATAGACAAAGCCTAATCCAAAAAAGTCATGGAAGAAGTACATGACGGGGAATGCGACCCCATATGAGCGCACACGCATTAACGCGTAAGATAATGAGATTTGGCTAGTACTGGACAACCCTAGAGGCAGACTATCGGCATCACGTCCGTCATTGTCACAACTGCCAAATATTCGCCAATATCCAACACCTACTACCATATCCACTCCACACCACAACAACACCCTGGCCCTTCTCTACCTGGGGAATAGACATTATAGGAAAACTACACCCATCCAGAACCGGCAGACAATGTTTCATACTAGTAGTCGTTGATTACTTTACCAAATGGGTAGAGGCAGTCTCATACACAATATTAACCTCCAAAAAAGTACTCAAATTCCTACAAAACAACATCATCTGCCTCTACGGCATACCACATGAAATCATTAGTGACCAGGGGGCTCACTTTAGGACCGACACCCAAAAACTTCTAGACAAATACAAAATCCAACGACACAAATCATCCCCCTACAGACCTCAAACAATCGGGGCTGTAGAAGAGGCAAACAAAACCATCGTCACCATCCTTAAAGAAGATGATAGACAATTACCGGGATTGGCCAAAAAAAATACGCTTTTCATTATGGGGGTACCGAACTTCCTACCGAACTCCCACCGGAGCCACATCCTATTACCTAACCTACGGTTCCGATGCCGTACAACCTATAGAATTAGAAATACCCTCATTAATGATACTAGCCGAAAGCGGCATTCGTGAAGAAGAGTGGAACCAAAAACATTACGACGAGTTAGTACTCCTAGACGAGCGTAGAATACATGCACTATCCAACGTGCAAGCTTACCAACAAAGAATACAACGAGCCTTCAACAAACGAGTTAAGTGTCGAAACATACACGAAAGAGATCTAGTAGTTAAGTCCGTACCTTGTCAAGAAAATACTCACGGGAGGCACCGTGATCATCACCGACCTATACGGTCAAGAATTCTCTCATCCTTATCTCCAAGTTAAGGGTGAAAACCCGAGCAACAACGCTTTAAAACAATTCGCATCGATAATTAGCATAACGAGTCTAAAGCAAAACCACTCGCATTTTTACGAACTACGAACATGGTTTGATTCCCTCTAAACGCGGATTCGTAAGCAACCCTCGGAGGGTATAACCAAAACTAACAAAATACAATATTTGATTCATATGCAAATCGGAACCATCCCACGTTCCGATTAACGAGTGGTTTCAATGACAAAACACAAACGACGAGCGGAGGATGGAATGAAAACTCGAAAGGGCGCTCCGGGCAAAATGAAGAATCGAGTTGCGAGCCGTCGTTCAAAAAAAAACATGACGAACCAAGGACGAAGTGAAAACCCGAAAAGGCGCTCCTGGCAAAATGAAGAATCGAGTTGCGAGCCGTAAAAAAAAAGGAGCAAAAAAAGAAGCAAAATAAAAGGTGAGCCGAGGACGGAGTGAAAACCCAAAAGGGCGCTCCGGACAAAATGAAGAATCAAGTTGCGAGCCACCAAAAAATAATAATAAAATAAAGTGCTTCTGGTGAGCCGAAGTCGTATGCTCCCAAAGATACTATTTATGCACTTATAACCACAAACTAAGACAATAGTGTAGGGAAATAAGGGTCGAACCACAGAGAAGACAAAGTAATTTAAGTGAATTAAAACTAGCAATAATTAATAACTAAGAAAGGGGGTGATTGGGTGATTGAGTAACTAAAACTAACTAATAAGCAAACAACGAAATCGATAATAATAATGGATGAGTACAGATAATTAAAACGATCTCGGGTAAGAATTTTCCACAACTGATTATCCAATTGATCATAGACTAACAACTTTCTCCTAACTCTTGAGCAAACTATCGTGGGAAGTAAATCCCGAATCTCACACGGATATTATTTGACTCGAAACGCGATAATCAAATAACCTAATTATCAAACAACCTAATACATGCGATTAAGTTTAATTCAATAATAGCATTAACGAATAGAGAACGATAGAAGTGACGACCAATAAAACACGCGATTATTAGTTCGAATCACAAGTTAAATCTCTCTCTAACCTAGATATGATGAAACGCATCCAATATTAAGGCTAAAGATTGTTACTTTATCTAACGGTTTTGAACAATTACGGATTCAATCGCTAGAATAACAATAGATTGAAAATTGCAAAGATTAATTAGCTACTTTAATCTAAACATTCGACAATCATGCAAATATGAACGGAGAAATAACAATACTCAAGAGATAGAATAAAGAAGAATTAAAGTCTCACAATTGACTAATTAGAAGCTTCAAATCTCAATCCGAGAAGAAAGGCTTAGTTCCTCATGCTAGGGTTTTTCCTCTTCTCTTATTGCGAAAGTAACGTGAATTATTATGATATGAATGATTGATAATCCCCCACTAATAGTCTTAATCTAATAATATGTAGTCTAATGATAATAATAATAATAATAATAATAGGAAAGTCTAGTAATTTCCTAACTCTAATAATAATATAATAATAAATAATAATTAAGTTGACACGGAACACGAAGTAGTTTCGTCTTCAATTCCCGAGCTGCGCTTTGACCTTTCACTCGGTTTGGTTGGGCTTATTCTTCACATTCTCCGTCTCGAGCCCAAATCACACAACACGGAATTAAGAGCTCTAAAAATCGTCTTTTCTTCAATAAAACACAATTTCTTAGATAAAAGCAATTAGACGATTTTCACTCTAAATCCGCATCTTTAACCACCAAATCTAGCTCAAATTCCCGTCGTAAACACATATAAAATACGCTAGATTAGCTTCTCATTAATGCAAAATTAATTAAATTAAGCCTTTGTCGAGGCCCTTTACATCGAGCATCTACTACCCGGCTAATCCGGAAAAAGGACAACGTGTCAAGTAAAACCTCACAAAAAACTAGTACTAATACGCCACATAATATCAATTAATACAACATAGTAATAACGTCATGGCCCTACCGGTCAAACTTTTCTTTTCCCTTACCATTCGGGTGTGCTTCTTCGGGTCTCTCACAACAGACCCTCTGATTGCAAGCCTCCACCCTTCCAGCTTGTCGTGAGCCCAGCCAATCTCATTTCCCCTCTTCATCCACATTTTCAATATGGGTCTTGCCAGTCTTAGCCCGTTTATATGAATTGACGGTTCTGGGATCGGTAACACTATTTTTGGTCAAGCGCTTAGTGGCATTAACTCGTGTAGTCTCCTTATCCTGTAACACTACGGTATTCCCGACCTTTGACTTGTTCCGCCCTGTCAGATATCCATGAACCTCCCGCCGGGTGCAGGTAGGAATTATCGATCGAACATTTTCTATGGGAACAGGATGCATAATCCTCCATCTCCAAGACATTTCGAACCCCCTAAAAGAATCTTCCTCACACGAATGAGAGTCAATAACGTCAGTAATAACCTCTGAGACAGTTTGCCCCACACTCATTTGGCGCATTAGCATGTCCGGGTAAATATAAACACACTTGCTTAAGGACAGTATCTGCATAGTGCGGGCCTGTGATGAGAACGGGAGCCCAATATACCCTTTGATATGCCACCATGGGACTGTCCACCTAATAGCAACCCCTTCATTAGCCTGCAAATAAGAAAACCAGCCTTCTTCGGTATAACCGGCATTCCATGGATGTACCACATTCTGAGGAGGGAAACCTTTGCAGCTATAACCCCTAATAAACTGAGGAAACTCGATTAAACCTAGCCTCTCTTGTAGCCAAACCTGCACAAAACCACATAAAGTCAAACTTTCGAACCAAGGCAAGTTTCGAATAAGAAAAGTAGCACCTCAACCTACCTACAGGATGATTCTAGAACCCTGAAAAGGAGCACGATGTATCCGTGCACGTATATCAAGACCCATGATAAGCTCACCCAAAATAAGCCAAGAGGGCGATCGCTTGTTCTCCATTTCTATCACAATATCCAAAACCCGAGGATTACCCCAGCCTTCATGCACCGACGCATCCTCAAATAGATAGTAGCATGCTACCACGATACTAAGAGCTCGCTTATGTGCTAAAGGCGAAATGTCACGAGAGAGTTCTTCCGTGAGAACACCTTCACAAGTAACACTAAGTCAATGCCACCTTCCCCAAAGAAAACATTAGCCTCCTCCAACAAAGGAATGTCCAAGAACTGAGGAAATGGTTCCACAGGAACGTCACCCTCAATGGGTATACAAGGACGAACCAAGTGCCATCCTCCTATAGCATCTAGCTCCTCGAGGAGAAGACAAATATCACCCCTCGGAAAAGCAAAAACATGATTCTTAGCATCCCAGAAGCGAGAACATGCCCACAAAAAGTCGTCTTGCACTTTAACTTGCTTTAAAACCATAACAGCAGACAAACCATCACCTAGCAAAACCTCAAGATCACCCTTATTGAGACGACCCATCCACCGGGCCAAGAGACTAACGAAACCCGACATGACTCAAAAAGAAAAAAAAAACAAGAAGCTAAAGATGATATGGGTAATTAATTATGTCTAAGACGAGCACCTCTAACCCGTATATATAGCCTTATTTGCACCAAAATTACGAAATCACGGAAAATTTCCATAACCGAGAATCAAACCGCCTCAGCCTGGGCGTCCCAGGCCCAGACTGCCCAAGCCCAGGCATCTCAAAACCAGGCCGCTTATGCCCGAGCGCCTGTGTCCTGGACCGTCAGCCTCCTGGCGCCTGAACCCCAAGCTATCAGCCGAGCATTACCTTGTCTGCTATTATTTGTTAACCCCGGACGATAGGAACGACCTCTTAAAGTCAGTTGGCCTCTTTCCAAAAACCAAAGCGAGCGATACAAGCACCATACAAGAATGAGAAGTCCCCACGGACAAGCGGACGACCCATTTTCGTTCACCAGATCCACCGGACTTGGACGTTTTTTTATTTTTTCTTTAGGGGGGTAAGTGAAGCTAAGGATTTGTCACGTCCCTAGCCAATCAATAAAACACCGACTAACCTAGTGAGTAGCTAGAGTAAGTCGGGATCGTATCCACGAGGACGGTATATCAAAATTTAGACTAGGTTGGCCTAAAACGGGACTAGGTTACCAAACAAACACAAAGAATGCAATAAAAGGAAAACTAATGATGGAGGAGAGGTAAGACTAAGCTAATGATCGAACTAACAAATAAACTAAAAGAACGATGGCTAACTAGGAGGATTAACACAAATATGGAAAGAAGTGGGGTAGGTCGGGTTCATAGAGGTAGAAGGGTAATTGGGGTGATCAAGGGTAAAGGTGCCTCCTAACTGCTAGAGTCGGTCCGGGCTCTCGCAACTTAGACCGATGTCAAGGTGGGTCCGGGCTCTCGCAACTTAGACCCTAGTCGGCGCTCTCGTGACTATGACTATTCTCAACATTTCCACAAAATAAGCAATCAACGAGAAGATGAACACAAGCATGGGAAGCATGGCCACTACAACTCACACAAGCATATCAACAAACACATAGAGTGCCTACAATGTGACTAACAACAAAGATACAACCTTTTCCCCTTAATCAACCCTAATCATCCATAATCTACCCCTAATCCCCCTACTAACCCCACAAAGAAACTACTCACTCATTATAAATGAGAAACTAACAATCACAAGAGAAAACAAACTCATAAACCAAACATCCATTATGAACAATGTGAACAATGATAAGAACAATATAAAAAGAGTGAAACTAGAATGAATAATCAAGGATTAGGGAAGAGAAGATTATACCAACAATACTATGATGAAAAAGATGAAAGCTTGCATTAATAGAAACCCAAATACAATCCCAAGGTTGTCAAGCTTGGAACAATCTTCAAGAATCCCTTAATCCAAGACTAATTACAATAATTATCTAAAGATTAACTAAGATTAAGGAAAGATTAAAGCTAATGAGTGAGAGTAAATCTAGGGTTTTTGAGGCTTAAACTAATGTAGGGTATGATAAAAAAAATGTCTTAAAATTACAAGAAGGGAGTATATATATGGGTACAAGAATGAAGGAGAAGAAAAGAAGAAGCCCGTGCTGCCTCTGTAGCTTCCCGACCGGGACGGATCATCCCGATCGGGACGGCTCTGTCATCCCGATCAGGACGGGATGGTCCCGACCGGGATGGGCTCACAGCAGCCATCTCAAAGTAGCACCACATCCCGAACGGGATGGGTCTTGTATGCCTTCCTTAAACACTCTTTGGTCCTTCCTTGCCTCTCATGGGCTTTCCACCGATTCTCGGGACTCGGGATCGGGTCTCTGAGGCTCGGGATTGGGTCCCAAGGTCTCGGGGTCGATTCCAAGGTCTCGAGTCATCATTCCTTTATCTCGTTGGCTCCAAAATGTGTATGTAATGAGTCGGAATCGCTCCAACTCTTCCAATTCGGCCTCGGGAACCTGAAACGAACTAAAGGAAGCATAAGAAGCCCATGAATCGCTCCAAAGGAGCGATTCCACAAGGAAAAAGGGACCAAAACACAACAAATAGGCACTACAAACTACACTTATCAGTAAGCTACCCCACCTAGGCATGTTGTAGCCCTATGTGGCATCGTCGGTACATATGTGTAGCCCTACGAGGCATTATCAATAAAGCATAGAAAGTGGTCTAACTTTTTTTTCTTTCGCTTTGAGCATAAGCGTCATAGATTGGGACAATTACACTCGTCTCCAGCATCGCACACGCACTCGGTCAAAATGTTTTAGTTACAAAACACCTTATGCATATTTCGCACGTCTTAAGTCAAACATTTTAATCGGCGTACTACTTGATCCAACTCCCGGCTCAAACTAACACATTTTAAGCATCCCGAAAAGCATTTTTGCACTCTTATGCAATCCTAACGCATCTGAAACATCTTAAATCACGAGCCATCTTGAAGTGATTACTTGTTATCTAAGTCACCATTTCGAAAACAGAAGACTAATAAACCAATCAAAGCACTAAAGTTTAAAATATACAAAATATACAAAATTCAAATACAAATCAGGTTTACAAACTAGGGAGGACCCCTAGAGGCTGCAGCTACAGCCAGTACAAGCTCACCGAGGATATCATCCAAACCCAAATCCTCCATATCAAAAGTAGGAGATCGACTTCGTACTACCTATACCCGCCAGCGTATCCATGGTAGCTGTCTCCGTATCAGGAACCCCTCCGGAAGGATTAACATGATCGGTAACACCCGCAGCCTGACCCTCAACCTCAGACTATCTCCCCACCTCGGCCCCAAACCTAGCTTCACCCTACGCCGAAGTCTCACCCCGTGACCGAGCCAGCTGATTCTTAAGTTCATAAATCTCGTCCTCCTGAGATCACAAAGTTTGCCGCATGCTGACCTCAGCTGCCTCAAGCTCGGTCACCCGCATCTTCAACTACGCCACCATATCCGAGACATTCTGCAAACATAAGCTACCCTTAGGAAAAGACATAACAAGCCTAAAGACCACCCATAAGGCACTACTTACCAATCGAGGCCCCGACATGTCATGAGACGAGGCAGCAGCCCTCCTCGACGCATAGGCCCAGAAGTGGTTGGCAGCTTGCCACAACCGCTGATGGGAAGCTGACGAAACCTGAAAAACAAAACCAAACAAGCCAAACAACAATGTCTAAATCCAAGTTCAAAGCGAAATCCCGAAACTTACCTGCTACACCCGGTAACGCCACTCCATCCCGACCTCCATCTCCTTCGTAGAGCAAGGAGGAAGAGGCTCAGTAAAGGTCACCCCGACCGCATCCACCCTGAGTAGTGTCAAAGGGAAGTCTATGGGCTGAACGGTGTCAGCCAGGTCGGCCAGCTGAAAGAAAAGCAAACCATTCAGAAAACAAACAGACACGAAACCATGAAAGTAAAACAAAAGGCAAAAACCGAACTCTTACCACAATGCGGTAGCAAGCTAGCCGCTGGCAGACGTGAGACACGTAGGAGGCACCAGTAACGTCACGCCTCCCTTTTCATCCCTGTTCTCGTGAGCCTCTGCAACGGTCGGAGGCCTGAACATGGTCCCGAGAGTATCAACCGTCACCCTGAACTCCTCAGATAGGCACTGGCGCGCCAACCTCTCGCCCAAATACCACACTGGGCGGAACAGTGCAGGGAGGAGCATCCTCCTGTAGCTCCAAGGCCTCAACTCCGGCCCTACATACCCAAGCAGACCCCCATAGTTGGCCTAAGGACGGGCAACGAACTGCATAACCAACTCTACATCTTAAACTCCAAATCTTGGGGGCTACCTAAAAAAAGCAAACAGTAAGAAGGAAAACTTACGTCCTCGAGACGCATCTGGTTCACCAGTACATTCTCCGTCGAGTAATGGCTCGTCGTAGTCTTGGTCTGAGCCAACCACCACTCGATCCCAGCCAGAAACCTATCCAGGCGGACACGCACCGTCTTAGGCAGCAAGCGTGGGAAATAGGAACAGACTCAGGCCTACAAAACACGGGATACCGTCAGCAAAACCAAACCAAACTAGGCAAATCCCGAAACCAAATAAAAAGTCAATGACTAACCTCCAGCACGAGACCTGGACCCACAATGGGTACTGTAGAGCCAGAGTCCACCCTCTGCGGCCTCACCATGACCTGTAGGTAGCGGGTCTGATACAGGTTAGTCGCATCACCGATATCAAAATAATCCTAGATTACTACTAACGGATAGCTAGCGGTAAGTGGGGTCAATTCTACAGGGAGGCAGGTTGAAAATTATAAGTTAGTCAATTAATCTATCGGGTCACGATTTTATAATGATTTGGGATGGACTGACAGTAACACAGAATTAATAAAAGTATGAATTAATGAATTAAGAAAATCACCAGAGTCGTCGGATCACTACAATTAATGAATTAAGAAAAGCATAGATACGATTCCAAATAATCAGTTAAAATGAGTTAAAGAATATCGACATGGTCCTCTCGGATCACTAGTCATCCTAGAAATCACCTAGCGGGCTCTCACTACGTATTAGGGATTCCTATCGATACAACGGGTCTAATCCCTTCCCGGGCTCTCGCTACGTAGGTCAGGATTACGAGATACAAATAATCAATTACGACCTATAATTAATTACTCGTCGTTATAATGTTGCCAGAGCGATTTAACTCATAAAAGTCGATTATTTAATCATAACATATAAACTCGGTTCAATTCGTAGTTCACCTAAACTCTATTGACGGAAAGATTAGCAACTCATATTTACAATAATAATGAAATTAACAGAATGAGACATGATGAAGACGGAATAATAAAACTAAAATAAAGAGGAGGAGGAAGAAGAAGAAGAAGAAGAAGAAGAAGAAGAAGAAGAAGAAGAAGAAGAAGAGAGAATGAATAATAATTACAGTAGACAAGAAAATCTAAGAAGAAGAAGAAGAAGAAGAAGAAGAAGAAGAAGAAGAAGAAGAAGAAATACAGGAAAGATAAGAAAATAAAAAGTTACAGTAGATGAGAAGGAGGGAGATCAAGGAAGAAAAGAAAAATTACTGAGATTGAAAATTGCTAGAATGAGATGGAGGAAATAAGAATAATAATAACCCGAAATAATAAATACTAGAATTTGAGAAATTGCATACTAAATATTTACAGTGAACTCTAAACTAAACTAAACCAAAGAAGAGGTGTGAATGATGAGATTAATGAGGAAAAAGATACCTTAGATTAAATGACAGTACGCCTATTTATACTAATCGGATCTCTAAATTAACTACCCACAAACTTTCCCCACTAACTATAACACCTCAACCTCCACTACTTTTACAGTATACGTAAATAGAGATAATGGGGGTAAAAGAATCTTGATGCGCAAGGGGGGAGATCGTGGGTAGTTTAGACAAAATATATGCGCTGAATTTGAATTGGTCTTATGATGTAGTAAATCCCAGTCTGCAAACTGATTTCTGCAGTCAGTAGACTAAGATCCCAGTCTGCTGACTGATTTCTTTAGTCTTGGTTAGTCTTGTCTTCAGTCTAGGCTTCTGACTCTTCCTCAGTCTACAGACTTCTTGGTCTGCTTTCTTAGTCTACAGACTCCTCAGTCTGCTTTCTTAGTCTACAGACTCCTCAGTCGGCTTGTTTTGCTGCACTTTCGTATGGCCAAAGGATTGGACCTTCTTATTTGGGCTCAGCTTTATCTCCTCTTGATTTTCGTACAATGAATCGATTTTAGAACTATAATGATTTTTGACGTAATTTTGAGCTCTTTTAACTACTCGGTCTCGATTATCTTCAAAACAACAAAGAATACCCGAGTAACACATATGGGAGAAAATAACGTAATCTGATTCCTAAAATTAATAAAATGACACGGAAACACGTGCCGAAATAGATGAAAAATCGAATAGGAACGGCACGCATCAGGGTCATCTCCGCAAAAGCTGCGGTTACCCAGTCAAAACGTCCCAGCTGACTCAAGTCGGTCAAGAAAGGCAAAATCCTAGTACTAAACCTCTCGCCCTTATCCGAGAAGTGGGTCGACCCTAGGAAGTACCACAACCACATACGGGCGTTCTGCGCCGCCGTGTTGGGTACTCGACCCTCTAAAACCACCACCCTCTCAAAGTGGTCGGTGATGTATGAACTAACTAAAGCATGGGGCGTGCTGAAAGCCGAGGGCTCTAAATAGTCCTCGATCCAGCCCCAAACCTCCGCACTATCTGACCTAGGACCCTCCGGAGCCCACCTAATGGACTCGGGACCCCAAGGCAGCCCCGTAATAACCCCAAAATCTTCTAAAGTCATGCCGACCTCACCAAACGACATATGGAATGTCGAGGTCGTGTCATGAAAACGATTTATCATCGCCCTAATCATCATAAAGTTGCACTTAGTCTTGCAACCAATCAACCGGACCCAAAGTCCGACTAAGGGACCTAGAGTCGCCCCCATAACTATATCTCCTTAGCCACGGGGCTAAGCTTCTGTGCGTAAATCTCTAAGCACGTAGTGAAGCCTGAGAAGGTCCTCATCAGACTCGGGGGCTGCAAACCGACAGTACGTGCGTAAATAAACAAAACTAGCACAAATCAAACTCAAAACATAAACCTATAGCAGAAATCAAGGTACTCACCTGGCCGTTTACAATGCAGCTGGATACGTGCAAGTCTGGACGGAGCAATAGTTGTCGACCGTCCCAATCCCGAGCCCAGACGGGATCCTCATAAGTGACCTCCTCGGCCTCATGAACGGGCCTAGGAACGTGCGTCCTCCTACGGGAAATCTACACCTCGCGACTCTATCAAAACTAGCCTCATCTACGGCCCCAGGCTCAAGGCGCTGCGAAGAAACGCTCCGTCGCCTTTTACGGGCCACCCGAGGAGTCAACGAGCTCAACCCGGTAGCCTCACCACTAGTACCAGAAGTAGGGACTCCCTCGAGACGTCCTGTACCATCTCCAGCAGCAAAATAAAACAAACAATGCACCTCGGGTCAGGTCAATACAACCCAAACAGGTCAAAATAAGCTCAAAATTTCGAAAAGCATTATCAAAATTCTGAAAAGCCCACTAGCATCCATTTTCGACCTCGGTCAAAGTAAAAGTGGTATCGGGAAAATCCGACATCGTTATGATATCATTTGATCTGTCGTAAGTATCACAAACTCGCACGGAATGACCTAGAGTACATTCCAACTTACGAAAATCGACATATGAGCTACCCATAGCACCACAAGCAGTAATCGGGCAAGATTACGAGAGTCAAGTATGAGAATAATCGGGAAATTGACCCTTAAACCCTAGCATTTCAGTTTTTACTCTTGGGAAGCCATTAAAGTACCTCCAAGCTTTCACCTCAAGCAGATATCTACACTATCAAGCTCTATTCTACCCTAATTCAACGAAGAGACCAAGAGTAAGCATCGAAACATAGAAAAACCAAAATACCCAAATCGATTTTAGTTATTTAGCATAATCGACCCACAACTACACCGATTAAGCACAAAATGACAATAGGAGCGTAAGGAACACTTACCCGGAGTCGACATGATCGAATATGACGAGAATCAAGTCAGAAATCGGTTGAGCAAAGTCGAAAGTGCGAGTTTGAGGCGATAGTGGTCGTGTGCTCGGATTTTAGGACGAATAAACCCCTCCCTCATCCTTCGCAGCTATTAAACAAAATCCGATAACCAAAATCCAAAACGCCTCAGCACGGACGCCTAAGGCGCAGCAGAACAGGCGACTAATTCTGAGTTGCTGGAGGCTAGGGGCCTCAATTTCAAGTCGCCCTATAACGCGCGCCTGACCTTGCAGTCCATGATGAAAACCGAGATGATCCAAACGCAATTCTCAATACCCATGTGTCGCACGTTCGCGTGCTAAGCAAAATAAATGATGATGGGGCAGTTTACTCCTCCTCAGCAGACTAAGCAAGTCTTATTACCTCCCCGGCTCCCCCTAATGGAATAACTAAAGTCAATCTATCTCTCCCCCAGTGGGATAAGCAAGACATACGAAATCCCCACCTAGTACGACAGCCCGTACTAAAACTCATGGCAACCCCGAATACACTATCCTAGCAAGAGCATCTCACAAGCCGGCACAACCCGTCACGCAAACCCATGAAAATCCTCCAGTGGTACCTATCGACTCGGAATGACCAAATTCAAGCGCAAACCAATTACCCTAGCAAATCCCCGATCTAGAGCAACCAATTTACACCTCCTGAGGAAAGCCATAAGTCCCTAAAGCAAATGCAAACACGAAGCCAATGCAAACACCATTATGCACTCGCCAAGAGTTTATACGACAAGAACCGAAAAACAGAATTAACCCCAAATCTAAACAATCGCTCACCAATACAGAATAGCCCATGTATAGTCGGAAACTGTCCCAAAAAAAAAATAAACCAGAGATAGTCAGAAACTATCTCGAAGAAAGCAATAGTCCAGGGATAGTCGAAAACTATCCCAAAGAAAGCAAAAGTCCGGGGATAGTCGGAAACTATCCCAAAGAAAGCAATAGGTCAGAGATAGTCGGAAACTATCCCAAAGAAAGCAATAGTCCAGGGATAGTCGGAAACTATCGCAAAAAAAGCAAGAAAGTAATAGTCCAGGGATAGTCGGAAACTATCCCAAAGAAAGCAATAGGCCAGAGATAGTCGGAAACTATCTTAAAGAAAGCAATAGTCCAGGGATAGTCAAAAACCATCCCAAAGAAAGCAATAGGCCAGAGATAGTCGGAAACTATCTCGAAGAAAGCAATAGTGCAGGGATAGTCGGAATTCATCCCAAAGAAAGCAATAGGCCAGAGATAGTCGGAAACTATCTCGAAGAAAGCAATAGTCCAGGGATAATCCCAAAGAAAGCAATAAGCCAGGGATAGTCGGAAATTATCTCGAAGAAAGCAATAGTCCAGGGATAGTCGGAAACTATCCCGAAGAAAGCAATAGACTAGGGATAGTCGGAAACTATCTCGAAGAAAGCAAAAGTCTGGGAACGAAGATCCGTTCCAAAGAGTAGGCCAGAGGTAATCAAAAACTATCTCAAAGAAAGACCGGGAATAGACAGGATTCTGTTCCAAAGAATTAAAACCCAAAACCAACGCAGCCACCTGAGAGGGATAAATCTAACTTAATGCAACCACCCGCAAGAGATTAAATCAGAAGCAAAGCCACTCGTAAAAAAAACTTAATCAAAAGGTCTATATCAAAAACCAAAACACTAAGCAATTAAACAACCCAAAGTAAGACAAACAGGCACCAGACCAGAGCTTTGACAAACAACCACGGGTGAGAAAGTGAGGTATGATTTCTAAGCCTTGGCTGACGAGCCTTAATACATAGTCTAACGGACTTAAAACGACCCGAGCGGACAGCCACCAGGTCGTAATCCTCGATTGACCTGGGCTGCTATACTTTGACTTTCCCTTGCCCAAGCCTCAGTCAAAGTGGGGCCTTCTGTAGACACCCAGATTCAGACCTAGTGGCTGCAGAAGTGCCCGACGAACACCCGATGATGATCGAACTGCAACACGATGCGATTTTACGATGTTTTAGATGGTTTTTCTATAGAACCGATCAAATAATTACTCGGAAAAATTAATTCAACATCAAGACGGTCTTAGTCGTGTCATTAAGGTTGCGTCGACACTAATTAGAGTCAATTCCGACATTGGGACTCCGAATCGGTCCTGAAATACGCAGAGTTAAACCCGAGTAAGTATGCGTCAGGCCGAGCGAGCCTCGAGATGCGTGCCCGAGGCCCATCGGTGCGCGATGCGCTAGGTCAAGAGGGAAGTCTTAATACCAAGCAACCATAAGGTTACGTATAATCTCCGCTTTGGAAAGTTTTGAAATCGGATCTTCAAAATTCCAATCGCCTCAACCCAGGCGCTTTAATATCGCACCGCACCAACTCAAGCGTCCCACTCTTGGGTCCCAGGCCACCAGGCGCCTGAGATCTCGAGTTGAGCTATGAGAAAAACTATAAATACCCTCTCTTCTCCGCTCATTTCAACACACAATTTCATAATCAACTTCTCCTCCTCTCCTCGAGCTCCTTGCTCTTCCTTAGCGTCGCACTCCGATACTAAGTATGCCCCACTCAATCGTTTCCTTTTCGATACGAGAATCGACACTACTCCTCGTAGTTCCTCGAGTCCTTGGCTCGATCCGAACAAAAAGGGGCACCCGTGTTCGACTAGCCAACTCAAGCCACCGTAGCGAAGCTCTACCGAATTAAGAAGTCGTACCGTCACTAGGTTGTCATCTAAACACAACTTTACATTCCGTACTTTTAGTTATGCACTTCGATAATGTCGAGTCCGTCTCATATAGATACTAGATCCATGACGCGTCGTAAACATACGTAACATCCACAACTTCAACCATAAACACTAAAACACCCTTAACCAAACCCGAGTAGTCATGAGATCCGTTCTCGACCATCTACGCATCGTGTCTCGTTTAGTGTACACTCTGAGGGTGCAACTCCTCCCAATGTGATTTACTAACATTTCACATTTACCGCTTTCGTATGATTTACCGTTTTATGACCATAATCACATGCTAAATCACCTAACACGGAATTAAAAATGTAAACGAGCTAAAACTGAACAAGTAGTGGTCGGGTTCCATATTAATCCCGATACTCACACCTCACACGTGGTTCGACGAGTCCTTATTAATATCGAACCGACGCATCTTAAGCAGAATACCAGGTAAGGTATACCACGAGAATGACTAATACCCGTATTATCACGTTTAAAACTGATTTGCTAATACGTATAATATCTGGTACTCTCTACTCTCCTACGTGCATCTTTTCATGGCCTGCTTGTCACGTGAAATCGCATGCAAAGAATGTAAAAACAATTACTTCGACGACAAAAAACTTACTTATCCTAAAACAACCGTGATGGGAAGGGATTTGTCGTGGATCCCACCACCAAATAATAACCAACTAAACCTAACACGTAGATAGGGTAAGTCGGGTCGAGTCCACGGGGACGGTAAAGAGGGTTTAAACCAAGTTTCACCTAAAGACTTGAATAGGTCTCTAGGCTAAACTAAACTAGGACGATAAGAAGGGAATAAACTATGACTAGGAACGAACTAGGTATAACAACTAAGGCTAAAGGATTCAACTAACTAAAGGAATAATCGCTAAGACGAAAAAGAAAACAAATAGAAAAAGAACTAGGATTAGGTCGGGTTCAAGGGTGATGGAATGATCAAGGAAGAGCAAGGGTGAAGGGGTAGTCGAGTTATCTAGGTATAGTCCGGGCTCTCGCTACTTAAACCGACCTAGAGGTTCCTCGCTCTCGCGCAAGAACCCATCCTAGCGACATACAAGGCCACAAGAAGGAAGGCAAGAAAACAATCATTTGCAACTACAAGTCATTCAAGCATTTCATCAAACATGTTCTATGCATATAACCAAGAAGCAACCAAAACTTCCACCAACAATCTATACAAACCCTTAATCACCCATTAAGACACCCAATTCCCCTACTAATCCTAGCAAGAGACTACTCACTCATGTTCAAGATAGTAAACCCAACACCCATAATGAAACAAACACAAACATGAACATTCATAATGGATTATTGAAGATTACTAAACATAAACACAAATGAAAACTAAATAGACGAGATTAGGAAGAAGAGGAATTATACCAACACTAGAAGATGAACAAAAGATTGAATCTTTGCATAAATAAACCCAAAGAAAGATCTCCAATGTTGTCAATAGAGTAGATTAACCCAGAAAGTCTTCAATATTACAAAGATGAAACTAGGATTAAACTAAGATTAAGGAAAGATTAAACTAAGATTAAGCTAATCTACACTAATCTAAGCTAGAGTAGTCTAAAGTATGTCTAGGGTTTCATAAGATAGTGTATGGTCTTAAACAATACAAAGGGAGGGTATTTATAAGGTTACAAGAGGAAAGGAGAATAAAAGAAGTGACGCGGCCTGTGCTGGGCTCATCCCGACCGGGACGGGTTGGTCCCGACCGGGATGGACTTGGTCCCGACCGGGATGGCTGGTCAGAGTCGCAGTTTTGTTTGCTCTTCATCCCGACCGGGATGGCTACTCATCCCGACCGGGATGGGTCTTGTAGACCTCCAATATGATCTCATAGGTCGCTATTTGCTCTTCATAGGCTTCTCATCGATTCTCGGTGCTCGGGATCGAGTCTAAGGGGCTCGGGAATGGGTCCCAAGGGCTCGGGATCGAGTCTAAGCTACCGAGTGATCGTCGCTTCTCTTCGTTGGCTCCAAATGTGTTGGAAACGAGTCGGAATCGTTCCACTTCTCCAAAATTGGTCTTAGGAGCCTAAAACAAACTAGAAGAAGCGTAAGTAGCCTCGAAAACCGCTCCAAAGAGCGATTCCACAAGAGAAACCGGGACCAAACACAAGAAATAGGCACTACAAACCACACTTATCAAACCGACATAGCAAAGACATAGGGTTTAAAACAATGGATGTTATCGTACTTCCGCCACAATTAAAGAACAAAGTTATCAGCCCACCGATTGATTAGTAGAGGCCGCTACGTGCGAGCGAGATTGGGTGTTGATGTCTATCGGACGTTGGCTTCCCAATACGTATCATCACCTCTTACTCAGACTCTACGGTTTCCGGATGCCCGAAACCATTGGCAATGAGAGTCATTCTAGACATGGAATGCTTAAGGGTACAAGTCTTTATCTTTAGGTCCCCATGTCACTCAGCTTTGAGTCGGCTAAGGATTAAAGTTGACTTGAACGGTTTCCGAGTTCCCAAAATTACTCGGTGGCGACTCTACAAATGGGCAACGAATTCAATTCACTAAAAAGGTCATCTTACCAAATATATCGACCTTTAAACATTTACAACCATGTCTCGATCGATTCTAACGGAAACACGGATGTCTCCACATCCGTCTAGTACAATTCAAATCATCAACCAAATCGAGGTCCGACATGTCGCCCCGTACGCGAGATCAGATCGGCCCCCGACGACGGGCCGCGTGGGTGGTCGCCGCGACTGGGTCCTGCGCGGGTGCGTGCGAGGCGAGCGGTGTGGGCGAGCTTCCACAAGAAGACATTGGAATAAGGTTAAGCTCGAATCGATTTTCAATGACGAGTAGTGCAGTAGGAATCAAGCTATTCCACTCTTTCAGGATAATCAAGAAAATTGCTGTTGTTGGACTAGAATCGACTCAGGTTTATACAGTGTCGAAAGTGGTTATAAGGAACTGATTCAAAAGGATCCGACAATCAGAGGGCTATGTGCTATGATCAAACCATGCCCATGTTTTATAAAAAAAAAAAAAAAGTCTTATGGAAGCTTCCATGACCGTCTTCTTGGAAGATCAGAGTTTTATTGGAAAATAGTGACAGATTCCCTCCCCATAGGCTTTGAAAGGGAAAAGAGGCATTTGACGGGACCATATCATTGTGTGCTTTGTCATTCTGAAGAAGACGATAATTATTCCACTAGCACTAAATCTCTAGGTCACCTATTTAGAGACTGTCGGATAAGTAGATCGCTCTGGAATGGTACTTCATTTGGTTTTTTACAGGATGGAGAACGCATGGATTTTCAAGAATGGCTGATGAAAAAGACTACAAAACTAATTAAGTGTGACGATCATTGGTTCAGATTATTTCATTTCATCAATGTGCTTTACAACATCTGGCTATTTAGAAATGAATTTATTTTCAAGGCAACGACCCCTCTCTTTTCGGGATTATTTGCCAGATATCAAGCTTCTCTCCCCATATTGAACAATTTATGGGAAGATTCAAAGAGGAAGAGAAATATGTTGAATGTTAGCTGCAATAAAGAATCAGATCGGGATCGATTAAGAAGGAGAATTCGTCACTCTAATGCAATTTGGTTAATCTCTTCGGTACAAAATAATTGTCCATGTTTTATTTTAGTGATCAACGTGGATGCAGGTTGGCTCCCGTCGGGAAGGGCTGCAGCAGGTTGGATTTCTAGGGAAGAAGAGTCAACCCATGGAAGATCTAGATATGAAGTCTTCCTGGCTAGGTCGGCTCTTCAAGCAGAAGCAATTGCTCCTATTATAGCACTCAAGTGGGCAAGAAACTTGGGATTTATCATTTATCCACGTTACACTTCAAATGGATTGTTTACAACTAGTCTGGCAATTGGCTAATGCTCAAGACCAACACCACGACATTCGAAGCTTTATATCCATTTTCCATGACGTATCGGCTTACTTTCATTGTCTAGCTATTAAGTATGTATCTCGAAACCTTAATACTGATGCACATGCTTTGGCTTCCAAGACTTTGCATAGGAATTGAGGCGGGTTTACTCAGCTGGCAAAAGAAAGTCCTAATTACAAGTGTTAGATTTTGTTGCTAACATTTTTTTACACACTTGTAAAAATGTCAAAAAAAAACAATTAGGAGTACCTAGGATATCAGTATAAAAACAGGTAAGCGTCATTTCTTTCTTCGAGCAAAATAGCGCTTTCAAAAACTACGAATTCAGGACAAAAGATTGTATCGAGATCAAGTATAAACGAACACGAGAGCACGGATGCAAACGTTGTGCACAACACCGCACACGATGCTCACTCCGGAACAACTAGTGTTGCTAAAAAGAACAAAACAACCAACTGATTTTTTAAAACTTTATAAATACATCATACAAAGTACAATAATTTTCGACCCACCTATTCAGTAAATCAATTGTTACTTTGTCACTGAAAAATGGTGGTGATTTTTGACGGATGTTATACTAATGAGTTATTATTGTATTCCCCAACCACACAAGCATTTTTTTTTTACCTTAAAAGAACCGGACCCAAACAAACGTCAAGAAATCAATAATTGACAAGAGATGCTAGGTAAAAGCCACAAAGGAACTCAAACTCGAGTCGGTGAGAAACTTTAATTAATACCAATTTCCTGCCAAGAAAATCCAATCCAAAAGGCATTAAACCAAAAAATTCCAATCACAATCCTGAGTTACTATCTGCTCGGACATTCCGGTAAAGATGCAGTTAACCCACATCACTAGAAAAGTTCTTCAGCAAACAGATTCTTCCTCTGTGTCCTGCAAGATCCTGCTAACAGCTCGGTAGATGACAACAGTCAACCTGTATGCAAATATCACAATAAACTGTTTAAAATAAGATTACCCGACCCGAACTGCTTGCAGGAAAACCTGGACCTGCACAACTTGAAAATCTATGTAAGCGTTTATTCAATGAAAAACAGTCATATGAAGGGCACTGATCGTAATTAGCATGAAGCATGAGAATCACAATAATTCACCAGGCCTAAAGCTCATAGCTGTCACGTTTATGTCCATGAACTCTGACACTTCGCTAAAATGCCCTGTCGTATCGCGCCTGATATGACATGACATTTCGCTTTAAGCCAAAAATTGAAAACATCACACAAAATAGCCCTATCCGGCACGTGTCCGACACGATGCAAGGTTGGAGTCAGAGCAACACAGCCAGGAATATCAGTGTGAAATTCGCGAATTCAAACATTCAAGGGAGTTTAACCAGCTGAAACAACAGTGAATTTTTCCAAAATAAACACCATACTACGATGTCTACAGAAAGATCAGGTTGATTCAGATGTGGTTTGAATCTATGCTAAGGCGTAGAAAGACACTTTAAAAAAAAAAAAACTATTCCGAAACATAGCAAAGATCACCTTCACATAATATAAAATTGAGAAATGATGATGGGTACATGATAAGGGACTGAATCATATGTGATTCATATCTGATGCAGTACCATTTAGGACAAATAGCTTGGCTAACTTAAAACATACCCAAGTTTGATCACCTCTAGAATGTGTATGTATCCTTGTTCAAGGTTCAAAATCTCAATATTTCGCAGAACTATTCACCTCCAACTATGGGGACTAACAAGAAAGCATCATTTTTGAAAATACAACTGTAGTTCAAACTTCAAAGTGCAATTTAGTGGAGTTTAAGGCGGGCAAGAACTTCATGTGCATCAGTCCATCATTCCCTTTTATATATTTCCTATTTGACTTTAGGGGTCAAAGGAGAAAGACTTTGACCAGCTTTATTGTCATAGTGGACAACAGTTGCAACTTTCGAATAATGATAACAATATGAACATGGATTTGATATTGAAGAAATTAATGGTGAAAGTTGATATTGATTGACCAAAGATGGGATAATAATTTTGGGATCACGGAAGTAATAATTTTCAGCAACCATTTCAATACAAAAATTTTTACTTTCACAATCATTAAGAAATGAACCTGTGCTCCACCTGCACAGTGGAAAAATGTTGGTGAGAATGTGAGATATAATCTCTTAAGAGACCATCATATAAACAAGAAGGGGGTAGAAAAAAATGCAGACCCTGTCTATAAATAAAAGGTAACGCATAACCTCAAGAAGTCAAGTCTGTGAGACGTAAATGCATACCATAACAACCTGTCACTGCTCTTTTTCCCTGTTCCATTGCTCAATCTTAGCCCTTCTCTCCTCACTATTCTCCCTCACAGGAATCCTGTCCCTTCTACCAGCACGTCCAACAGGGCTACGGCTTCTAGCACTTCTTCTGTTGTCCTGGTACCGTTGACCTCTATCATCCTCTCTTCTACCATAACCACGACCACCAGAGGAGCGATGTCCACGTCCCTCCCCTAGGCCTCGAGGTCCAGGACTGTGGCTTCTACTACGACTGCGTCTGTGTCTTTGTTTCCCAAACAACTCCCTCCTCAGCTCCCTGAAAAAGAACATCAGCTAGTCAGAAAGAAAAAAAAAAAAAAAAAAAAAAAAAACTCCAAATAGTTAAGAACTTTTAAAAAAAATCTGAATAAAGCTTACCTGCTAATTTTTTTCAAATGCATGAAATTGCACAAGCCTCCTCGATTGCATACATTCTCCTCATATTGCCTGCATGTAGCTTCACGAAAATCCGTCACAGGAGAGAAATCAACAATGATCGGACGACCAGCATAAAATCTCCCATTCATGTTACGAAATGCCTCCCCGGCCTGTTCTTCCTCTCTAAACTGGACATAAACATTGCCAACCTGTGTGCGAATCCACGAAGAGACAACAATAGTCAGTAGCAAGATAAAATACACTAAAGGTTCAACCGAAAGAATATCAACTGAAAAGTAAAGGCATACCATGTGGTCAGACAAATTATCACAAATGTTGAGACACTCAATCTCCCCATATTTGCTAAATTCCTTGAACAAATCCTCATAGAAATCCTGCAAACGAGAAAAAAGAGAGAAAAGATCAGGCAGAAGATCCTAACACTTCAGCAGCAGGCACTCTCGTCAACACCAATGGTACTATTTCTCCCCAAAACACACGCGCGCGCTATTAGTTTATTACTCCGTAGTTTAAAACAACGGGTGCTCTTTTAAACGCCAGTTGAACTAATTGTCAAACTCATACAAACTCACAGAGTCACAGAAACACACATGATGCTTATTTTATGATATCGGCTTAGCTTGGAGGGTGAAATGAGCACCAAGGCAGCGAGAAACCATTGTGATGACCACCATACACGAGAGACACATTTGTTATGCAAATAAAGTTGCTAAAAAAACTCTCTTATTGATTTGACTTTCTTTTGATTTAAAGAATGCTAAAAAGTAAAGTAAAAGGCTATAAGTAATTGTGCAAAAGTAGGAGGTAAGTCCGGATATCAACTTCATCAAACGATGGTATAGGAGCAAAAGTCAAGTATCACAGATAAGAACTGTATTTCATCCAAAGTGCTAGAGGTTAGTAGGAAAGGTTTATGGATCTTATCAATCCCTGCTTCCAGGAAGATTTTTATGTGAAAACTCCTTAGTGGTACCCTCCCTCTGGTTGAAAGTTTTCGTGCCAGACAACTAGACTGGGTTGTCGACAATTTGGACTTATGCCCGGGAGATCGATAATGGATGCAAAATTTTGTGATGAGACAAATGATGGAACACTATCGTGATAATAAGAAAGGCTTGCAGATGAATTTTATTGATGATTTAGATAAAGCTGGGCATTAGCCAAAAAGGGCGTGTCAAAGAATTATATTATATTGACATCATTAGAGACATGTACGAAGGAGATAGTACAAATGTGTGTAATACAGTGGGAAGGGCAAAGGAACTTCCTATTAAGATTGGGGTGCATCAAGGCTCAACGGTTAGTCCTTTCCTTTCTGCCATTCATAGATGAACTGACCTTGATTCAAACCGACATTCCATGGTACGTGATGTTTGCCGATATAGTATTGATTGATGAAACGAAGGACGGAGTTGAAAGAAAGTTTGAACTCAGGAGGCATACATTAGAAACTTGTGGTTTTAGGTTGAGTAGAAGTAGGATTGAATACTTGGAGTGCAGATTTAGCGGAAATGGTAGTGAAGAGGCAGTTAAAATCATGTTTGATGGGAATGATTTACGCAGACAGTCTCCAAAAGGATAGAGAATTAGATGACGATGTGGCCTATAGGATTAAAGCGGGATGGTTGAAATGGAAGAGTGCAACACGGTTACTATGCGATCAAGGAGTACCTCACCGATTAAAGGGAAAATTGTACCAACCATCACTTTTATATGACACAGAATGTGAGGCGGTAAATAATAGTCATCCAGCAATTAGGCCTTCTCTTCTGATGAGGGGTTGATCTTGGCTTGGGTTTCTAAAGAAAAAGCTGGTATAGGATGGGTGCTCAACTGATCAACTGATTGCTGTTAATGCGCTACAGAGTGAGCATCTTACTGTTAAGAATATGTTAATAGAAGAGAACGTCTTTCTTTGATTTCGCTACTTTCTGGTGCTGCTAGTATTGTTGACGATATTAATAGGATGGCTTTTATCTTTTCATTGCATCTCAATTAGGGTCATAGAGTAGCTCACAACTTTGCCAAAAACCCTAAAGCAGCGTTATAATAATGAAATCGAATAGAAGAGTGGATCCCGGGGAAGGGGAAGGGGAAGGGAAACCCTAAGTAAGAAAGTAATAAGGGAAGAGAGAGAGAGAGAGAGAGAGAGAGAGAGAGAGAGAGAGAGAGAAGGAAGGAACCTCGAAGTGACGTTGAGCTTGGCGAGGGTCGAGGGGGGCGCCGAGAGAGTCAACGCCGGGGGTAATCATGTCGGGGCGCTGGTACATGTTGGAGAGGACGAGGGTTGGGCTGATGGTCGGCTTCGTGTGCAGGCGGGCGCAACGGTCCCCGTGACGACACGCCCCTATCTTGAAGTAGAATGGGCAGTTCACCCTGTCCTTCTCTGTCCCAAATATCGACGCCAAGTGCTCCGCCATTCCTCTCCCTTTCTTTCTTCACCCTTCCTTTTCCTTCTCTCTCTCTCTCTCTCTCTCTTCTTCTCTTCTTTTTCTTTTGTCTCTTTCTTCTGCTCTTTTGCTTTCCTGAGTTGTGACCTTTGCTATCTGGTTTAATACGGAGTAGCTGTTTGTTTGAGTCGGTGTGCTTTCATGACTTTATGTTAGCAGTCTCCGTAATTGCTTTGGGGTCTGATTGTCCTCTATATCGTTTATTTGTTTGTCTTTCATTAAAATATTTCTCATTGTCAATAATTAATATTTATTTATATTAATAAAATATAAACTTTTTGAGCGATATAATTGGTCCAAATTTTTTAATATATTTTTGAAGTTTTACAAAAAAAAATTGTATATAAAAAAAATCCTACCCCACAACTCGATTTATTTTAAATTTAAATAAAGAATATATATGAATTTGTGTAGGAAAAAAAAAATTCTACCCAATTTAAGACTCAAAAAATGTTTGATAATTATTTTAATATTTATTTATTCACCTTAAAAAAATTAAATTTTGAATTTTTTAAATAATAATAATTATTATTATTATTATTAATTATTATAGTTCTAATACTCCCTTCGTTTCATTGAAAGATTCCACATACAAAATGACACATTTTTTTAAGGATAATAATAAAATATTCAAAAGTAGAGAGGGTGTAGGGTAGGTGGGCCACCTAAGTAAGAGTAAAGAGTTATACCAAAAAAGAAAGTGGGAGCTATCAAAGAAATATACGAAAAAGGAAAAGTGGAAGCTTTCAATGAAACGGAAGGAGTATATTTTTTAATTTAAACTAGGTTTGACCCGTGCAAATTGCACGGATGGTTTTTGAGAAAAAATAAAAATTGTAATAGTTCTTGAAATTGTGTTATGGTAAATTCAGTAGTTTACAATTACCGTCTACTTAGTTATTGTACGTCTATTATAGAAAAGAAGCATAATTGTTACTGATAACAATGTAACTGTGAATGCGAGCACAACAATACACAAATGATTAAAAAAATTTAATATTACAAATATTGGAACACTTCATGGTAGACAACATTAGTAGTAGTGTTAGAAGTACGTTTCTCCGTATCGTAAATAAGAATCTTTAATCCGCGTTTATTGGTGACCCTTGACAATGCAACATATAGTTGACCATGCGTAAAAACCGGCTTGGGGAGGTAGAGACCAACATGAGACAGCGATTGTCCTTGACTCTTGTTAATAGTCATGGCGAAACATATTGAGATCGGGAACTGTCGTCTTGTAAACCGTATTGGAAATTTGCTTGAATCAGATGGAGATAGAGAGAATCGAGGGATATAGACTGTATCACCTTTGTGGCTACCCGTTAGGACCCTACAACGAATAACTCTTGTCGCTAGGGCGGTAACAATCAAGCGCGTTCCATTACATAACCCACGGAATTGGTCAATGTTCCTGATGAGCATGACCATAGCACCCACCTTTAATCGCAGCTCATGGTTAGGCACCCCGGAGCACTTAATGCTGTTCAGAAATTCAGTTGAGTGCAGATCAGGTTGACATGCAGGTGAGTTGATTGAATTAGCATCGGGTGTAGGGGCAGGTGCTTCATCCATACAGGGCTCGTCAGAACTCAAATAGACATGCTCTGGTTCGGAAAGAAGAGATAATACGTAGTCGTTAACCAACTCCACGAATTCGTGTGTAGGTGCTAGAATCGCTCTTTCTCGTAGGTAGTCATCGTCCGTCAAATGGTGCAAAAGGTCAGGGTACGTGGAGGAGACAATTGACGAAATTGGATCGTCGACATTATGAATAAGAACTTCCTCTGGGAAAGTAATAGCAACCTCACCATCGTTTGTACCACCTTCTTTTCCATCACCAATTCTTAATAGCCAGTCAGAGAATTCGCTTATCTCACGTGCATTTATAGAAGAACTCCCAACACGTAATCGCATGTTCTGAGTCAACTCGAGGACCTGTTTGAATTTGTTAAACAATTGTAATAATGGAAACGGAATATATAAGCGCACATACATTTACGACTTAATATGGAAACAATACTTTGGGATGAAATCGAAATTTTTTTTCACAAATAGGCGAAAACAAACCTTGCACGATGACCATAAATATGACGAACACAGGGCTGCATGAACGATATCTGCCCTACTGCCTTTAGGCACAACCGGGAGTATTTGCCTAAAGTCTCCTCCGAAGACAACAATCTTCCCACCAAAAGGTAGATCAGCATTACTTGGGGCAACAGCACGCATGACATCTTTCAAGCTACGATCAAGCGCTTCAAAGCTATGTCTATGCGTCATTGGCGCCTCATCCCAAATTATGAGACTGGACTTCATTATCAGCTCTGTTAAGTCTGTACCTGGCTTAATGTCAAAGCAGGTGGATGTCTCAACTACGTTGATGGGGATACCAAATCTGGAATGAGCAGTACGACCACCAGGGATTAACGTGGCAGCAATTCCGCTCGATGCGACTGGGAGAACAATCTTACCCTGGCTACGCAAGCCGGCGCATAAAGTCCTCCATATAAATGTTTTACCTGTTCCCCCATAACCATATACGAAGAAGGCGCCACTGCGGTTCGCTGAAACCGCAGCAACGATTTCATCATATACAGAACGTTGTTCGGCAGTCAGCATAGGCAGTGCGTTTTCATGCTCACGACGTAAAGCGGCCCTATCGTAAGCTAACTCGTCTCTTAACAGTGTGTTCCCAAGATATTCAACGATTGACGCGTCAGGGATAGGCATGCCTGGAAATCTGTCCAAGCTGCTGCCGTTGCTGCGTAGTGATGCTTCAATCTCAAGCAGAACTAAATTTTGAAGCTCATCGTCGGACAACTCCAAATCTAAGATGCAAAACAATGTAGTGCGGACTTATAAATAACGGCTCCAAAATGGTCTAATGGTTAATTCAAGTGGACACGAAACTTTAGAAGGTACTGTCACAATGACCAAAATATGGTTGACTAACAATTCAGCAGGTACAAAAAGAGAAAATTTAAACAACGAAACTTACCTGGATTCTGTAAAAATCTGCGTTGCTTATAAAGAATATCGTCAGAAAGTAAAGGCCACGTCTTCTCCCAGACAATGTGAGGCATCGACATCGACTCAGATATCAACAACGATGTAAACAGATGCCTCAGGTACACTCCTCCTTCCCAATAGTTGGCTTCGATAATGGCGTCAATGTACTCTGTGTCATCCCCAACCAAGCCAAGGACATAACATGCTTCGCGAAAAGTTGGATACACGACATCACCAATCTTTCGAATATCCTCATAACTCCTGGGACCTCTAATGTGGTTTAACATCACCCTCATATAGAATAACTCACCACATTTTGGAGGCACGTGCTGTAACCTACCAATCGTAAGCCCTCTTTGCCTACGCTTCCACATCTTCTTTGTTCTATCCCAGACGTACCTTTGTGGGATTTCGCATAGCAATAGGTCACGTGCATCATGATCTCTCTCGTTTAACTAGAACCAATCAAGAAATTTTGACATACCGACACTGGGGTCCTCAAGAACCTCATCAATTGCATCGTCGTCCTCAAAGATCACAGACTGTTCCCCAGGGAGATGGAATTGCAACTTCTCCACAGCAGGCGTCCTGTAGTGGATATCAAAAGCGAATATCCTCCATACAGCTTCACATGCAGAGATGTATCTACAATTAAACAACTTCTTAATCTGGTCGAGCTGATTGTTTTCGTTACGCCGACTATACGATGATTCCATCATGGCACGATCGGACCCCTTATTAATATATTTGAAGAGGTACTTGATTGACCTGGCTTGATTGCACCACTCGACATTAATGTGCGCCCAATATTTGACAATTAGGTCGGCATTATAAGGAACGACGTACCGATTGTCAATAGGAATCCCACTTTTCAAAATTATGATCCCATTATCTCTCCTTTGATAAACAGGAAAGCCGTGCTTGTCAATGCGTGTCCTTTCATTGAAAGGCTTTGGAAATTTTCGTATGCATACACCATCTGACATGCACGGTGAGCTTGGATTTGCAACGCCGCAGGGACCATGAATCATTAACTCGGACACAGCAGCATGCAATGTCGGGTTTTGTCTTTCATCAGGAATCTCTGCTGAGATAATCCTATCAACATCTGATACCTCCGGGAACTTATCATCTCGATGTAGGAAAAGGAGAATATGTGCATGAGGGAGACCACGCTTCTGGAATTCAACTGTGTAGACCACTGCAAGTAGTTATAAGAATAATTTGCATTAGTTCAAATGCACATATTAAGATAGGTAATCTACCATGATTAGTAGTACTATTTGTTTAGTTCACAAACCTGCTTTAGTTCTACCAAAGATTTCACGAACTTTTAGGTCTTGAATCAACTCATACAGCTTCACGTGAAAGACACGGGATAAAATATCCGGTCGGTCTTCAGCGCGGAGACCCCGACTCGAGACAAATCGTGCAATCTCTGGCCACTTCGGGTTGCATGTGAAGGTTATGAATAGATCTGGATAACCACACCACCTACAAATAGCAAGCGTATCTAGATACTTTGCCCTCATGAAAGCATCACCAGATGTGAAAGAAGCGGGAACAACGTAACGACCACCAGTGGAGGACGGGTCAACATTACCTTCTGCCGTTGCGCTAACAATAGTGCTTAGTTTGTCAACCCTAAGCAACTTTTGGTTGAATCGCAAGAATGCTAAACGCTGCGACTCAACCATCATGTACCCGTCAACACAAACCTGTTGGAATAAGTTTCCAGCCTGCAACCAAGTTGGGAACTCCAAGTCTCGAGGCCTATCTTGAATGCGAAAGGCAAAGAACTCACGCAACGTTAGCTCTTCACGCGGTTTTACACTCTTGCTAACACCAAGAGAACCCTCACTATGGGATATATGAGGTCGAAAACCGTCCTCGCCGTAAGGAAGTAAGATGGGGTATTGTAATGCAAGATATGATGGATGGAGCTCAGAAATTCGTTGCAATCCGCCGCACGTTTTCTCAACAATTACATCTCGTTGTTCCATCTCCGGGCCAATATCACCCTCGATCAAAGCAGCAACCTCTGTCGCAGTTGGCCAATTGTAAGTTCTACCATCGGTGCATCTCCGTGAAATGAGTCTAATACTTACGTCACCCCCTATATATCCGAGGACAACCTATCCCTAGCTCTTCGAAACGTCTTCGCCAGAGGGTTGTGTTCGTCTATCATTTTCTTCAATAAGTACATAAGCTCCTCGTTGAATCCAGTACCACTGCCGGAACTGCAGGAAAGTAAAATGACACATGGCAATAATACTTAGCTATAAGAAATGGATGACGGGCGTTATACGATATAGATAAACCGTACAATCAGAAAATGTCAAAGAAATGGGCATATAAAAGAATTGAAGGTAAGTACCTTAACGCATTTATTCGGTTCTTAATCTCCTCCTCGGTATCATAAATATATAGTTGACAAAACTTAGGAGTTGACGCGTCAGGGGGCAATAAACTACCAATTCGATGTACGTTTTGCCCGCCCATTCTGAATGTGTACGGACCTCGACCATTATTCACTGTTTTATCAATAATACCGCCTAGAGATGACCAAGCCCAAGCACAATTGTATCTCCGAATATTCGTAATGAATGTGGAACTGAGGCGATGCTCACGAAGTAAAAGCGACTTCAACAATTCGGGCGGATCGCTTAAATATGGCAACGTTACTTTTCCATCCGAGCAACATAGAGAGAATCTAGGATTAGTCGTACCGCGAGCTTTACCGATCCTTTCCTCATACCACAATAGGGCTCCACACATTCCACATTGGTATTCCGGGTCACCAATATCCCAATATTTTGTCGACGCTGTGTATTGTGAAAGTACAATTAAGTTATTTTTGTTAGTACTAACATAATACATTTTGGATGTCAATAATGACTGCGTGAGAGTGAAATTTCAAATGAATCAATTACTGAGGTAGATACATCGTGTTTACAAACCTTCATCGGCAAATGGAATGAACGGGACGACAACACTACTTGATCCAATTTCGACATTGGGGTTGTGAGCCTCAATTTCCATTCTACCTTCTTCTGTTTGAGTGCAATAAGGTTGAGGTTGTCCAGATTCAGCGTCTCCAGTGGGTGAATGCATGTCTGTTACGTCACTATGGGAAGGTGTGGTAGATAATAGTTGGCCTAATTTTACAAAATGGATAAATGTTTAAATGTTCGTGAGAAACTATTTGTGGAAATGAGAGAAATGTGAGACAGGAATGTGTAATCAAGTATGTTAATGAATTTGAATAACAAACAGAAGTTATATTACATATGTCCATTATATGAAGAAGATAGAAAAGTACCACTATTAGCAGGAGTTCGTAAATGCCTTGACATCCTCTGTTGATAAAGCAAAAATCGTTGCCTAGCTCTTTTTAACTTAGCCGTCTGTTGGGCCGGGGTGAGGATAGGTGGAGCAAATGTGAGTGCAGTCAACGGAGTCGAGGTAAATGTATTGGGAGTGGAGAAGGGAATGGGTGGAGCGATATTAGATGAAGAAGACAACACCGAAGATTGATGGATTTGACCATCTAAAAAAAGAAGTAGTACGACAATCATTCAGAAGTACAATGTTGTAAGAATTAATAATTTATGACCAAAAAAAGTAAATTGTTGTGTCTAATGCAATTAAAACAACCAAATACGATTACAGTTAACAATTGTATGCACAGACGATAACTAAAATATAAGCAAACTATGTAATTATTATTTTATTTTTAAAATTATGATGTACTCCATAATGATGATTATATGACTAAGAATGTCGTTATAATTTCTTAATAATTATTGTACACGTTGAGACCAACTAAACTTATTTTGTGGCTAGAAACCGTAAGATTGTTGAAAAAATGATCCAATCACGTGGCTAAAAACTATGTATATAGTACTGCTAATAATTTAGTAAAATAGTGCCAATAATGTTTCAAACCCGTAAAATACGACGGCCCACTACGGTTCATCCTGTAAAATACGGAATATATAACCCAAACCGAACCCAAACATTTGATATAAGGGCTATATAATGAAATTCAATTGGCCCATTATACAATAATTAGGTAATAAATTGCAATGGACTGAAGGCAAACAGATTTATTACCCAATAATGGGCCAGTAATTCGAAACCCACATTCAAGGGTGATGGGCCAGTAATTCGAAACCGATAATGGGCCAGATTTATTACCCAAACACATTTATTAACCCAATTCCCCTAAACCTGCCCACCCTAATTCCCCTATCCTCATATTTATTCATTTAACCCTACCCCCCTCAAAACCCTACAACCCCTTGTACGCTCTCCCTCCCTCTACTGATCCATCTTTCTCTCCTCTTCATTACCATCATCCTCCCACTTTATTACAACCTCCCTTATCCTCTCGCCATTTCATTACAACGATCCTTCCTCCTCTCTAACATTTATTGAAAAATATTGTTCATTTGTTCAAAAAAATCAAGAATCAAGCAAGAACTCAAAAATGGCGATATGGTGGATCTGGGTTTATATATAGTGGATCTGGGTTTATATATAGTGGATCTGAGTTTTTATTTCTAATTCGGGTCGAAAAAAGGTATATATCTTCCGCCATTCAATTATATTTACAGTAAAATCACGTTTTTAATTTTCTGTATTTTGATTTAAATAAGTTATAATGTTATACTAACTTTATAAAACACCCTAAATGTTATTAATCTCTTATTATAGTTAGAAATCTGCATGCATGTTGATTTTAGGTTTCGAAATCTGATATTATTGAATCCTGATTTTTTAATTATTATGAAATTATTGATTTTTGATATTATAAATCTCTTATTCAAGTTAGAAATCTGTATGAGCCTTCAGTTTAGAAATCGAAATCTGATTTTTTTACACATTTTCGATTATACTTTTTTTTTATACATTTTTTTTTTAATATTTTCGTTTTAAACTATATTTTGGTTTTTGATATTATTTTTTTGGATTTTTGATTTTATAAATCGTTTTAAATTTTTTTATATCAACTTTTTTTTTAATTTTTTCGGTTTTTTTATTTTTGATATTATTATTTTTTAAAAAAAATATGTTCGTTTGATTATTTCGATTTTTGTTATATTTTTTTTAAATTTTCGTTTATTTTTTTTTTCCATTTTTGATATTATTTTTTTTTAAACATTTTCGTTTATACCTTTTTTTTTATACATTTTTTTTAATATTTTCGTTTTAAACTATATTTTGGTTTTTGATATTATTTTTTTGGATTTTTGATTTTATAAATCGTTTTAAATTTTTTTATATCAACTTTTTTTTAATTTTTTCGGTTTTTTTTTTATTTTTGATATTATTATTTTTTAAAAAAATATGTCCGTTTGATTATTTCGATTTTTGTTATATTTTTTTTTAAATTTTCGTTTATTTTTTTTTTCGTTTTTGATATTATTTTTTTTTAGACATTTTCGTTTATACTTTTTTTTTTTTATACATTTTTTTTAATATTTTTGTTTTAATTTTTAAAAATTTAAAATCTTTGACAATATTTTTCATTTTTGATTTTCTACATATTGATTTAAATCCAGATGATTTACTAATTCTAAATATTAAATCATTGAAACTAATTAAATAGATAATGTAACAATTAGTCTATTACCTATTACTAATTAAACAATATAATAATTAAATTAATTTTATTAAAAATAGTCAAACTGATTAGTTTAAAAGTGAACTGGATTAGGGTTTTAATTGGTTTATTATAATTGATACCTTTTATTAATAATTTAATTAATCTACTAAAAATGGAATGACAAATAAATTTAAAAGTGAACTGGATTAGTAAATTGGTTATTAATAAGTGAACTTGAATACAAAGACCTGACCCGACCCGACCCGGTCAACCCGACCCGACCCGGTCAACCCGACCCGACCCGGTCCACCTGACCCGACCCGGTCCACCTGACCCGACACCTGAAATATCTGAACTTCAAATCCTAAGGTGAAATAACTTTAAATCCTAAGGTGAAATAAACTATCTGAACTTTAAATCCTAAGGTGGGGAATAAACTATCTGAACTTTAAATCCTAAGGTGGGGAATAAACTATCTGAACTTTAACTCCTAAGGTGGGGAATAAACTATCTGAACTTTAAATCCTAAGGTGGGGAATAAACTATCTGAACTTTAAATCCTAAGGTGGAATAAACTATCTGAACTTTAAATCCTAAGGTGAAATAAACTATCTGAACTTTAAATCTGGTTGTTTTAGTGTTTTCCTATCACATGTATTACTTTTTTTATTTTGTCTATGCTTTATAACTTATCAAAAACATGATTCATATGCTTTAAAGTGTGTCACAGTAAATTAACATATAAAAAACAATTAATCATAAAATACGTACTTCTTCGTGTGCTCCGTTTGCTTCTTTTGCCTGATTTCTTTGTTCCTGAACTTGAAGAGTCTTTCTTCACCATCATAAATATGTAAGTAATCCTTTGTAGTTTACCTGGAAATAATATGGATGATAGTTTATTTTTTTTAGTTTTGATTATCTGATGGAATTTGAATAATTAACACTTGTAATTTACCTGAATACACTTGATAAATGAGGTTAAATAGTAGTGGATAGTGTGAATGTTGAGTACTCACATCCTTAAAAATAGGTAATTTGAATCCTTTAATACTGTGATAAATGGAGTTAAAGAGTAGTGGGTAGTGTGAAAGGTGTATACTCACATCCTTAAAAATAGGATAATGGGTTATGAGATATTGAGTGTTTACATGCGTGGGTTTTTGTGGGAATAGTTAATTTGATTAATCACTTGGCTCGTATATTTTTAAATAGATTGATTGTAGAAGAAGTTGAATGTTAATATAGAATGAATGATAAATATAAATTAGACTGTTCATATAATCATGATTGTAGAAGTAGTTGAATGTTACTTTATGAACATATAAGACTCATTGTCTAAATCATCATAGAATGAAATGAGTGTCAAATGAACATTAAAAAATTTCTTTAAACATGCAGTAAAAATAAATCCAGAATGAAATACACTTCAAATAAAAACATGTCTCTTCAAACTAAACACATACTCAAAGTAAATAAAACGGTTAATGTCTTTGAAATGAAATAAAACTAAAGTTAAACATAAATAACTTTTGAATTGTTGATGTCGTTGATGTCTACTTTTGTCGTTTCATAGTATTCTTGCTTGCTGATTTCCCCTCTAATCCATATGTTTTCTGCTCACATGAACCCTGAATTGCCAAATAATTTCTTTTATATGGAGGCTTGCTTATGGGTGTGACTTCGGCATTCTTCTCGTCAGGTAAACCTAACTCGTCAGCAGCTATTTTACTTACCAACTCTGAATTAGTTGATATCTCCGATGCTGTTGTGGTTATTGTACTTTGTTCCTATTAATGAAACATTTCAATTGTTAATTTTATTTTATTAAATTAATGGCACATTTACATAAAATAATTTTGTGATATGTTCTACCTTATTTGTGCTGGAGTCTGTTTTGTTGCTTATTTCTGCTTCTTTCTCACATAAGCGAAATGCCTTATAACACCTTAATCCGATGTCCACATTGAAGTATCTTGACACTTCCAATTCAATAATGAATTCCTTACTTAATAGATTCATTAAAGTAAATGGCACTTCCCTTGTGTTAACCTATGTCATATTTATATAAATGGAAGTTTTAAGTCAAACTGACTACTGTAATGTAACCATGTATCATAAACACATAATTTCTGATTTATTTTTAATATACCTCTCTTAGCATTGCCAAACTGTCAGATGCCGGTAATCCAATTAATTCTTCCATTGCATTGTCTGTGGCTTTAATGTGTACTTTATCACCATTCTTGTCTTCAATAAGAAATTTCACCTTGTATCTATAATGAATGAAAGTGGTTAGATGATAAAGAAATTGGGTTGTTAAATACCATTGATTATAGAGTTAGTTTACTGACATTATATTTCTTTCTAATGACCCATATTCTGATCCGTAGCAATATTCCATTGTACAGTACCATAAATTGTCACTCTTCTGCCCAACTTTATTTCGACATCTTGTGCATATGTTGCGGTACCATTTCTTTGTTGTGTCTCCTTAAGGGTTCCATCAACTATGTAAATTCCAGCCTAGAACATGGAAAATTTGATTAGTTTTGTTTCACTATTAAAATTAATGTATAACTTGATTTAAAAGAAGCATAATGTAACTCACCTTGTTAACTTCAACCAACTTTGATATGCTTGATAGGATGGTAGGACATTGAATTCTCTTTGAAGACATGTTGATAGACTGAATTTTTTTTTTGGATTGTATGGATGTGTTTAACTTAGTAATTTGTGTAGTGTTGATAATTTTAATCCTTTATATAAGAGTTGTAACACTACATGATTGGTTATTTTTGGAGGGTAATGGTGGTAATGGTCATGATTAGAGGACTTAGTGGAGGAAGTGGCTTGAAGATGGGTAGTTGCCAACAGTTAGAAGTTAAGTTTTCTATCTTCTATCTATTTCTCTTTTTTGATAATTATGATTTTTTTCCTTTTGTATTTGTAAAGCTTAGTGATTCTATTTTGTTTTATCAGTTATTTAGTTATTTGGTATGTTAACTATGTACACTTTTAATGGTAATTATCATAATCACACTAAAGTATAAGAAACAATTTCACAAAAAAAGATAAATGCCTAAGGACCACGTAAACATTCAGCTAATTTTTTTTATTACTATTAATTTTCTATAGGGTTATTTTGTTAATTGTTATTTTTGTTATTTGTTATTTATAAATGTATAAATTAAAGGATAGCGTAAACATTCCGCTAATTTATTTTTGTTACTATATGTACTTTCTTTTAACTTATTAATTTTAACTAGTTTTCGTGCCCGTGAAATTCACGGATCTAGCAGTAGTGTATTTGTGCAACTTTTCTTTATCGCAGTGCCTTTGTTGTGGATTCTTGGTTTCAATGTAGAAGTCAATTGTTAAAAGAGTGAAAGTCGTAGTGTTTGGTTTTATTACACGAAGTTTTGTATGCTCCGACTATAAGTGTAAGATAGAAGACAATTTGATGTTACTAAAAAAAGAGTTTGCGAATCTGGGTAAGTCACACCTTCGAATCTTGATGAAGCAATTGGAATTGGAATTGGAATATAGGTCATGATATATGGAAAACAGTACTTAAATAATAATCCTTTATTGTACTTAAATAATCTGAACACGTAAATAATTTTCCAATCAATGGTTGTAGGTTGCTGAATATTGGCCTTCTTAACTTTGGTGTGGTGATGTTGGGCGCAATCGCTTTGCATACTTGCTAATCGCCTTCGTGGTTGCTTCTGTTTCCTTGGGTTCATCTCTGCGGTACATTGTAGGCAGATCTAGGTCAACTTGCAGAATGAAACAAATGTAAGGATTATTTGTAAGTGTAGTTTGTTTTGTACTTACTGTTTTGGCCGCTTTGAAGTTTGTGGTTTTTGTGGAGTGTTGACGATCATCTCGTCTTCTGCCGCTTCTACGCTAGTGTATTTTCCCTTGTTTCCTTCTACGCTCTGCGCTTTGTTTTTTTCTGGTGTGAGTATAATTGACATTGGAAATAGTTATTCTAAAAGCAGTAAATTAATCGTGCATACCTTGTCTTGGGCTGTGGTGGGTGTGGAGTCATGCGTCTCAGCCATAAATGTCTTTTGAACTTTTAATTCTCTTTCAGTCCCAAATTTATTTATCCTTATCTTTACTTTGAAGGTGTATGACTTCCCAACACATTGTTGTAGGATGTCAAATACTTTCCCTTTTCCGTTGTCCTGCAATACCAGTCCATAGCAGGTGAGTTACATAATTTGGTCTCCCTTAATATCGAGTCTAATATTATTGATACGAATTTTTAGGTCGTTACCTTCTCATATAAGTTTAACAACTGAGTTATTGACTTCCCTAAACTTGACCGCTAGAAACAATAACCGAGTAGCATAAAACTTACCGATGAAGAATGATGCAATTGGAACCGGCGTCTGTAGCAAATCGATGGTGACACTACAGATGAACGAAAAGAGGAAGGGAAATGAAGGTTTGTTCTTGTCGATTGTATGAACCCAGAAAGTATAAATATGCTGAAATCGATTCTGAGCCTCGGATTCCATCGTAACCGCCGGACCATGTCTCCCTGAAATTAATACACTTAATGGAGCATAAATTGATTTGATGGAATTTATTTGGCGCCTTATTGCCACGTGGCACCATATTAATACATTACTGAGGTTGCCACGTGTCGCATGTCGATGGAATTTATTTGGCGCCTTATTGCCACGTGGCACCATATTAATACATTACTGAGGTTGCCACGTGTCGCATGTCTAGGTGTGTTAGCATATGAGGGTAACTCAAAGGGAAGGCTTTTTATTTTATTATATAGATATGCTATTTATAAATTTTTATTTTTATAATAGTATTTTGTCATAAAGGATTCATTTACTATATCATTTATGAGTTCTTAACTTTTCCTCTAATCAATAAATTTTTGTTAATATATACTTTCTTTGGACTTATTAATTTTGAAAGTATTATTTATAATTATTTATTTTGTACAAAATTTGATTCAAGACAAATCAACTTTATTTTTATTTCAGTCAACCCTGTTTTTATTTTGTATACTTTATTCTAGCTTAATTATTTTTTTGAACTTTGTATATACTTATCAAATAAATGTTTTTTATTCTAAATTAACATCAGATTTTTTTCAAATAAATGTTTTTCATTCTGAAATAACATCAGATTTTACGATATTTGTTTTTAAAAAAAAGTAAAATAAGAGCAATAAATTTATAACAAAATTCCACCTGCATTTTAAAGATAATGTTGTCCAACAATTAAAAAAAAACAAAAAAAAACAGAATTAACAGCACAAAATATTCTGAAAACGAAACCACAATCCAGTCAAAATCATTGACTTTAATGAAGAAACTAAATATGTTGTTGGCGGGCATGCAGTAGCTATTCTGATTCTGATTCATCGTCATTCACACTTTTTTTATTCCACTTGACACGGTACACATCTCGTGCACATTGTGTACCGTCATAGTGGTGGACTTCAGGTATATTTGGTTCCAAGTGTAGTTTAGTTGCCGCCGTTGTTTCGAGAATAATTTTTCCAAGTACACTGTCTTCTCCTGTATAAATAAATTATAAATTAAATTTGTAAATTAAAATGAATAGGTTATTTTGTATTGTTTAAATGGTATTAAATTTAAGCCACTCGTAAATTTGAACCCTATACACTGGAAAGCCAAGATCGGCCTACGTGCATGGTGTCCGTCATCAATTGCAATTGACGACAATTGATTCATGAAATCAGGTCCCCACAACCACACTCTTGTTTTATCTCCACTTTTATCAAAATCATGAAAAATAAAATAATCAAGTTAAAAAATTGGAATATAAAATAGGTAAATTGTTGATCGCAATCCAATATTAGTGTTGGGAAACAAACCATACTTTTGGTCAACCAATGTCAAGAAAACGCAAGGAATACTTTTTTTCCACAACACCCTATACTCGATGACTTCCGCTATAAAGTCTGTCATAACAACAAAAAAGTATCAAGTAAATAAAATTAGAGTATTAAATGTGTTGTAAGGTCAACAAATTTGAATTAAGATTTAGATATAAGAATAATGCTGACCTATTAGTTCGCGGTCTTCTAAATCTTTTTCAAGAATATCTCTAATAGACACAAAATTAAAGCCGAATTGTGGCAACGGTCTCTCTATTTCTTTTACCTCAGTGTCCATGTCAATCAACATTTTTGATTTATGAGGAGTAGCAACTTCAAACCCTTTGTTGTCACCAATGTTGAACTTACCAATTTTGTAGCATAGGCCTTCAGTAAACACATTTTTGAACTTTTTTAGATCACGTTTGCGAATGGTACATTGAATTACGCAACCCTGCATGTTGTTTGAATAGTCGTCAATCTTCATAATATAATATTTCCATTATGAATAGTTAAAATTGTAAAGTGATACCAATAGGAAACTTTACTTAAAGAAAGTTTAGCATACTCAATATTTGAAATAGTAAGCATGATAGAGTGAGTATGTCAACCTTATTATCAACTAATAAAAGTTCCTGAGAACATGTCTCTACTGTAGAGTCATGGCCAAGAATCCTCTTTCCATACCAACTTGATAGAATTCTTCCTTCAACCAAATTTGTTGACAACGATTCATTGAGTCCAACAAAGAATGCTGTAGTTGGATCTGTTAACAATTTGCCAAATGTATCAGAATTTAACATTTTTTTTTGGAGTTTCTGAAATTTTAGATGGGTTGAAGTGGTTGTAAAATCTGATTTGTTGGTGATATATATACTACTTGAATTTGAATTTAGGTTGGCGTAGGACTCCTTAAATGATTTATTTTTGTTCACTAATATCTAGGATATATACTATCCACTTCAATTTTATAATCTAATTAACGTAAAATGTGGGTGGTGGGATTTCACTTTAAATTCTAGCAGGTATTTCACATGTTACATAAAATTCAGTTTTAAATTTCATATAAAATTCACTTAAATAGTTATTTTTAAATGTGTTTGTTATTCACTTAATAAATATAAATATTAATAACTCAGCGTTAGTTTTGTTTACACTTGTGGATTCTGTCCGCTGTCAAAGTGGGATTTACAGCTGGGTATTTGCTTTTTATTGTTTTGCACTTGTTAAAAAAAATCAGCATTATATCAGTTTTTATGGTTTGAGTAGATATAGATCAAAAAATCAGTAGTTGAATACAGATATACTTGGCATGAAATCAGTATTTATGTTGATATAATATATAATATATAATGTGGGATTTAATATTCACTTAATATTAAATATTAATAACTCAGCATTAGTTTTGGTTACACTTGTGGATTCTGTCCGCTGTCAAAGTGGGATTTACAGCTGGTTATTTGCTGTTTATTGTTTTGCACTTGTTACAAAAAATCAGCATTATATCAGTTTTTATGGTTTGAGTAGATATAGATCCAAAAATCAGTAGTTGAATACAGATATACTTGGCAAGAAATCAGTATTTAGGTTGATATAATATATAATATATAATGTGGGATTTATATCAAGAATTTTTAATTGTTTTGTTAATTAATTAATTAGTAATTTAAAATGTTAGATTTGCAACTGTTTTGATTTGTTTTTTTTTTAAATATTTAGCTTATATTTTGTTAATTAGTTATTATATATAATAAATAATAAATATATGTGTACTACTTATTGTATTATCTAGTAAATTAATAATTTTAATTACTCAAATGTCATAATGAGTTAAGCAATAACAATAATCATTTTTTTTGTTATACATGCCAACTCTGTCAGCCTGATTTTTTGTTGTAATTATGCATTATGTTTCATTGACTCTTACTAATTCATGTTTTATGTTTATGTGTTTTACAGGATTGGCTTGGTGGTAGCTAAGAGCTGATCCTCACAACTCAAACTACCGAGAGGGAATTTTTGATCATGTGTCATTATTTTCATATGTTTGTAATTATATTCCGTGTCGCTGTTTGCCGTGGTCATCTTTTGCTTTGTTTCGATTAAGTCACCGCGTCCTCTCTCTTAAAAGGAGCATTTATGAGGTCGGCGCACCAACAATAATATGCTCTTAGGAGCTGGGGATTTTGTTTCGGTTAATTGAGGACGTCCCCTCTCCTAATTGAAGCGTTTATTGGGTGGGACGATCAACTATAATATGCAAAGGGTAAGTATAATGTGTGTTCATGTTTCTCAGTGATGAGCATAAGATTTGAACACTAAAGTCATGAAAATAGTATGCCTAACTATCCTTTAGTCACGACTCATGGGTTCAAAGTATGATGCTCTTAGAGAGACGAATGCTGAAATCATTCCGACCTCTAATTGAAGTGACTGCTTTACATATTCCTGTGTCGCTTCTGTTGGATAGTGACGCAGCTGTTGTCATTGATGATAAAATTCAATGCCTGAGAGAAACGAACCTACTCTAAAAAATTGTTTGTCTTTTAAATGGGGTAACCAAATTATTAAATTTGTCTAGGAAATGATCTTGTAAAAATCTGAAATACGCAAAAAATCAAAACAGTAAATAAAGTGTAATTGACTGGCAGCTAAAAAAATTCAAAATGCTAAATTGTCTAGCAGGTAAACGAAGTTTTGACATTGACATTTTTAAGAAAATGTCATTGTTAGTCGGTGAACAGCAGTTTTCTCCTTTTGGGTTCCTGGTCTATTCCCTTGTCTTTGTTGTCGCCTGATATCTTAGACGATTTTTGCACAGGTACCTCGTTTTGTTGGCATGATGGTGACTTTGTTTCTTCGTTCCCTGCCTCTGCTGCAGGTTTTGAATTTCCAGTTCTTGTACTGCTTTCGCCAATGGACTCCTTCACACTGATTGTTGACTCCTTCACAATGGACTCCACACATGTACCCTATTATAAATTTGCGTTAGAACAAAATAAAAATGGCATTATCAGACATTCTCATGGTGGTTAGAAAAGGTAGTACTCACTTTCGACCCTGCGATTACTTCTCTCCATTCTGTTTTTTCTTTTTCTTCAGCACTCATATCCATGACTGCGTAGCATGTTGATTTCTGCTGTATGTTGTATGTTTGGGTCACTCGAATCTTAAACAAATACTCCTTTTCAATAATATTTCCGAACTCTGTGGGTGGCAGTCCTGTTGGGCTTGTTCCCTACACTCTCAATGTAAAGTATTATGGGCAATAATTAAATAAATAGAGTATATGGAAATAGTTGTTTCAGATTTTATACCACTGTTTCATTGAGTAATTGTCTTGCTGTCTTTCCCAATAGGTTAGTCATTCCTTCATTCCAGATAATGACTTCAGCAAACTCACATTCATCGTCAAAGATAGTAAACCTAACCTGGTACCTGGTCATATTAAATAATAATCAATTTTAATAGGTCATGCAGTTGGTACTTAGGTTTTGTAGGTTTGATATGCACTAACCTGACAGTAGGCTCTTCTGTAGCGACATCAAAACGTTTGCAATTTTTTTTCTGACAGTACCACATCCATTCTTCCTTTTGTGACATCTTAGAACGATACTCCTCACACGAATAGAAATACCAATCTCTTGTCGTGTCCATTTCATATATTGTCGCGAGTGTGACAAATGTGCCCGACTACATAGAAATTGTTATTAAGTACCGTAACTTGGCAAAAAGTAAAATTTATATCCAGGGGATAAATACCATACCAATGTGCTGTTTTTTATTTGCTTAAGTATTTTGCATTTCGTTCCTGAAAGGATGTTATGGTGGAATGGATTTGGCAAAGTAACTTCTGGTTTCCAGCGATCTAGGCCATCACTTTTAGGGTAACTGCATTGTGTTTAAAAGATATCACTATAGATCATATAAATAAAACCAATATAATGTTGTAGTGTAGCTTTGCTTTAGTGCTTACATGTTTTTAAATGTTGTCACATCTTCAATCTCTGGATTTGCAACAATGACTGTTGCATCTCTAGTAATGATGCTATTGTCACCTGTATTGAAAGTATTAGGGTAACTTTACTCTAAAAAAATTGCAATCATATTCAAATCTGATAACAAATAAAACTTATTTGAATATAAGTTAGTTATCAACTTGCACTTTGTGATTTTGCTTTCCATGTCATAGAATGTAGAAAATTGTGCAAGTATTTTGATGGTCTTTGTTTCTGTTAAGCCAGACATTACCAAAAAGGACTCCGCCTAGATCCTGAACATAGTGAGCTGAAGAGAGCGTATTTTGGCATGCAGAATTTACCAAAAAGGGCAAATGGAGGTATTTTTCTTATTTTCTTTTTCGAATTTTTTTTGTTACATATTACAGATTAATTTCTTTTCTACTCTTTTGTGTATGTTAATCATAAGTCTTGATGTATTTAGTGATTAATGTTATTTCTAGGTGAATCCATGGCAAAAAGTGACATTAAAATTATGGTATGAGTGTTTCAAGAGGATTGATAAAGGCTAATATATTTGGGTAGAACAAATATGACCTTAAAGTTGTATGTTGATATCCTTTGTGTTTCGTTGATTTATTAAAATAATTTGTTGCTCCATTGGTGGTGACTTTTGGGGACTGGTGATATCATTTTTCTCACTTTTTCTTTCTAACACAGCCTTCATTCTTGGAATCGAAAACATTGTCATCTATTAACTTGTGGATGAACAATGCTCAATCAAGATCCAGCACTCACTATGAGCACACCATAATCTTCTATGTGTCGTTTCTGGTTGCAAGCAAGGTAATATTTGTTTGTTCTTTTATTTGTTAATTGCTTATAACTTACCTTTTTTTCTGTGGCAATGTTCACATATTTCGGATGAATAAGATCAAGTGCATATATTTTTAAAAAAATTTGCTTGAACATTGGGATTGAGCCCCATAAAATTTCCCCTAACCTATATGCAAAGTTACGTTCCAGATGGACTATAGTAGGAATGCAAGTCAACTTTGGAATTTTATCATTCTTTTGTCTTTTAATTTTTGTTTTTTCTTGTCATATGTATAATCTTAAGTTGAAACGAGTGGATGTATGATACGATTATTTTTATCACATAGTAGTAGCAGTTACAAATATATTGAATCCTATTATAAGTTTTCAGAGGGTTGAAATGAATGTCAAATAGCTGTAACTATTAGTTTGCTACTGCATGTGTTCTACTTAAACAAAAGATATAATTTTATCCCCTAAAAATTGTTAAGTTGTTATAGAATAACCCTAGTTTGCCGCTAACATCAACACTCTACAAATTTAGAGGTGAAGGGAATAAAAGGAAGTGAAAGCATATATTCTGGGATTCTCTCCGATATTCACTCACTCAAATACTCAATCACTCCACTTCCCCTTATACTTCCATTCAACCTAATTCATATTCTCTCTAATATTCAGATGTTATACCTTAGCTTAAGGAAGGTGAAAAGTGTGATAATTTTTTGAGAAATGCATATGCAATTTTCTTTTTGAATCCTATTATAAGTTTACAGAGGGTTGAAATGAATGTCAAATAGCTGTATCTATTAGTTTGCTACTGGATGTCTATGAATTGTTCAAATTAATTAATTATTTGGCCATGTAATTACTATTGTAATTAGTAAGCTTAGCTAATTATAGCAAATCCACCTAATTACTAACGTGGTTTTGAAGAAAGTAGTACAATTTATTTCTAATTATCGAAAAATAATTAATTAAATAAATAAAATTAAGGATCCAAGTTGCATATATATTTATACATGCCAGCTTTTGCATATGTGGATTAACCCCAATTTAGAATACATAGTGGGTATCGTGCATGACAAAGGTACGTACTTAATTGTTCATAATCAAATTTGTTAATCAACTTTATTAAAAATTAGAAATTGTTAAGACCCTATCAAAATAAAAAAGAGTACTTAATAAATAATAAATTAAAAATTGATAAGACGCTGTTACTTAAATGTGGAAGTGATTGGCATTATTATTATTTTTTTTAGGAAAAAATATTTATTGTGTTTTATTTGTAGCCAATAGACTCTACCCCATAATAAAGAATAGAATAAACTAATTAATTACTTAACCATGCAATTACTACTGTAAGTTATATTGATGGTATTAGGTTAAGTCATTGATAGCTGAATGACAGAATTTTTAAAAGTATTGAAAGGTGCTTCTTACCCCTATATTCATTTCGTTTGACATGTCTGAGCACCAATATTGGTCTGTCTAAGTGAATGTTGTCGTTGATGATATTCGTGATGACGGAAACGCAATCTCCAAATATTGTGCATGAAATTTGTTCCTTTCTGCATTTTTGTCACTCGGGTTAGCTAGTATAAGCGTAACTAAAATGTTTAGTCCGGTAAAATAAATTGGTTATTTTGTACCTTGTGTTCTCTAGATGGATTATCCTCCAATGAACTCCCCGTTGTGATGTTTGAAGCGGGTTATAATCCACAAATTTTCCAATAACATCTGCGTTTGTAGAAGAGTTATGAGTTTTAGAAAATCTTTAAAAGTGAACTGATTGGTTTAGAAAAAGTGAATATAATGAAAGGAAGTTTACCTATGTACTGGTCGATAGGTACTTTTCCCAATATGATATCACCATATTCTGAAAAATTGAACACACACATAGGAATATTTGGGTCTGGATGCACCTGCATCACTTTCGTGCTATACTCTAGCCATAGCCTACATTTGTGTGTTGTTGCTTTCTCGATCCCTGAATTAGATGAAACTGAAAATTTGGAGATGTTGTAAATCTGTCCCTCTTTGAAGCCATTGTTAAATGACTTCACCAATACTTGTTTTATTGAAGCTTGTATTGTAGATCCCTAGGAGATAAAAATGATAAATTAATGATTAATTTTTTACTAACCATTGAATGTTTAAAGTAGTCAATTTTTTACTTACAGTGGAATCCACCAAGATGAGTTCGACACCATAAATGAAAGGCTTCCGACCAATCTTGGACGCATCGGTTTCTGAAGTTCGTGGAGTTTTTATCCATTTTCGCATTACCCTTGCAGTGATCTGTGCAAGCTTGGTTGATTCCTTGATGTTAGAGATCATGATTGGCTCATACTGGAATGACATATTGTGTATCTATTCCAATTCAATTTCGTGTATCTGAAATTTTATTTTAATTTGAATGAACGTTGGTTTCATTTGAATGAAAGAGGGATAAATGATAAGTGATTGAGTTTTAGGCAGTTTCTTTTTTATTTAAAGGAGAAGATGTAGGCAGTTTTAAGGGATGTGCAGTTAGTGGTAAATGGTAGCATAAGCCCACGAAGCCCACAACTGTTTTTTAATAAACTGTTCACACTTTTAATTAACTGCTGATATAGGCTCAACTGCAGCAGTTTTCTCTCAATTTCGTCAGTTTACATCTGCCACATCATCTGCCACATCAGTGACAACTCAGTGACATGTAGGATGTGCTGACGTGGGTGATTGTGAGGGCTCTAAATGTTGCTACTTTATAGAATAAAGGATAAAGAATATATAAAAACTTGTGTAGGGAAAAAAATAATCCTACACAAGTATTATTATGATGAGATAAATGAAATTCTCTATAAATAAAAGCAATAATTCGTTGTTAGATATCAACCAACAATCTTTAGAACTTGTTAGATATCAACCAACAATCTTTAGAATCTTACAAAAGTTCCTAAGATTATAATTAAATAAAATAAGTGCAATAATTCGTTCTTAGATATCAACCAACAATCTTTTGAATCTTGAAAAAGTTTTTATAATTTTAAATAAAATCATCTCACATCGAATATGATGAGGTGGGTGAAATTCTATATAAATAAAAGTAATTATTCGTTCTTAGATATCAATCAACAATCTTTTGCGTCTAAAAAAAGATCATAAGAATATAAACTTAAATAAAAAATTCTTCATATTGAAAAATTATACTCCCTCCGTTTTTTATGTTTCTTTCCGTTTTAATTAAATACTCCTCACAAATCTTAAAAAGTCAGAAGAAATATAAAAAACGGAGGGAGTAATAGAGAGATGATATTCTATGTTACTCCTAAGATTTTAAATAAGAGATATCATTGTTCTTAGATATCAATCAACCATCTTTTGAGCCAGATTATAAACTTAAGTAAAAATTATCCCACACCAAAAAATTGTAATGAGGTGATGAAATTCTTTATTATAAATAAGAACAATCATTCGTTTTTCGATATCAACCAACCATCTTTGGGATATTCAAAAATCACCTAAGATTATAAAATTAAATAAAAAGTACTCCCTCTGTTTCTTTGATATCTCCACATTTCCTTTTTCAACTATTTCTTTGATTTCTTCCACTTTCCTTTTTTCTATCACACTTCTCTCTTACCTAGGTGGTCCATTTACTTTACTCCCTCTCTACTTTTACTTATTTTATTGTTTTTCTTAAGAAATGTGTCACTTTTAAGGTGGAAGAAATCATAGAAACGGAGGGAGTATCCACATCGAAAAATTATGATGCAATGATGAATTCAATACTTCCTCTTTTTTTTTTTATATATATCTTCCCATTGTTATATAATATTACACTCATATATTAAATGGACGAGAAGATTATAAAAAAATGGAGGAAGTATAATAAATAAGAGCAATCCTACCTTTTTTGGTATCTTGAGTCTTAAAAAAAACTCCAAAGATTATAAACTTAAGTAAAATTATCCTACATCAAAAAAAATTAGGATGAGTTGATGAAATTCTATATTGTAAATAAGAACAATCATTCTTTCATAGATATCAATCAACAATTTTTTATTGGGTTATTTTACATGAATAATACAAACTATCACTCATCTTCTTTAGAAAATACCAATTATATCTAATCTCATAATAATCCTAACTTTGGATATGTTATTCTTAAAATAGTCTAAGTGACCTACTACTTGACGAACCGGTCACCTGTTACTTCCATCTCTTAAACTAATTCACCATTCACCCCCAAATCATCAAAGCTTGCTCTGTCACCCATCTCCTCCATGGCCAACACAAGACCACCACCAGCTCGCCCCGGCCATCAGCCACAAACCCTCCATACTCTTCCATACGAAAGTCACTAAACCCAAAAAATTACAGCACAACAATGGCGACTATCACACCATTTCAAACCCTTGTCTTCCAATCTCATCATCAACCACCTTGCAAACTCCCTTTTTCATCACCACCGCCATCATCATCATCATCATATCAATCTTCCTGCAATTTCCCTCTACTTCTCCGCCGACCAACTCTGCTCACAATCAATGCCAAACCTCGACAATACAATGTTGAACTTAAAGACAAACCAGAAGATGATTATGCAATTATTATAGAGCTCTCGCAAATCACTCTATGGATTTTGGAAGGCGTATATATTATTTGGCTTTTCCTTCTTATTTACGCTCCGATTCGCCGCTAGCTACTCTTAATTTTAATACGGGTGAAAATTGCAAGACTTCCTTCCATGCTTTGCTTTCTTATCACTACCTCCTTATCTCCCTCCAATCCCCTTGATAAACACACCAAACCCCATTAATTACCATGCATAATTTACTAAAGCCCCCTATTTAAATCGACACCTGTTAAGTTCAAATCTTGGTCTGGCAATGCTTGGATTTGAATTTTGTAGTGTCGGTAGCCTAAATAACTATATAGAGGGTTAAGACTGCATTTATCCCACCTTTGTTCTCACCACTTGCAATCTTTTGTCGTCGCTTTTTTTCAAATGATGTTTCAATTGGGTCACAATAGCTTATTTAGCATTTGTAGTTGTTTTGTCTCCGTTGGTGCTGACATTTCGTACTGTGTTTGATGTTTTAGATTTTCGAATGGATAAGAGGCATTAATTTAACACGGTTTCCAGATAGTATGGTGGCTCCAAGATTGTCAATGGAGTTAAGAAATTGAGAAAGATGACAGTGGTTTTAGGAAGTGGGTGAATAAAGGGGAGAGAGAAAGAGTATGTTACTTTTTACCTGATATAACAGGTCAAAATTTAATGAGTCTATTTTAATAATAATATATCCAAAGTTAGTATTATTATGAGATTAGATATAATTGGTGTTTTTTAAAGAAGATGGGTGATAGTTTGTACTCCCTCCCATTCATTGGATTCCTACCATTTATTGAATATATGTGAGGTATATTTTAATAAAATGGTAGGAATCCAATGAATGGGAGGTAGTATTATTCATGTGAAATAACCCTTTTTTATTTGAGTCATAAAAAAAGTTTAAGAACAATCATGTGTTCTTAGTTATCAACCAAAAATCTTTTGAGTCTTAAAAATAGCTCCGAATATTATAACCTAAGTAAAAATTATCTTACATCGAAAAATTATGATGAAGTGATAAAATTTTACTTCCTCCAATTTTAATTTATCTTCCCGTCTCTTATATATTAAAGAAGGCACCACTAACAATGAAGTGGCGCCTTCTTAATCCGCTATTTGGAAATCAAGCTCTCTCAAAACACAACTAAAAAGTCACTTCAAAAAATTACATAATGTTGCGTTTGGATACTTGGAATTGATTTGAATATCAAGAATTCAATTCCTGTATTTGAATTTCTAGAATTCAAATCTAAATCCAAATCCAAAATGGTGTTTGGGTACCCTTGGATTTGGATTTGGATTTCAGGCGGGTGAAGTCGGGTCAAGGTCACCAATTTTTATTTTTTAAAAATTTTCATTAGAAAAATATAAATGTTCAAATACGAGAAAAAAAATAAAGAAAAACAAATACTACGACAAAATTATGCGAAAAAAACAAGCAAACGACAAGTGACGGATTTGAAATGACCACCATATACTAGGGATTTGAGAAAATCAAATTTGAACTAGGTTGGATTTGATCAAAATTTCAAATCCAAATCCCAAGGTTTCCAAACGCACGAAATATTTCAAATCCGGAATTCAAATCCAAATCCAAGTTCCCAAACATGGCATATGGATTTCGAACTCATAACCTTTAAACCAAATTCCAACACCTTAACCACTGCACCACCCCAATATCCATTATTAAAATTGTATAAAAACAATACATATACTTTGTAGGCTTGAGGGAATTACAGAATAATAAATTCACGCTTCCCTATAATTCACACTTGAGACCTATACTGCTTCCCTATATATAATTAATTGAAAATCTAAATTCACAAGTTATTTGTTGAATAAGTCATACATCGTTCATTCATACGTGTCATTACAAGTAAATCTTTGGCCGACATTCTTGATTATGACACTTACTAAATCTAAAATGTCTTAAACGAAATCGTCCAACAAAAAGTTGTACATAACCCCGTGATTATTCACGGGTATTACACTACTCTATTTCTAATTCATTTTGTACATGAATAGTTGAATATTGTTCCTATAAAATATACTCAACAAAAAAGGTTATGAGAGATCGTCTGACAATATGTATCGGGATTTGATACATTTACCTTTTACACTCTGTTTAAAAAAATTAACAGATGGTACAAAAAAGTGGGTGTAGAAATAAAAACACTAAATTAAGTAATTATACAGTAATATTTTAGGATCACAATCCGACCCGTTGGGTCAACAAAAATTAAAATTGAAAACATATTTATATTTATATAGTATAGTTATCTTTGGATTTATATTAAGCAATTAATATTTTAAATTAAAATATACACAAATTTTCAATTTAATACATACTCCGTATTTTTCACCATTTTAATAATAAAATAATTTTATATATTTTTTTAATATGAACATTATAGTTCAAGAGTATAAAAATAATGCTATACTCTTAAATAAATATTTTTTAGCTTAAATCGTCGGTAGATTTTGTATTTTAATGAATATTTCAGTTACTTATTATTGATTAATTGATATTATTGTTATTATTATTTATTAATTAATCAGAGTATCTTTTAATCATATTGTGTTGGTTAAATCTCTATATCGTTTTGAAGTGGTATAATAAGGAAGAAATTAGATGGGTCAGTTAAGTGGAAGAAGAAAAACTGAGAAGTTGTACTAAAATTAAGTCTCGAGTTTTGAGATTGATCTAATGTGTTTTAAATCTTGAGTTCTAAGAACTTCACCTCAAATGCACATTTTATTCTCACTAAAGAAAATTTTATTTTTATTGTTCTAATTTCTTTCGATTGAAGAATTAGGCACGTTGAGTGAGGAGTTGTACAAGGATTCCTCCCTTAGACCATGTCCATCCATGAACCAATTTTTCATTCTTGGGTGGGACCTATTCATTCCACTTTATCATTTCTTACTCAATTTTTTTTCATCTTAAAAAATCTCCTTCAAGAAAAAAAATAATATTGTGTACAAATAGCAACTTGGCCCACAATTCTCATTCTCTCTTCCATTTGAGTGAACAAATGATTTTGGTTTCTTCTTCACCAAGAATATTTCATTCTTGGATGGAGGACCACAATTTCTCCATTCTCCATCAAGAATGAAGAAAAAACAATGGATGAAGGTGCTCTTATCATGCAACCAGGGCGGCTAAGAGGGGGCTCAGGGTAAGTGGCGGAACTAGGTCTCCAAATACTTGATTTGCACAAGATACGGAAGACGCTTTAATTATACAATGGAGCATGATCAACTTTCTTACTCTTCGTATTAATGGAGGAATTTTTGGAGTGATAATCTAAGAATGATGATATTAGAGTAATTAGATAAGATAAGTGAGGTGTGTAAATGTGTAAGAACACCAATTTGATTGTGTGTGGTGATTTCTATTCCTCTTTTAGTATTTTGTATTCTAATTTGTATCAAGTTTATGTGAAAATATGTCGTTCAATATTTAAAATCATTTTCAAGTAATTCACGGTAAAAAAATTCATAAAACATGTCGTCTCTAAACTATTGGTTCTACATAATGTATACTTTTTCGTTTTTTCAAATCAAATTTGTGTCCACGGACCCACATGAGTTCTTAAACTTAGATACTGACCATACCGTAAAAATATTATTTCTCTAAATTCAATAATTTCACATATGTACCACGCAAGCAATAACGTCTTTCTGTTATATCACATATTAATTTTTTTTGATATGTTCTAATGTCAAAGAAAATGCCTCAACCCCGTGAATTTTCACGGGTTAGTACACTAGTTTGGATATAATACCCACCCAATTATTAAAAAGTGAGAAGATAAAGAAAAATCAGAGGAAGTATATTAACTTAAATAGAGTTATCCCACATCGAAAGATTATAATGAGGTGATGAATTTCTATATTATAAATAAGAGAAATCATCCATGTTTAGATATTAACCAACAACTCTTAAGGCTATAAATTTCGACAAATTATAATAAGTTGATAGAATTCTATTATATAAATAAGAGTAATCATTCGTCCTTAGATATCACCTGAAATTTTTCGAAACCTAAAAAGAGTTCTTAATATTTTAATTTAAATAGAATTATCCCACATCGAAAAATTGACGAGGTGATGAAATTTTGTATCATAAATAAAATAAATCATTCATTTTTTGATATTAACCAAAAATCTTTTGAGTCTTATAACAACTATGAAGCTCTAAATTTAAGTAAAGTTATTCTTAAGTAGAATTATCCCACGTCGAAGTATTATGACGAGGTGATGAAATTCTATATCATGAAATCATTCGTGTTTAGATATTAACCAAAAATCTTTTGAGTCTTATAACAACTCTTAAGGCTATAAATTGAAGTAATATTATTCCACATCAATAAATTATAATAAGGTGAAAGAAATTCTATTATATAAATAAGAATAATCATCTATCATTAGATACTAACCAAAAATGTTTTTGGAATAACGAATGTACATCATCAGTGTACTTACCCGTCTTTGGATGTTCAAGAACCGTTTTCCCGACCTGAACTCAAAATCATCAATTAATTATGCAATCGATCAACTTAGTGTCTTTATCAACGTCACTACCAAGCGACCCGTGCATCGCGACTATAATTATATTCGTGGTAGAAAATGTTTTCATTAGAGTATAAATTTCATTTTATTTGCTCGAAAAAAAATGTGACGAATTTATTACATATAAAATTTGTGACATTATCACACATCAAAAATTATCATATAGTGATGAAACTCTATTATTATAAAAAAGAGCAATAATTTGATCTTAGATATCAATCAAAAAAACTTGAGTCTTAAAAAAGCTTAAGAGAGTCTTAAAAAAGCTCATGAGATTATAATCTTAAGTAAAATTATTCTACATCGAAAAATTATGATGAGGTCGTGAAATTCTATATAAATAAGAGCAATAATTCGTTCCTAGATATCAACCAACAATCTTTTGACTCTGACTCTTAAAATAGTTTATAAGATTATAAACTTAAGTAAAAATTATCCCACATCGAAAAATTATTATGAGTTGATGAAATTCTATATAAATAAAGAGCAATAATTTGTTCTAAGATATCAACCAACAATATTTCGATTTCATTATGATGATGTGATGAAATTTTATATAAATATAAACGAATATATTGGTACGAATATGTAGTTGAAGATGTACTTGTGTGCGAGATACTTTAATTAGTTTTTCTAACTACAATGCACGCCTATAATTTGATTTGAGGTTTACCGCAGATATTACCTTCCTAGAAACACATTCACGTATGTGGAAAGTATTCATTTACTATGCCTCCTATAATTTGATTTGACGTTTACTGCAGATATTACCTCTAGAAACACATTCACGTATGTAGATAGTATTCTTTTACTGTTAGGCATACTGTTACGCCTTTCACTTACTTTCTTCTATTGCGTAGTCTCACCAATTTATACAATCATTCAGCAACGTGTCATTATCAACCGCACTAAAAATCGCCCGGTGCATCGCATTGGCTTTCCAACTAGTAAATATAAAAGACAAACAAATGAACGGAACGGAGGGAGTACTTCGCTATGCACCCCCAAATTCTCGATTTGAAATCCGACCCAACAATACCCACCCCAAAATACAACAATCCTAGATCTCTCCTTCCAACTGTTTTCAGACTCACAACTAGTATAAACCACATGAACCTGACCGGCGAAAAATGAACATGATCAAATATAGACCCGATAAGATTCAAAACTCGATAATTATTAATTTGAATGATGGATGTTGATTTAAATGAAAGCGATTTAAAATTTTTCTTGATACATACTCCCTCTCATCCATTCAATCCTTTACATAGGATTTTTCACCGCTTTTAAGAAAAGTGGTAAACGTAAGGGTATTATTGGTAAATCAAATTGTTTTATGGGTCAACCCAACTTAAAGTAAGAAAAAAATAGTGACATTTTGTGTAAATAGAGGAAAGATATGAGGATTATAAAGTAAAGACTTTTGCCGAAAGGGGAATGTAAAGAATTGATTGTATTGTCCATTTATAGTAAGTGTAAAGAATTGTTTGGATGAGAGGGAGTATTGATTTTTTTAAGGGTAATGTTAAATACAACCCTTAAGCAACTAAAATCTTCCATACTTAGTAAAAACATAGAGATTTAAACCCAAATTACACATATATCAATGTAATCTATTATATATATATATATATATATATATATATATATATTAATTTGATGCATCCTTGGCTACATGGCAAGGTGTAAGAGAAGCATTGATGATGTGGCAAAACCATATTAACTATCCATAATTAACCTAGGTGCATTATTATAAAAAGAAAAAAAAAAGAATATTCCTTTTTAATTCATATTTATTTAACATGAATTATATGAAAAAAATTCATTTTTGCATAAAAAATTGTTTACATTTGCAATTAAGATAAATAATATAAATATTATCTACAAAGTTTCACAAAAATCCACATTTTTCACAATACATGAAGCAGAACATGTATTTCAAAAGAATTAATTAATCGGTTATTGTATAACTATTTGGGATCAGGGTATGTAACACTCGACCTGTATTATGACCCGACCCATAACCTGATTATCCATCTGACCCGTTTGACATGTCTAATCACAATTAAGAAATACATATGTATCATCATTTCGTCATAAAACATGTAAATAGCGATTTGGGAGAAATTTGTACTCTAAAAATATTTTGGATAAAAAATATATCATAAAAAAAGTAATATTAGAAAAGTGTGTATAAAGCATATAGTATTTTTGTTAATTTATTCTACCAAAAATGAAAATTTGACGAGTGACACTATAAGTAGTGAAAACTAAAAAAGGAACAAAAATCTTAATGAGGGAAAACATTCCTACTAATACACCCTCAATCTTTCTGCGATTTTTTATATAAATTTATCATCATAACATTTTTATTATTTTTATCCAGCAAAAGAAATATATTCCCTCCGAGTTCCTATTATTGTCTCACTTTCCTTTTTGGGCTGAGTTTGATTTTTGTCCCACTTTCTTTTTTAGGCCATCAATGTGTGGTTCACAATTACTCTCTCATTTCTCTCTCTTCCCCCTTCTTTTTTCAACCACTCATTTCTCCTTCCTTATTTTTCACCCCAAAACTTTATGGGACAATAATAAGAACTCGGAGGGAGTATTATTTTTTATTATTTTAAAAGTATTATTATTATTATCTTTAGTAATATTGTTTGTACTACAAAAATATTAACTAAATTTTAAAAATTATTTTATTATTAAATGATAAAAAAAATGTTTAATAAAAAAGTAATATTAGCACCCCGAACTCTTTAACTTTACAGTTAAGGATTGAAAATTAACATCGGCAATTAATGTTACTCAACCCCGCAAAAAAATACAGTGGGATTGTAATATAAAGACCTATCAAACGGGTGCTGCTAATCGGGTCATACGAGTCAGATCAATTATGAGTCGGGTTATACGGGTCAAGGGGTCGGGTTAGGGTTAGGGTCACGGTCAGAAATAGTATCGAATGCATATATTTTTTAGCAACTTTTTAAGTCCAGCAAACAAAATATATATATATTTTTTATTATTTTAAAAGTATTATTATTATAATCTTTAATAATAATGTTTGTACTTCAAAAATATTAATTCAATTTTAAAATTATTTTATTATTAATGATAAAAAAAATGTTGTATTAAACTGCATATTTGTAATTTAAAATACATATTTATTTTTTAAATATACTTTTATATCCAAATATAATACTTTATTAATTTCAGTAAATTCTCATTGACCCAACGGGTGGAACAAGTTGCGTCAGGTTTCGACCCTAAATTAACGAGTCATATTGGGGTCGATCAAACGGGTTGTGGGCCAAAAAAATGAATTCGCGATCCTAAAAAGGGGGTTGCTTGCAAACATCAAAGTTGAATCTAAATATTTTAAGTGATTTAAATAATACAGTATCATGTACGTATTCGATTCTTTAAAGAGTTTATATATGTCTAAAAACATTGAGAACAAAATCGATTAAAAGATATTTAAGGGTAAAATTAGTACCCGGACTACGCTTTTAATTCCGTTTAAGGGTCTAAACTTTAATCTTTAACTTTACTGTTAAGGGTTGAAAATTAACACTAAAGTTAAATTATTCAACCCCTCAAAAATAAAGCCGAAGCGTAGTATGTATACGTGTAAAAAGGGTCCAGTGGGTCGGATTATGCGAGTCAGATCCAAATACGGGTCAGACCAAATATGAGACCGGTTATATGGTCAAGGTTCAGATTAGGGTTAAAAATAGTTTCGAACGCCTATATTTTTTTTTACTAACTTTTAAGTCCAAAAAAAATATTTTTAATATATTTTTTTTTTAATATTATTGTTGTACTCTTTAATAGTAATGTTTATATTTTAAACAATAATTAATTCAATTATTAAAACTATATTACAATTAAATGATAAAATAAGTTGTATTAAAATGAATATTTGTAATTTAATATATTTATTTAATTATAAATCCAAATATATTATTTAGATATAAATATTTTATTTTATTTTAATAAATTCTTACCGGCCGAACGAGTTGGGTAGGGTTTCGATCATAAATTAACGAGTTATTTTGGGTTCTGTCAATCAAGTTGTGGGTCTAAAAAATCGAAAATGGGTTTATGACCCTATAGGGGGGGGGGTCGATTTTTTTTTTTATTAACTAATCTTTGAGATAGTATATAGTCATGTTCCTTTTAGTTTTTTAGTTAATCTGTATGATAATGCACGTACATAGTACCCCTCTAATTTTTATTTATTGCACGTTTGATTAAAATAATCCACCGATATATTGATGAAATGGGACAATATAATAAATAAAAATCGGAGGGACTACCATGAATACTCTTTTTCTAATACATATTTTATCTGAGTTCATATATGATATATATCTCATTCATACTTTTTAGTTTTATTTCAATTTATATATAACACAATTAAGAACTGACCCGTGAATCTTCACGGGTGATAAAACTAGTTAATACTTGTATTAAAGAATTATTTCCTTATTTGATCTCTTATATACAACCCTTGGGGCTGTATATATCATTTTCCTTTTTTTAAAACCGTTTTGATAGTTATATACTTGATATTTCCTCTTATTCAATTTTTTTTACATTACTATAGATGGACAATTCAATCAATTCTTTACGTTCCCCTTTTAGAAAAAGACTTTACCTTAGAGCAACCACAATGGTGGTTCTTAGCATTGAGTTTGGAAATAAGAACTTTAAAAGATAAAGTTCTTCCATTGTGGAGCTTCTTGGGTTTGTGAAAATAAGAACTACGTTCTTACGGACTAATTAAGAACCAAGTTCTTAGAATATAAAATTAATTTGATGAAGGAAGAAAAATTAGGATGACTTCCACTTAAGAACAAAAATAAAGTTCTTCCGCTAATGTTAAAAGTTCTTATACTTAAAAAAATGATGAAAAGTGATATGGCAAGGGAAGAACTTAATATTAAGAACTTCCACTATGGTTGCTCTTATAATCCTCATATCTTTCTCTATTTACACAGTACAAATGTCACTACTTTTTCTTACTTTAAGTTTGGTGGACCCATAAAACCATTTGATTTATCAATAATACCCTTACTTTTACCATTTTTCTTAAAAATGATGAAAAATCTATGCAAATTATTGAATGGATGAGAGGGAGTACGAATGAAGTTTTTTTAATTGATAGTCGTAATAGTGAAATAATTTTTAAATATTATTCCAAGATGTTGAGCATTAGCTAAAATTAGGATTCAGTCGATCCATAGTAGTGATTCTATCTGAATAATGACATTTTTCCACTTATTATATTTATTTTTTTAACTTTGAAACCTTTGTTAATTTTGTTTATGATCTAATTACTTAAATATGATAAAACGATCAAAATTTAGCTAATTAGGTACTCCGTATTAGTTTATTTTTCAGGCTGCATTTTATAATTTTTTTGGATACATTTTACTTCAATTTTAAATTTTATTTGAGGGGACTTTCATTTTTTTCCCCAGATAATCTTACTTATTTTTAGGCTCTTTCATCCACATTCTAGGATAATATTTAGGTTATCTAATGAATTAAGTATTGGTTTACTTTTTGGAATGTATTATATTTGAATAATGACATTTTTTTCCATTTATCATACGAGTATTTATTTTTATAATCACTTTGAAAGCGATTTAATATTTGCTTGATACATATGATATATTTTCCACGGTACCCTTGAACTTTGACATATTACACATGGTACTCCTCATTTTAAGTTTGTTCCTGTGGTAACCTTGTGTTTTATGTTTAGTATCTGTGGTACCCTCATCAATTTTCCGTTATAACGACGTTAAAAGTTAGCTTAATTAGTGGTTAATTTATTTTGGATGAAAAATTAGTTAGAGCAATTAACGAACTTCAAATTAAATTGAAAACTAAGAGAATGCTCATGGTACCCTTAGGTTTTTCAATGTTTTAACCTTGTTACCCCCGTGTTTTCAATTTTTTTTCCTATGGTACCCTTGTGGTTTCAATTATTTGCACAAGCTACCTCTGAATGAATCGCAACGGCTAGTTTAATGAATTAGTCATTGTTCATTTGCTTATAAATACAAAATTATTGGGATTGAGGGTCAACACAATAGCATAACAAATAAATAACATACTTCACTTTACACCATGTCATTTTCATATCTTTCAAGAGAATTTAAAGTAGAAAAAACAAATAATCATGCCCGAGATGCAATATAAGAACAAATATACGAGCGTCCGATCATACTGCAGCAAACTCATCATTTAAGCTATACTACAAGTGCGATAAATGTGGTTGATTTCAATAGTGCAATTGAACAAGTCCTCTTACAAACTTCATGACTAAATACCATCTTCCGTTGTAACTTTGCAAATGAACAATAATGACTAGTTCATCAAACTAGTAGTTGCAATTCATTCAACATTCAAGGGTACCATGGACAAATAATTGAACCTACATGAGTACCATAAGAAATTAATTGAAAACATAAAGGTACCATGGTTAAAACATTGAAAACACATGGGTACCATGGACACTCCCTCAGTTTTCAATTTAGTTTTAAGTTTGTTAATTGTTCTAACTAATTATTCCAAGTGTCGGTAGTGATGGCCTTAAGCGTTTAAACATGTCACTTCTAGTGACGATGTTAAGTGGTTTAATACAAAGACGGTGTTCTAAAATCACTAATAGTTCATTGAATTTTTTTTGCCCCTATTCAGTAATCTTGCGTCCTCCACTGGATTAAGCATGTATCTTCGCATTAATTTTTCATGTATGTATAATTCCATCTGATTTTAAGCGTATTATTTTTGTTAAAGGTTGATACCCAAACATGATTATCTATGTAAGTCTTTTATTTATACTCGTTCAACTTTGCATGGGTATTAACCTAGTTTAAAAATATAAAACATAATGCAGGCTATATAGAATACAATAATACATACATCATATGAGTATCAATGTATCATGTGAATAGAATATAGTAAAACATACATCATGGAAGTACCATGTGAGTAAAATAAAGTAAGACATACATAATACAAACCATATGAAACATCATATCAATCATTATCCATATTCAGGTGAGGCATATAACACAACATCACTTCCTATTATCAGGTATTTCATCACATCATTAGTAATGAGAGTATGAAACAATAACGGAGCGTACGTATCCAAAGTGACAGGCTAAAGTCGTATGCCTCAAATTACTAATTTATAATCACTTATAACCAACTAACTAAAACAATAGTATAGTAGAAATAAGGTCGAACCCACAAGGAATTGGTTTAATTATAACTGCGTACTAATGTAGAACGATAAATAACTAATTAATTAAATAATAAGAAGGAGGGTTTTTGATTGATTGTCTAACAACTAAAACAATAAAGATGAAAATTTTAAGTAAATCGAATGATGAGAAAGAACTTAGACACAAGCACGAATCCACACTCAATAGCGATTGATCATCGTAAGACGGTTTAAATTAATAATCTTGACTACTCTATCCTGAATATGAAATTCCAATTCTCTTAAGAATAATTAACTAAAACGAATCCCGTTCTTAATTAACCCTAACCGTAAAACAACCTAAACAATCCAGTTCTAGGTTCAATTTGACGGAAGCAGTATAGATCTGAGAATTCGATAGAGAATAAATAGCGCGTACAATCCAGTCGCACTTTAGATATTTATGTGAATTGCTTCCAAGTACTAATATCAACGTATCCCGTTCAATATTAATTCCTAGTTGTTACCAATGTAAAGTTAATAAGTAAATCCTACTCAATTAACAATACTAACGATAGAATGAAGAAATCAAGTACTAGTTGCGCATCTAGCAATCAATAACAATCATTCATAAATTTAATAACAAAGCAATTCACAATAATCAAGATTAATAATTAAAACATTCAAACTCACAAACGATTATCAAGTGCTTCAAAGGCTTGAATCTAAGTAAAGGAAATTAGTTACACATACTTGCGATTAGGGGTGAGCAAAATCGGGTACCCGAACCGGTTTTCAAAACCGGTTCGGGTACCCGGTTTTTAAAAAACTCATTTTTCCGAACCGAAACCAACCCGGTTTAAACCGGGTAACCGGTTTTTTTTCATTTTGTAAACCGAAAACGAACCGGTTTTACCCCGAACCGGTTTCTATGACCCGATTTTTAAATAAAATGGCGATCTTTATTATAAACCGGTTTTTTGAACCGGTTTCCGAACCGGTTTCACTAATATTCCATAAAAAAATCAAAAAAATGAGAATTTTTTCCCTTTAAAAGTATAAACTGGTTCAAAACCGGGTACCCGATTTTGAAAATTTATGAACCGAATCCGAACCGGTTTTCACTAAAAAAAACGGTTCGGGACCCGAACCGGTTTTCAAATTCTAAAACCCGGATTTTCGGGTTTTTTAAACCGGGTTTCGATTCGGTTTCGGTTTTTAAAACCGGTTCGGTTTTTTTTGCTCACCCATACTTGTGATGGAAAATTAGGGTTCTTCAAAGTTCTCCCTTTTCTTCTTCAATCTTCCGTTAAACTTCGATGTGAATGATCTATATATAATCAAACTAAGGCTAAACTTAACCTAATAAAAGTTTACTAATAATAAAATAATAATAAAAACATCCTAGTAATAATAAAGTTTCCTAATTAAAATCCAAGTCTAAAACGTAGCAAAATAACACAAAATAAGACGGAACGCGTGGAACGTTACAGGCATCCGCGCGACCCGCACAGCTCTCGCGCGACTCGCAGGATCGCGCGACTCGCCTGGAGTCTGGGCGACTCGCGTGGCAGGCTGGAGCGGATTTGTGCAATTCTTCGATTCTGTCGTTCCGGGTCTTCAAGTGGGCTTTCTTCTTCTTCTTGTTTTATTCGCTCTTAACCCAAACCGACGGTCCAATGGTTAGCATCCTCAAAATAGCCTATATTACATTCATACCAAATTGACACAAATGCAATACAAGACAACCGATTTAGCTCACAAAATATACCAAAACCGTCGTAATAAATACGACTAAATACGGCCCATCACAAAGCATGTGATTTATAGAACTATAGTAATTTACTTTTAAAATAAAGGTTTTCTGTTCATATAATGTACAGGACATGACTATTAATGTCTCATGCACACTTAAGACTTGCATCTCATCATAAGTAGTATGGATGGGAACATCAATCCCAACAATCATATTGGTACCATGAAGTTTGCATCTTTCTGATGCGCGCGGATTGTCGTCTATCCTACGCGGTTAAACAATATTTATAACCCCGGAATACTACTACTACGTAGTAGCGGTAAGTCAGGGATCGATCCACAGGGACGGTCGAGAGGGGTAGTCGTTCAAGTCAAAGTCTATGAGTAATTGAGTCGAGAAGGGGGGTTTTGGTTGAGTCGGGTTACTAAATGAGCTCGTGTGATTAAGGTGGGAAACTATTGATGGGAAAGGCGTTAGGGAGAGTCGGGGGATCGGAAATAAAGACAAGAATCTAATAATGCAAGAATCATCACAATGTGTATAAGGGAGGTTCAACCTTTCGGTTTCCCTACCAACCAAGTCTAAGCCCGCTTTTGCGACGATTGGACTACGGTCTCTAGATGGAATTACCCAAACCCCGAGTTTTCCCATATTGGTCCGGGTGAGTCAAGTCAACCTAGGTGATCAAGCTAAGTCAAACATAACACAACAATCCCATAAGACAATATCACCCTCAAATGCAATAATCTTACAAAAGATTAAACCTTTATCTATTGTTCCTCCTCCCCTGACCCCCTAACAAAAAGATCTACTCACTAATCATAGTGGTTGACAACAAAGCATTCATTGAGAAGAGAATAATTAAAGCATGCATAAAATCTACACTAACAAATATACTAATGGAGAAGAGGGAGAGGAGAGAATTTTACCCACAATGGAGAAATATAAAGAGGAAGAAGAAGATAAATAATAATAAAGATTGAATCTTGAGAGAAATACACAAGAATTTGTCACTAATCCATGCATAAATCTTCAATCTTCAAAAGAGAAATAAGAATCTTCAAGAAATAAGACAAGGGTTTTGTCACATAAACCCTTGTAAAACCCTTGAATCTTCAATAATAAGACCAATTCTTCAATAAAGATTGTAACTTTACTATCAATAATGGAGTAATTGTATTAATATTAAGTAGATCTATAATTGTTTTTGAGAATTTTCTAAGAGAGTTTTACTACCATCTACTACATACTACAATATGGAGGTTTTCTATCCTACTCCTAAGAGGCACAATCAAGGCTCACTTAAGGCACACTTTGGCTCAAAACCCTAGGTTTTGTATTTATAGAGTTGCTTAATGGGTTGCACAAACTTCAAGGCCCAAATCCGATTTCTCTTCATTTTGCAAGACCATCACCCTTTGCATCTTCATGGGGTGGAATTTCGCCCCGCGGCTCGACGTAATAATCCCACCGGGTGAAATTTCACCCGGTGAGATTTTCTTCGTTTTTCGCGCTTTCGACCCGTCTTCACCAGCGGGCGAAATTTCACCCGGTGGGCGAAATTTCGCCCGGTCAAGTTGCCCGGTCATGCGTGCCGTGAAAATCTTCGGGGATGAAAAAATGTCGTCGGGCGAAACTTCGCCCGGTGATGACTCACCGGGCGAAACTTCACCCGGTGGTCCATTGACTCTTTTCCGGTCTTTTTCTTCGTTGATCACTTGGATTACTTGAACTTTCAGTTGTGTGCTTTGCTCTTGGGCCGTATCTCTCTCTTGCTCGTAGAAGCTCAAACACGTTTTCGGTCGAAAATCCTATCAAAATAGACAGAAAACTACCAAAAACACGTAAAATGCAAAAGAGAGACACTAATGTAAGAATTACGCAAAATATGGCGATAATCGCACTCAAGTCTCACAAAAAAGAGGAAAAATGGGTCTAAATGGGAGGAAAAACGGTCCAAATTTGGCACACAACAATTCCCCCACACTAAACCGTTGCTCGTCCTCGAGCAATGACCCAAAAAGAAACTAACCACTACTACTAAGCTAGACTATGCTAAGCCGATACGAGGCAATTAACGGGCCCGCTCCGTCCCTTCAACTCACATCGAGATACCCATGAGGTAAGGTACCTCCATGCAAGGCAAGTTGAGGCTTGCTCAAAATTGGGGTTGCGACTAACACACACACAAACACATAACAAAGAAGACACACATAAAAAGTTAGTCGCAACCAAAGAGAAAATAAATCACCGAGTCCCTCATCGAAACGGCGGAGAAAGCACCGATTCGAGCTTAAGACAAGCGAGAACACTACCAAGCTAGTAACACAAATTGACATGGACAAGATCCTAATAGGATGACAATCAAACAATAAAAACATTGAAAATTTACCAACGTCCTTCTAATTCCACTAAAGATGCCTACAACGGGACGATAGATGGAGTGGATAAGTGAGAACCATGGAGTTAGTAAGCACTGTAGGTAAGTGTTATGTCGTCTCCTAAGCTAAGCCTAGAGGGTCGTTTCAAACTTGAGAAAGCCAATTAGACCAAAAAGATGGATAAGTGTTTGCAAAATGGTAGGGATTGCCAAATTACCGCTATTTTCCTTCCTCGGGACTCGGTCCTCTAGTAGGCATTTCACGGCAATAAGACAACCAAGGGATTATTTGGGTTTGGGAACGATTTTCTTGAGATTTTGATTTTCTTTTTCGGTTTTTCTTTCCCCATTATTTCGATCGAGGGCTTTTTTTTTTCAATAACATTCTTTTGCCCTTCTTCTTCATTTTTCCCTTTTTCTTTCTTTTTTGAGTAGCCCATTTTTGGCTAGATGATTCATTTGAGCACATTTTTGCAAGCTTATTTGTGGATATGGATGTATGGTAGAGAAATAGGCTAGTCGGGTGTGCACCCCCTTCGAACCCATAAAAGGATGAGAATTTTGGACTAAAGGTGGCTTCTCAAGTAAGGTCACCTAAGAGAACGGGGAACGGTAACCAAGGCCTTATCACTCCATGGGTGGTCAAGGTGGTCAAATGCAAATCCCGATGTAGACTCCTAGTAGAAAAGATGGACTCATGGTAAAAATCCAATGCAAAAATTGGTTCAAAGTCATTCTACTAGAATTATGTCCAAAAATCAAAAAGGGTTACTAACAAGTGAGTAATAAACACTCGGCCTAATCTCAAAATCGGGTTTTCGAAAACTTTACCTAGACAAACTATACACAAAAATAAAAAGAACACAAAGGGGACAAAAATACGAGAAACAAAAACAAAACAAAAACACAATCACAAGTAAAGCCAAGCACTCTAAACTCCATTAAGTCAACACAATCCACAACCACCAATTCCAAAATGTTCACCAAGTGAACCTCCAAATAGCATATAAGCCCAAACTCCCATGCATAAGAGAAAGGGATAAAACGAAGGTAGAAAATATTACCGTGCGGTCTTCATTTCATTTCTGCTATCTTACGTATCCATGCTAAATGGTTGGCGGTGTACCTACAAGATGGAGAATGCAAGACAATACAAGTAACACAAAAACGAAAATAAAAGAAGAGAAAACTAAAAAGAGAAAAAAAATGAATTTTTTTTTGGATTTTTGGTTTTTAAAGGAAAAATGAAAAAGAGAATGGATAAAAGGATAGTAGATCCCTCCCCCACACTAAAACTGTGCATTGTCCCCAATGCACGAATAGGAGAAGAATCGAAAAAAAGGAAAAAGAGAAAAGAACGGAAAATCTTTTTGAATTTTTATGATTTTTCAATTGTTTTTGGATTTTTAAAGATTTTTCGAATGTTTTTGTATTTTTGAAGATTTTTCAAATGTTTTTGTATTTTTCAAAGTTTAAGGGAATAAAAAGAAAAGAAATGAAAAATAAAAAAGAAAAATAAGAAAAATCGATAAGGGTAGAAAAAGGATGTAGGTGTAATCACATCACCTCGCCCGGATTCTGCACAAATCGGGAAAATTAAAAGAAAAAGAAAATTAGGGATTTTTCAAATGGTCTTGGTGCGATCAAGTCACCGAAGACCGGGAGCAATAATCAGGTCCTTCTCTAAGGCACCTGCAATAAACCTCACGTGTGTAACGACCCAAGTAGGATCACGGAGGGGCTTACAATTCCTCAAATCAACAAAATAATCAATTACAAATCAATCAACAACATAATTTCAAATGCCAAAAATTGGCGCTGCAAGGACTGACAAAGATTACGATAACTGAGACAAGAGAACAGACGACTGACGACTGACAATGACAACTGACACCCCCACACTGACACTAACAACACTCGACCACTCACATAGGACCTGGGGGACGAGGTGGTGGTGGGTAATAAGACCCGGACGGAGGCATACCGAAAAATCTATCAAAGTAGTGCTGTTGCTGTTGCAACATCCTTTGGTTCTCCTCCGCCGCCAACCTCGCCGCTTGGGCATCCCTAGCGGCGTCCCTAGCCATCTCAAAACTGGTCCGGGCATACTCAAAACCATCCCTAGAGTACGCGTACGAGCCATGCGCAGTATCGTGCGCATCTCGGGCCAAATTGTAGGCATCTTGGGCCAGGTTTAGTGAGGATGTCGAGTTCTCCCAAGTCTGACGTGTACGATTATAGACTTGTCCCCATTGGTTGTAAAAGTCCTCTGATTCAAAGAATGAGGAGTGCCGCGGATGACTCATGTTGACGTCCTCCTGAAAACCAGGGGTAGACTGGGTGAACGTGGAGTGTCGGTGTGGTGTGAATTCCGAAAAGTCAGGGGTGAAAAATTGCGAGGTCTGGGGTTCGGGTTGGTGGGAGGAAGAGGGTGCATGTGATGATGACGGTAACGTCCTATAACCCTCGTCCGAGAGGTTCTAACCTCCGGTTCCTCCTCCGACACGTCTACGACCTCTATATCATCGTCGCCAAAGTCTAAAGGTCCCTCGGGGTATTGAACTATACGAAACTTACCTCGGGTGTTATCCTGAAGGTACTCCCCGGACCTCTTCGGCATGCCGAAGTTCTCTTCAATATCTAGCCTTACCCAATCGGGGTTAGGCATTGCAATAGCGCGCAACTCAGTAATCTTATACAGAAACAAACTGTTATAATCCCCTTTCTGGGGCCACACAAGAAAAGGACAATAAAATTCATCTATAAAAATTCCCGCTCCATCAACTGGTCTTAAGTCGCTAAAATCGACTTTCAAGGCTCTAGCTAACATCGTTACAACACCGCCGCAAGAAATGTTCTTGCGGCCGCCCTTCGCAATCTGAGCGAAATGAGTAGCTAAGGCCTCTGACATGTCGATCGATGGGCCTCTCTCCGAAACTGCATCCTCTAAAAGCTGAACAGTTGTAGCGCTACAGTTGTGATGCGTATCATAGCTCGATAAGAATGAGTTAGTTATGATGCGCGCCACATACCGGAGGATGGGGTTTCGGATCGAGAAAGAACGCATCTTTCCTCCCTTGAAAGGCCTCTGGCGGGCTATTTTAAACCAAAATCGATCTCGGCCGAATTTATCGTCCCGAGTCTGGCCCGCCCTAAGCTTTCCAAGGACTGAAGAGGGTAAACCAAGCAGTGCACCGAAGTCTCTCAAGTTGAGGACGTACGAAGTCTCTCGCAACTGAAAAGAGACAGTGGTATTATCGTCACCACTTAACTCGAAAGTTGCGAAAAATTCGCACGTCAATTTCTGAAAAGTTTCCTCCTGAGAGGCATAAAAATTGATGAGACCAAGACTTCGGCACATTGCTCGTACCTGCGGTTCTATGCCCATACGCTCAAGTACATCTCGAGCCGCCCAACGAGTTGGCTCGAGACGACAGACCCATAATTTTTTACATTTATCAACATGAGCTTTCTTAGCAAAATATCGACCAGACAAAGGTTCACGGAAATTACGACGGATTTTTCGGGTAACATACCTCGAGCGGAACAGGTTGTTCGCTCGGAACGGCTCCTTGCGTTTGAACAGGCATCGGGACAGATTCGTCCCGAGCCTCGATCGGTTGCTCTTCGGACCTTGAGGATGATGTTGACCCCGAACTGCGATTAAGCATTGATGAAATCCTTTTTCTTGCCATTTGTTTCACTCTCTTCATCCTTGATGCTTGAAATTTGATGATTATGTGTTGACGGTCTCGATTTGGGGTTTGTCGGAACTTGAACAATTTCTCAAAACAAACTCCAAGGAAGTGTTAGGAATGTGATGGGGATGAAGAATATATAATTTAATTTGATTTTGGTGAAGGATTGGAGGGATTAGAGATGGTTTAAGGTGGAGTATTTGGGGTTTGTTTGGGTTTTTGGGGTTTTGATTGAGGAGAGAGGTAGGAAAAGATGTATAATGAAGATGGGAAGGGTGGGTTTGGCTGGGTAAGTGGCGCGGGGTGATATTTCGCCCGGTGGGTCACCATCGGGCGAAATTTCGCCCGACGGAGTCGGTTGACATTTCCGCACTACTTCACCACCGGGCGAAATTTCGCCCGGTCAGACTCCACCGGGCGAAATTTCGCCCGATCGGATTTTCGTCAATTCCGAGTCGTAAAATATTTTTACCGCAGGGCGAAATTTCGCCCGGTGAGATTCCACCGGGTGAAGTTTTGCCCGACGGATTTTCCGTCAATTCCTTACGTTCGAGCAAGTTGCCATCGGGTGAAGTTTCACCCGACGGACCTCGGGCCACAATTCCACCGGGCAAAACGTTACCCGGTGAGATCCTCCACTCCGAATAAGCTTCTTGCTACGAAAATTTTTCTATGACTCGGTCCAAACATCCTTAGCTTCTTCAAAAATACAACTCATCTTCTCAATCCAGTTTGTTTATAATCGTTTAAAGCACGATTCCAAAAATTCCCGAGAGAAATCTTCATGTCTCCTGCAAGTACCAAAGAGAAAGCAAACTCCCAAAAGGAAAAATCTAAAATCTATTGTTCGAGAAAGATAAAAAGGGACGAGAATATACAAATATTTACAATGGTGGTTATTATGGACACCACCAAACCGAATTTAACGATTGAGATTAGTTGGGGTTGCTTAAAAAGCAACCCGAAGGGTCTTGTTCATTGGCTCCAAATTCCATGCTACCGATCTTGAGCTTTTCCTTGAATTCCGGCATACCCATAAGTTGCATTACCTCGGGAAGCATTGCGAACTCGTCGGGAATGTCTTCATCGGAGGTTGCACCGAGTATAAATAGGGCACCGTCATCTTCTTCATCGTCGTACTCAAGATCCTCGGTAGAAGGCTCTTCATTTGATGGGTACTCCACCATTTGGTTCCAGAACTCCAAATTAGGAGGATCTTCGTGAAGGAACGCGGGAAGCACAAATTGGACCGTTTCATTAGCAACATTGAAAGATAACCGCCCTCGCTTCATATCAATAATTACCCCACCGGTAGCTAAGAACGGTCGTCCCAAAAGGATAGGATTCCGCTCCTCGATTGGCATATCCAAAATGACGAAATCGTTGGGGATATACAAGTTCCCCACATTAACCATGAGGTTACGGGCCAATCCGTAGGGCTCCTTAGTGGTTCCATCGGCCATTTGCACATTCGCGAGGAAAAATTCCAAATCTTTAACATAGATAGCACGAGCAATGTCCAAGGGCATCAAGCTTATGTCGGCACCAAGGTCACATAGAGCTTGATCTATCAAGACGTGGTCGATGGAGCATGGAATGACAAAACTACCCGGATCACCTAATTTGATAGGAATTGTGACTCTAGGGTTAGTTCTTGGAGAAATGGGAGTTCTTTCTTTCTCGGCGGGTTTCAAAATGATGTCTCGGATGTAATCGGACGGGGTAGGCATAGAAGGGCTTGTATCAATGTTCTCGATAAGGTCGGTGAAGGTTATCATACCCAAAGCGTGATCATTGAATAGGTTTGGTGGCTTGTCATTCAAGGGAGGTACCTCAATCCTAGAGAGTAAGTTCGTATCCTCTATCGGAATTTGTTCAATGACAAACGAAAGGTCTCCTACAAGGTATTTTGATGGATCTCTTCTTGGTTTCTCGGTGACATCCTTGACCACATTCTCATCAAATTCAATGATTGAGGGATGAGATGTAAAAGCTTGTGAGTCAAAAGATTTCACCGGTTCCTTTTTGCACATTACTTTAATGGCATTCACGGAGGCTTGGTTGAAAGAATCGGTCGGCTCTTGAGGTTATCGAGCTCGCGACATGGCTCGTGCCTCTAAAGCTTCAAGTCTAGCTCGGTTTGACGCATTCTCTCTCAACAAGAACTTGATAGTTTCTTGAATGTCATGAAAGGGTTGAGAATTACCTTGGAAGTTCCTTGGAGGGCCTTGATTAGGTGGTGGATAAGCTCCAAAAGGAGGACCTTGATTAAATGTAGGATGATTTCCGAAGGGAGGTCCTTGATTGAATGGTGGATGATTTCCAAAGGGAGGACCTTGATTGAATGGAGGATGATTTCCGAAGGGAGGTCCTTGATTGAATGGAGGATGATTTCCGAATGGAGGTCCTTGATTTGGTCTCGGTGGTCCTTGAGGATGGAAACAACCTTGATTCGTGTGAGGAGGCCTTGGTTGATAATGAGGTTCATATGAATTAGGATAAACCCTTTGATTGGGGGCTCTTGGAAAAGGATGTGATCCTTGAGTCGGCGTGGAATGAAATCCGGTCCCCAAATTAGGATTGCTCGTTTGAGGCTTCTCATATGTCTCTTGAGTGTTTGCTTGATGAACGCTCTCCTTTTTCACACAAAGGTTGGAGTCGTGGTTGTATTCTCCACAATGATCACAAGGGATATCTACCCTATACGGCTTTGGAGGCGAGATAGATGTTCGCCTAGGTGGTGTAATTCTTCTTGGTGGGGTGATTCTTCTCGGTGGAGAGACTCTTCTTGGAGGAGAGACTTCTCTTGGTGGAGAAACTTCTCTTGGTGGAGACCTCGTTTCGGGTTGGAAGGTGTCCCTAACAACCATAGCTTCAAATCTCTCAAAAAGTTGAGCGAGTTGTACTTCAAGGGAGGTCTCCATGTCATTCGATGATTCCGAGTCTCCACTAGATTCACCCTCTTGCAATTCCTTAGCATACACATCACTCTTGGCTATCTTGTCGAGGAGTTCATGGGATTGATTCTCGTCGAGTAGGAAGAAGTCACCCTTTGCGGTCGCATTGAGAATGTTCCTAGCATCGGCGGATAAAGAATAGAAAAACGTCTGGAGCATAAGCCAATGAGGGATACCGTGATGTGGTTACTTCATTTGTAAAGTCTGAAATCGATCCCAAGCCTCGCTTATACTTTCATTTTCGCCTTGTCGGAAGGTTTGAATCTCCATTCGATATTGATTGGTCTTGGAAGGAGGATAATATTTTTCTAGAAATGCATTGGCCAATTGATTCCAAGTCTGGAAGGTACCATCGTTGTGGCTTTGTAGCCATCTCCTAGCATCATCACGAAGGGTTTTGGGGAACAAAAGTCTATGGAATTGGCATGAAGTAAGTCCATTCAACTTCATTCCAATTAGCTTCTCTTTAAACGTCGCTAAGTGTTCTAGAGCATCTTCTTGTGGAAGTCCATGATAGGTGTCATGTTGGACTATAGCAATCGAAGAAGTCTTGAGCTCAAAGTTATCGGGTATGGTTCCATATGCGACGGGAGAAGAAGTTTGTTCATGGGTGGGTTGAGAGTGAGATCTTAAAGTAGGCATGTTTGTTTGTAGAGGTGATTTTTGAAGAGGAAGAAGAGAGAAAGGGAATTTTGTGAGAGTTTTGAGAATGGTGGATGGGTGAAAAGTTGGTGTAAGATATGGATTGGGGTTCACTTTGGTTGATTTGAATTCTGAAATAACAATATCGTCTTGCTTGCACCGGTATGGAATAAGCAATGCCAAATATGATTGTTCCTGAACACAACTCAATTCAAAGATGAGACTCCTAGCACCGAGCGGTACTAGGGTGAAAGAGAAAAAAACAATTACTCAAATACAATGACAAAAACACAACTAACTGATCACCGTCCCCGGCAACGGCGCCATTTTGATGCGCGCGGATTGTCGTCTATCCTACGTGGTCAAACAATATTTATAACCCCGGAATACTACTACTACGTAGTAGCGGTAAGTCAGGGATCGATCCACAGGGACGGTCGAGAGGGGTAGTCGTTCAAGTCAAAGTCTATGAGTAATTGAGTCGAGAAAGGGGGTTTTGGTTGAGTCGGGTTACTAAATGAGCTCGTGTGATTAAGGTGGGAAACTATTGATGGGAAAGACATTAGGGAGAGTCGGGGGATCGGAAATAAAGACAAGAATCTAATAACGCAAGAATCATCACAAGGTGTATAAGGGAGGTTCAACCTTTCGGTTTCCCTACCAACCAAGTCTAAGCCCGCTTTCGCGACGATTGGACTACGGTCTCTAGATGGAATTACCCAAACTCCGAGTTTCCCCATATTGGTCCGGGTGTGTCAAGTCAACCTAGGTGATCAAGCTAAGTCAAACATAACACAACAATCCCATAAGACAATATCACCCTCAAATGCAATAATCTTACAAAAGATTAAACCTTTATCTATTATTCCTCCTCCCTGACCCCCTAACAAAAAGATCTACTCACTAATCATGGTGGTTGACAACAAAGCATTCATTGAGAAGAGAATAATTAAAGAATGCATAAAATCTACACTAACAAATATACTAATGGAGAAGAGGGAGAGGAGAGAATTTTACCCACAATGGAGAAATATAAAGAGGAAGAAGAAGATAAATAATAATAAAGATTGAATCTTGAGAGAAATACACAAGAATTTGTCACTAATCCATGCATAAATCTTCAATCTTCAAAAGAGAAATAAGAATCTTCAAGAAATAAGACAAGGGTTTTGTCACATAAACCCTTGTAAAACCCTTGAATCTTCAATAATAAGACCAATTCTTCAATAAAGATTGTAACTTTACTATCAATAATGGAGTAATTGTATTAATATTAAGTAGATCTATAATTGTTTTTGAGAATTTTCTAAGAGAGTTTTACTACAATCTACTACATACTACAATATGGAGGTTTTCTATCCTACTCCTAAGAGGCACAATCAAGGCTCACTTAAGGCACACTTTGGCTCAAAACCCTAGGTTTTGTATTTATAGAGTTGCTTAATGGGTTGCACAAACTTCAAGGCCCAAATCCGATTTCTCTTCATTTTGCAAGACCATCACCCTTTGCATCTTCATGGGGTGGAATTTCGCCCCGCGGCTCGACGTAATAATCCCACCGGGTGAAATTTCACCCGGTGAGATTTTCTTCGTTTTTCGCGCTTTCGACCCGTCTTCACCAGCGGGCGAAATTTCACCCGGTGGGCGAAATTTCGCCCGGTCAAGTTGCCCGGTCATGCGTGCCGTGAAAATCTTCGTGGATGAAAAAATGTCGTCGGGCGAAACTTCGCCCGGTGATGACTTACCGGGCGAAACTTCACCCGGTGGTCCATTGACTCTTTTCCGGTCTTTTTCTTCGTTGATCACTTGGATTACTTGAACTTTCAGTTGTGTGCTTTGCTCTTGGGCCGTATCTCTCTCTTGCTCGTAGAAGCTCAAACACGTTTTCGGTCGAAAATCCTATCAAAATAGACAGAAAACTACCAAAAACACGTAAAATACAAAAGAGAGACACTAATGTGAGAATTACGCAAAATATGGCGATAATCGCACTCAAGTCTCACAAAACAGGGGAAAAACGGGTCTAAATGGGAGGAAAAACAGTCCAAATTTGGCACACAACACTTACCCCTAGTGCTCAACCGGGGCACTAGATTCGCACCAATCTCTCCAACGATCGAAATCAGACGTACCCTCGGGTTCCTCCACAACCGGGGCACTAGATTCGGTAGTCGGCTTAGGAAATTGCTCATCATGGGGAAGGTAAAATGCGGCCGCAGTAGGCCCCAACGGTAACGGTTTCCCATCCGGACGAGGCAAAATCATGAAATGCTGGTGGGACGTGCCGAGCGTCCAGATTAGGTAGGTTTTCGCAATCGGTCACGAAATCATAGAACAACTCTCCATGAACTTAATACTAATAGTAATATCACCTACGACAGGAGAATCCGTCATCGTGGGTAGTCCAAGATACCGAGCCAGAAGAGTAACCGTACCACCCATCGGAATATTCCCCGAGACCGCCTTCTGGTGCTTCTCACACAAATTCAAGAATATATCGAGAAAATCCGGGGTCCCCAAACATTCGGGCATCATAGCCCACAAATACATCAAATCCGCCCTAGGTAGATGTATCGGTTCACCTTTACAAAGAAATGTGGAGTTCAAAAGTCGGTGAACATAACAAAGGGCAGGATGAATAATATCGGCATTCTTAGCCCCCTCATAAGCATTCCCAGCTACTTTCTTCCAAAATTCATCCATCATACGCGTAGTGGGAGTCAGAAATTCCGTCCCCCCTCTCGGTGCTATACCCAATGCCTCCCTCAATTCGGTGAAGTCTACATCTCGTTCTGAATCTCCGAGATGAAAAGTAATGTGAGGGGGGTCGTCATCACGATGGACTTCTAAGGTGGACAAGAATTCAAGTGTGTAGCGCTTATACGTGTTCGCATCCTTATCGTAAAAGTTTGCTAGCCTAATACGAGTCAATAACGTGAACACCTCATCACTAATCCCGAGTGTCTCCAATGCCAAATTATCGACAAACTTAGTCGACATAATAACTCGATCAAATAGTTGGCGCCATACCGCTTTCTGTTTTGCACTCAAATTCTTACACCCCATATAATCCACCGCGGTCGTCTTTTGCTTCTTTGGGGCCATGACTCAAGTTACTAAATTAGTTGACACTAACTTAACTAGAGAAGACTCGACTCAGATGCAGCCCGTTAGACAGACTGTGACATACCTGACTCGGAATCGACTATACGAAACAGATGCCAAAGATTTATCGGAGTTCAATTAGACAACAACTTGATTTATGCAACTATAAATGAACAGAACTCAATGGCAGCCTGACGTAACAACAGAACAGCTCAACAACAGCACACAAATTCGATACTTACGAACAACGACTCACTAACTGTGTAATAACACAAAAACAACAGGAGAGATGATGGGCGGTATTTTGTCGCGGATCCCGACGTCAAATAATAACCAACTAACCTAAGCTAGGTAGCTAGGGCAAGTCGGGTCGATCCACAGGGATGGAAAATGCGTTTAGACTAATGGGTGCTACGGTCTAGGACTAAGTTCGAGACAAGCTAATCTAGGGAGAGGCTAAGGACTAGGCTAAGATCTAAAACAAGGAAAAGGGAGACAAAACAAGTAACTAATGACTAGGGGGAGCAAGAATAACGATAAGAAGGAGAACTAGGGTTAGGTCGGGTTCATGGATGCAAAGAAGACAAAAAGGGGAAGAACGGGATTACTAGCATGCTCTCGTAGCCTAGGTACCGCCGATCGGGCTCTCGCTACGTAATCGGCCTAGGGGTCGTCCTCATCGGGCTCTCGCTACGTAATGAGGGAACCAAACCAACCAACCCACCAAACACACACATACAAGAGAATATGCAAGAAAAACAAGGATTGATCGTCTCTAGTCTCACAAGCGTTTCATCGAACATGTGGAGTGCAAGGTAAATGGGAAACAACAAAAACAACATCTAGTACCACCCATCTCACCCTAATCACCCACAATCACAACCAATCACCCTAATAACCCTAGCAAGAGTCTACTCAAACATATCTAATCTAAAACTAACACTAACAAGAGAAACCAACATAAAAACCAAAACAATCATAATGAAACTAGTGAGAACAATGACCTATGAACAATACAATGAACAAAGATTAAAACTTGGAAGAATAAACAAGATTAAGAGAAAGGATTAAGAAGATTATACCTACTAACAAGAGGATGAAAGATTGAAACTTGAATTAATAAGAAAAACCCAAAACAATCACCCAAGGTTGTCAATCTTGGTGGAGATCTTGAAGAATTCCCTTAATACAAGGATTAAACTAAGATTAACGATTAATTACCAACTAATCTACACTAATCTATGCTAATCTATGCTAAAATATGCTAGGGTTTATGGGTAATGTCTAACCTTCAGAACCTTATAAGAGGAAGGGTATTTATAGGGTTACAAGAGGAAAGGAGAAGAAAGAAAGAAGCGCGGGGCTGCAGGTGGGCCTTCCCGGCCGGGAAGAGGTGGTCCCGGTCGGGAAGTGGTCGGTCCCGGCCGGGAAGCCACCTTCCCGGTCGGGAAGGGCTCAAGTCAGCAGCACTTGTTTTTGCACCTTCCTTCCCGGCCGGGAAGGCATTATCCCGCCCGGGAAGGACCTTGTAGGCCTCTTTTAAGATCTTTTTGGTCCCTCCTTGCTTCTCATGGGCTTCCCATCGATTCTCGGGACTCGGGATCGAGCCTAAGGGGCTCGGGAATGGGTCCCAAGGTCTCGGGATCTAATCCAAGGCACCGAGTGATCGTTCCTTCACTTCGTTGGCTCCAAAAAGTGTATGTATCGAGTCGGAATCGTTCCAACTCTTCATGAATGGTCTCGGGAACCTGAAACGAACTAAAGGAAGCATAAGTAGCCCATAAACCGCTCCCAAGGAGCGATTCCACAAGGAAAATGGGACCAAAACACAACAAAATAGGCACTACAAACTACACTTATCAACTCCCCCACACTTAACCCTTACTCGCCCTCGAGTAAGCACAAACTAACTACTAAACTAGCCGAGCGGGTATTAGCGCACCCTACGCCCTTTCAACTCACGCGAGTACACTTAGAGGAAAAGTGCAGTCCGCAAGGCAAGTAAGGTCTTGCGACAAAACTGTGGATGGAACCGGACACAAAACACATAAACAAACAAGCATACAAACAAACAAGCACAAGGTTGCACCCAAAGAAAAACAAATACCGCTTCCCTCAAACAAGCGGTGAAAGAAGCACCGGTTTAGGACTCGAGGCAAGTGACAACGTTCCCAATCTAATCATACAAATCGAGATGAACTAAACCCTAATAGTATGACAACAAAGCAA